>JAECXO010000027.1:0-684500 GCA_018152825.1 Scaptomyza hsui
ACAGACGGACAGATGGGACGGACAGACAGAGACGGACAGACGGACACCATGACGGACATATCATTAACCAACATTGTGACCTCTGGGAACAAAGTATAAGTGAAAAGAGATTAAAAAATATGATGCGCGCTGCTATATGCAAATAGATCAAATCCGCGTGGGCACAACTGAAGGGTAATTATGTTTGAGCTTGATTATCTAAAATCAAGACTCGCAGATAAATGCCCAAACACTAAAACTCACTCAGCTGAGGTGGCCAAGATAATACATAAAAATATAATAACCAAACCTCCATCACCCAAGCAACTGCCAAGGAGACCAAAATCGCACCCCTGATGACTGCGAGGGACCACTAAATCGACCGTATTGTGAGTACACCTGTGCTGCCGGCACCGAAAAATTCAAGAAAAACTAGCCTGTGCAAGGTTAGCACCGGCCCCGCGTCTGGCGTATCAAGCCAGACCGCGGATCAGTTTTTGAACCAATAGCGTCTGGGAGAGAAAAATAATTTTTTAACTTTTTCACTGCGTTGCATAATTTTTTTGATTGCACTATGATGCATATATTTATTATTTAAAAAAAGTTTAGAGGTAAAATCGCGCGGAACCATTTCCGCCTGATTCGTTATATAGCCCGTAAAGCTATGAACCATTAGGTGGATGTTGTAAAAATAAAAAAAATAAAAAAATAAAGAAAAACAATTCTTATGTTGGACAATAGAATAAATAAAGCAGATGAAAATTATGTTATAAATTTTGAGAAAAATATAAAGAAAATTAACACACCCGGAAAAAAAAAATTAGACTATAAATCAGTAGACTCAACATAATGTAATAAATAAATTTGCAGTCGAACAGATCGATTTGCGTTTAATTAACGTACTACTACATTGTAATTACTATTGTAATAGTAACAAACTTACTTTTCAAAATATAAAAACTGCATAACAAATGCTTAAAAACAAGTAAAAACGTTGCAGTCGGACGCAACCGACTGCGGAATACCTTGATACCAGTGAAAGAAAAAATGATAAGGGAAAATAAAAGGGTGTAAGAAAAAAAAATGGCAAACATAGCCATCAAAAATGTTATTTCAAATTCTGTGACTTTAGCTCAAAAACTGGTGAAGATAACTTAACTCTAAATTTAAAAGGTAGGCGGCAGAGGGGGAAGTGGCATCCAAATTTTTGAATCAAATGTTTTTAACTGTCAAAATCTATCTCACTAATACCCTGGACACTCTAGCTCAAAAACTGTTAAAGATATAGCCGATTCCGACTTTATAAGGGGGTGAATTTGGTGGGCGGGGTATCCAAAATTTGAATCAAATGCTTTTAACTGTCACTATCAATCTTCCTAAACCAAGTTTGGTGGCTCTGCTCAAATAGGGTTAAAGATATAGCTGATTCCGATTTCATAAGGCGGGTAAAATAGGTGAGGTGGTATCCAAACTTTGATGCAGATCTTTGGGAACGTCAATATCTATCTTCACACAAAAAGCGGTGGTTTTAGCCCAAAAAAGGGGAAAATCACAGGCGTTTCCTACTTCTTGGAGAAGGGGAGATGGGGGCGGAATCAGGGGCGTGGCATCCAAGTTTTGATGGGGAACGTCAGTACCTATCTTGACACAAAATTTGGTGGCTCGTAGCCCAAAAAATGTAAAAACTATAGGCGTTTCCAAACTCATGGAGAAGTGGGTGGGGTGGGGCCGGGGGGGGGGGGCGGGGTATCTAAAATTTTGATGCATTTATTTGTGGAACGTGAATATCTATCTTGACACTAAATTTTGTGTCTCTAGCCCAAAAAATGTAAGAACTATAGGCGACTCCAGTTTCAAGGAGCGTGGGATAATAAAAGGAAAGATGGGCGTGGCATCCAAAATTTGATGCAGTTTTTCAAGGACATGACTAGTTCATGGTGCAAAATTTGGTAACTCTAGCTGTAAGAATGTGAGAAATATTTGGTTTTATTTGTTTTCAAAAAAAAAATTCTATCGATTTTATAGCCTCCTTAGGCGTGGCACCCCAATCTTGACACTTTATCTGTCGCTTCGATAGACAAACATAATTGAAAAGTTTCAAGTCTCTAGCTTTACGGGTGTCGAAAAAAAGGGGGTTCATAACAGACGGACAAATTTACAGACGGAAACCATGACGGGCGCAGAGCCGGGGTACTATGAGACCTTCGGTCTCAAAGTATAAAAATATCTTAGTAAAGCAAACGATCAGGACAAATATAAAAAAAAAAAAAAATGAAAATATAATTGAATAATAGTAAGAAATAATGAATTTGTAAAAGAAAAGAAATCAATATAAAAATAAATTTCGTTAATACATGAAAAAAAAAAAAATAAAAAGGAAAATAATAAATTATGGTCGAGCTAAAATTATTAGCTAGGTATATTCCGCTTTTAGAGCTAGTAACAAATACAAAACCAGCACATCCAAAGTTAATTCAAATCAATGAGTGGATTAAAAAACAACAAAAAAAAAAAAATGCACAAATATGATCAAATTAAAAGAATCATTATCTTGCAATATAAAGGATGCTGAGAAACAACGTAAAAATGCCTAAAACATATCTCACGAATTATTCGTAGATCGATCATCAAAAAAAAAAAAAAAAAAAAAAAAAAGGATGACTTTAACGAATAGTGAACTATTAAATATATCGTTCAATAAATGGAATGGAGCAACATCTTCACATTCTTTAAAGAACAACGATCTGAATTTAACAAATCTTACAAGTGCCTCAATAAGAGGGCACCAATTTCCAGACGATACAAAAATTAAGGCATTTCAATATCTTAATAGATACTTTCAATCGTTGTCAACAACTAGTAAGCGAAAAACGCATTAAAACTAAACCAATCCATTTACAGCACACAATAGATTTTTTATCTGCATTAAAAAGAACAGATAAAATACATTTCCATTAGAAACAAAATAGAAACCCAGTTGCCTAATCCATTAGACAAACTGTTAGAACGTATGCTTCAAAAAAAACCCAGATTTCCCAAACAAAAAAAGGGTATATTGTTTATGGAGTTACTACACTAATGGTGCGATTGCATCGATAAAAGTGAATAACCCATGGAATGACAGTAAATAGCGCGACGAATAACTTCATTCAAAGAAAAAATTTGAAAGCAATCCTATAAATGTATCATAAAAAATACACAAATAAAAGTCGATACGCTTATCTACCACACCACAATACTAATAACTGAATACAATAACATCAGTGGATTAGTAGACTCTTTTTAATAAGCATACGAATGTTCATAATGAATGCGACGTCTAGACATAACATTACATTGAACATTCCATCCAAACCTTACTTTCCAATTGAGTTTGACCGAAGCCAACTCCAAGATTCACTAGAATCAAAATCCTTTATTAACAGACTGAATTGTCAGAACAGGAGTGTTCTGACCCAGATGATAACAAACAGAAGACTGACTAAAATGACTCAAACTGTCTTAGAAATTTTTAGGCTAGCCTCATCAATCGTACCAGATATAATATAGATACAAGGTAAAACTTATCATGCAGGCCGGCACATTCAGTAAATGAATGATGCCATATCAATAATAGGACACATACTGATGCTTACTGGACAGTCAAACACTGTCCTGTACTATAATCAGTACAACCCAACCGTGGTAACTATCGTAGAGGATATTAAAACCCAAAACGGAAACCGCAACTATAGGGGGCGAGAGGCCAAAATAGAAACTCTAGAGGCCATGGCAACTCCAAACAGAGGCCATAACAAATCAGAGTAACCTAAGATGTCTTGGAAACCTGAACAACCTTTAGATAAAAAATACAGTAGAAAACAACAAAGTTCATTCAATATATTTTAGTCTCAATATATTTATTTACTTGACCACACACAGGTAAAAATTCAACTTTTTAATAGATAAGGTTGCAAACATTCAATACTTAAAGCATTCTTTGATAACATCCAACCTTAATAATGTCAATAAACATTCAAGGCATAAGTAAAGAGATATTAAAATCCAAAGGTCTAGCATCAATAGAGATTCAGACAGGAAAATATATACCTAACACAATTTATACATAGTTGATTTAGATTTCGCTATACCATGTGATGGAATAATCGGCATTGATTTTATAAAAATTCAATTGTCAACTCATTTCAAACCATCAGAGGATTTGTTTATAATTAGACCCAATAAGTAATATCCAATCCATGCTCCAATAAGATATGCACTTGGTAGAAACTCAATACTTCTGCCAGCAAGATCACAAGTTGTCCGAAAAGTCACGCTAACTTCAAAAGAAGATGGTGTATTTATTCCAAATCAGGAACTAAACGTATATGTTGCAAAACATAGTTGCAATCATCTCAAAATACGTTTGTCCAGTTTACTAAATACAACTAGTACCAGACTAATTAGTTACGATAAATAACTTAAAACATGAATCACTTTCTGAACTACGAACAGTTCACACAAATCAAGAACATCGAGAAAAACTGTTTATCGCTAGCAAAAATTTTCCCACAATTCAAGTCAGAATTAATCAATTTATGCACTAGTGACATATTCGGTCTTGAAACCGAATCAATCACAACAAATAATTTCTATAAACAACAACTGAGACTAAAGATAATGAACCGGTGTACATCAAGAACTCAGCCCGCATAAAACCAGTAAAAACGTTGTAGTCGGACGAACCGACTCTACTTTGATACCAGTAAAGACAAGGAATGAGGCTGCGGTAAACATCGCCAGCTATCATGTTACCAAATTTGGTGACTTTAGTTCAAAAACTGTGGAAGATAAACAGCTCCCAAATTTTAAAAAGGTGGGCGGCTGAGGTAGGCGTGGTAACCAAATTTTTTGAAATGTTTTTAACTGTCACTATCTGCCTACCAAGTTTGCGGCTCTAGCTCAAAAACTGTTAAAGATATAGCCGATTCCGATTTTATGGCTTAGGTGGGCGTGGCATCTGTAACTTTGATGCAGGATCTTGGTAGATGCTGCCTTCTAAAAAAAACCCAATTTACGGGCTCTTTTAAAACTATAGAGATATCGAAATTTCCGATTTTAAATAGTGGGCGTCAGTGTGGCGGCATCCTAATTTTACGCAGACCTTGTGATACGCACACATCTTCCTACCAAATTTGCGACTCTAGCTCGAAAATGTGAAAACTATAGGCGTCGCTAGAAGGGGATGGGGCGGAATCAGGGGCGCGGCATCCAAAATTTTGATGCATTTTTTGGGGAACGTCAATATCTATCTTCACACAAAAATTTGTCTTGCCCTTAATGTGAAAACTAGGCGTTTCCACTTAGTGAAGGGGATAAAAAATCAGGGGGCGTGGTATCCAAAATTTAGATGCAGTTATTTCAGGGACATGACTAGCTATCTGCGTGCAACATTTGGTAACTCTAGCTGTAAGAATGTGAGAAATATTTGGTTTTATCGGTTTTCCGTTATCGAATTTATCGATTTCCCAGCCTCCTAGTAGGCGTTAGAACCCAATCTTGACACTTTATCTGTACCGTCTATAGATAAACATAATTGCAAAGTTTCAAGTCTCTAGCTTTACGGGTGTCGAAAAAAGTTGGTACATACGGACGGACGGACAGACGGACACCATGACGGACATTGCACAAAACCAATATACTATGAGACCTTCGGTATCAAAGTATAACAAGTTGAAAAATTGATCAGCGGCAACATTGTCGAACCGTCTGTGTCAGAATACAACAGCCCACTCTTACTTGTCCCAAAGAAAGCCTTCCAGGCTCAGAAAATAAAAATGGCGATTAGTAATTGACTATCGTCAAATTAATAAAACTACTGTCCATTTCCACTACCTAGAATTGGATAGATCAACTAGGTGAGCAAAATACTTTCATGCCTTGACTTAATGTCAGGCGATTGCCATTCGGTTTAAAAATAGCGCCAAATTCATTTTAGAGAATGATGACTATAGCGTTCTCTGGCCTTGAATCTTCGCAAGCTTTTCCTTTATGGATGATTTAATAGTTATTGCTGTTCCGAAAAACATATGCTTAAAATGACAAATGTAGGAGGAAATACAACTCCACATCCTTTTGTGTTCCATTTTTTATGCATGAAGTAACCTTCCTTTGGTCACAAATGCACAGAGAAAGGAATCTTGCCAGACGACAAAAAAATACGACGTCACAAAACTACCCAGTCCAGGGTGGAGACAAAGCACGATTCGATGCTTTCTGCAACTATTATAGACGATTTATAAACAACTTCGCTGAACTATTCACGGCACATAATAAGATTATGTAAAAAGAATGTTCCTTTGAATGGACATGCCAAAATGCATTCTATCTAAAAGGAAAAGCTAATTTTCAACCAATACTTATAATACCCAGATTTCAGCAAAGAATTTTGGTAATAACGGAAAGTGCTAGTAAGCAAGCGTGTGGATCAGTTTTAACCAAACTATAATGGACCCAACTTTCCAGTTGCATACGCATCACGTTCATTTACAAAGGGTGAAAGTAATAGCACAACAGAACAAGAATTAGCAGCAATTCACTGGGCATGTCGCATTCTTCGACCATATATAGAAAACACCTTTGGCAGGGGGGAAAACTGACCACAGACCATTAACCTATTTATTTTTCAATAATAAAACTTACACGCAGTGCGGGCCTGAATTAAAGAATACGACTTACAGTCGAGTATCTAAAGGGAAAAGACAATTTCGAATTAGATGCCCTAGATTAGACAATATCCGAATTAAAAAAATTACAGAATGAAAGTCACTACCAGGCAAATAAAGTGACAAAATAAAAAAACTTGCGCAGGGGGAAAGAAACAAGAACCTTGCTTAGGCAAAATTGAAGAAGCTTTCTAAGGCCCAACGAGATGAAGTCATCACAAATGACGATGTACGAAAAGTAGTGACCTTGTATAGAAAGAATTGTGCTTTTCAACCGGAAATAAATCTTGCAGAATAATGTTAGCGTCTGTGCTTCGACTTAGGTCTTTTTCAAGGCTGGGAGCGGTTGCGTATACGCCACTAGTGGCCCGCTGATTCTTTTGACTTTCATAGAATTTTAATATGGGCATATACTTGAGACTTAGCGCTACTCGGGTTTATGACCTTGTATCAAGTGATACGAGAAGCATTTGTCTACTTTCTGATATCCCATACGTTGACCGTACACAAACTTCTAATAAGTAAGACACTCATTGGAAATATGATCACATAAAGGGTTTTGTTTTCATTCATCTGGCATTTTGGACATCTACGTACGTGCTCTTTTATGTGACGAGCTAATATTTTTCCAATAGTAGTGTCTTTTTACTTTGGCCAAAGTTTTTGTTATGCCTGTGTGTCCTCCTTGTATGGGATTATCATGAAATGTAGACAATATTGCTTCTTTTTCTGTATCACTTGATACAATGGTCACCGGCTTGAGTAGCGCTACTCTTAATAATCTCAATGTATTATTGCCCATATTTATGAAATTTTCTATTGAAACTTGTTCAAAGATTATTTCATGCGGTGCCACTTTTAGTTGGCGTATATCATGCATACCGGCTTCCTTTTCGAGCCTTTGGAAAAATTGACCTAAGTCGATAACTCCATTAGTATACAGATCGCTAACATTTATTCTTGCAATGATTTTATTTCCGTGTTTGAAATAACACAGCTTTTCTTTCATATGCAAGGTCACTACTTTTCGTACATCGTCATTTGTGATGACTTCATATACGTTGGGCTTAGAAGCTTCTTCAAGATTTTGCCTAAGCAAAGGTTCTTGTTTCTTTCCTGCGCAGGATTTATTTTGTCTACTTTGTTGCCTGGTAGTGACTTTCAGTACTTTATTCTGTAAATCTTTTAATTCGGATATTGTTATCCTTGATAGGGCATCTGCCACGAAATTGTCTTTTCCCTTTAGATACTGACTGTAAAGTCGTATTCTTCTAATTCGAGCCGCATGCGTGTAAGTTTTGAACTTGGATTGACCATAGAAAATAAATAGGTTAATGGTCTGTGGTCAGTTTTCACTGTAAAGTGTTTTCCATAAATATATGGTCGAAAATGCACTATTGCCCAGTGAATTGCTGCTAATTCTTGTTCTGTTGTGCTTTTATTACTTTCACCCTTTGTAAATGAACGTGATGCGTATGCAACTGGAAGTTGGAGTCCATTATAGTTTTGAGTTAAAACTGATCCACACGCTTGCTTACTAGCATCCGTTATTATGCAAAATTCTTTGCTGAAGTCTGGGTATTATAGTAATGTTGGTTGAATTAGCTTTTCTTTAAGGTATTGGAATGCATTTTGGCATTCAACTGTCCATTCAAAAGGAACATTCTTTTTACATAATCTTATTATGTGCCGTGAATATTCGGCGAAGTTGTTTATAAATCGTCTATAATAGTTGCAGAAAGCATCGAATCGTCTAGCGCTGTCCGCATCATGTGGGACTGGGTAGTTTTTAATGACGTCGTATTTTTTGTCGTCTGGCAAGATTCCTTTCTCTGTGCATTTGTGACCAAGGAAGGTTACTTCATGCATAAAAAATGAACATTTTTGTGGATGTAATTTAAGGTTGTATTTCCTACATTTGTCAAAAACATCAGTTAAGTTTTTAAGCATATGTTTTTCGGAACAACCAATAACTATTAAATCATCCATATAAAGGAAAGCTTGCGAAGATTCAAGGCCAGAGAACGCTATAGTCATCATTCTCTAAAATGAATTTGGCGCTATTTTTAAACCGAATGGCAATCGCCTGACATTAAGTCAAGGCATGAGAAATATTTTGCTCTACCTAGTTGATCTAATATATCATCAATTCTAGGCTGTGGGAATTTATCGGACAGTAGTTTTTTATTAATTTGACGATAGTCAATTACTAATCGCCATTTTCTGAGCCTAGAAGGGCTTTCTTTGGGACAAGTAAGAGTGGGCTGTTGTATTCTGACTCAGACGGTTCGACAATATTGTCGCTGATCAATTTTTCAACTTGTTATACTTTGATACCGAAGGTCTCATAGTATATTGGTTTTGTGCAATGTCCGTCATGGTGTCTGTCTGTCCGTCCGTCCGTATGAACGCAACTTTTTTCGACACCCGTAAAGCTAGAGACTTGAAACTTTGCAATTATGTTTATCTATAGACGGTACAGATAAAGTGTCAAGATTGGGTTGCCACGCCTACTAGGAGGCTGGGAAATCGATAAATTCGATAACGGAAAACCGATAAAACCAAATATTTCTCACATTCTTACAGCTAGAGTTACCAAATGTTGCACGCAGATAGCTAGTCATGTCCCTGAAATAACTGCATCTAAATTTTGGATGCCACGCCCCCTGATTCCGCCCCCATCCCCCCTTCACTAAGAAATTGGAAACGCCTATAGTTTTCACATTTTTTGGGCAAGAGCCACTAAATTTTGTGTGAAGATAGATATTGACGTTCCCCAAAAAAATGCATCAAAATTTTGGATGCCGCGCCCCCTGATTCCGCCCCCATCCCCCCCTTCTACTTGAAAATGGAAACGCCTATAGTTTTCACATTTTTCGAGCTAGAGTCACCAAATTTGGTAGGAAGATATATGGTAACATCTACAAAAGGTCTGCATCAAAAATTAGGATGCCACGCCCACCTCTGACGCCCACTATTTAAAATCGGAAATTTCGATATCTCTTATAGTTTTTAAGCTAGAGCCCGTAAATTGGGTAGAAAGATAGAAGGCAGCATCTACCAAAGATCTGCATCAAAATTTTGAATGCCACGCCCACCTAAGCCACCCGCCTTAAAAAATCGGAATCGGCTATATCTTTAACAGTTTTTGAGCTAGAGCCACCAAACTTGGTAGGCAGATAGATAGTGACAGTTAAAAACATTTGATTCAAAAATTTGGATGCCACGCCTACCTCAGCCGCCCACCTTTTAAATTTGGGAGCTATGTTATCTTCCACAGTTTTTGAGCTAAAGTCACCAAATTTGGTAACATGATAGCTGGCGATGTTTACCACATGGCCCACTCATTTCGCCCCTGCATTCCCCCTTATCAACCGTTCTTTTACTGGTATCAAAGTATTCCGCAGTCGGTTGCGTCCGACTGCAACGTTTTTACTTGGTTTTGTATTTCTTCTGTTTGGCTATGCGGGCTTTGATAGTTCTTGATGTACACCGGTTCATTATCTTTTAGTCTCAGTTGTTGTTTATAGAAGTTATTTGTTGTGATTGATTCGGTTTCAAGACCGAATATGTCACTATACTTGGTGCATAAATTGATTAATTCTGACTTGAATTGTGGGGGAAAATTTTTTGCTAGCTGAGATATGACAGTTTTTTCTCGATGTTCTTGATTTGTGTGAACTACATCGTAGTTCGAAAGTGATTCATGTTTTAAGGTATTTATCGTAACTAATTGATCGGTACTAGTTGTATTTAGTAAACGGACAAACGTATTTTGAGATATTGCAACTGTGTTTGCAACATATACACCAGGTTGGATTTCCTGATTTGGAATAAATACACCATCTTCTTTTGAAGTTAGCGTGACTTTTCGGACAACTTGTGATCTTGCTGGCAGAAGTATTGAGTTTCTACCAGAGTCATATGTTATTGGAACATGGATTGGATATTTTAGATTATTGGGTCTAATTATAAACCAATCCTCTGATGGTTTGAAATCGAGTTGACAATTGAATTTTTTTATAAAATCAATGCCGATTATTCCATCACATGGTATAGCGAAATCTAAATCAACTATGTATAAATTGTGTGGAATTATATATTTTCCTGTCTGAATCTCTATTGATGCTAGACCTTTGGATTTTAATATCTCTTTACTTATGCCTTGAATGTTTATTACATTATTAGGTTGGATGTTATGAAAGACATCAGAATTTTCTTTAAGTATTGAGATGTTTGCACCTGTATCTATTAAAAAAGTTAGTTTTTTACCTGTTGACACGTGGTCAAATGAAATAAATATATTGAGACTAAAATATATTGAATGAACTTTGTTGTTTTCTACTGTTGTGTATCTAAAGGTTGTTCGGAGTTTCCCGAGACATCTTGGGTTACTCTGACATTGTTATGGCCTCTGTTTGAGTTGCCATGGCCTCTAGAGTTTCCTCTATTTTGGCCTCGCCCCCTATAGTTGCGGTTTCCGTTTTGATGGTAATATCCTCTACCACGATAGTTACCACGGTTACCTCTAGTATTGTTTGGGTTGTACTGATTATAGTACAGGACAGTGTTTGACTGTCCAGTAGCATCAGTACAACTATTGACAAATTTTGATATGGCATCATTCATATTACTGAATGTGCCGGCCTGCATGATAAGTTTTACCTTATCTATATTATATCTGGTACGATTGATGAGGCTAGCCTAAGAAATTCTACAACAGTTTGGGTCATTTTTGTCAATTCTTGTTTGTTATCATCTGGGTCAGAACACTCCTGTTCTGACAATTCAGTGTTAATAAAGGATTTTGATTCTAGTGAATCTTGGAGTTGACTTCGGTCAAACTCAATTGGAAAGTACGGTTTGGATGGAATGTTCAATGTAATGTTATGTCTAGACATTGTTCATTATGAACATTTGTAAGTTTATTTTTTATTGAGTCTACTAATCCACTGATGTTATTGTATTCAGTTATTAGTATTGTGGTGTGGTAGATAAGCGTATCGACTTTTATTTGTGTATTTTTATTGATACATTTATAGGATTTTTCAAATTTTTCTTTGAATGAAGTTATTCGTCGCGCTATTTACTGTCATTCCATGAGTTATTCACTTTTATCGATGCAATCGCACCATTAGTGTAGTAACTCCATAAACAATATTGCCCATACTTTGTTTGGGAAATCTGGGTCTTTCTTAAGCATACGTTCTAACAGTTTGTCTAATGGATTAGGCAAATGGGTTTCTATTTTGTGTCTAATGGAAATGTATTTTATCTGTTCTTTTAATGCAGATAAAAAATCTATTGTGTGCTGTAAATGAATTTGGTTTAGTTTTAATGCGTTTTCGCTTACTAGTTGTTGACAACGATTGAAAGTATCTATTAAGATATTGAAATGCCTTAATTTTGTATCGTCTGAAATTGGTGCACTCTTATTGAGGCACTTGTAAGATTTGTTAAATTCAGATCGTTGTTCTTTAAAGAATGTGAAGATGTTGCTCCATTCCATTTATTGAACATATATTTAATAGTTCACTATTATTCGTTAGAGTCATCGCTTTCTGAACTCAGTGGTTCTGCTTTGATGATCTGATCTACGAATAATTCGTGAATGGTTTTAGGCATTTTTACGTTGTTTCTCAGCATCCTTTTATATTGCAAGATAATGATTCTTTTAATTTGATCATATATGTGCTTGCGTACTATTGCGTTGTTTTTAATCCACTTTAGGATTTGAATTAACTTTGGATGTGCTGGTTTTGTATTTGTTACTAGCTCTAAAAGCGGAATATACCTAGCTAATAATTTTAGCTCGACCATAATTTGTCTTTTCCTTTTTATTTATTTATTTTTCATGTATTAACGAAATTTATTTTTATATTGATTTCTTTTCTTTTACAAATTCATTATTTCTTACTATTATTCAGTATATTTTCATTTTTTTTTTTTTTTATATTTTGTCCTGATCGTTTGCTTTACTAAGATATTTTTATACTTTGAGACCGAAGGTCTCATAGTATATTGGTTTTGTGCAATGTCCGTCATGGTGTCCGTCTGTCCGTCTGTCCGTCTGTATGAACGCTTTTTTCGACACCCGTAAAGCTAGAGACTTGAAACTTTGCAATTATGTTTGTCTATAGGCGCGACAGATAAAGTGTCAAGATTGGGGTGCCACGCCTACTAGGAGGCTGGGAAATCGATAAATTCGATAACTGAAAACCGATAAAACCAAATATTTCTCACATTCTTACAGCTAGAGTTACCAAATTTTGCACGCAGATAGCTAGTCATGTCCTTGAAAAACTGCATCAAAATTTTGGATGCCACGCCCACTCTTTCCGCCCCCATCATCCCTGCTCCTTGAAACTGGAAACGCCTATAGTTCTTACATTTTTTGGGCTAGAGACACAAAATTTTGTGTCAAGATAGATATTCACGTTCCACAAATAAATGCATCAAAATTTTGAATGCCACGCCCCCTGATTCCGGCCCCACCCCACCCACTTCTCCATGAAATTGGAAACGCCTATAGTTTTGACATTTTTTGGGCTAGAGCCACCAAATTTTGTGTCAAGATAGGTACTGACGTTCCCCATCAAAACTTGGATGCCACGCCCCCTGATTCCGCCCCCATCTCCCCTTCTCCAAGAAATTGGAAACGCCTGTAGTTTTCACATTTTTTGGGCTAGAGCCACCAAATTTTGTGTGAAGATAGATATTGACGTTCCCCAAAGATCTGCATCAAAATTTTGGATGCCACGCCCACCTAAGCTACCCGCCTTATAAAATCGGAATCGGCTATATCTTTAACAGTTTTTGAGCTAGAGCCACCAAACTTGGTAGGAAGATTGATAGTGACAGTTAAAAACATTTGATTCAAAATTTTGGATGCCACGCCCACCAAAGCCACCCGCCTTATAAAATCGGAATCGGCTATATCTTTAACAGTTTTTGAGCTAGAGCAACCAAACTTATTAGGAAGATAGATAGTGACAGTTAAAAACATTTGATTCAAAAATTTGGATGCCACGCCTACCTCTGCCGCCCACCTTTTAAATTTGGGAGTTAAGTTATCTTCCACAGTTTTTGAGCTAAAGTCACCAAATTTGGTAACATGATAGCTGGCTATGTTTACCACATGGCCCACTCCCTTCGCCCCTGCATTCTCCCTTATCAACCGTTCTTTTACTGGTATCAAAGTATTCCGCAGTCGGTTGCGTCCGACTGCAACGTTTTTACTTGTTTTTTAAGCATTTATTATGCAGTTTGTATATTTTGAAAAATAAGTTTGTTACTATTACAATAGTAATTACAATGTAGTAGTACGTTAATTAAACGCAAATCGATCTGTTCGACTTCAAATTTATTTATTACATTAGCTGTTGAGTCTACTGATTTAGTGTCTATGAGACCCATTTTGGGTGTGTTAATTTCTTTTATATTTTGCTCAAAATTTATAACATAATTTTCATCTGCTTTATTTATTCTATTGTCCAACATAAAATTGTTTTCTTTATTTTTTTATTTTTTTTATTTTACAACATCCTACCTAATGGTTCGCATAGCTTTACGGGCTATGCTGCTAATCGGGCGGAAATGGTTCCGCGCGATTTTACAAATAAATTTTTTTTTAAACAATAAATATATGCATCGTAGTGCAATCAAAAAAATTATGCAACGCAGTGAAAAGTTAAAAAAATTATGCGTTCTCGGAAACGCTATCGGTTCGCTTATCCGCGGTCTGGCTTGATACGCCAGACGGGGCCGGTGCTGGCTGCACAGGCTAGTTTTTCTTTGATGGGGGACCGGTGCCGGCAGCACAGGTGTACTCACAATGCGGTGATTTTAGTGGTCCCTCGCAGTCATCTGGGCAGCGTTTTGGTCTCCTTGGCAGTTGCTTGGGTGATGGAGGTTTGGTTATTATATTTTTATGTATTATGCTTATTTTAGCTGAGTGAGTTTTAGTGTTTGGGCATTTATCTGCGAGTCTTGATTTTAGATAATCAAGCTCGGCTTGTAGTTTTTGGGCTGTTGCCCACGCGGGAGGTGGCGTATTTGCATATAATAGCCACTTTATGTGTGCTATTCTCTTTTTAATTATACTTTGATACCGAAGGTCTCATAGTATATTGGTTTTGTGATATGTCCGTCATGGTGTCCGTCTGTCCGTCTGTCTGTCTGTCCGTTTGTCCGTCTGTCCGTCTGTATGAACGCAACTTTTTTCGACACTCGTAAAGCTAGCGACGTGAAACTTCGCAATTATGTTTGTCTATAGGCGCGACAGATAAAGTGTCAAGATTGGGGTGCCACGAGGAGTTAAGTTATCTTCCACAGCTTTTGAGCAAAAGTCACCAAATTTGGTAACATGATAGCTGGCGATGTTTACCACATGGCCCACTCCCTTCGCCCCTGCATTCCCCCTTATCAACCGTTCTTTTACTGGTATCAAAGTATTCCGCAGTCGGTTGCGTCCGACTGCAACGTTTTTACTTGTATTGTTTTGCACACCTCCGCGTCTTCCCATAACACTAGACTCTACTCACTCAGACTTTTTTTTTTGATGTTCCATTTGTTCCAATCATGACCAGATCACCCGTGGTTGTGTTATTCTGCTACTGGCTCTGCTTCCGACGCTGCTGCACCTTTTCCTCGCTGCTTGTCTGCTTATTGATGTAACTGTTGCTGCATTTGGAATGCTCTTCGTTTTGATTCCCAGTGAAACGATGTTTAAGTGCTGCAGTTTCTTTTGTGTTTCCGGTGTAAGTTTGATGTAGTCTTGTTGCTGAGCACGAAACAGGGTTCAGCTAGAAGCTCACCATTGGGCGCATCCAAAACTTGTTGATGACATCCAATAGAGCGGGTCCGGTTGCATTCGCGGGTAAAACTGCTGCAGAATTGTATCCTTGTTATTGTTGCCGTTGTCCTGCTGCTCCTGCTGCCTTCGTGACACTTGTCACGGTCGCCATATATTATGTCCGAAGCTTTGTGATACGTAAAACACGAGCACATCCGTGCTGTTTGGTATTAGGTTTGATAATCGTCTCTTTATTTTAATCAAAAGAATTCTTAGCCTAAATACATTATTGGGTTGCTTATGTATAAAGCTCTGTCGCAGCAGAGCGGCTTATGTATATGTATGTTTGTGTATTAGTTTGATCGCCGGCTGCAGCGGTCGAGAGAGAGAGAGTTGTAGTATATGTATATGTGTATATGCAGAAGGCAAAGAATGCATATACATTTAATATACATATATAAGGCAAGCACTGGCTCGTAAGGGCTAAAGCGCTTACGTTGCGGATCCCACACTTCGCGATCGGCCCGCTCATAAGTGGCCGATCAGATTTCAAGTGCGCTGACCGTTTGTGTAGTTGCATTATATTTGTATATACATAGCAACAAAGTGTTACTATGTCTGAAGGTTAAATACCCTGCAATATAGTGGGTATATGACAGATTGTCATGCATACTACACCGGTGTGTGTGGCTCATCCACCGCTTGGAGGTTTTTAGCGACTGGCCGCCGGTCTCTACCGCGACAGCTCGTTAGAAAACTCATGCGGCGTCTGCCTGGTTTCCACGTGGTGCCACCTAGGTCAATACCAGGGGCATTCCGGTTGGGACCGGCAGGGGTGACTACACCACCGCAACGGCACTTGGGGCGAGTCACTGGACCACCGGTGTCGACCCTAGCCTCCTAACGCTCCTTCTCCGAGCACGGTGTCCTATTTCCCCACTCTCCTGATCCCAGCAACCTTACAAATTTCTTTTAAGGTGGCCCTGGAGAGACTGATCTACCTCAGCCTCAGAAAAGCTACCTTACAGGTGGCGCCCGAGCAGGGACTCTGGGATTGTGGTGTTTCATATATATATATATATTTTTCGGAAAAGGACACCGAAATAGTGTAAAAAGCTAGAGCGAGGAAAAGTCTGCATAGGTAGTGATTTTCAGCAGAAAATCAGTAGTAGTGGTCCTACAGGGCTGCGCAATAGGAAGTGGTCCGACAGGGGGATTAGCATAGCGGGTCCGCGTGCGCACATATACACACGTACAAAAATGTCACAGTTTAAGCATTGGCAGTCAGAGTATATGCGCGTATGCATACAGGGTGCGCATAATCGCTTTAGCTCAAGTTTTGTTTTGTAGTATTCGCTAACGTTCGCCGGTCCGCTTGCACATTGAAACACTGTCACGTGGGTACAGTTTTGCAAGCATCGGTAAACACCGTGGGCAAAACGAGGCCACATTAGTTTTCTTTGGCTACGATCGCGTGCTACCCTGTTAGCAGCATTTGGGATAGTTTTGTGCAGAGTTTGTAGGTACAGTTCGGGATGCACTGAGAAAACGCACGACGGCAAGTGGCTACAGTTTGAAAATCATTGGGGAAAAATTTGTTTATTTTTGTTGTTTGCACAGGGGTGCCGGCACGTTTTTGTTGGCAGCTTGCACAGTTTGGCAAGCACTCACATGTACCGGTTAGGGGTATTCGCGCGCAAACATACACATTTATTGGCAGACCCGAAAATAAGATTTTGAAAATAAAAACAAAATAAAAGAAAAAAAATTTATATATTTGAAATAAAAGGAGTTTATTGCCGATATATGTGTGTAGGGGCCGGATCAACTTCTTGGGAGAAAAATAAATCGGTACATGTGGAAAATGCAGCGACAGGATTAAACATGGGCAGTAACATAGTTTTTTTTGGGGGGCACACGAGGCGACGCAGCGTACGAGGACATAGACAGCGCATTCGTATATATATATTTCGGAAGATATATATTTCGGGTATCTACGACGAGGAGCAGAGAAAAGCAGAGAGAGAGGAGTTTTATCGCATCACAAATGACAGAGGAGGGAGGCGGACGACGCGAAGCTCGTGAACCCTCGGTCGCGATCATTCGTGGGCGACCAGAATAGTATAAATTGAGTCATCACGGCACAGTGGAGGAGAGTCGACCCAGAACCTTCAAAGTGTGAACATCGTGCCTAGTATTCCTTTTTTTCAGTACGAGTCTACCAGGAGCAAAGGACACAGAACCCAGAGTGTAGAATACTGAAGATACAACTAAGCACAAGGACACAGGACCAACACTAGTACAGCAAGGATACTAGTCGGGCATCCACAACCAAGCACTGGACTAACACTAGTACAGCAGGGATGCTAATCGGGTATTCACAACCAGGCACAGGACATCGCACAGGACTAACACTAGTACAGCTGGGATACTAGTTTAACATTAATAGCCGAGGCACAGGACACGCAATAGTACACAGCAAGTATACTAGGCGTGCATCTACAACCCAGGCACAGGACACGAGCTAGTATACAGCAAGGATACTAGCCGTGCATCAGTAAACAAGGCATAGGACATCGCACAGGACCTACATCGGCACAACTGGAACCAAGACCCAGGAGCAGGCTACGCATAGCAAGCATGGTTGGAGTAGCATGGATATCGTACAGGCGGAAGGCGGAACTGGAGGCATTCGCTGACGAATTTGGATTTGGTTGTGAAGGCACCGTGGAAGAACTTCGAGGCCGTATGTCTGCGTTTGTGGGTCGTGTTGGCCACTCAGCGACCATCCAGGCGCGCTTAGAGGAGCTTGAAGCCGTTTTCGGAAAAGCTCGGACGCCCGACACCAAACCAGAAACCCAACAACGATCTCGGAGCCTGTCGCCTACCACGAGTGGGAACGGACCCCATGCAGAAAAGAGTTTACCGGAGCAACGAGTGGCACCTAGCAGGTCTCCGCCACGGGAACCAGGCAGCCCGGGTATGCAGTACCTTAGCATACCGGTGCCGGTTCAACACCAGCGCTTGTCACGAACACACGAGAGGGTAACATCGGCGATGCTACCAAACCGACACGACGTCTCTGGAGCCATGGGAGTAGAAAGCATGCAGAGCTGGGGAGTCACGATTGACGGTATCACAGACCCCTTACGATTTATCGAGCGTTTGGAGGAGCGAGCCATATCACACCGCGTGGACGCCCGAAACTTGGACCAGGGAGTCCCAGAACTTTAACACGGTTCCGCCGAGGACTGGTTTCGCACAAGCCACTTGCAGGGTGAGCCATGGAGCGTGCTCCGGAGGGAATTTTTGGAATTTTCCTACCGCCGAGATATTTCCAGAGATTAGAGGACGAGATCAGGATGCGCTACCAGAGGGAAAATGAAGGCTACAAGCAGTACCTAGTGGACATTCGCCTTATGATGAACCGCGCTGGTTATTCAGAAGCCCAAGAACTAGAACGGGTGTATGAAAACCTGCTGACGGAATATCAGTTGTACGTGAGACGAATGGACTTCCGCACGTTCAAACAGTTGACTCAACTAGTGGTCAATTTCACCAGGGAACGAGAGCAGCTACGTCAGGCAAGGAACAAGGCAAGCAACGAGCGGATGGGTCGCTCGACTGGACCAGCAGGCGTTTCCAAACGGGAAACAGGTGCGGCAAATCTTAAAACTAACACGCCATGGGCGGCTTCGTAACCTACAGCGCTTTCAACTGAAGGGAACCATCAAAGTACAGCAGGACCGGCTAACAGTGAACAACCCGTGGACACACATAATGCGTGTCGGAACTGCGGAGCCCTTGGGCACTTCGCGAGGGAATGTCGTGGAACCCGATTCCTATTCTGTTGGAACTGTGGTCGCCGAGGAGTGAGGACCGTTGACTGTTGCCAAGTACAGGGGCCGGAAAACGCCCAGCGCCTCTCATCAAACCCGGAACTGGTGAGAGTGCCGACGAGCGAGTTCCGGAACTAGCGGGCGTTATCCGTTTGAAGGATGGCCGGCTTGCTGCAGAGACGCGCATCGAGACCGAGGCGATGATAGCTACGCTGGACACGGGTGCATCGAGCCTTCCAAAAGCCCACACAGTGCACCCATTGTGTTGGTGGGCAAGAAGACTGGGGAAACACGCATGTGTGTGGACTTCCGCCAGCTCAACGCGAAATCAGTACCGGATGCATACCCTCTGCCAAGGATAAACTCCATCTTGGAGAGACTACGGAACGCGAAGTATATTAGCACGTTAGATTTGAAGAGCGGGTACTGGCAGATACCCATGGCCAAGGCAAGTCGCGAATGTACAGCATTCACAGTACCAGGTCGAGGTCTTTTCCAATGGCGTGTTATGCCATTTGGACTTCACTCGGCACCCGCCACGATTCAGCGAGCACTCGACAGCGTCATCGGAGCGGATATGGAGCCCCTTCGCATATCTTGATGACATCATCGTCATCGGGACAACGCTGGAGGAACACGTCAAGAATCTCAGAGATGTGTTGAGGCGCTTGCGACAAGCCAACATCAGGCTGAATCGGAAGATGTGCGCTTTCTTCAAGCGCAGGCTGGTGTATCTGGGACACGTCGTTAGCGAGAAGGGAATCCACACCGACCAGGAGAAGATCGCTGCGGTACAGCAGCTAGCAGCCTCTACTAGCTTACGAGAACTTCGCCGATGCCTAGGACTCGCTTCTTGGTACCGACGATTTGTTCTAAATTTTGCGGCAGTGGAGCAACCGATGTCCCAACTCCTTCGGAAAGGAAAGAAATGGATCTGGGAAACACAACAACAGCAGGCGTTCTTGAAACTCAAAGAGCTACTGACCGGAGCGCCCATAATCGCGTGTCCGGATTTTACGAAGAAGTTTTCTCTGCAAACCGACGCTAGCGACTACGGACTTGGAGGGGTGCTAACCCAGTAGAACGAAGACGGCGAGAGGGTCATCGCATACGTGAGCCGACGATTACAGAGGGCCGAGGAAAATTACTCCGCTACCGAGAAGGAGTGCTTAGCCATCGTCTGGGCTATCAGAAAACTGCGTTGCTACTTGGAAGGATACAGGTTCGACGTCGTGACGGACCACTTGGCCCAAGTGGCTCAACACGATATAAAACCCCACGGGTCGAACTGCGCGTTGGGCACTGGAGCTGCAACAGTTCCCGTTTGATATACACTATAGGAAAGGACGACAGAACGTAGTGGCGGACGCTTTGTCGCGACAACCTCTTGAGGCCTTGCAGACAGCAATAGAAGATCCGAGCACATGCGCATGGGTACAGCGACGCACGCGGGATATGCAGCAGCAACCAGAGAAATACCCGGATTATACACTGGAGAACGGACAACTGTATAGGAATGTAGGACAACGACCGCTGGAGGAAGATTTCATACCTTGGAAGCTGCGTGTGGGCAAGGAACAACGGCAGCGCGTGTTGCAGGAGTGCCACGACCAGCCAAGCGCGGGATATCAGGGGATACGCAAGACAACGGCGCGAGTGTGTCAAAGGTATTACTGGCCAGGAATTTTCAGGGACGTCGCCCGCTACGTAAGGAGAAGTGCTGTGTGCCAAAAGTTTAAAGCAAAGCAAGGTAAACCGGCAGGGAAGATGTTAACGCGGCAGGTGTCTGAGCCCTTCGTCAACATTTGCGCGGATTTTGTGGGACCTTTGCCTAGATCCAAACAAGGTAACACCGTATTGCTAGTTTTCTTTGACATGTTTTCCAAGTGGGTCGAACTGGTGCCTTTGCGCCGAGCTACGACGCCACTCTTGGAAAAAGCTTTTCGGGACCGGATCCTCAGTCGATTTGGAATACCACGCAAGTTCATCTGCGACAATGGGACCCAGTTTACCAGTCGTTCGTTCAAGGCGTTTTGCAAGCGGGCGGGTATGTCGTTGGAGCATACGGCGCCGTACAATCCCCAAAACAACCAAACCATCAAGACTATGATTGCGCAGTACATCGAGGGACCACACAACTCATGGGACACCTTGCTACCAGAGATTGCAATGGCGATCAATAGCAGCGTATCCGACACGACAGGATTCAGCCCGGCGTTCTTGGTCCAAGGACGGGAGCCGAGACTGCCAGGGGCCATATATTACGAGGTGACTCCAGGGTCCGAAACGATCGCCACTGATCCGGCAAACCAGGGCAAAACAACTACTGGACATTTTCCAGACAGCGAGGGATAATACTCAGCGAGCATCTTCGGAACAGGGTCGTCATTACAATCTACGGAGACGGTATTGGAGACCGACCATCGGCAGCTTGGTAATAGTGAAGCAGCATGTATTCTTGAAAGCCAACGACGGGCTTGCCGCCAAACTAGCCCCACGTTTTGAGGGCCCGTACAAGGTAATCAAATTTGTTTCTTCCAATATAGCCAGAGTCCGGCCAATATAGCCAGAGACCGGCCGACGACGTACCGCTGGGGTAGCCGATTTGAAAGCGTTTCGGCAGCAAGACGACGAGGAACCTCATAACAGTGAGTGCGGTAAGCACCCGTACAACCACGACATGAATATCCCTAATGAAAATGGGGAAACCACGACCTAGCAAGTAAACCAGGGAGGGGGGACCGCCCTTAAGGCAGATTAGGCTAAAGTAGTATTATACGATATTGTCAAGATTTCAAACCTCGCACCAGACTATTGTCCTGTAGAGCATAGTCTGTCCATAGGCCCAGGGATATAACCTCGTTTATATTCCACAGTAACTAGCAAAAACGATGGAGGACGAAGAACAGCGGGAGCCACGACGGCAGTAGGCAGCAGAGCGGCAGCGGGACTGGGACTGGGTACCGCAGTACCGGCAGCGTTTCGAGGAGCCCATAGGAGAAGATAACGAGGCCGAACCCAGGTTCGGGCAGTCGCAGTTCGACGACATTAGCACCGTCATCTGGCCCCACTCGCCAAGGGCGCAACATCGCTTGATGTTCCCATCAACGGACTCGTGGCTGATGCCGGACCTCGGGGACCAGGTGGTTAACGTGGCCAGGGTCGCTGTGCTCAGTGACGAAGTGGGCGTATCCACGACGCGCCGATAAGCCACATCGCCGAGCAACTCGCAGCCCCCGTTGGAGCCCGGGTCACCGCACCACGCCAGCGAGGAGTTAAACCTGTCGTTCGGTAGCAGCGAAATTCGGGCGTTGTTAGGACCGTCGTCGGATTTGGAAGCGTTAGCGAACGAGCTGCAGGAGGAGGAGCGCTGGAAGCGCCTGCCGAATGGCGCGCCGACACCCCAGGACGACTCATCCCCCGCATGTTGCTCGAGACCGTGCGGCTCAGCCGGGAGCAGGGCAACTGGCGCCGACGATTTTCGGTGGAACTGGAGGAAGGGACGTTCCGGGTGACGCTTACCCCGGCAGGCAACGTCACGTTTCGTTACCACCCGGGAAGAAAGGTTGGGGAGTGACGAGTCACATTTTATAAGTATGGTAAAAGGGCAGGATTTATATAATGATGTTTTAATATTTAGTTATAATTCTGAATTAGTAGAGTTAAGATTATATTTTTGAGCTAATATAGAAATAAGGCCCATAGTCATTGAGTACATTTGGAAACGGGACCCTTTTAATACAGAAGCACAGCAGAGTACAGCGCAGCAGAAAAGAGAACGAGAGCGATGCCACCCGCAGCAGCAGAATGGCACGAGCCAAACGACGCTGGCAGCGGCCACAGCAGAGGACAGCGCAGCCAAGGGCTCGCGATCGCCGCCGCGAGACCAGCTTAGTCAGTCCTGGTTTGAGTGCGATCAAGAACGGTTCGCCATGAAAAAGTACGGAGGTGACACAGCGCAAGTGGTCTGAGGTGCCAAGGGAGTAACAGCGACAAAGGAAAGCACGGGCGACGAAGGAAAAGCAACAGCCAGGATCGGGATAACAAACGCAGACAAGACGCAGGAAACAAGGATATACACAGAAAAAAACACAAAGAGGAAAAAATCTATGAAACGAACAGTGGCAAAGGGATGCGAGTGCAAGTGTAGCGACTGGCCGCCGGTCTCTACCGCGACATTTCGTTAGAAAACTCAGGCGGCGTCTGCCTGGTTTCCACGTGGTGCCACCTAGGTCAATACCAGGGTCATTCTGGTTGGGACCGGCAGGGGTGACTACACCGCCGCAACGGCACTTGGGGCGAGTCACTGAACCACCGGTGTCGCCCTAGCCTCCTAACGCTCCTTCTCCGAGCACGGTGTCCTATTTCCCCACTCTCCTGATCCCAGCAACCTTAAAAATTTCTTGTAAGGTGGCCCTGGAGAGACTGATCTACCTCAGCCTCAGAAAAGCTACCTTACACTATTAACCCTCTTCCAGGAAGCAAGTGTACTCAGCCGCCCTCGGAACTCTTTGCAGAAGACCCAAGAGGTCATTCAGCTGATTAAAGGCCGACGCTGGTTGATGCACTTGCTTCACTGCCTCCTATACTACACAAAAACTCAATTAATGTGCAAGCTTTACCTTTTCCAAATCTGGTGACTCTAGTTCAAAAAATCTGGAAGATACACACATAACCGTTTTAACAACGGCGGGGGGTTGGGGGCGGAAGGTGTTGGCGTGGCATCCAAATTTTTGATGCAGTTTGTTGGAAAACATCACTACCTATCTTGACACAAAATTTTGTGGCTCTAGCCCAAAAAATGTGAAATCTATAGCCGTTTCCAATTTCAAGGAGCAGGGAGGATGGTGGCGGAAGGAGGGGGCGTGGCATCCAACATTTTGATGCAGTTTTTTCAGGGATGTGACTAGCTATCTTCGTGCAAAATTTGCTGCAGGAATGTGAGAAATATTTGGTTTTTCGGTTTTTAGTTATCGATTTTATCAATTTCCCAGCCTCCTAGTAGGCGTTGCAACCCAATCTTGACACTTTATCTGACTAGCCCATAGACAAACATAATTGCAAATTTTCAAGTCTCTAGCTTTACAGGTGTCGAAAAAAATTGCGTTCATACGGACGGACAGACGGACGGACACCATGACGGACATTTCACAAAACCAATATACTATGAGACCTTCGGTATCAAAGTATAACAAGATTAATAAATTTTTCTACAAATGCACATTAAGCATCAATCCCTCTTTGTGATGCAGCAATTGTATCGCAGGTAAAGTTGTCAAAAATGCTGTCAACTTGACTTTTATCGAGGGCGATATTTTCTTTTGTGATCGCTAATGTCTTCTTCTTCTTCAACATACACATAATTTTTGAGCGACGCAATTAACACAGGCAGACAGAGTTTTGATCAACTTTAAACTATTGCAACTGAAAACATTAAGTTAAAATACTAAACATATTTCCAATGCCTCAATTAAACCCTTCCTGTCTTACCTAAAAAACTACACAATTACATACCAATGATCCAAACAGAATACCAAATAACCATAAACTTTTGACAGAACAACGACAGGAAAAACTTATGAAAACTAACTTATATTTGACAACCAGGACCATGTACCAAATTAAAACAAAAGCATACTATAACTTCCAAGAAAGCTATAAGCAAATACCATATATTTACAATCTCATGCAACCAATACTATCTATCATCTCTTCGCAGCATCACAAGTCAAAAAAACAAAATTAAATCTACAACTATAAATCTACAGAGCGGGAAATATGATACACAGATTCTTCGCCTGGAGTAATCATAATTAAGCAAATCTCATAATATACACCTAGCATAAATAAACCAATCACTTGTAAATAATATATGTCCCACAATCTTACAACTAGCTCACAATACAAAACAACAAAATATATATTTTATAAACAAACTATCCTACAAACCAAAAATCTTGTAAACTATACTTAAATGTAAAATAAAATATACATAAACTCAATCTTAACCAAAAAAAACACTAAAAAATCAATAAAAACAATGAGTAAAATTATCTAATTTAAACAAAATTCAATATGTTATTTTTAAAGCATATCAAACATCTGAAAGTATCCACACATAAGTTTACAAATTCCTCCTCTCTCCACAGCTCAATCAATCAACCAAAAAAACCCATGCTCCTAAAACGAGTATACAGTTTTCATATGACTATTTTCTAGAACTGATACTTATCTGACCAGATGAGTATGCAGCTATCTTTGAGATCCAAATACAAACACAAAGAGCTAAGCCCCAACAAAATCATATGATTTTTGCGATCAGTACTACTACCTCACTATTGAGCATAAACATTTATTAAAGCCACCAAACATTGAAATTCTACAAATGAATTTTTGTCGACTAATTGAATGCTGGACTTAAGTAAAGCTACATACTACGAATTGAATAAGCCCATGATGAGCATTATCAGATTTTTACAAATACAAATTTTGCCTATTTTTCAACAAAAATTGAACAAAATTACGCGTATTAAGCTCCAAAAACGAGTATACTGTTTTCATATGACTATTTTCTAGAACTGAGACTTATCTGACCAGATGAGTATGCAACTATCTTTAGGATCCCAATACAAACTCAAAGAGCTAAACCCGAACAAAATAGGATGATTTTACATTTTTTAAGGCCACCAAACATTGAAATTCTACAAATGAATTTTTATCGACTAATTGTATAATGGACTTAGTTAAGCTACATAATACGAATTGAATAAGCCCATGATGAGCAATTTCCGATTTTTACAAATACAGATTCAGCCTACGTAAAATTCCCATGTAAACCTACATTATAAATAATAGAGGCATAAAAGCATTTAGCTTGAGTGTGGCAGCAACAACAGAACAGTTAAAGCGCCATCTCTTGGTCAAAAGCGGAAAAATTATGTGGCAGCTCCGCTCTAATGTCAACGGCAATTCGTTATGCATCCTTATTTTAGTGGAAATGCAAATTTGGCTCCAGGTTGATCCGAGGTGTGATCGCTAATCGCTCCGCTCGGCTCTGTCTTTTAAAATCTGGCAGCTGAACTAACCACATGTGTTAAGGAAAACTTCCTTAAATTATTAAAACAAAATTGTTGTGCAAAAGTATCACACGGTAATGCTTGCTAAATTATTGCAAGATTAATTGCATTTAATTTTGATAACAAGCAAATTAAGCTCTGTGACATTGCATTTAATTGCAGCCACATTTGCTGCCTCCGTGTCGTCATCAAAAAAGAGTAAATTGTTGACTTTGGCTGACCTTTTTCGGTAAGACTCCGCTTAACAAGTCTCTCATTAACTATTGTTAATGTTAATCGTTTGTTTTATCTTCATTTTCTTTACAGCCTATTAGTAACCACAGCCGAAGAATTAACTTGCGGGCGAAAAATTTATTCCTCTCCTCACCTCAGTCTAAAATCGGAGTTTGCCTGATCGCCTACGTCGTGTAAATAATTTAAAATCGTTAATAATACACCAAAACACTCTACAAGCAAAAAAAAAAAAAAAGAAAAGAACAAATCCAAAAAGACACGCTAAGCAACAACAACAACAAAAAAAAACCAAGTACAAGTAAAAGTGAATAGAAACCCTTAAATTAAAAGCCCAACAAACAAAGCCTTTTTTGGTAGAAATTAAAATAGTAATAAATTAATATTTACAATTAGTTAAAAGCGGGGAAATTGATACCGAAGGTCTCATAGTATATTGGTTTTATGCAATGTCCGTCATGGTGTCTGTCCGTCTGTATGAATGCAACTTTTTTCGACACCCGTAAAGCTAGAGACTTGAAACTGTGAAATTATGTTTATCTATAGACGGTACAGATAAAGTGTTAAAATTGGGTTGCCACGCCTACTAGGAGGCTGGGAAATCGATAAATTCGATAACTGAAAACCGATGAAACCAAATATTTCTCACATTCTTACAGCTAGAGTTACCAAATTTTGTGTCAAGATAGGTACTGACGTTCCCCATCAAAACTTGGATTCCACGCCCCCTGATTCCGCCCCATCCCCCCTTCTCCTAGAAATTGGAAACGCCTATAGTTTTCACATATTTTGGTCTAGAGCCACCAAATTTTGTGTGAAGTTAGATATAGACGTTCCCCAAAAAAATGCATCCAAATTTTGGATGCCACGCTCCCTGATTCCGCCCCCATCCACCCATCTACTTGAAATTGGAAAAGCCTATAGTTTTCACATTTTTCGAGCTAGAGTCACCGAATTTGGTAGGAAGATATAGGGTGACATCTACAAAAGATCTGCATCTGGGCGGCAGTGGTGGGTGTGTCAACCAAATTTTTGATGCAGATCTTTGGTAGATGTCACCGTCTATCTTCCTACCAAATTTGGTGACTCTAGCTCAAGAACTGTTAAAGATATAGCCGTTTCCGATTTAAAAAGGTGGGTGGCAATGGTGGGCGTGGCATCCAAACTTTTGATGCAGATCTTTAGGGGACGTCATCACCTAACGTCCCAATTAATCTGGCGACTCCTGCTCAAAAACTTAAGGTAAAAATTATGCAATAAATATGCAAATTTAAGAGTTGGGAGGTTTTCTCATTGAAGCCATTGCCAGAACTGGACCAAAAAAATGGGACCACACTGGAAGCACCAACTTTCAAATACAAAAAGAATCATCAAAATCGGTTTACCCAGTTGCAAGTTCTAAGGTAAAAAAATACAGACGAATTGATAACCTCCTTCTTTTTTGAAGTCGGTTAAAAAGAGTATACAGTTTTCATATGAATATTTTCCAGAACTGATACTTATCTTACCATATGAGTATGCAGCTATCTTTAGGATCCCAAAAAAACCTCAAAGAGCTAAGCCCGACCAATATCGGATGATTTTTGCGATCAGTACAAACATCCACACTTTTGAGCTTAATAAATTTTTAAGGAAACCAAACATTGAAATTCTACAAATTAGATGAGCATTATTCGATTTTTACAGATACAGATTTTGCCTATTTCTCAACCAAATTTGTACAAAATTAAACGTATTAAGCTCCAAAAAAGAGTATACAGTTTTCATAAGACTATTTTCTATAACTGATATCTTTGAGATCCCAATATAAACTCAAAGAGCTAAACCCGACCAAAATCGGATGAATTTTGCAATCAGTACAAACATCTTCTTTGGCTACTTTCCGCTTCCCAATGCGGAAATGAAGACGGACGAGATTTTGATGCTCGTCGAAGGCCAGAAAAATGGGCTGCGAGTGGGAGACTGGCGTGTTTTTCACCGCGAGATGAGGCAAAACATGGCCATCGTCACAATCGCGCTGGACCCAGTCTCGGCCAACCGGCTGAAGTCGCTGGGGTACCAGCTTAATTTTGCGTGGGGCACGGCTACTCTCAAGCCAAAGGACAGCACGCAGTCGAAGGAACAGGCTCTCGCAGCGGAGAAGCCCACCTGCTCCAAGACCATCACACCGGACACGGCTGCAACGACGCCACAGGGTGTCGCTGAGGAAACTCATGCAACCCCTGGGCTGCCTGCGGCAAATAGCACCGTCCGGGCACCTAGCGGTAGTGAGGCTTGTGGCACCGCAGCTGCCCGGGAGCCCGCAGTACCGCGCAAAATCCTGCGCCCTCCCCTCTACGGGCGCATCACCTGCGGAACCGTGCGCGTTAATAAGGGTGCGAGGCGCACACTTGAGGAAGAGGCCCTTCTGCGCACAAACCGAGGCCGGAAGATGGCGGACAGGGGCCGCAAGAGGGCGGACTAATGTCCTGTCCCCCTCCCCCCTCCCTTCCCAACACCCGGAGACACCTCAGATGTCTCCAAGCAAACATACACCACGCAAAGGCCGCATCTGACGTCCTTTGTGAGAGGTTTGCTACGGCGGCTACCTGTGCCCTAGTAGAGCACTGCCAGAGGAACCGGCTCCGGTGGATAATCGCTTGCGATGCCAATGCGCATCACACGGTCTGGGGGAGCAGTGACATCAACAAAAGAGGTGAGTGCCTTCTTGAGTACATTATTAGTAATAACGTAGGTTTACTAAATTGAGGCAGCGAGCCCAAATTTATCAATGCAATTAGAGAGGAAGTCCTAGACTTAACTCTCTGTAGTATAAACATGTTGTCCGTTGTCTTAAACTGGCACGTAGCGAGTGATATCATTATGTCAGATCACCAGCACATTAGATTTTATATAGGATCCCAAAAACACCAACTGGTATCTTTTCTGTTTTGAACTTGAGCAATCCAGAGACTGCTCTATCCGTCCGATAATATCCATAGACGAGCTAGAGCGTGAAGCTACTGTGCTTCATACGTACATTGAATCGGCATATCACGCCAGCTGCGAACAAAAGGTTCGCAAGTTCAGAAGGGCAGTTCCCTGGTGGAATAAGGACCTTGACGATCTTAAAAAGGCTGCGCGAAGGCTCTTCAATAAAGCGAAGAGTGGGAAAGCCACATGGGATTCCTACAAATCTGCTTTAACGCTCTACAACAAAGAGCTAAGAAGGTCAAAACTGGCCATGAGGCGCCAACACTGCGGGCAGATTTCAACGCTCCCGGAAACTGTCAGGCTACAAAAAGCCCTATCCAAGGACCACTCAAACGGCATCTGTACGCTGAAAAAGCCAGATGGAACATACACAAACAACCCAAAGGAAACGAGCATTCTTCTCCTGGCTACTGACTTTCCTGGGTGCGTGGCTGTGGAGCAACCCATCTCAGAGAATGAGGCACCAGCCTACCTCTCGGGGATTGGAGAGTGCCCACACCTGCGCATGGCTATGGTGGCAAACTCCAATAGGGCTGAGGGAAGGGAACCCCCTATCGCTCAGAACGTGTTGGAAACATGCCCTATATACTGTTTCATCAAAATAGCGTACAATGGGCTATACAGAGTTTCAGTCCATACAAATCCCCTGGACCAGATGGAATTTATCCATGCTTGTTGCAGCGGGGACTGCACCAACTCGCACTCCCCCTGGTCCGTTTATTCCGAGCTAGTCTCTTGTTTGGACACATACCAAGCAAATGGGCTACAGTGAAAGTTGTGTTTATTCCTAAGGTAGGGAAGAAAGACTCCCAATTGCCTAAGTCCTATAGACCGATTAGTCTGAGCTCCTTCTTCCTTAAAACTATGGAGAAGACAATTGACCAGCACATTAGGGAGGTGAATCTCAAGCATCTTCACCTTCATAAGTACCAATATGCGTACCAAGCTGGTAAGTCAACTGAGACTGCCATGCATTGCCTTACAAAAACCATTGAAAAGGCCATTGGCGCTCAACAAATAGCACTAGGTGCCTTTTTAGACATCTCAGGAGCTTTTGACAACATGTCATATGAGGCTATCCGAGCCTCTCTTGTACGAAAAAACGTCTCCACACCCATAATCAGGTGGATTCTGGCAATGCTTAAATCCAGAATCATAACTGAAGACCTTGGAAGAACCATGACCTCAATCACAGCCACAAGTGGGTGCCCTCAAGGGGGAGTACTCTCTCCTCTCTTGTGGACTCTGGTTATCGACGAGCTACTCTATAAGCTCAACAACTTAGGGTTCTCCACTCAAGGCTACGCTGATGATTTAGTCATCTATATAGTGGGCTGGCATGAGCAAACTATCTCGGACCGCATGCAGCAAGCCCTTAATATAGCCAGCAGATGGTGCCAGGACAAAGGATTGTCCATAAACCCGTCTAAAACAGTTTTAGTTTCATTTACCAGGAAAAGGTCTCTTTCTCTAACAAGACCATCCCTAAATGAATCCTCCATTGACATTTCAGCTGAAGCCAACTACTTAGGTGTTTCACTCGACTCCAAGCTCAACTGGAATGTACACCTTGAAAAGACCATAAATAAAGCCACTCGAGCAGCAAAATTCCTGCAACCTAAGGTATAACCTTAAGAAATTAAAACTCTCAGAAATCGATTCTGTGAGCTGGAGCAAGAAACATCAGAACATGTTCTATGTGAATGCCCCTCGCTAAGCAGGCGTCGACTTCTACAACTAGGAAGTGAACTTATTCCCCCCTACAGGATTTGGGAACATACAGACACTACCAAAGTGCTCTCTTTTATTAGAAGCCTCGGTATAGAGGCTCTACCCTTATCCTACAGGCCGGCACAAACGACATAACATCTGGTCGCAGTGCAACAAGGCCCTGTAAAAATAATAATATTAGTTAAGCTACATAATACGAATTGAATAAGCCCATGATGTGCATTATTCGATTTTTACAGATACAGATTTTGCCTATTTCTCAAACAAATTTTTACAAAATTATACGTATTAAGCTCCAAAAAAGAGTATACAGTTTTCATAGGGATTGGATGATTTTTGCGATCAATACAAACATCCTCACTATTGAGCATAAACAATTTTTAATGCCATGAAACATTGAAATTCTAGAAATGAATTCTTATCGACTAATTGTATGCTGGACTTAAGTAAAGCTACATAATACGAATTGAATAAGCCCAGATGAGCAATATCCGATTTTAACAAATACAGATTTAGCCTATTTGTCAACAAAATTTAACAAACTTGAGCGTATTAAGCTCTAAAAACGAGTATACTGTTTTCATATGACTATTTTCTAGAACTGATACTTATCTGACCAGATGAGTATGCAACTATCTTTAGGATCCCAATACAAACTCAAAGAGCTAAGCCCGACCAAAATCGGATGATTTTTGAGATCAGTACAAACATCCTCACTTTAGAGCATAAACAATTTTTAATGCCACCAAACATTGAAATTCTACAAATGAATTTTTATCGACTAATTGAATGCTGGACTTAAGTAAAGCTACATAAAACGAATTGAATAAGCCCATGATGAGCATTATCCGATTTTTACTAATACAGATTCAGCCTACGTAATATTCCCATATAAACCTACATTATAAATAATAGAGGCATAAAAGCATTTAGCTTGAGTGTGGCAGCAACAAAAGAACAGTTAAAGCGCCATCTCTTGGTCAAAAGCGGAAAAATTAGGTGGCAGCTCCGCTCTAATGTCAACGGCAATTCGTTATGCATCCTTATTTTAGTGGAAATGCAAATTTGGCTCCAGGTTGATCCGAGGTGTGATCGCTAATCGCTTCGCTCGGCTCTGTCTTTTAAAATCTGGCAGCTGAACTAACCAACACATGTGGTCCTGATTTGTGATATTAATTTACCACTATTTTAATTTCTACCAAAAAAGGCTTTGTTTGTTGGGCTTTAATTTAAGGGATTCTATTCACTTTTACTTGTACTTGGTTTTTTTTGTTGTTGTTGTTGCTTAGCGTGTCTTTTTGGATTTGTTCTTTTCTTTTTTTTTGTTTTTTTTTGCTTGTAGAGTGTTTCGGTGTATTATTAACGATTTTAAATTATTTACACGACGTAGGCGATCAGGCAAGCTCCGATTTTAGACTGAGGTGTTGCCCGCTCACTACCCCTGCTCGTACTTGCTTGGCCTCTGCGATCGGTGGCCGAGAGAGACTATCGGGAGAGGAATAAATTTTTCGCCCGCAAGTAAATTCTTCGGCTGTGGTTACTAATAGGCTGTAAAGAAAATGAAGATAAAACAAACGATTAACATTAACAATAGTTAATGAGAGACTTGTTAAGCGGAGTCTTACCGAAAAAGGTCAGCCAAAGTCAACAATTTACTCTTTTTTGATGACGACACGGAGGCAGCAAATGTAGCTGCAATTAAATGCAATTTAATGCAAATAATGCGCCGCCGCAGCAGGCAACTAAAGAAGACTTTATTGTAGAAATTGTTGAATTTTTCTAGATATTCTTTTGAATACTCACTGTCGCTTTTCTAATAATGTCACAGAGCTTAATTTGCTTGTTATCAAAATTAAAGGCAATTAATCTTTCAATAATTTAGCAAGCATTACCGTGTGATACTTTTGCACAACAATTTTGTTTTAATAATTTAAGGAAGTTTTCCTTAACACATGTGGTTAGTTCAGCTGCCAGATTTTAAAAGACAGAGCCGAGCGGAGCGATTAGCGATCACACCTAGGATCAACCTGGAGCCAAATTTGCATTTCCACTAAAATAAGGATGCATAACGAATTGCCGTTGACATTAGAGCGGAGCTGCCACATAATTTTTCCGCTTTTGACCAAGAGATGGCGCTTTAACTGTTCTGTTGTTGCTGCCACACTCAAGCTAAATGCTTTTATGCCTCTATTATTTATAATGTAGGTTTACATGGGAATATTACGTAGGCTGAATCTGTATTAGTAAAAATCGGATAATGCTCATCATGGGCTTATTCAATTCGTATTATGTAGCTTAACTAAGTCCATTATACAATTAGTCGATAAAAATTCATTTGTAGAATTTCAATGTTTGGTGGCCTTAAAAAATGTAAAATCATCCTATTTTGGTTGGGGTTAGCTCTTTGAGTCTGTATTGGGATCCTAAAGATAGTTGCATACCCATCTGGTCAGATAAGTATCAGTTCTACAAAATAGTCATATGAAAACTACATACTCTTTTTTTTTTTAGCTTAATACGCCTAATTTTGTTAAATTTTTGTTGAAAAATAGGATAAATCTGCATTTGTAAAAATCGGATAATGCTCATCATGGGCTTATTCAATTCTTATTATGTAGCTTTACTTAAGTCCAGCATACAATTTGTCGATAAAAATTCATTTCTAGAATTTCAATGTTTCATGGCATTAAAAATTGTTTATGCTCAATAGTGAGGATGTTTGTATTGATCGCAAAAATCATCCAATCCATATGAAAACTGTATACTCTTTTTTTGAGCTTAATACGTATAATTTTGTAAAAATTTGTTTGAGAAATAGGCAAAATCTGTATCTGTAAAAATCGAATAATGCACATCATGGGCTTATTCAATTCGTATTATGTAGCTTAACTATTATTATTATTTTTACAAGGGCCTTGTTGCACTGCGACCAGATGTTAGGTCTTTTGTGCCGGCCTGTTGGATTAGGGTAGAGCCTTTATACCGAGGCTTCTAATAAAAGAGAGCACTTTGGTAGTGTCTGTATGTTCCCAAATCCTGTTGGGGGGAATAAGTTCACTTCCTAGATGTAGAAGTCGACGCCTGCTTAGCGAGGGGCATTCACATAGAACATGTTCTGATGTTTCTTGCTCCAGCTCACAGAATCGATTTCTGAGAGATTTAATTTCTTAAGGTTATACCTTAGGTTGCAGTGACCCGTTAGGTAGCCTGTTAGAGTGCGAATTTCGCTCTTTTTTAAATTGATGATGCGTTTTGATCGCGTCCTCTGGGGGACGAGAAATTGTTTGGCTTGTCTCAGCACCCATCCCACCGTTAAGTTGTTTTTGGAGGCAAGGGCGTTCAGCTGCTGGAAACAGTTCTCTACAAGTCTGGAGGAGATCGTGAAGGATCTTAGCGCTATGAGCGCCGCCTGACTGTCAGAGGAGATGTAAATCCGTGCGCCTTGCATTTTCCTACGAAGGCATTCACGAGCGCAGTTTGTTTTCCATTCATGTCCGGTGTGCAAGACTACAGAGAAGTTTCTGTGGAAAACAAGTTTTGGTTTCTTTTCGTCAGTTACGCGCAGAATGGGCTCGTTTATTAGGGGTTCGAGAACCCGAAGATGCCAGGTAAGAGCACCACTTTTTATATTGGTGATGTTTTGAAGGCTAAGTGCCCCCAATCAGGCCTCCTTTTTCAGGGTGATGTGTAGAGGGGGTATGCCAGTTATGACTCCAAGTGCTGCAGTGGTACATGTACGGATGGCTCCAGAAATGCCTATGCAGACCAGTCGTTGTACTTTGGTAAGTGCAGCCGCAGCTGTCTGCTGGGTAGATTTCGTCCACCAAGCAAGAGATGCATAGGTTAAGATCGGTTTTACCACAGTGTTAAAAGACCAGTAGTTCATTTTGGGACTTAGACCACATGTCCTACCGAAAAGCCTGTTGCAAGTATGCTCTAGTGGCTTTATTTATGGTCTTTTCAAGGTGTACATTCCAGGACAATCCTTTGTCCTGGCACCATCTGCGGTCCGAGATAGTTTGCTCATGCCAGCCCACTATATAGATGACTAAATCATCAGCGTAGCCTTGAGTGGAGAACCCTAAGTTGTTGAGCTTATAAAGTAGCTCGTCGATGACCAGAGTCCCCAAGAGAGGAGAGAGTACTCCCCCTTGAGGGCACCCACTTGTGGCTGTGATTGAGGTCATGGTTCTTCCAAGGTCTTCAGTTATGATTCTGGATTTAAGCATTGCCAGAATCCACCTGATTATGGGTGTGGAGACGTTTTTCGTACAAGAGAGGCTCGGATAGCCTCATTTGACGTGTTGTCAAAAGCTCCTGAGATGTCTAAAAAGGCACCTAGTGCTATTTGTTGAGCGCCAATGGCCTTTTCAATGGTTTTTGTAAGGCAATGCATGGCAGTCTCAGTTGACTTACCAGCTTGGTACGCATATTGGTACTTATGAAGGTGAAGATGCTTGAGATTCACCTCCCTAATGTGCTGGTCAATTGTCTTCTCCATAGTTTTAAGGAAGAAGGAGCTCAGACTAATCGGTCTATAGGACTTAGGCAATTGGGAGTCTTTCTTCCCTACCTTAGGAATAAACACAACTTTCACTGTAGCCCATTTGCTTGGTATGTGTCCAAACAAGAGACTAGCTCGGAATAAACGGACCAGGGGGAGTGCGAGTTGGTGCAGTCCCCGCTGCAACAAGCATGGATAATTTCCATCTGGTCCAGGGGATTTGTATGGACTGAAACTCTGTATAGCCCATTGTACGCTATTTTGATGAAACAGTCTATAGGGCATGTTTCCAACACGTTCTGAGCGATAGGGGGTTCCCTTCCCTCAGCCCTATTGGAGTTTGCCACCATAGCCATGCGCAGGTGTGGGCACTCTCGAATCCCCGAGAGGTAGGCTGGTGCCTCATTCTCTGAGATGGGTTGCTCCACAGCCACGCACCAAGGAAAGTCAGTAGCCAGGAGAAGAATGCTCGTTTCCTTTGGGTTGTTTGTGTATGTTCCATCTGGCTTTTTCAGCGTACAGATGCCGTTTGAGTGGTCCTTGGATAGGGCTTTTTGTAGCCTGACAGTTTCCGGGAGCGTTGAAATCTTCCTGCAGTGTTGGCGCCTCGTGGCCAGTTTTGAACTTCTCAGCTCTTTGTTGTAGAGCGTTAAAGCAGATTTGTAGGAATTCCATGTGGCTTTCCCACTCTTCGCTTTATTGAAGAGCCTTCGCGCAGCCTTTTTAAGATCGTCAAGGTCCTTATTTCACCAGGGAACTGCCCTTCTGAACTTGCGAACCTTTTGTTCGCAGCTGGCGTGATATGCCGATTCAATGTACGTATGGATATTATCGGACGGATAGAGCAGTCTCTGGATTGCTCAAGTTCAAAAAAGAAAAGATACCAGTTGGTGTTTTTGGGATCCTATATCAAATCTAATGTGCTGGTGATCTGACACAGTGATATCACTCGCTACGTGCCAGTTTGGGATAACGGACAAAATGTTTATACTACAGAGAGTTAAGTCTAGGACTTCCTCTCTAATTGCATTAATAAATTTGGGCTCGCTGCCTCAATTTAGTAAACCTACGTTATTACTAATAATGTACTCAAGAAGGCACTCACCTCTTTTGTTGATGTCACTGCTCCCCCAGACCGTGTGATGCGAATTGGCATCGCAAGCGATTATCCACCGGAGCCGGTTCCTCTGGCAGTGCTCTACTAGGGCACAGGTAGCCGCCGTAGGCACAACGTCCGAGTCGCCGTGTAGATAGGCGGAGGCCAGCACTGCCTCCTGCTCGCCATGGGCTGTGGGTATTTTAACCCAAACTGCCACCAGGTCCTCAGTGATGAACTGTGATAGGGGAGCATAGGGCGAGATTGGTCGTTTGCATATAGCAGCTTACCGGATGGGGTGCTTAGCCCCAGGACACGTCCGGCATTTACCCATGGCTCCTGGATAAATGCTATGTCCTGTAACGAATAACATACGAGTTATTAGAGGAGCGGATGTTCGGACAACGGATAGGAGTACGCGCTGGCTCTGACTAAGCTCGTCGGCAATGTCGTGAGTGCAAAACAAAACCTACCCAGCATTATAAGTTAATTAATTTTAAAAGAAATCGCGTACTTTATTTTTTTTGTAGAGAAGGGAATAGTTAGACAAATGATAGAAAACAGGAAGGGCTGGATATGGTAGAGTGAGAGGGAGAGATGAGTAGACCGTTAAGGTTAGAGGTAAGCTAGAATATATAGAGGGTATGCAGTTGAGGCAGACGGACCTGTTGATACCACACAGCTGTTCTTGTGTAGATTGCCCACCCTTCCATGATCCTGGTAATTCCCTTGAATAAATAAATTCAGGATCCCAAACAAAATTTACCGTCCGACTACGGATATCTCATCCCAGTTAGGCAAGGCATGGCTCCATAAGAAATAAGGGTAATTTACGCAGACATTATTAAACTCATTTTATTGACTAAAGACATGTCCAAATGTAGACAATAATAACAACTAAAACTGACTAACAATTTAACTAATAAAATCCGTAAGTGAAAAGAGTAACTATAGGAATCATCCTTAATATAAGTGCATAAAAATAATCGTTATAAATATATGAGATATGCTGTGCATATAAATAATTTATACCATTATTTTTATACTTTGATACCGAAGGTCTCATAGTATATTGGTTTTGTGCAATGTCCGTCATGGTGTCTGTCTGTCCGTCTGTCTGTCTGTCCGTCTGTCCGTCTGTCCGTCTGTCCGTCCGTATGAACGCAACTTTTTTCGACACCCGTAAAGCTAGAGACTTGAAACTTTGCAATTATGTTTATTTATAGACGGTACAGATAAAGTGTCAAGATTGGGTTGCCACGCCTACTAGGAGGCTGGGAAATCGATAAATTCGATAACTGAAAACCGATAAAACCAAATATTTCTCACATTCTTACAGCTAGAGTTACCAAATTTTGCAAGCAGATAGCTAGTCATGTCCTTGAAAAAACTACATCAAAATTTTGGATGCCACGCCCACTCCTTCCGCCCCCATCATACCTGCTCCTTGAAATTGGAAACGCCTATAGTTTTCACATTTTTTGGGCTAGAGGCACCAAATTTTGTGGCAAGATAGATATTGACGTTCCCCAAAATTATGCATCAAAATTTTGGATGCCACGCCCCCTGATTCCGCCCCCATCATCCCTGCTCCATGAAATTGGAAACGCCTATAGTTTTCACATTTTTTTGGGCTAGAGCCACCAAATTTTGTGTCAAGATAGATATTGACGTTCCCCAAAAATATGCATCAAAATTTTGGATGCCACGCCCCTGATTCCGCCACCATCCCCCCTTCTCCATGAAATTGGAAACGCCTATAGTTTTCAAATTTTTTTGGGCTAGAGCCACCAAATTTTGTGTCAAGATAGATATTGACGTTCCCCAAAAAAATGCATCAACATTTTGGATGCCACGCCCCTAATTCCGCCCCCATCCCCCTTCTCGATGAAATTGGAAACGCCTATAGTTTTCACATTTTTTGGGCTAGACCCATCAAATTTTGTGTCAATATAGATATTGACGTTCCACAAAAAAATGCATAAAAATTTTGGATGCCACGCCCCCTGATTCCGCCCCCATCCCCAAGAAATTGGAAACACCTATAGTTTTCAAAATTTTTTGGGCTAGAGCCACCAAATTTTGTGTCAAGATAGATATTGACGTTCCCCAAAAAAATGCATCAAAATTTTGGATGCCACGCCCCCTGATTCCGCCCCATCCCCCCTTCTCCATGAAATTGGAAACGCCTATAGTTTTCACATTTTTTGGGCTAGAGCCACCAAATTTTGTGTCAAGATAGATATTGACGTTCCCCAAAAATATGCATCAAAATTTTGGATGCCACGCCCCTGATTCCGCCCCCATCCCCCCTTCTCCATGAAATTGGAAACGCCTATAGTTTTCAAATTTTTTGGGCTAGAGCCACCAAATTTTGTGTCAAGATAGATATTGACGTTCCCCAAAAAAATGCATCAACATTTTGGATGCCACGCCCCTAATTCCGCCCCCATCCCCCTTCTCCATGAAATTGGAAACGCCTATGGTTTTCACATTTTTTGGGCTAGACCCATCAAATTTTGTGTCAAGATAGATATTGACGTTCCACAAAAAAATGCATAAAATTTTGGATGCCACGCCCCCTGATTCCGCCCCCATCCCCAAGGAATTGGAAACACCTATAGTTTTCAAAATTTTTTGGGCTAGAGCCACAAAATTTTGTGTCAAGATAGGTACTGACGTTCCCCATCAAAACTTGGATGGCACGCCCACTGATTTCGCCCCCATCCCCCCTTCACCAAGAAATTGGAAACGCCTATAGTTTTCAAATTTTTTGGGCTAGAGCCACCAAATTTTGTGTCAAGATAGATATTGACGTTCCCCAAAAAAATGCATCAACATTTTGGATGCCACGCCCCTAATTCCGCCCCCATCCCCCTTCTCCATGAAATTGGAAACGCCTATAGTTTTCACATTTTTTGGGCTAGACCCATCAAATTTTGTGTCAAGATAGATATTGACGTTCCACAAAAAAATGCATAAAAATTTTGGATGCCACGCCCCCTGATTCCGCCCCCATCCCCAAGGAATTGGAAACACCTATAGTTTTCAAAATTTTTTGGGCTAGAGCCACAAAATTTTGTGTCAAGATAGGTACTGACGTTCCCCATCAAAACTTGGATGGCACGCCCACTGATTTCGCCCCCATCCCCCCTTCACCAAGAAATTGGAAACGCCTATAGTTTTCAAATTTTTTGGGCTAGAGCCACCAAATTTTGTGTCAAGATAGATATTGACGTTCCCCAAAAAAATGCATCAACATTTTGGATGCCACGCCCCTAATTCCGCCCCCATCCCCCTTCTCCATGAAATTGGAAACGCCTATAGTTTTTACATTTTTTGGGCTAGAGCCACCAAATTTGGTTGGAAGATATATGGTGACAACTACAAAAGGTCTGCATCAAAAATTAGGATGCCACGCCCACCTCTGCCGCCCATTATTTAAAATCGGAAATTTCGATATCTCTTATAGTTTTTAAGCTAGAGCCCGTAAATTGGGTAGAAAGATAGAAGGCAACATCAACCAAAGATGTGCATCAAAATTTTGAATGCCACGCCCAACTAATCCACCCGCCTTTTAAAATCGGAATCGGCTATATCTCTAACAGTTTTTGAGCTTGAGCCACCAAACTTTTTATGAATATAGATGGTGACAGTTAAAAACATTTGATTCAAAAATTTGGATGCCACGCCTACCTCTGCCGCCCACCTTTTAAATTTGGGAGTTAAGTTATCTTCCACAGTTTTTGAGCTAAAGTCACCAAATTTGGTAACATGATAGCTGGCGATGTTTACCACATGGCCCACTCCCTTCGCCCCTGCATTCCCTCTTATCAACCGTTCATTTACTGGTATCAAAGTATTCCGCAGTCGGTTGCGTCCGACTGCAACGTTTTTACTTGTTTCTTTTAAATTTACAAATTACTATAGAGCTAATATTATTTATTTGAGTGTTTAATTTAATTTATTTAACAGGGTTTTTATGAATTTATATATCTATTTATTTCATCATTTTTGTTTTTATTCTCTTTTATTTTTTTTTTCGTATTTAGCATTTATTTACTTTAATTTAATTTACTTTAGTGGCAGGTTTAGTGGCAGTAAAAGAAAAAAATTTCACTCGCAAACCAATAGCATAAGGCACACGGTGCACAATCAGCTGTGGCCCTGCAAAGGTTACGCGCGTTCAAAACCAGGCCGAAAAGAGAAGCTTTCGTAGCTTTGGCACGCGCATGTAACCCAAAAAAATTAGATAAAAGCTCTCGCTTCACTTACCCATACTCCCACGATGAAGATCTTTCAATGTGTTGGCATGCTGTAATTTTATATATAAGTTGGGGGGAAAGCTTTTTTCATGTGCAAAATTCACTAAGCCGGTTGATATGACACGCGTTTTAGTTATTTATCTATTTCTATTGACCATTGATTTGAGTTAATTATTATTATTATTTTTTTTCTTTTAAGCCCACTTAATTTACATAATTGAACTTAATTTTTATACATTTTTTATTTTAATTAGGTATTATTTGATTTTTATTTAATTATATTTCTCATAATTTTGTTTGGTTGGTTATTATTTGGTTTTATGTTAATTATATTTCGCACATTTTTGGTTTTTGTTGGTTTCGGTTCTTCAATTATGTATATATGTTGGTGTTGTGTTTATCTGAGGGTATTAGGTTTTTAAGTAATATAATTAAGCAATATAGCAACTAGAATTTATTTCTTTCTTTCTTATACTTTTATCAGACATCTGTTCACTTGCGACAGACAAAAAAACACAAAGCAACCCAAAAAAAAACGTGATGCACTTAACACTAATATTACCTCTAGTTCTAAGAGATTTTTTTTTAACGATCGCTATTATGATTAATTTATACTAAGCACATGAAGTTATTTTCAATATTTAAACTTGTGCAAAACTATATAATCTACTATTCAATTACTCCGACACGACGACTTCCAAACTGAGGAGAAACGAAGACTGAGCTTTTGCAAGCACATGCTCCCACATGTGGCGATATGTATGCCCGTCGATGTGGCTGAGCTTTTGTTGTTGGCCGTTTTATATGTCAGCGTAGCAAAGATGCAAAATGTTATAGTTTAACTTTCTTGTTCCCAATTTTTGCAGAACAATAATACTTATTGAGCGTGAAAGAATCAAATTCTACACGAGGTGCCTAGGCAATAAAATAATTAAAATTAGAAGAAAATTCTACGTTTTTTATTTTGTTAATTTACCCTTTTTTTGGGCACCCAAGGAAAATCAAAGATTTTCTGGTTTTCTTTTCTTTCTTTTTTTAAGTCTTTTAATGTCTTATAAATGTTTGCGCAAGGATTTTTACGTCATTTTATTGGTAATTTTATTTGTTTAGCTTCACTTGCATAGCACCACTTTAACCTCTTTTATGTCTTTTTTTTTGTTTTTTTTATAAGTTTTGGTCGTAGCTAAAGTCGCGCACAACTTGACTGTTTGAAAATCAGAACCAGGAAGATCGCCTGCAAGTCATTATGGGGTTAGGGAAGCCATGAGTCTCCGGAAATTCTTTTTACCCTTTCTTTCGGCAATCATCCGATAAGTTTTTTGGTTTTTGAATTTCTACCACATCAGCTGACTTCGCAGTCTGGCAAACAAAAAATGTAGTTTCATGTTTTTGGCTCCCAGAGGGCGTCCAAACCAAAAGCAATACTATTCAAAGTGAACGTTGATTTTCTAATTTCTACCTTATTTATCCTGACAATATCGACAATTTCAGTTTATGTATTACTATTTATGTATTTATTTGTTTATTATTGTTATTTTTTTTCCTGTTGGTTTAAACAAATATTTGTTTACAAAAAAAATACGCTGCATACAATTAACAACACCAACAGATTTGAAATTTTGGCAGATAATGCCAAATGTCCCCAGAATCTGTTGGAGTTGAAGAAAAAAAGCCAAAGCCACCACCAATATTCATTCGCGAGAAAAGCTCCAGTGCTTTTGTAAACAAAGTTGTAGAGCTAATTGGTCAAGATAATTTCCATATCATTCCCCTTAAGAGGGGTAACATCCAGGAGATTAAAGTGCAGACAAAGACCGAAGACAACTTTAGAGTCTTGTCAAAATACTTAAATGAAAGCAAAAAAAACTTTTACACGTACCAACTAAAAAGCAGCAAGGGCCAGCAAGTTGTACTTAAAGGCATAGAGTCTGATGTCACGCCAAATGAAATCCAAGAGGCGCTAAATGAGAAAGGATTCCGCGTTAAAAAAGTTCTTAATATTCTTAACAAGAACAGACAGCCGCAACCACTTTTCAAGGTCGAGCTTGAGCCTGAAACGCAGATAACTAAAAAATATGAGGCGCACCCCATCTACAAGCTTCAGTTTCTATTGCACCGCAGAATCACCGTTGAAGAGCCACATAAACGCAACGGCCCGGTACAATGCATGAACTGCCAAGAATACGGCCACACAAGGACTTACTGCACACTGCGCCCGGTATGTGTAGTTTGCGGCGATCTTCATGGATCGTCGTGCTGCCCAGCAAGCAAAGAAGACTCCAGCAAAAAAGTGTGCGGCGGCAATCACACAGCTAACTACAGAGGCTGCCCAATCTACAAAGAACTTAAGTCTCGCATCCACCAGCGCGTGAACACAGCACGCACGCAAAGCGCACAGCCTAACTACATTCCATCGAAAAGCAACCCAGACGTCTTCTTCTCGACTGCAGCCAGGTCCTCCCTTGGTCCCGTATCCGTATCCAAAAACGCGACTTATGCAAGCGCCTTGAGATCAGGACTGGAGCCTTCTGCCTTTAATGTACCGTACGCACAAGCAAAGCATGCGGATCAAAATACTGCACTAGACAACAAGCCACAAGAGCAACAACAAAGCAACTTTGAAGCAATGATATGTACGCTGCAGCAGAGCTTGACAGAGTTTATGTCATTTATGCGCGCAACTATGCAAGATTTAATGCGAAATCAAAGTCTTTTGGTACAAATGCTTGTATCACAACAGTCAAAATAATCAATGGCTTCGCTACGTATATCTACGTGGAATGCTAACGGCGTTTCACAGCATAAACTTGAGTTAGCTCAATTCCTACTCGACAAGCACATCGACGTTATGCTACTCTCCGAAACACACCTTACAAACAAATATAATTTTACAATAAGCGGATACACATTCTACGGAACCAATCATCCCGATGGTAAGGCACACGGCGGGACTGGTATTTTGATTAGAAGCCGGCTAAAGCACCACTACCACAAAGTGTTCGCCAGAAACTACCTACAGGCCACATCTTTAAAAATACATCTTGATAGTGGTAACCAAATTGCACTAGCCGCCGTCTACTGCCCCCCTCGATTCACCATATCTGAAGACCAATTTATGGAATTTTTCAACTCATTAGGAGAACACTTTATATCAGCAGGAGACTTCAATGCCAAGCACACACACTGGGGATCACGCCTTGTGAATCCAAAGGGAAAGCAGCTGTACAACGCACTTGTAAAAGTAAACAACAGGCTCGGCCATGTCTCTCCTGGCACACCAACTTACTGGCCCACAGACCCCAAGAAACTACCCGACTTGATTAATTTTGCAGTTACCAAAAATATTCCCCGCAGCCTGATAAGCGCCGAAAGCCTCTCGGATCTTTCATCCGACCACTCGCCTGTTCTTATACAATTACTACGCCACCCAGAGTTTGTAAATCGCCCCGGTAAGTTGACCACACAAAAAACCAACTGGCTCAAATACAAAAAATATATAAGTTCACACATTGAACTGGATCCGCATCTGAATATGGAAGCTGATATCGATTCTTTGGCAAACAAACTTGAGTCAGTCTTCGTCGAAGCAGCTCGCATCTCAACACCAACACCAGTAAATGCAGTACACGCCCAAATGACAACAAACCCACAAATTGAACAGCTCGTTCATGAAAAGTGGCGCCTCAGGCGACATTGGCAATCCCACAGATCGCCGTCAGCAAAGCAAAATCTAAGAAGAGCCACACGTAAACTCACCAAAGCGTTAAAGCGAGAAGAAGAATATGCCCAACGCCGATACATTGAGCAACTATCAACATCTGGCACTAAAAACTCTTTGTGGAAAGCTCACCCAACTCTAAGTCCACCGACAGAAACAGTGATGCCTTTAAGAAACCATGCAGGCGGCTGGGCCCGGAGCGATGAAGACAGAGCCAACACATTTGCGGATCATCTGCAAAAAGTTTTCCAACCTAATCCTGCTACAAACCCCTGCTAATAACCCCAAAGATGATTATTGAGCTTCCCTATTGTGCAGTCTGCATCATTGCCCAGTTATTCAATGCAATCACAAAACTCGGCCACTTTCCAGAGAGATGGAAAAAGTCTATCATCATAATGATTCCAAAGCTGGGTAAAGATCGGACAGTTCCCTCGTCGTACAGACCTATAAGCCTTTTATCGTGTCTATCTAAACTTTTCGAAAAATGTTTGCTGACTCGGATTAATCAATTCCTGAATCTCCATAACATAATCCCATCACATCAATTCGGCTTTCGTGAAAAACACGGAACTATTGAGCAGGTTAACCGCATAACATCAGAAATACGAGGCGCGTTCGCGAAATCGAGAATACTGTACTGCAATATTTTTGGATGTGTCTCAGGCATTCGACAGAGTCTGGTTGGAAGGCCTGATGTATAAGATCAAAACAACGCTCCCAGTCAACAAACATAAACTGTTACAGTCGTACCTCTACGACAGGAAGTTTGCAGTGAGAAGTAATTCTGCAATATCCGACGAACACCGTATTGAAGCTGGCGTTCCTCAGGGCAGCGTACTTGGGCCGACACTATACGTACTCTACACATCAGACATCCCAACATGCAGAGGCCTAACAACATCAAACTTTTCTGACGATACAGCTATTCTTAGCCGCTCCAGATGCCCACTGCAAGCAACAACACAACTTGCTTGTCACATCGTTAACGTAGAAAACTGGCTATCCGACTGGCGTATTAAGGTAAACGAACAAAAATGTAAACATGTAACTTTCACCCTAAACAGGCAAGACTGTCCACCACTCTCGCTTAACAACACCCCACTCCCGAAAGCAAACGAAGTAACGTACTTGGGAGTACACTTGGACAGAAGACTTACATGGCGCAGGCACATTGAAGCTAAGAGAACACAGCTTAAACTCAAAGCCAATAGCCTCCATTGGCTTATCAACGCTCGCTCTCCGCTAAGTCTGGACTACAAGGTTCTGCTCTACAACTCCGTTTTGAAACCAATCTGGACCTATGGCTGCCAGCTATGGGGTAACGCGTGCAGCAGTAACATCGACATCGTCCAAAGAGCCCAGTCGAAGATCCTGAGAACTATCACCGGGGCGCCGTGGTATGTTCGCAACGAAAACATACAAAAGGACTTAAACGTACCACCGGTCAGGGAAGTCATAGCGGAACACAAGGAAAGGTACTTGAGGAAGCTCACATCGCACCCAAACAATCTCGCGAGAGGCCTCTCAAATACGTGCAGCCGATCCCGGCTTCATCGTAATGACCTTCCTACCCAGCGATGAGTTGAGGACCGCGACTCCAAGCTATCAGTCCAAAAAGTAACTGATAAATAAGTAATGTTAGTAAGATTTGTCAACTTTTTGACATTTCCTAGTTTTATGTTAAGGGATACAGCCAAAAATAAATAGCAAAGTTTAAAAAAAAAAAAATACTTTTGTGCGGAGACCTAACGTGTATTAAAGAGTTATTTAGGGGCGAAAATATAAGCTCAACTGGTCGAAAAGCGGCCGTTACAGTCCATTGTAGCAAACCTCTCACAAAGGACGTCAGATGTGGCCTTTGCGTGGTGTATGTTTGCTTGGAGACATCTGAGGTGTCTCCGGGTGTTGGGAAGGGAGGGGGGAGGGGGACAGGACATTAGTCCGCCCTCTTGCGGCCCCTGTCCGCCATCTTCCTCCCTCGCGCCTCGCACCCTTATTAACGCGCACGGTTCCGCAGGTGATGCGCCCGTAGAGGGGAGGGCGCAGGATTTTGCGCGGTACTGCGGGCTCCCGGGCAGCTGCGGTGTCACAAGCCTCACTACCGCTAGGTGTCCGGACGGAGCTATTTGCCGCAGGCAGCCCAGGGGTTGCATGAGTGTTGTATTGGGATCTCCAAGATAGCTGCATACTCATCTGATCCGATAAGTATCAGTTCTAGAAAATAATCTTATGAAAACTGTATACTCTTTTTTGGAGCTTAATACGTTTAATTATGTACAAATTTGGTTGAGAAATAGGCAAAATCTGTATCTGTAAAAATCGAATAATGCTCATCATGGGCTTATTCAATTCGTATAATGTAGCTTAACTAAGCCCAGCATACAATTAGTCGATAAAAATTCATTTGTTGTAATTCAATGTTTGGTGGCATTAAAAATTGATTATGCTCAAAAGTGAGGATGTTTGTACTGATCGCAAAAATCATCCGATGTTGGTCGGGCTTAGCTCTTTGAGGTTTTTTTGGGATCCTAAAGATAGCTGCATACTAATCTGGTCAGATAAGTATCAGTTCTGGAAAATATTCATATGAAAACTGTATACTCTTTTTAACCGACTTCAAAAAAGTTGTTACCTCAGAATTTGCAACTGGGTAAACCGATTTTGATGATTCTTTTTGTATTTGAAAGTTGGTGCTTCCATTGTGGTCCCATTTTTTTTGGTCCAGTTCTGGCAATGGCTTCAATGAGAAAACCGCCCAACTCTTAAATTTGCATATGTATTGCATAATTTTTACCATAAGTTTTTGAGCTGGAGTCGCCAGATTAGTTGGGAAGTTAGGTGATGACGTCCCCTAAAGATCTCCATCAAAAGTTTGGATGCAACGCCCACCATTGCCACCCACCTTTTTAAATCGGAAACGGCTATATCTTTAACAGTTCTTGAGCTAGAGTCACCAAATTTGGTAGGAAGATAGACGGTGACATCTACCAAAGATCTGCATCAAAAATTTGGTTGACACACCCACCACTGCCGCCAACCTTTTTATACTTTGATACCGAAGGTCTCATAGTATATTGGTTTTGTGCAATGTCCGTCATGGTGTCTGTCTGTCCGTCTGTCCGTCCGTATGAACGCAACTTTTTTCGACACCCGTAAAGCTAGAGACTTGAAACTTTGCAATTATGTTTATCTATAGACGGTACAGATAAAGTGTCAAGATTGGGTTGGCACGCCTACTAGGAGGCTGGGAAATCGATAAATTCGATAACTGAAAACCGATAAAACCAAATATTTCTCACATTCTTACAGCTAGAGTTACCAAATTTTGCACGCAGATAGCTAGTCAGGACCCTGAAAAAACTGCATAAAAATTTTGGATGCCACGCCCACTCCTTCCGCCCCCATCATCCCTGCTCCTTGAAATTGGAAACGCCTATAGTTTTTACATTTTTTGGGCTAGAGAAATCAAATTTTGTGTCAAGATACATATTGAAGTTCCCCAAAAAAATGCATCAAAATTTTGGATGCTACGCCCCCTGATTCCGCCCCCATCCCCCCTTCTCCATGAAATTGGAAACGCCTATAGTTTTCACATTTTTTGGGCTATAGCCACCAAATTTTGTGTCAAGATGGATATTGACGTTCCCCAAAAACATGCATCAAAATTTTGGATGCCACGCCCCCTGATTCCGCCCCCATCCCCCCTTCTCCATGAAATTGGAAACGCCTATAGTTTTCACATTTTTTGGGCTAGAGCCATCAAATTTTGTGTCAAGATAGATATTGACGTTCCCCAAAAATATGCATCAACATTTTGGATGCCACGCCCCCTGATTCCTCCCCCATCCCACCCTTCTCCATTAAATTGGGAACGCCTATAGTTTTCACATTTTTTGGGCTATAGCCATCAAATTTTGTGTCAAGATAGATATTGACGTTCCCCTAAAATATGCATCAACATTTTGGATGCCAGGCCCCCTGATTCCGCCCCCATCCCCCCTTCTCCATGAAATTGGAAACGCCTATAGTTTTCACATTTTTTTGAGCTAGAGGCACCAAATTTTGTGTCAAGATAGATATTGACGTTCCCCAAAAAAATGCATCAAAATTTTGGATGCCACGTCCCCTGATTCCGCCTCCATCCCCCCACCACTCCTTCTCCATGAAATTGGAAACGCCTATAGTTTTCACATTTTTTGGGCTATAGCCACCAAATTTTGTGTCAAAATGGATATTGACGTTCCCCAAAAACATGCATCAAAATTTTGGATGCCACGCCCCCTGATTCCGCCCCCATCCCCCCATCTCCATGAAATTGGAAACGCCTATAGTTTTCACATTTTTTGGGCTAGAGCCATCAAGTTTTGTGTCAAGATAGATATTGACGTTCCCGAAAAATATGCATCAACATTTTGGATGCCACGCCCCCTGATTCCGCCCCCATCCCCCTTTCACCAATAAATTGGAAACGCCTATAGTTTTCACATTTTTTGGGCTAGAGCCACCAAATTTTGTGTGAAGATAGATATTGACGTTTTGGATGCCACGCCCCATGATTCCGATCCCAACCCCCTTCTACTTGAGATTGGAAACGCCTATAGTTTTCACATTTTTCGAGCTAGAGTCACCGAATTTGGTAGGAGGATATATGGTGACATCTACAAAAGGTCTGCACCAAAAATTAGGATGCCACGCCCACCTCTGCCGCCCACTATTTAAAATCGGAAATTTCGATATCTCTTATAGTTTTTAAGCTAGAGCCCGTAAATTGGGTAGAAAGATAGAAGGCAGCATCTACCAAAGATGTGCATCAAAATTTTGGATGCCACGCCCACCTAAGCCACACGCCTTATAAAATCGGAATCGGCTATATCTCTAACAGTTTTTGAGCTAAAGCCACCAAACTTGGTAGGCAGATAGATAGTGACAGCTAAAAACATTTGATTCAAAAATTTGGATGCAGCGCCCACCTCTGCCGCCCACCTTTTAAATTTTGAAGTTAAGTTATCTTCCACAGCTTTTGAGGAAAAGTCACCAAATTTGGTAACATGATAGCTGGCGATGTTTACCACATGGCCCACTCCCTTCGCCCCTGCATTCCCCCTTATAAGCCGTTCATTTACTGGTATCAAAGTATTTCGCAGTCGGTTGCGTCCGACTGCAACGTTTTTACTTGTTTAAACGAGAATTTAGTAATATTTTACAGTCTTTGAGCTGGCGTCACAAAATTTGGTAGGAAGACAGCTGACGACATCATCCCAGATTTGTTGGAAAGTTACATGATGACTTCCCTAAAGAACTGCAGCAAAAATTTGGATGCCACGCCCACCCTTCAAAATCACTAAAAATTAATAAATAAACAACAATTTTAACAAAAAAAACAAGTAAAAACGTTGCTGTCGGACGCAACCGACTGCGGAATACTTTGATACCAGTAAAAGAACGGATGGTAAGGAGACTGCTTGCAAAGTAGTGGGCCGGGTGGTAAACATCGCCAGCTATCATGTAACCAAATTTTGTGACTTTTGCTCAAAAGCTGTGAAAGATAACTTAACTTCAAAATGTAAAAGGTGGGCGGCAGAGGCAGGCGATGCATCCAAATTTATGAATCAATTGTTTTTAACTGTCACTAGCTATCTTCCTACCAAGTTTGGTGGAACTAGCTCAAAAACTGTTAAAGATATAGCCGACTCCAATTTTATAAGGCAGGTGGCTTGGGTGGGCGTGGCATCCAAAATTTCTACCGAATTTACGGTCTCTAGCTTAAAAACTGTATGAGATATCGAAATTTCCGATTTTAAATGGTGGGCGGCAGAGGTGGGCGTGGCATCCTAATTTTTGATGCAGATCTTTTGTAGATGTCACCATATATCTTCCTACCAAGTTCGGTGACTCTAGCTCGAAAAATGTGAAAACTATAGGCGTTTCCGATTTCAAGTAGAAGGGGGGATGGGGGCGGAAGGTGTGGGCGTGGCATCCAAAATTTTGATATATTTTTTTGGGGAACGTCAATATCTATCTTCACACAAAATTTTGTGGCTCTAGACCAAAATATGTGAAAACTATAGTCGTTTCCAGTTTCTAGGAGAAGGGGGGATGGGGGCGGAATCAGGAGGCGTGGAATCCAAGTTTTGATGGGGAACGTCAGTACCTATCTTGACACAAAATTTGGTGGCTCTAGCCCAAAAAATGTGAAAACTTTAGGCGTTTCCAATTTCATGGTGAAGGGGGGATGGGGGCGGAATCAGGGGGCGTGACATCCAAAATTTTGATGCACTTTTTTGGGGAACGTCAATATCTATCTTGACACAAAATTTGGTGGCTCTAGCCCAAAAAATGTGAAAACTATAGGCGTTTCCAATTTCAACTAGCAGGGTGGATGGGGGCGGAAGGAGTGGGCGTGGCATCCAAAATTTTGATGCAGTTTTTTCAGGGACATGACTAGCTATCTGCGTGCAAAATTTGGTAACTCTAGCTGTAAGAATGTGAGAAATATTTGGTTTTATCGGTTTTCAGCTATCGAATTTATCGATTTCCCATCCTCCTAGTAGGCGTGGCAACCCAATCTTAAAACTTTATCTGTCGCGCCTATAGACAAACATAATTGCAAAGTTTCAAGTCTCTAGCTTTACAGGTGTCGAAAAAAGTTGTGTTCATACAGACGGACGGACGGACAGACGGACACCATGACGGACATTGCACAAAACCAATATACTATGAGACCTTCGGTATCAAAGAAAAAAATTACATAAAAATAATGTAAGAGATTTTCTGTAAATTTATAAGTACATATAAATTATATACACTCAGAATAAAACGTAGTACAGATAACCATATTCATGGTAAATTGAACTACTTTCGGGTATATTTTCATCTTAATCATGAATATGGTATACTTGACTAGTGAAAATGTTAAATCAAGAATTACTATGAAATAGTAAAAACTACATTTTTCATAGTCAATTTAATGTTTTGACGTTAATTTAACTAATGAAAGTAGTGAATTTAAGAATGTCACGTCTTTAATTTGGCAATGGTTTATAGTTAAAACTAGTACTTTTATTCTCAAATTAACTAATGAAAATAGTTAATATAAAAAATTTTCGTATTTAAATTAGAACGTTGAAGAGTTAAATATAACAAATTTTCATAGTTAAAATGAAAATTTTCAATTTTAATTTAACCGTTTTTACATTCTAAATAAGGATGATAAATATTTAAATCAAATAATGAAATAGTCAATTTCAGCATACAGTATGTTTAATTTAAGAATTCATACTCCTGAAAATGAAAATGATATATTTTAATTTAAGGACCCAAAACTTTTAAATGAAAGTATCATTTTATTTAATTCCAATATGTATCACAATAATATTTAATATGTGTACATATTGAATTAAATATAGAGATAATTGATTTTTAATATATTAACCACTCAAATTAAAGTCTGTTGTAGTTAATTTAAGTATTTTATATCAATTTATTGATTTGATATTAATGATTCATTATGCAAATATGTATATTATTAGCTTTATGTTATATTTATGCATTTTATAATAATAGTAACTCAATATTTACAAAGACTTATATCGAAAATAGGTTTTTCCATTATTAGTAGTATATATATGCATGGGTATTGTTGTAAATTCAAATATGTATTTCTTTTATTAGAGTTTTATAAATTTTTGTACCTATTTCAAATGACTGGAAATGAGGCGAAAACTCTTTGACAATAATTTCATTGCATACGACACATATACGTTCGTATTTGTGAAAAAAAAGTTTTGCTTTTTATACTTTGATACCGAAGGTCTCATAGTATATTGGTTTTGTGCATGGTGTCCGTCTGTCCGTCTGTCCGTCCGTCCGTATGAACGCAACTTTTTTCGACACCCGTAAAGCTAGAGACTTGAAACTTTGCAATTATGTTTATCTATAGACGGTACAGATAAAGTGTCAAGATTGGGTTGCCACGCCTACTAGGAGGCTGGGAAATCGATAAATTCGATAGCGGAAAACCGATAAAACCAAATATTTCTCACATTCTTACAGCTAGAGTTACCAAATTTTGCACGCAGATAGCTAGTCATGTCCCTGAAATAACTGCATCTAAATTTTGGATGCCACGCCCCCTGATTCCGCCCCCATCCCCCCTTCACTAAGAAATTGGAAACGCCTATAGTTTTCACATTTTTTGGGCTAGAGCCACCAAATTTTGTGTGAAGATATTTATTGACGTTCCCCAAAAAAATGCATCAAAATTTTGGATGCCACGCCCCCTGATTCCGCCCCCATCCCCCCCTTCTACTAGAAAATGGAAACGCCTATAGTTTTCACATTTTTCGAGCTAGAGTCACCAAATTAGGTAGGAAGATATATGGTAACATCTACAAAAGGTCTGCATCAAAAATTAGGATGCCACGCCCACCTCTGACGCCCACTATTTAAAATCGGAAATTTCGATATCTCTTATAGTTTTTAAGCTAGAGCCCGTAAATTGGGTAGAAAGATAGAAGGCCGCATCTACCAAAGATCTGCATCAAAATTTTGAATGCCACGCCCACCTAAGCCACCCGCCTTAAAAAATCGGAATCGGCTATATCTTTAACAGTTTTTGAGCTAGAGCCACCAAACTTGGTAGGCAGATAGGTAGTGACAGTTAAAAACATTTGATTCAAAAATTTAGATGCCACGCCTACCTCAGCCGCCCACCTTTTAAATTTGGGAGTTAAGTTATCTTCCACAGTTTTTGAGCTAAAGTCACCAAATTTGGGAACATGATAGCTGGCGATGTTTACCACATGGCCCACTCCCTTCGCCCCTGCATTCCCCCTTATCAACCGTTCTTTTACTGGTATCAAAGTATTCCGCAGTCGGTTGCGTCCGACTGCAACGTTTTTACTTGTTAAAGACTAACTTTGTCATTGATCCTACTTGCTATATAATAATTCTCCTTATACTTAATTCCTTTATAATGGTCGATATTTTTAACACTTATATTTTTAAATTTTGTCTTATCATACAAAGGGGGAATTGTGGTGATAGTTATCGAGGTTGTTGTATTAAGGTCGGAGCGACTGTTCATATCGCTCCGATGTATTTATTCTGAATAATTGTACAGTGTCGACTTAAACATATTGTAAGCTACAGAAAGGCAGTGCGCTGCTTATGGTGGCAGCGCAGCCGTTTGTATATAAGTGTATTATATATAAGCGACGGATACGTCGCCACGAGCGGAGTGTGTTATGCACATGTATTCTTAAACGGTCAATGCATGGGACATATGCTGACGCTGTCTTATTCTTGTAGGATCATATTTCGGTGCACTTGAAGAGTACTTGGAATGTACTTGAGAGCGCATGTCCGAATATGTTTATGCAACGACAAAGTGTTGTTGCCCTTTTGAGTTATGTTTATACAGCAACAAAGTGTTACTGATTTGGGTACATTTAATACAGTGTACCATCGATATATGTGCATACTACATCTCCCTCCTTTTGAAAAATAACGTAACTTAGTGAAGTTATTTAACTTAAAATTATAAAATATTTTGTTTTGATTTATTATAATTGTAATGTACTTATATTGTATTTAGTGTATTTTTAAAGATTTTTTTTTTTTTCAATATATATATATTTTTGCATTCATTGTATAATTAAATTTTTATTTTTATTTTTTTTTTTTTTTTATGAATTAAAATTTTTTAACCTATCCTTATGAACTGTCTGATTTTTACTCTTATTTCCGGAAATAACTATATTATCATTATCTTCTATTTTTTCAACTCTATAGGGCCCTGTGTATTTAAAATCTAGCTTATGGCCTACTTCGTTTTTTAGTAAAACTTTATCTCCTATTGATAGAGTTATGTTCCTAGTTTTTAAATCATATATTTCCTTATTTTTCTGTTTATTTAATTCGAGCATATTTCTTGCTCTTTTGTATGCTACTTCTAATCTATATTTACTTTCTTTAGCGTAGTCATCTATATTATATATAGGTTCTATATTAGTTATGCTGTTAAAGTTCTTTGGTAGATTATTAGTCTTACCAAATACTAACTCATATGGACAATAATTGTGTGCCATAGAGGGGGTTGTATTGAAGCAATAAACAAAATATTTGAGCCATACGTCCCAATCTGTTTTATTTACTGATATATAGGATCGTATGTACTCGTTGAATGTTCTGTGGCTTCTTTCAATTGTTCCAACAGTTTGATGATGATGTGCAGTTGATGTTATATTCTTTATTTTTAAATATTTGCACAGATCATTTATGATTGAATTTTTATATTCCGTTCCCATGTCCGAAATGAACGTCTTCATTGGACCGTACTTGAGAATAAATGATTCAAATATTGCTGTTGCAACTGTTGATGCGCTTTTATTTGTGACAGGTATAGCAACTAAATATTTAGTCAAGTCACATATGAGCGTGACTGCATATTCATTGCCTTTTTCTGACTTTGGTAGTGGGCCAATTGTATCCACTATAACTCTGTCAAAAGCCTTCATCGGGGTTTCAGTAATTGTCAAAGGGGTCTTAGTATTTGTTGTTATTTTTGCTTTTTGACATTTTTGACATTTCTGGATGTACTCTGTTATATCACGAGTCATACCTTTCCAGTAATAATGTCTTTTGACCTTGGCCAAGGTTTTTGCAATGCCTGTATGACCTCCTTGTACTGGATCGTCGTGGAGTGTAGACAATATAGCTTCTTTCTCTTTAATATTTGTTAATGTGGTCACCGGGTTGAGTAGCGCTACTCTCAATGTACTTAATATTTTATTGCCCATAATTTTGAAATTATCTATTGAAACTTTTTCAAAGATATTTTCCCACGGTGCCATTTTCAATTGGCTGATTTTTAATATACCGGCTTCTTTTTCGAGCCTTGGAAATAGTTGTCCTAAGTCAATATTTCCATTATTAGTATATAAATCTCCAATATCAATTCTTGCAATAATTTTCTTACCATGTTTAAAGAAACATAGCATATCTTTTATATGCAAGGTCACTACTTTACGTACTTCATCATTATTAATGACTTCGTATACGTTGGGCTGAGAAGCTGTTTCGGTAGGTTGCTTTGGCATCTCTACTTTATTGTTTTCTGCGCAGAAATTTTGTCTACTTTGATACCTGGTAGTGACTTTCAGGATTTTATTTTGTATTTCTTTTAGTTCAGATATTGTTATCCGTGACAATGCATCGGCTACAAAATTATCTTTGCCTCTTAGGTACTCTACTGTAAAATTATACTCCTCTAATTCAAGTCTCATACGCGTTAATTTAGAACTGGGGTTTGTCATTGAAAACAAAAATGTTAGGGGTCTATGGTCAGTTTGTACTATGAAATGAGTTCCGTAGATATAGGGTCTAAATTTGGTAATTGCCCAATAAATAGCTGTTAACTCTTGTTCCGTCGTACTCTTGTTACTTTCTCCTTTGGTAAATGATCTCGATGCGTAAGCTACTGGAAGTTGAATTCCATTGTGGGCTTGTGTTAGCACTGCGCCACAGGCTTGCTTACTAGCATCTGTTATAATACAAAATTCTTTTGTAAAATCTGGATATTGTAACAGAGTAGGCTTTATTAATTGAGCTTTAAGATATTCAAATGCATTTTGACATTCATCAGTCCATTCAAATGGAACATTCTTTTTATTTAATCTTGTTATATGCCTGGAATAATCGGCGAAATTTTTGATGAATCGTCTGTAGTAATTACAAAATGCTATAAAGCGTCTAGCGCTGTCGGAGTCATGTGGAACTGGATAATTTAATATGACATCAAATTTTTTGTCATCTGGTAAGATTCCCTTATCTGTGCATTTGTGTCCTAAAAATGTGACTTCATGCATGAAAAATGAACATTTTTCAGGATGTAGCTTCAAGTTGTGTTTCCTACACATGTCAAAAACACTAATTAAATTGTTAAGCATGTGTTTTTCGGAACAACCGATTACTATTAAATCATCCATGTAAAGGAATGCTTGTGATGGTTCAAGTCCAGAGAATGCGATAGTCATCATTCTTTGGAATGAATTTGGGGCTATTTTTAAACCAAATGGCAATCGCGTGAAGCGATAAGAGCCATTGCTCGTTGAAAAGGATGTTATATCTCTAGAGTTTTCGTCTAGCTCAATCTGGTGGAATCCTGACATTAAGTCAAGGCAAGAGAAATATTTTGCTCTTCCTAGTTGATCTAAGATTTCATCGATCCTAGGGAGTGGGAACTTATCGGATAGTAATTTTTTATTAATTTGGCGATAGTCAATTACTAAACGCCATTTTTTCTTTTCATTATCTATGGATTTCTTTGGTACTAGTAACAGTGGACTGTTGTATTCTGAGACTGAGGGTTCAACTATTTTATCTTTAATAAGTTTATCGACTTGAGCTTGAATTTCGTCTTTTTGACTGTGAGGGCTTCTATAGTTTTTTACATATACGGGTTCATTATCTTTTAATCTTAGTTTCTGCTTATAAAAATTATTGGTGGTTATTGATTCGGTATCGAGTCCGAATATGTCTGTGTATTCACAACAAAGTTCTTTTAATTGTCTATAAAATATTTTTGGAAAATTTTTAGTTAGCTTTGACATAACATTGTTCGTTCTAGTTTCATTATTTATTTCGGATATATCATAATTTGCTAATGGTTCATAATTCAATTTATTTATATTAACCATTTGATCTGTATTAGTTGTATTAAGTAAACGGACGAATGCATTTGCAGTTGTTACTACTGTATTTGCTGCATATATACCAGGTTGAATTTCCTGGTTCGGAATTAGGATACTATCTTCATTTGAAGTTAACTCAATTTTTCGGACAACTTCGGATCTTGCTGGTAACACTATTGTATTGTTACCAGAGCTGTAATTTATGGGGACATATATAGGATAGTTTAGATTGTCTGGTCTTATTATGAGAAGATCTTTTGAAGGTGTGAAATCGAGTTGACAATTATATTTTTTAATAAAATCTATGCCTAAAATTCCATCACACGGTATAGAAAAAGTTGAATCGACAATATGGAAGTTGTGTGGAATTATATATTTAGTTGTTTGAATTTCTATGGATGTCATTCCTTTAGATTGAATTAATCCTTGATTGATTCCCTGAATATTTATTTTGTTGTCTATGTTTATGTCATTAAAAGTGTCTGAATTGTCTTTTAGCAGAGATATGTCTGCACCTGTATCTATCAAAAATATTAATTTCTTTCCTGTAGCTACGTTTGTGAATGTTACGAATATATTTACACTAAGATTAATCGAATGAACCTTTTTGCTGTCTATTGCTGTGTACCTAAGGGCTGTTGTGAGTTTCCCGAAGTATTCTGGGCAGTTCTCACATTATTGTTGTTACTATTATTATTGTTGTGGCCTCTGTTTGAGTTACCACGGCCTCTAGAGTTCCCTCTATATTGGCCTCTATTTCTGTTGTTGCCATAATTATTGTAATTATTGTTATGTCTGTTACCACTGTTTTGGTAATTTCCACGGTAGTTTCCGCGGTTATACCCTCTGTTAGGTTTAAACCTTTGTTGCTGCGCAGCATATAGGACGGTATTTGGGTGTCCTACTGCGTCAGTGCAACTATCGACGAACACTGTTGTAATTTCACTCATTGAATTGAAATTTCGAGCTTTCATTACAGTCCTAACTTCGTCGATTGTGCTGTTCGTTATGATTGACTTTACAGCAACTTGTAGGCTTAGTTCTTCGGCATATTCTTGCGATACACCGTTAATCATATGAGCTGATTGCAAAGCCCTTGTCAACTGTTCAACTTCTTGAATATATTGACTTGCAGTTTTTTGCTTTTGCTGCAGATTAAACAATTTGGCGGATAATGCTTTGGCTGATTCGCCTTTAATACCGCCTTTAAGCTTGTCTATTATGGACACTATTGTTTGTTCGGTGTTGATTAAGTTCCGAACGTGGCCTTTGAGTTTAGTCTTTATTAGACTGACTGCTGTAGTTTCATGTGTTCCTTTTAGTGAATCCACTAACATAAGAGCATCAATGAAACTCTGTAGATTCTCAGACTTTCCACTAAACTCAGGTATGAGTGAAGAGGCTAGCTTAAGAAATTCTACTTGTGACATGGCCATATTTATAGTTTTTATTTCTGTAATAGACTCGGAATCAGACTCAGGTAGTTCTGGTAGTGTGATTACCGCTTGTATTGTAAGATCGCCTAGGTCTTCTTCTTTGATATCTGTGTATGAACCGCTTGCGGTTTCAGACTCGCTTACTGTATCTAAATCTGTGTTTATTTCTTCCTCGACTAATATTGGAGTATTCAAAATCGAAGGTATAGTTATGTCTAGCGAATATTTTGATTTAATGCTGTTTAAGTTTGTTTTTAATCTATGCAAAAATCTTGATACATACGACCAATGCTCCTTATTTAGCTTTTTTTATTTTCGTGTATCAGGGAACGAGCTTGGTTAAAACATGAAACTAGTATTGTTGCGTGTTTATTTATGGTATCGTTTGAAATATTCCTATTTTGTGCTAGACACTTGTATGATTTATCAAAATTTTCTTTTATTTTAACTAATGTGGCATTAATATTCTGCCATTCCATTTCATTTTAAAATAAATTATAAAATGTGCAAAAACATATATACTGTTTCAATCAAATAATTATATATTTTTATTCATGTATTTTTTGTATTGAATGTTTAATCAATATTTTTTTTTTTACTATAATTTTGTTTTAAATTTTGTCTAGGTCATTTGCCTGACTTTGATAGCGTTTTTTAATACATCTATTATGTAGTGTATACAATTTATATAATAGATGTCCTATGATTATTACGAAAATGATGGCAATTAGTATTGTTATTAATTTCATGTCGGTGTTAGTGACTTCGACTTTATTTATTACATTTGCTGTCGAGTCTACCGATTTTACATCTACTATGCCCATTTTGTCACAATTTTTAACTATCTCGTCAAATTTACTTATTCTATTTGTTTCTATTGACATTAATTTTATAACAAAACTTTTTTTTTTTTTTTTTTATTACATTATTGCCTGCCTAATTTTGCGTATGGTTTTCAGGCCATACTCTAATAGGGCAACGTTAATGTTGCTCAATTTTACATTGGTTTTGTTTAGTATGTATATAAAAAAAATATGCATCGTAGTGCAATGAAAAAAAATTTTTTGCAACGCAGTGCTATTAAAAAAAATGCGCTCTTGGAAGCGCTGCCGGTTCACTTTTCCTGGGTCTGACTTGGGACGTCAGACGGTGCCGGTGCTGGCTGCACAAGCTGCTGCTTCTGTGATGGGGCACCGGTGCAGGCCGCACAGGTGTACTCACAAAAGGGTGAGCATAGAGGTCCTTCGCAGTCTCTCGGGCAGGTCTTCTTCAACCTCTGTATTTCTTGGCGTTTTGGTGGAGATAATTTAATTTTTTCTTTAGCAATGTTTAGAATATTTTTGCAGTGAGTATTTGTGTGTTCGGTGGTTGTCTTATTTTTTCGGGCCAACAATAATTGCTTTATATGCTCAACTTCGGCATGTAATTTAACCGAGTTGCTCCAAGATAAGGCATCACTATTTAATTGTTTCAAAAGTTTTGCCTTTTGTGCCTTTAATCTTATGACAATACCACTTCTCTTTGCACACATTACTCACTGCGTTTTTTGCTTGTCTCCTTGGTGTCGCTGCCGTTGATTCTTGATGTTCTGATGTTCTGATGTTCTGATGTTGTAGAAATGCTATGATGCATTCTATTCTGCAGCTGATTTGGCCAAATTGCATTTGTTGTTGTTATCGTTGTTGATAGTGTTGTTGCCGTCGCTGCTGTTGCTGTTTTTGTCGCCGTTGCTGGTGTTGTTGCTGCCGTTTAGTTCGTTGTAATTCCAACGTTGACGAAGTCGGCGGTATGCCTACCTCGCATTAATATTACGATTATTGTTATGGTTTTGTTTCTATTCATTGTTAATCTGTTAATGCTGTTGTCCTTGGTCCTCCAGGACCAATGTCACGGTCGCCATGTGGTGATAGTTATCGAGGTTGTTGTATTAAGGTCGGAGCGACTGTTCATATCGCTCCGATGTATTTATTCTGAATAATTGTACAGTGTCGACTTAAACATATTGTAAGCTACAGAAAGGCAGTGCGCTGCTTATGGTGGCAGCGCAGCCGTTTGTATATAAGTGTATTATATATAAGCGACGGATACGTCGCCACGAGCGGAGTGTGTTATGCACATGTATTCTTAAACGGTCAATGCATGGGACATATGCTGACGCTGTCTTATTCTTGTAGGATCATATTTCGGTGCACTTGAAGAGTACTTGGAATGTACTTGAGAGCGCATGTCCGAATATGTTTATGCAACGACAAAGTGTTGTTGCCCTTTTGAGTTATGTTTATACAGCAACAAAGTGTTACTGATTTGGGTACATTTAATACAGTGTACCATCGATATATGTGCATACTACAGAATGCCTTTTTCGTAATAAATTAAGAAATGAGAATTGAAGGCTATTTTTTATAGCTAACGAGCGTGAGGGATTTACCCTAGGGTTTGAAGAACTTAAATAAGATTTAGCATCCTTATGTTTAGCTTCAAAGCGCATTATCCAGCAGTTTTTTAACGGTCCACACTTTTAGATGGCTGATGGGTAATTTACCATGAAGTGATGCTTCGGCTTTAATGTAGGGCCATACAATTTTACATACAAAGTGTGATGTGATTTTATTTTTGTGGCTAACGCTTTTAAATCGGAAGGTGAAAATTTGTTCTGGAATATAATATCCATTATTTCCAATAAATTTTTAAGTAATGACCAATATTGATTATTTTCTGATATTAAGTCTTCAATCATTAAAGGCAAAAAATGAATGAAACTTATTGTTTCGCTAGCTGTCATTTTTAATTTAAAATTTTGTAACTTAATAGCTTCGATTGGGACAGAAATATTTCCACATTCAATTTCTCCAAATGAAAATAAGTCTTTCCGGTTATTAATTATATCCAAAGTTACAATTTTTTCATTAATTAATGAATTCAAAATGTTACATACGTCGTAAACACAAACGCCTTCTAAGATGTCGTGCATTAAATCAAAATAAAAGTTTTCCACAACATGAAAATTTGTTAATTCATTAAATATGCAAATTAATTTTATACGTTTCTTTACAATTATTCGCTTCTATATCATTTCGATAAGATTCTCTATTACGCAGATGCGTGTCATGTTGCACTGTATCACTTTTCATTTGTGTATTAATTCTCTCTGCAGAATCTTTTTGACCTAAATGATTTAACATAGCCCAATAATGAATTTAAGCCGAGATTATCTCCTAATAAAAGTCCTAATACAAGATAAATATTTTTTGTTTCCTTCTGAAGTACAAATTTTACTGCCATTTTCTAAAGATTTAAGTTCACGAAAAATATGATAATATGTTGTATTGTAATCACAAATTTTTAGTACATTTGATGAAATATACGCAAACGGAAAAATGAAATTTAGCTGAGATTGTAAATATTGAGGCAAAGTTGGGAATGTATAATAAAATCCACATATTGATGATACATGTGTACCTACAGTATTATTAATTTGAAATACATCAAAATATAAATGAAATGGTATGACAATTTCATTTTGTGAATAATTTTTACTTCTTTCTAAAAATATACTCGAACTAATAAAGTTAATCAACACATTATTATTTTTAATCGTTTTCTGATTGTCGATGATGTTACGGCTGCCTTGTTTAAATTATAATAGTTATAGCGGGTAAATTTCAACAGCTGATCGCTTCGATACAATTTCGCCAAAGTAGCAACCTTGAATGTTAGTGTTTTTACAAAAGAGAGTTAGCAGTGCCGAATGGAAGCGCCCGGGAACGATCCCGTTTGTTTGAGAGCTTTTTTTTGAAAGCATTGGTAGATGCATACTTGAGACGAGTTTGCTTTCTCTCTCGAATTGCAGCAGCCAAACGGTGAAGTTGTGTGTCGGAAAACAATATAAATAACCTCATTAACTCGCACACGTGGTGCACAGTTTTTCTTATAAAGAAAGTGAGTGTGTTTCCATGCAAAAAGGCGAACCACTCTCAGCCTCGCCTCGGGTAGCAAAAGCTAAAGTATACTTGCTGATTTTGTAAGAGATCAGCATCGGCGTCTCAGTGAGAAACGCACGGCGAAAGGCGCACATTACGGTGGTAAACGACCACTAGGCATTTACCAGGACGGATCATCGGTGCTGGCAAGGCACGCACATGACATAGCCGTGGTCCAGCAACAATCTGGCGGGTCTACCAGTGCACTAGCAGAGGTACAGCAACCAGTCAAGCGCGCGGCAGCAGCGCCTTAACAGTGCATAAACAGCGCAGCCACAGCGTCAGCAGCGCGGTCTAAGCGCAGCTAACACCACAGCATCGGCAAAGTTTTGAAGCCGCATCAAAGTGATTCAGCAACGCAGCATTGACACAGTTTTGAAGACACCTCAAAGTGATTCAGCAACGCAGCATTGGCACAGTTTTGTAGCCACATCAAATTGATTCAACAGCGCAGCATAGGCGAAGTTTTAGAGCCACATCCAAATGATTTCAAGTTGGAGCAACCACATCGATTAGATAATATCAATTTAAAGATGGTTTTACCAATTAAAACTCTCTTGTGTGTATATGCGAGTAACGAAATGATGGCTTCGGTTTTTTAACAATTGAAAATTTAAAGCATAATTTTTTTTTGTACAAACTTAAATATAAGGTTAAATTGTATTTAAAGCTTGTAACTCAGTAATTTTGTGCAATGCTCCAATGCAACTATACTGAGTAACTTTGTTTTGGTTTTGCGATATATATATTAAAGTCCTTATAATTCACAGATCATGCTGGTTTGAGCTCAAGTCATCATCGTCGTCGTCGTCGGAAGAACAGCCATGGAGGTTAATATAATAAATTTAATTTTGAGTATGAAGTGGTAAAGCAGTTCTAATATAGAGGCATACAGGTGTTATCAAGGATGGTCATGGTAAGCAGCTAGCTACATAAAAACTTTTAGGGACCATCTATAATATGTGCACGCGTAGATTGTCATGGCGTTGCTTGAAGAAAGCAGTGTATAGGGCGGGAAACCAAAGCGTGTAGCCCAGATATACCATCTATTTGAGCAATCTTGTTCTGGCAATAATAATCAGTATGCATTTTAGGCAACCTTAACCAGTCTTGACATGTATTTATGTTATTTGTCTATGACGTGTAATCTTTAGTAGCGCTTATATGGCATCAATTAAATCGCATCAAGATCCCACTCCCCATCCGGCGAGCTAAGCAATGCAACCAGACATGTCAAGCATGAGCGAGTTATTTTTGAAAAGCCCAGCTACTACACCGATAGCCCTCTAATCACTTATTAAAATAGCCCAGCTACTACCAAAAGGATTAAGGTCCCTTTTCGGGAGAAATAAAGCGAGTTATTTTAACAGGGCGGTGAACCGAACCCCCTACACCATAACAATTATGGCGCCCAACGTAAATGGAGCTATGTCTTTGCATATTTTTTGTGAAATTGTCCAGTTCTCTATACCGAAGTTAGTCCAAGTTGTAAGTGAGCTTTCCTGAAGCTTGCGCTTGTAGCTATGGTAGGTATAATAGAATCAGTCCTTGTATAAAATCCCTTTCGTAAGGAAGTTGTAGGTCTAGAGAAGAGAGTGGCAGACACTATCACTCTAAAGCGACATCTGATAGGCGATAGGCCTTTGTGTTTTGTTAAATATGTCCAGCACAGTCCTACCAAAGTAGATGTAGCTGTAGCGATTCAACTCAATTATAGATTGTGCAGTAGCATGAGTCCATTTAATTTGGGAGAAAACCAGAGTAATAGTTGCCGTGTGAGCAGCACAATCACTGTCTTGTCAATTAGTATTTATAGCTGATATATTGCCAGTGTAGCTACTTGGTTATACCTGTATGCCGAATAAATTGTTAACATAAATTGAATCGATAGTAAAATTGTAAGAGGTAAAAGCGAATTAGATAAATAGTTATTGAATAGTAAGTTATATATAACTGGTCTCAACAAGTTGCAGTTAGGTCAAGAGAACCAAACGACGCAAAACTAAAATTACGCAGAATTCACAAGCCCAGGTAGAACATACATTTGATGACGAAGTAGAAGTTCCTAGCAAGGGAAGAAGAACAACACAAAGTCAGAGTCCAAATTTAGCTGCAAGAGTTTCAAATTGTTGTTCTAGCACAGACATCATGACTGAGGGTGCAGAAGAAAACCTAGGGGCAGTGTTGGAAAGAGTCCTTACTATTAATCGCAACACCATGATGAGAGAATTGGGTAATATGCAACGTCATTTAGTAGACATAGTTCGCGAGGGAATTCCTAGACCATCTTTGGATAACTTTAACAACCATCTAGACTTGCAAAATGAGAATGGAGTATCCAGTCGAAATCAATCGCGTAATCTGAATAGCAGATTTTCATGTTCTTCTACGTGGCAAAGCAGAGAAATGGTACAAGAGTTTTTTTTCAAAGTGGCCACACTGGTGAAAAGGCACAATTGTTCAGTATCTAAAATGTTAGCAGATTTTCATGTTCTTCTACGTGGCAAAGCAGAGAAATTGTATTGGTTTTTTTTTGAAGCAAGAACCAGAAGCTTCCTTTACAGATCTAAAAGTCGGCATAACTAGAAAATTCGGGGCTGCAGAAAGTGAGTCTGAGAGACTGTTACGAATGCTTGGTAGGCAACAACAGTTTAAGGAATCGTTTGATGAATTCTTTACCGATGTTGTGACAATGAATTCTCGTCTAAAGGAACCGTTACATGATGACAAGCTTGTTAGCATCATAAAAGGAAACGTAAGGGAATCCTTAGGAGGGCTTTTGTTTGCAAAGAGCATTTTTAGCTTAGATCATCTCCTTGAAGAAGCTCGTAGTGCAGAGAAGTTTGTCGAGAGAAAGTACAACAGGCGCTTACAACAAGGCACACGCAAGTTCGTCAGTGAAGTAAACGTTGCTGAAAGCGATGAATCAGCTGAAGACATGGAGGAAGAGGTAGCCGCATTTCGTGTTAAAAAGGTTAGGAAGTCCATTGACACTACCAAATATAAATGTTGGAACTGTGACCAAATGGGACATTCTTTTTATGACTTCCCTTCTGAAACTAGAACCTTGTTTTGTTATGTGGCGTTTATACTTCAGCGAGTTTGCTATCGATATCGTCATCGACGCAATAACGCAGAATTGGTGTTCACACTGACACAAAAGTGCGTTATGCGTTATGTGAAGTGAGCAGCAGCTGCTTTGTTTTGATTTGGCTGATAGAAAATAATTATATTAAAAGAAAAGTATGAATTCAAGCAATCTTTTGTAACTATTATGTGCAATGGAGCAGAATAATGCAATGTTGACAAAATGCATGAATATGGCGGGAACGTCTGCAGCAACGTTTAATTTGCTGGGTGACCCAGGACGCCGTCGTAGCATTTGGACACTTGTATGCAATATGAATGCTAGTGCCGAAGCAGCACCACAAAAATCTCTTATCATAGAATGTAATTAAGTTGAAATGGGCTAAACATACATATAATATTTAAAAATAAACAATTACTTACCATTTTGTTGCGACATGTTTACAATTAATTATTTTTTTTTGTTTGCCGGCAAACCGTTTTTTGAATTAGTGGTGATAGTTGAGAACGATATACGAATATGGGCAGTTCCTTTTGAGTCAATCGAATGTATTAGTTACGTACATTGAATACACGCAACTGCATCCAAACTAAACTCAACTTTTTGTCACCACTAGGCCCCTATGCTATTTGTATGGGCGAGAAACTGCTTGTTGGCATTTAACGCAAATCGCAAAACGCAACCGTAGTGTGAACACCATATTACCGTTGCGGTGAGATAAATGTAACTTCACGCACCTGTACTAAGCATCAGGAAAACCAGTAACAGAGCAAGCTGAGAAAGTCGGCAGCTCGCTCGAAATAAAATCCGTAGACTTAAGCAGCACAATAAGCAGTGCAGACCTAGATTTTGATATAATCCATAAGTTGCGTTTGAAAAGAATAGAAAATGGACTAAGCACAACAAAATTATCGCCTAAGATATTAAAATCTAGAGTTAGATATAAGGAAAAAGTTATGTTTCGTAAACAGATAGAGTCAATCACAAATGCCAAACCAGGAGATAACAGACCGTATGCAAGGATACAAATAGGTACACAAGAATTGTTCGGCTTGTTAGATTCTGGAGCTTCGGTCAGTGTACTAGGTAAGAATTGTTTAGAGCTAATTAAAGTAATTAATGCCAAGGCTAAGAAAATTAAGTGTAATGTTAGCACAGCTTGTGGAACTAGGCAGGATGTGGTAGGTATGGCTGAAGTATGTGTTAAATACATCGGAATGGACAAGAACATACTATTTTATTTGGCACCTGGGTTGCAACAAGAAGCTTATTTAGGTGTAAATTTCTGGAAAGAGTTTTCCGTAGCTCCTTATCTGATTTCAGAAATAGAAGTTAAACCAGAGGCCCTTTCAATGGTCAAGAGTAAAACTCTGACATGCAATCAGTTGACTCTTTTACACGAGGTCATAGAAGAGTTCCCGTCATTCTTCAAACTAGGTTTAGGGCGAACACAGTTAGAATCTCACAGTATAGACACTGGGACTTCGGAGCCGTTTAAAATGAAACACTATCCTTTGTCACCGCCCAGACAGAAAGAAGTGTATCAAGAACAGGATCGGATGCTAGCGTTGGGTGTGATAGAGGAAAGTAACTCTCCTTGGAGTAGTCCAATAGTGCTAGTAAGAAAGCCAGGCAAGGTTCGGTTATGCATAGACTCTCGTCGTCTTAATTTGTTGACCAAGAACCCTTATATGCTATGCCGTTCGGGCTGTGCAATGCCGCACAAAGAATGAGCAGGCTAATGGACAAAGTTATTCCGGGATCGTTGCGTGAGAATGTATTTGTATACCTTGACGACTTATTAGTTTGCAATTCAGATTTCAGTAGCCATGTTAACACACTGCTGGTCTTACTATTAATGTGGAGAAGAGCAAGTTTTGTCAACAAGAAATAAAATATCTGGGATATATCGTGGGTCAAGGGACACTTAAAACTGACGGAAGCAAGGTTGAGGATATTGGTAAATATCCAATACCTAAGACTCAACGGCAAGTTAGACGGTTTCTGGGTATGACCGGATATTATCGGCAGTTCATTAATAATTATGCGGAAATAGCTGCACCATTAACTGATTGTCTTTTGAAGAGCCTTAAGTTTGAAATATCACCTGAAGCCGTCGAAGCGGTACAAAAACTTAAAGAAACGCTCGTGTCTGCGCCAGTTTTAGTTCAGCCTGATTTTAAGAAGGAGTTTACAATTCAGTGTGACGCGTCTCGTTCAGGGGTAGGAGGAGTACTAACACAGTGTTATGAGGACGGTAAAGAGCACCCTATTGCTTATGTATCTCAGAAACTTAAGAAAAGAGAAAAAAATTATATAGTAACAGAGCTAGAGTGTTTGGCAGCAATAGTTTGTTTAAAAAGATTCAGACCGTATGTTGAGGGTCTGGCTTTTAAAATAATAACTGACCACGCTAGTCTGAAATGGCTTATGACGCAGAAAGATGTAGCAGGTAGAGTAGGAAGATGGGCTTTAAAGTTACAACAATTTGATTTTAAAATAGAATATCGTAAGGGTTTATTAAACACAGTTCCAGACGCACTATCAAGGGGATATCTAGATTCCATTAAAACACCAGCGGGACTAGAAGACATAGATTTAGACAGTGATTTCTTTCATACGCCTGAGTATGAAGAATTAAGAACTCGAGTAAAAGAAAACAAAGATACCTTACCAGATACGTGCTTGTCCGATAATTACGTGTATCAACGAGTTCAATTCCGAAAAGGAGAATTCGAGGATGAGGTCAGTCGCTGGCGATTATAGGTACCGACTGAATTGGGTCATCAGATTATGATTGGCAACCATGATAGCATGGGCTGTCGCAGGTTTCGCTAAGACATTGGCAAGAGTCCGAGAAAAGTACTATTGGCCTAGTATGTGTAAAGAAATTAAATAATTCACTGATTACTGTGAGACATGCAAGTCGGTAAAGCCAACGAATATGTTACAAAGGCCACCTATGGGAATGCAAGTTATTACAGATAGGCCATTTCAAAGAATACATATTGACTTGCTTGGGCCATACCCAAGAACCAAGGATGGCAATTCAATGATTTTTATTGCAGTTGATCACTTTACCAAGTTTGTATTTTTAAAAGCACTAATAAAAGCTAATAGCCTTAACATTATAAGATATTTAGATGAACAGATTTTTCACGTTTTTGGAGTACCTGAGTTTATACACACTGATAATGGGAAACAGTTCGTATCAACACAAATGAGAGACTTTTTGAACAGATATGGAATCAGACAAATTCTGACAGGGTTATATTCCCCACAAGCAAACGCGAGTGAAAGAGTTAACAGTGAGATCCTTGTGAAGCTGCGAATACTCATTAAAGAAAGAAATGATCAATGGGATAGACATCTGTCAGAAATATGTAATGTATTAAGAACCGATTTCCATTAGGCATTGAGATGCACCCAATATTTTGGTTTATTTGGTCAGCAAATGGTTAGACATGGAGACAGCTATAAATTGCTTCAAAATTTAATGGCTATAAAAGATAATCAACTTCAATGTATACCACACAACTGTAAGATGCAGTTAATACACGATAAGATAAGAGATAATTTACTAAGTGCTCATTTAAAAGGTGAGCGCATTTATAATAAAAGATCTAGAGATGTAAACTACAGAGTAGGACAAGAAATATTTAGAAAAAATTTTAATCAAAGTAATGCAGTCAAAGGAATCAAAGCTAAATTGCTACCAGTATATGTAAAAGGACGAGTACGAAAGAAAGTAGGGACAGCATTGTATGAAATAGTTGGTAAATATGTTGGTAAATTTCACGCTAAAGATTTAAGGGCGATGTGAAGGTTCCCGGCTTTATCTCAGGTTGTGGTCCAGCCCCACGAAAAATAAAAGCATTGGCAAGTCAACCTTTTCTTCCTTTTCTTCGGTCTTGTAGCCTACGATGAAGGTGCTGTTACGGCTGCCTTGTTTAAATTATAATAGTTATAGCGGGTAAATTTCAACAGCTGATCGCTTCGATACAGTTTCGCCAAAGTGGCAACCTTGAATGTTAGTGATTTTACAAAAGAGAGTTAGCAGTGCCGAATGGAAGCGCCCGGGAACGATCCCGTTTGTTTGAGAGCTTTTTTTTGATGCATACTTGAGACGAGTTTGCTTTCTCTCTCGAATTGCAGCAGCCAAACGGTGAAGTTGTGTGTCGGAAAACAATATAAATAACCTCATTAACTCGCACACGTGGTGCACAGTTTTTTTTTTTATAAAGAAAGTGAGTGTGTTTCCATGAAAAAAGGCGAACTCTCAGCCTCGCCTCGGGTAGCAAATGCTAAAGTATACTTGCTGATTTTGTAAGAGATCAGCATCGGCGTCTCAGTGAGAAACGCACGGCGAAAGGCGCACATTACGGTGGTAAACGACCACTAGGCATTTACCAGGACGGATCATCGGTGCTGGCAAGGCACGCACATGACATAGCCGTGGTCCAGCAACAATCTGGCGGGTCTACCAGTGCACTAGCAAAGGTACAGCAACCAGTCAAGCGCGCGGCAGCAGCGCTTTAACAGTGCATAAACAGCGCAGCCACAGCGTCAGCAGCGCGGTCTAAGCAGCAGCGCGAATTAAGCGCAGCGAGCACCACAGCATCGGCAAAGTTTTGAAGCCGCATCAAAGTGATTCAGCAGCGCAGCATTGGCACAGTTTTGAAGACACCTCAAAGTGATTCAGCAACGCAGCATTGGCACAATTTTGTAGCCACATCAAATTGATTCAACAGCGCAGCATAGGCGAAGTTTTAGAGCCACATCCAAATGATTTCAAGTTGGAGCAACCACATAGATTAGATAATATCAATTTAAAGATGGTTTTACCAATTAAAACTCTCTTGTGTGTATATGCGAGTAACGAAATGATGGCTTCGGTTTTTTTACAATTGAAAATTTAAAGCATAATTTTTTTTTGTATAAACTTAAATATAAGGTTAAATTGTATTTAAAGCTTGTAACTCAGTAATTTTGTGCAATGCTCCAATGCAACTATACTGAGTAACTTTGTTTTGGTTTTGCGATATATATATTAAAGTCCTTATAATTCACAGATCATGCTGGTTTGAGCTCAAGTCATCATCGTCGTCGTCGTCGGAAGAACAGCCATGGAGGTTAATATAATAAATTTAATTTTGAGTATGAAGTGGTAAAGCAGTTCTAATATAGAGGCATACAGGTGTTATCAAGGATGGTCATGGTAAGCAGCTAGCTACATAAAAACTTTTAGGGACCATCTATAATATGTGCACGCGTAGATTGTCATGGCGTTGCTTGAAGAAAGCAGTGTATAGGGCGGGAAACCAAAGCGTGTAGCCCAGATATACCATCTATTTGAGCAATCTTGTTCTGGCAATAATAATCAGTATGCATTTTAGGCAACCTTAACCAGTCTTGACATGTATTTATGTTATTTGTCTATGACGTGTAATCTTTAGTAGCGCTTATATGGCATCAATTAAATCGCATCAAGATCCCACTCCCCATCCGGCGAGCTAAGCAATGCAACCAGACATGTCAAGCATGAGCGAGTTATTTTTGAAAAGCCCAGCTACTACACCGATAGCCCTCTAATCACTTATTAAAATAGCCCAGCTACTACCAAAAGGATTAAGGTCCCTTTTCGGGAGAAATAAAGCGAGTTATTTTAACAGGGCGGTGAACCGAACCCCCTACACCATAACAATGATTAAATTCAAAGCATTTGGTGGTTCCAAAAAAGATTTCATTTGAAATTTAACTAGCATTATGCAGACATCAAGTTTTTTGTTCAAAAAAGAAACATTTCCACTTCGAATTTTTGGTGCAATTACATCATTTATAACAAAACATTTAGGAATTTCAAAAAGTTTCTTATCTTTTAAAATTTTACAAAGTCTATATTCTGATTTAATATTATCAAATTTATTTTGTCCCAAAAAACCTGAAATTGATTTTAAATCATTTAAATGGCATTGTTCTGAAGAATCAAAAATAATTATATTAATAATGTTAGATATGCAAAAAGTAAATTAGATATCATATCTTGATATCTAAATTTCACACCTTGTCATAAATGGTTGTGCATGTAAACCCAATGTTAACAATAATGCTTCTCTTTTTAAATTATTAATGTGTTCGACATTATCAAATTTATTTTTTTCACAATTAATATTAGACTGTGGACTCAATACTTTTACAGCTGAATTGTCAATAGCATTTTCAAAACAAGTAAAAACGTTGCAGTCGGACGCAACCGACTGCGGAATACTTTGATACCAGTAAAAGAACGGTTGATAAGGGAGAATGCAGGGGCGAAGGGAGTGGGCCATGTGGTAAACATCGCCAGCTATCATGTTACCAAATTTGGTGAGTTTAGCTCAAAAACTGTGGAAGATAACTTAACTCCCAAATTTAAAAGGTGGGCGGCAGAGGTAGGCGTGGCATCCAAATTTTTGAATCAAATGTTTTTAACTGTCACTATCTATCTTCCTAATAAGTTTGGTGGCTCTAGCTCAAAAACTGTGGAAGATATAGCCGATTCCGATTTTATAAGGCGGGTGGCTTTGGTGGGCGTGGCATCCAAAATTTTGAATCAAATGTTTTTAACTGTCACTATCAATCTTCCTACCAAGTTTGGTGGCTCTAGCTCAAAAACTGTTAAAGATATAGCCGATTCCGATTTTATAAGGCGGGTAGCTTAGGTGGGCGTGGCATCCAAAATTTTGATGCAGATCTTTGGGGAACGTCAATATCTATCTTCACACAAAATTTGGTGGCTCTAGCCCAAAAAATGTGAAAACTACAGGCGTTTCCAATTTCTTGGAGAAGAGGGGATGGGGGCGGAATCAGGGGGCGTGGCATCCAAGTTTTGATGGGGAACGTCAGTACCTATCTTGACACAAAATTTGGTGGCTCTAGCCCAAAAAATGTGAAAACTATAGGCGTTTCCAATTTCATGGAGAAGTGGGTGGGGTGGGGGCGGAATCAGGGGGCGTGGCATCCAAAATTTTGATGCATTTTTTTGTGGAACGTCAATATCTATCTTGACACAAAATTTGGTGTCTCTAGCCCAAAAAATGTAAGAACTATAGGCGTTTCCAGTTTCAAGGAGCAGGGATGATGGGGGCGGAAAGAGTGGGCGTGGCATCCAAAATTTTGATGCAGTTTTTTCAAGGACATGACTAGCTATCTGCGTGCAAAATTTGGTAAGTCTAGCTCTAAGAATGTGAGAAATATTTGGTTTTATCGGTTTTCAGTTATCGAATTTATCGATTTCCCAGCCTCCTAGTAGGCGTGGCACCCCAATCTTGACACTTTATCTGTCGCGCCTATAGACAAACATAATTGCAAAGTTTCAAGTCTCTAGCTTTACTGGTGTCGAAAAAAGTTGCGTTCATACAAACGGACAGACGGACAGACGGACACCATGACGGACATTGCACAAAACCAATATACTATGAGACCTTCGGTATCAAAGTATAATGATCATATAATATCTAAGAAGAGCCCTATAAAATGTAAAGTAAATAACTGCAATTAGTTGTTTACTAAAATGTTCCGTTTTAAATCGTATTTAGTAAACATTCGTAAAAATGACGCTTTAACTACACAGCAAAATTGTAATGGTTGTAATTATACTTTGAGACCGAAGGTCTCATAGTATATTGGTTTTGTGCAATGTCCGTCATGGTGTCCGTCTGTCCGTCCGTCCGTATGAACGCAACTTTTTTCGACACCCGTAAAGCTAGAGACTTGAAACTTTGCAATTATGTTTATCTATAGACGGTACAGATAAAGTGTCAAGATTGGGTTGCCTCGCCTACTAGGAGGCTAGGAAATCGATAAATTCGATAACTGAAAACCGATAAAACCAAATATTTCTCACATTCTTACAGCTAGAGTTACCAAATTTTGCACGCAGATAGCTAATCATGTCCCTGAAATAACTGCATCAAAATTTTGGATGCCACGCCCCCTGATTCCGCCCCCATCCCCCCTTCACTAAGAAATTGGAAACGCCTATTGCTTTCACATTTTTTGGGCTAGAGCCACCAAATTTTGTGTGAAGATAGATATTGACGTTCCCCAAAAAAATGCATCAAAATTTTGGATGCCACGCCCCCTTATTCCGCCCCCATCCCCCCTTCTGCTTGAAAATGGAAACGCCTATAGTTTTCACATTTTTCGAGCTAGAGTCACCAAATTTGGTAGGAAGATATATGGTGACATCTACAAAAGGTCTGCATCAAAAATTAGGATGCCACGCCCACCTCTGCCGCCCACTATTTAAAATAGGAAATTTCGATATCTCTTATAGTTTTTAAGCTAGAGCCCGTAAATTGGGTAGAAAGATAGAAGGCCGCATCTACCAAAGATCTGCATCAAAATTTTGAATGCCACGCCCACCTAAGCCACCCGCCTTAAAAAATCGGAATCGGCTATATCTTTAACAGTTTTTGAGCTAGAGCCACCAAACTTGGTAGGCAGATAGGTAGTGACAGTTAAAAACATTTGATTCAAAAATTTAGATGCCACGCCTACCTCAGCCGCCCACCTTTTAAATTTGGGAGTTATGTTATCTTCCACAGTTTTTGAGCTAAAGTCACCAAATTTGGGAACATGATAGCTGGCGATGTTTACCACATGGCCCACTCCCTTCGCCCCTGCATTCCCCCTTATCAACCGTTCTTTTACTGGTATCAAAGTATTCCGCAGTCGGTTGCGTCCGACTGCAACGTTTTTACTTGTTTTTTAAATGGTTTACTAGCAAATCAGCTGTTGCAACAGCTTCATGACCTTTAAAGCAAGGATACATTGCTAAGTATTCAAATAATTTATTAACGAAACTAACTTTGACGATTTTAAGTCGAATTTGGTTTCAATATCAAAAAAATTTTTTTTAATAAATAGCCATGCACAAGCCGGGTATTTTAAATTGAAGACCATATAAATTTTAAATGTTGCCTCTAAGCTATCAAGAAATGAATTGAATTTAAACAAAGTGCCGTCGAAGTAAACATAAAATTCTGATAGGCAAGTGTCGTTAATACCTGTTACTATTATAAATGGCTGCACAGTTGTGCCATTTTTATAATTATACTTTGATACCGAAGGTCTCATAGTATATTGGTTTTGTGCAATGTCCGTCATGGTGTCTGTCTGTCCGTCTGTCCGTCTGTCCGTCTGTCCGTCCGTATGAACGCAACTTTTTTCGACACCCGTAAAGCTAGAGACTTGAAACTTTGCAATTATGTTTATCCATAGAAGGTACAGATAAAGTGTCAAGATTGGGTTGCCACGCCTACTAGGAGGCTGGGAAATCGATAAATTCGATAACTGAAAACCGATAAAACCAAATATTTCTCACATTCTTACAGCTAGAGTTACCAAATTTTGCACGCAGATAGCTAGTCATGTCCCTGAAAAAACTGCATCAAAATTTTGGATGCCACGCCCACTCCTTCCGCCCCCATCATCCCTGCTCCTTGAAATTGGAAACGCCTTTAGTTTTCACATTTTTTTGGGCTAGAGGCACCAAATTTTGTGGCAAGATAGATATTGACGTTCCCCAAAAATATGCACCAAAATTGTGGATGCCACGCCCCCTGATTCCGCCCCCATCCCAACTTCTCCATGAAATTGGAAACGCCTATAGTTTTCACATTTTTTGGGCTAGAGGCACCAAATTTTGTGTCAAGATAGATATTGAAGTTCCCCAAAAAATGCATCAAAATTTTGGATGCCACGACCCCTGATTCCGCCCCCATCCCCCCTTCTCCATGAAATTGGAAACGCCTATAGTTTTCACATTTTTTGGGCTAGAGCCATCAAATTTTGTGTCAAGATAGATATTGACGTTCCCCAAAAAAATGCATCAAAATTTTGGATGCCACGCCCCTAATTCCGCCCCCATCCCCACTTCTCCATGAAATTGGAAACGACTATAGTTTTCACATTTTTTGGGCTAGAGCCACCAAATTTTGTGTTAAGATAGGTACTGACGTTCCCCATCAAAACTTGGATGCCACGCCCCCTAATTCCGCCCCCATCCCCCCTTCTCCATGAAATTGGAAACGCCTATAGTTTTCACATTTTTTTGGGCTAGAGCCACCAAATTTTGTATCAAGATAGGTACTGACGTTCCCCATCAAAACTTGGATGCCACGCCCCCGATTCCGCCCCCATCCCCCCTTAACCAAGAAATTGGAAACGACTATAGCTTTCACATTTTTTGGGCTAGAGCCACCAAAATTTTCTGTCAAGATAGGTACTGACGTTCCCCATCAAAACATGGAAGCCACGCCCCCTGATTCCGCCCCCACCCCCCTTCTCCATGATATTGGAAACGCCTATAGTTTTCACATTTTTTGGGCTAGAGCCATCAAATTTTGTGTCAAGATAGATATTGACGTTCCCCAAAAAAATGCATCAAAATTTTGGATGCCACGCCCCTAATTCCGCCCCCATCCCCTCTTCTCCAAGAAATTGGAAACGACTATAGTTTTCACATTTTTTGGGCTAGAGCCACCAAATTTTGTGTTAAGATAGGTACTGACGTTCCCCATCAAAACTTGGATGCCACGCCCCCTAATTCCGCCCCCATCCCCCCTTCTCCATGAAATTGGAAACGCCTATAGTTTTCACATTTTTTGGGCTAGAGCCACCAAATTTTGTGTTAAGATAGGTACTGACGTTCCCCATCAAAACTTGGATGCCACGCCCCCTAATTCCGCCCCCATCCCCCTTCTCCATGAAATTGGAAACGCCTATAGTTTTCAAATTTTTTGGGCTAGAGCCACCAAATTTTGTATCAAGATAGGTACTGACGTTCCTCATCAAAACTTGGATGCCACGCCCCCGATTCCGCCCCCATCCCCCTTAACCAAGAAATTGGAAACGACTATAGCTTTCACATTTTTTGGGCTAGAGCCACCAAAATTTTCTGTCAAGATAGGTACTGACGTTCCCCAAAAAAATGCATCAAAATTTTGGATGCCACGCCCATAATTCCGCCCCCATCCCCTCTTCTCCATGAAATTGGAAACGACTATAGTTTTCACATTTTTTGGGCTAGAGCCACCAAATTTTGTGTTAAGATAGGTACTGACGTTCCCCATCAAAACTTGGATGCCTCGCCCCCTAATTCCGCCCCCATCCCCCCTTCTCCATGAAATTGGAAACGCCTATAGTTTTCACATTTTTTGGGCTAGAGCCACCAAATTTTGTGTTAAGATAGGTACTGACGTTCCCCATCAAAACTTGGATGCCACGCCCCCTAATTCCGCCCCCATCCCCCTTCTCCATGAAATTGGAAACGCCTATAGTTTTCAAATTTTTTGGGCTAGAGCCACCAAATTTTGTATCAAGATAGGTACTGACGTTCCTCATCAAAACTTGGATGCCACGCCCCCGATTCCGCCCCCCACCCCCCTTAACCAAGAAATTGGAAACGACTATAGCTTTCACATTTTTTGGGCTAGAGCCACCAAAATTTTCTGTCAAGATAGGTACTGACGTTCCCCATCAAAACTTGGATGCCACGCCCCCTGATTCCGCCCCCATCCCCCCTTCACCAAGAAATTGGAAACGCCTATAGTTTTCACATTTTTTGGGCTAGAGCCACCAAATTTTTTTGTGAAGATAGATATTGACGTTCCCCATAAAAATGGATCAAAACTTTGGATGCCACGCCCATCTACCAAAGATGTGCATCAACATTTTGGATGCCACGCCCACCTAAGCCACCCGCCTTATAAAATCGGAATCGGCTATATCTCTAAGAGTTTTTGAGCTAGAGCCACCAAACTTGGTAGGCAGATAGATAGTGACAGTTAAAAACATTTGATTCCGCCCACCTTTTAAATTTGGGAGTTAAGTTATCTTCCACAGTTTTTGAGCTAAAGTCACCAAATTTGGTAACATGATAGCTGGCTATGTTTACCACATGGCCCACTCCCTTCGCCCCTGCATTCCCCCTTATCAATCGTTCTTTTACTGGTATCAAAGTATTCCGCAGTCGGTTGCGTCCGACTGCAACGTTTTTACTTGTTTTTTGATGTTATCTCATCAATTTTTTGGAGATAGTCATTAAGCAAAAAAATACGCTACGCCAAAGTTTCCTGAGCATCTAAAATCGTTGCTTTCTGTTTCGTAGATGTTTTCGATGTATACCATGTCGATGGCGGCAAGATGGCTGCGAGAAGAATTGTTAAAATATAGTCCGCCGAATCTGTTAAAAATATATTTTAGTACACACACAATTAAATAACTTTATACTCTTCAACATACCTATTGATTCTGCATTGTTGATCTCGTTAAGCATCGCCTTGCAAGTATCATTATACTTTGATACCGAAGGTCTCATAGTATATTGGTTTTGTGCAATGTCCGTCATGGTGTCTGTCTGTCCGTCTGTCCGTCTGACCGTCTGTCCGTCTGTCCGTCCGTATGAACGCAACTTTTTTCGACACCCGTAAAGCTAGAGACTTGAAACTTTGCAATTATGTTTATCTATAGACGGTACAGATAAAGTGTCAAGATTGGGTTGGCACGCCTACTAGGAGGCTGGGAAATCGATAAATTCGATAACTGAAAACCGATAAAACCAAATATTTCTTACATTCTTACAGCTAGAGTTACCAAATTTTGCACGCAGATAGCTAGTCAGGTCCCTGAAAAAACTGCATAAAAATTTTGGATGCCACGCCCACTCCTTCCGCCCCCATCATCCCTGCTCCTTGAAATTGGAAACGCCTATAGTTCTTACATTTTTTGGGCTAGAGAAATCAAATTTTGTGTCAAGATACATATTGAAGTTCCCCAAAAAAATGCATCAAAATTTTGGATGCTACGCCCCCTGATTCCGCCCCCATCCCCCCTTCTCCATGAAATTGGAAACGCCTATAGTTTTCACATTTTTTGGGCTAGAGCCATCAAATTTTGTGTCAAGATACATATTGAAGTTCCCCAAAAAATGCATCAAAATTTTGGATGCTACGCCCCCTGATTCCGCCCCCATCCCCCCTTCTCCATGAAATTGGAAACGCCTATAGTTTTCACATTTTTTGGGCTATAGCCACAAAATTTTGTGTCAAGATGGATATTGACGTTCCCCAAAAACATGCATATAAATTTTGGATGCCACGCCCCTGATTCCGCCCCCATCCCCCTTCTCCATGAAATTGGAAACGCCTATAGTTTTCACATTTTTGGGCTAGAGCCATCAAATTTTGTGTCAAGATAGATATTGACGTTCCCCAAAAATATGCATCAACATTTTGGATGCCACGCCCCCTGATTCCTCCCCATCCCACCCTTCTCCATTAAATTGGGAACGCCTATAGTTTTCACATTTTTTGGGCTAGAGCCATCAAATTTTGTGTCAAGATAGATATTGACGTTCCCCTAAAATATGCATCAACATTTTGGATGCCAGGCCCCCTGATTCCGCCCCCATCCCCCTTCTCCATGAAATTGGAAACGCCTATAGTTTTCACATTTTTTGGGCTAGAGGCACCAAATTTTGTGTCAAGATAGATATTGACGTTCCCCAAAAACATGCATCAAAATTTTGGATGCCACGTCCCCTGATTCCGCCTCCATCCCCCCTACCACTCCTTCTCCATGAAATTGGAAACGCCTATAGTTTTCACATTTTTTGGGCTATAGCCACCAAATTTTGTGTCAAGATGGATATTGACGTTCCCCAAAAACATGCATCAAAATTTTGGATGCCACGCCCCCTGATTCCGCCCCCATCCCCCCTTCTCCATGAAATTGGAAATGCCTATAGTTTTCACATTTTTTGGGCTAGAGCCATCAAGTTTTGTGTCAAGATAGATATTGACGTTCCCCAAAAATATGCATCAATTCTGATTCCGCCCCCATCCCCCTTTCACCAATAAATTGGAAACGCCTATAGTTTTCACATTTTTTGGGCTAGAGCCACCAAATTTTGTGTGAAGATAGATATTGACGTTTTGGATGCCACGCCCCATGATTCCGATCCCAACCCCCCTTCTACTTGAGATTGGAAACGCCTATAGTTTTCACATTTTTCGAGCTAGAGTCACCGAATTTGGTAGGAGGATATATGGTGACATCTACAAAAGGTCTGCACCAAAATTAGGATGCCACGCCCACCTCTGCCGCCCACTATTTAAAATCGGAAATTTCGATATCTCTTATAGTTTTTAAGCTAGAGCCCGTAAATTGGGTAGAAAGATAGAAGGCAGCATCTACCAAAGATGTGCATCAAAATTTTGGATGCCACGCCCACCTAAGCCACACGCCTTATAAAATCGGAATCGGCTATATCTCTAACAGTTTTTGAGCTAGAGCCACCAAACTTGGTAGGCAGATAGATAATGACAGCTAAAAACATTTGATTCAAAAATTTGGATGCAGCGCCCACCTCTGCCGCCCACCTTTTACATTTTGAAGTTAAGTTATCTTCCACAGCTTTTGAGGAAAAGTCACCAAATTTGGTAACATGATAGCTGGCGATGTTTACCACATGGCCCACTCCCTTCGCCCCTGCATTCCCCCTTATAAGCCGTTCATTTACTGGTATCAAAGTATTTCGCAGTCGGTTGCGTCCGACTGCAACGTTTTTACTTGTTTTTTATTTTCATTTATTTTCCCTTTATGCACTTATTCTAACGCGCGTAAACTTTAGTTTTTGATTTGATTTCCATTACATCGAACACAAAATAAGACCAACCTCAAATCATCAACCTGCAAGAGCGGTCGTGGCGCAGTGGGCTAGATGGTTGTTTGTAAAAAAATTTTATGACCCGAGTTTAACCCCCAGCCAAATTAATCAAACTTTTTATTTTTCTTTTTTCTTTTATTTTATTTTTAAATATATAGTACGTTCGTGTTTTATATTCAAATATTATAATATTATATACAATTATTTATATTAAAATAAAAACTGCGGCTGTCTTTCAAAGCGTAGTCTGGCCTGTCTTCGTGTGTATGCATATTGCTGTGGACACCTAGGCAAAGAAAACGCTCGAAATGTAGCCTAGGTCAGGCTCGTGTTTGTGTGTATGCATGTGTAATACACATTGTGTATGTGAACAAGAAGAATAAGAAAACTCAACATGGCAGCTAAAGTAGCAGTTGCTGACATTTAAAACTGCACAGATTTAAAATACCCTATATCACAATAAAAAGTTATTGTCTATAAAACCACAAATATAAGATTAGTATAGAAAGATAAGAATTTGAAAGCATAGTACGTTTTTTAAATGTTATTTTAAATTTCACATTAAGATATATAAATTACATTTAATTAGTTATAAGTGCCAAAACATATTTTAAAAATAGCATAATTAAGTATATTGCGTTTATCTATTTAATAACGCAAAGTTTCAATAAAGACAACTACCCTTCCTTGCTAGGGTAGCAGCAACCAGATTCAAGCAAAAGTGTAAAATTGCAAAACTCAATTTCTGTGACAACAACAAGAGAAATGAAAAAGGGCAACACCTAATCTTTGTCTCGCGCATCGCACACTTTGCCATCAAAACAAAAACCTAAACAATAATGGCTGAGTGAGCTTAGATTAAGCTTAGTTCAATGGGTAGAAGCTTAGATAAATTGATAAAAATGAGAGCTTCAGAGTAAATGGTTAGAATTACAAATGCAGTCGTTGATGTAAAACTCGTATTAGCCAGGGATGGATGTCGTCAGGGAATAGCTCAGTGGCTAAGACTTCCGCCTCGTTAACGAGAGGTCCCAGGTTCAACTCCTGTCCCCGACTATAGTTTCATATACGATCAGTTTGAGTTTAATAATTCTAAAACAGAAAGGTCACTGATAAGAATGTTTGGCAACATTCGAAATAGCGCTATCTGGCCAGCCTAATACATTTCATTCACAATTTTCAAATTGTTTCGAATCACCCCCTTTGATTCATGACGTCGAGCCTGTATTAATAATTGCATAAATAATTATAATTATATTTGAATATAAAACACGAATGTACTATAGTATATTTCAAAATAAAAACAAGTAAAAACGTTGCAGTCGGACGCAACCGACTGCGGAATACTTTGATACCAGTAAATGAACGGTTGATAAGGGGGAATGCAGGGGCGAAGGGAGTGGCCCATGTGGTAAACATCGCCAGCTATCATGTTACCAAATTTGGTGACTCTAGCTCAAAAACTGTGGAAGATAACTTAACTCCCAAATTTAAAAGGTGGGCAGCAGCGGTAGGCTTGGCATCCAAATTTTTGAATCAAATGTTTTTAACAGTCACTATCTAGCTTCCTAATAAGTTTGGTGGCTCTAGCTCAAAAACTGTTAAAGATATAGCCGATTCCGATTTTATAAGGCTTTGGTGGGCGTGGCATCCAAAATTTTGAATCAAATGTTTTTAACTGTCACTATCAATCTTCCTACCAAGTTTGGTGGCTCTAGCTCAAAAACTGTTAAAGATATAGCCGATTCCGATTTTATAAGGCGGGTGGCTTAGGTGGGCGTGGCATCCAACATTTGGATGAATTTTTTTGGGGAACGTCAATATCTATCTTCACACAAAATTTGGTGGCTCTAGCCCAAAAAATTTGAAAACTATAGCCGTTTCCAATTTCTTGGTGAAGGGGGGATGGGGCCGGAATCAGGGGGCGTGGCATCCAAGTTTTTATGGGGAACGTCAGTACCTTACTTGACACAAAATTTGGTGGCTCTAGCCCAAAAAATGTGAAAACTATAGGCGTTTCCAATTTAATGGAAAAGGAAGGGGATGGGGGCGGAATCAGGTGGCGTGGCATCCAAAATTTTGATGAATTTTTTGTGGAACGTCAATATCTATCTTGACACAAAATTTGGTGTCTCTAGCCCAAAAAATGTAAAAACTATAGGCGTTTCCTGTTTCAAGGAGCAGGGATGATGGGGGCGGAAGGAGTGGGCGTGGCATCCAAAATTTTGATGCAGTTTTTTCAGGGACATGATAAGCTATCTGCGTGCAAAATTTGGTAACTCTAGCTCTAAGAATGTGAGAAACATTTGGTTTTATCGGTTTTCAGTTATCGAACTATCGATTTCCCAGCCTCCTAGTAGGCGTTGCACCCAAATCTTGACACTTTATCTGTCGCGCCTATAGATAAACATAATTGCAAAGTTTCAAGTCTCTAGCTTTACGGGTGTCGAAAAAAGTTGCGTTCATACAGACGGACAGACGGACAGACAGACAGACGGACAGACGGACACCATGACGGACATTGCACAAAACCAATATACTATGAGACCTTCGGTATCAAAGTATAATTTAAAAAAAAAAGAAAAGAAGAAAAAAACAGTTTGATTAATTTGGATAGGGGTTGAACTCGGGTCATAAAAACTTTTTACAAACAAGAATCTAGCCAACTGCGCCACGACCGCTCTTGCAGGTGGTTGACTTGAGGTTGGTGTTATTTTGTGTTCGATGTAATTTGACACAAAAAAGGAAATCCAATCAAAAACAAAAGTTTTCGCGCGTTAGAATAAGTGCATAATGCTTTTTTGTTACTTTTGTGCTGAAGATTGAAGAGATAAGTTGATATCTAAAGCGATTCCACAAAAGTGCTTAAAATCAGTTTTTCTTAAAACTAAAACCCTACAGATAATATTTATATAATTTTTTTTACTTACTTTTAATTGTTTAATCCATATAAACATGGAAACTAAGTGAAAACAAGTGCGAAACATGACAATTTTCATTACATTCTTTTCCAAGGAAACAAGTAAAAACGTTGCAGTCGGACGCAACCGACTGCGGAATACTTTGATACCAGTAAAAGAACGGATGGTAAGGAGTCTGCTTGAAAAGGAATGGGCCGAGTGGTAAACATCGCCAGCTATCATGTTACCAAATTTGATGACTTTAGCTCAAAAACTGTGGAAGATAACTTAACTCCCAAATTTAAAAGGTGGGCGGCAGAGGTAGGCGTGGCATCCAAATTTTTGATGCAGATCTTTTGTAGATGACACCATTTATCTTCCTACCAAAATTCGTGACTCTAGTTCAAAAAATATGGAAGATACACGCTTAACCTATTAAGCAACGGCGGGGGTGGGGGGTGGAAGGTGTGGGCGTGGCATCCAAATTTTTGATACAGTTTTTTGGAAAACTTCACTACCTATATTGACACTAAATTTGGAGGCTCTGGCCCAATATATGTGAGAACTATAGGCGTTTCCAATTTCAAGTAGAAGGGGGGATGGGGGCGGAATCAGGGGGCGTGGCATCCAAAATTTTGATGCATTTTTTTGGGGAATGCCAATATCTATCTTGACACAAAATTTCGTGGCTCTAGCACAAAAAATGTAAAAACTATAGGCGTTTCAAATTTCAAGGAGAAGGAGTGGTGGGGGGGATGGAGGCGGAATCAGGGGACGTGGCATCCAAAATTTTGATGCATTTTTTTGGGGAACTTCAATATGTATCTTGACACAAAATTTGATTTCTCTAGCCCAAAAAATGTAAAAACTATAGGCGTTTCCAATTTCAAGGAGCAGGCAGGATGGGGGCGGAAGGAGTGGGCGTGGCATCCAAAATTTTGATGCAGTTTTTTCAGGGACGTGACTAGCTATCTTCGTGCAAAATTTGGTAATGCTATCTGTAAGAATAAGAGAAATATTTGGTTTTATCGGTTTATAGTTATCGAATTTATCGATTTCCCAGCCTCCTAGTGGGCGTGGCACCCCGATCTTAACACTTTATCTGTACCTTCTATGGATAAAGATAATTGCAAAGTTTCAAGTCTCTAGCTTTACGGGTGTCGAAAAAAGTTGCGTTCATACGGACGGACAGACGGACAGACAGACACCATGACGGACATTGCACAAAACCAATATACTATGATACTTTCAGTATCAAAGTATAAAAATGTAGGAACGCGGTGTTGAACCCGACGTCGTAGATGTGCAGCCTGCAAAGCAAAACATTCAACAAAATAAAAAAACATTGCTTTGCCGCCGGCAAATTATCGTTTTAGTAAAAAACAACTATACTTTAATTTGCTTTAAAACATGCATTAAAATACACAACTTAGGCCAATAAACATAATATTAATTTCATTTTGCAATTTATTTTATTAATTTTAATGCAATACACTTCAATGCAATAAACGCTGTTCATTGACGCTGTGAGAGTCAATACATACATACATATACTCTGTGCCCTGTGTATGCGCAGAACAATACACAAACACGAACGAAAAATAAACAACGAAGACAAAGTCAAAACGAAACCAGATAATTTTTGTTTAAGGGGAACAAGCGTTTGGGTCTTGCGTTTTTGTTTACAGGGCCTTAACATGAACAATTCTGGTTACCAGTCTGTTTACATTTATTCGTCTATGATTTAATTGGTCTATGACATTGACAAGACTGAAAATAAGCACTGTTCTGTTATGTTAACTAACATTCTGCGTGGTCGGAGCGCTTCTTCGTTCAGTTGATTCGTCGATTTCCCCAGCATACTCGGCGACAACCAACTGGTGCATAGAGAAGTACCAGTAAAATTAAAGAGGCCATTATTGTTTAGGTTTTTGTTTTGATTGCAAAGTGTGCGATGCGCGAGACAAAGATTACTTGTTGCCGTCCTTCATTTCTCTTGTTGTTGTCGCAGAAATTGAATTTTTCAATTTTAGACTTTTGCTTGAATCTGGTTGCTGCTACTCTAGCAGGGTAGTTTGACTTTATTTAAACTTTGCGTTATTAGATAGATGAACGCAATATACTTAATTATGATATTTATACTTTGATACCGAAGGTCTCATAGTATATTGGTTTTGTGCAATGTCCGTCATGGTGTCTGTCTGTCCGTCTGTCCGTCTGACCGTCTGTCCGTCCGTATGAACGCAACTTTTTTCGACACCCGTAAAGCTAGAGACTTGAAACTTTGCAATTATGTTTATCTATAGACGGTACAGATAAAGTGTCAAGATTGGGTTGGCACGCCTACTAGGAGGCTGGGAAATCGATAAATTCGATAACTGAAAACCGATAAAACCAAATATTTCTCACATTCTTACAGCTAGAGTTACCAAATTTTGCACGCAGATAGCTAGTCAGGTCCCTGAAAAACTGCATTAAAATTTTGGATGCCACGCCCACTCCTTCCGCCCCCATCATCCCTGCTCCTTGAAATTGGAAACGCCTATAGTTTTTACATTTTTGGGCTAGAGAAATCAAATTTTGTGTCAAGATACATATTGAAGTTCCCCAAAGAAATGCATCAAAATTTTGGATGCTACGCCCCCTGATTCCGCCCCCCATCCCCCTTCTCCATGAAATTGGAAACGCCTATAGTTTTCACATTTTTTGGGCTATAGCCACCAAATTTTGTGTCAAGATGGATATTGACGTTCCCCAAAAACATGCATCAAAATTTTGGATGCCACGCCCCCTGATTCCGCCCCCATCCCCCCTTCTCCATGAAATTGGAAACGCCTATAGTTTTCACATTTTTTGGGCTAGAGCCATCAAATTTTGTGTCAAGATAGATATTGACGTTCCCCAAAAATATGCATCAACATTTTGGATGCCACGCCCCCTGATTCCTCCCCCATCCCACCCTTCTCCATTAAATTGGGAACGCCTATAGTTTTCACATTTTTTGGGCTAGAGCCATCAAATTTTGTGTCAAGATAGATATTGACGTTCCCCTAAAATATGCATAAACATTTTGGATGCCAGGCCCCCTGATTCCGCCCCCATCCCCCTTCTCCATGAAATTGGAAACGCCTATAGTTTTCACATTTTTTGGGCTAGAGGCACCAAATTTTGTGTCAAGATAGATATTGACGTTCCCCAACAAAATTCATCAAAATTTTGGATGCCACGTCCCCTGATTCCGCCTCCATCCCCCCCACCACTCCTTCTCCATGAAATTGGAAACGCCTATAGTTTTCACATTTTTTGGGCTATAGCCACCAAATTTTGTGTCAAGATGGATATTGACGTTCCCCAAAAACATGCATCAAAATTTTGGATGCCACGCCCCCTGATTCCGCCCCCATCCCCCCTTCTCCATGAAATTGGAAACGCCTATAGTTTTCACATTTTTTGGGCTAGAGCCACCAAATTTTGTGTCAAGATGGATATTGACGTTCCCCAAAAACATGCATCAAAATTTTGGATGCCACGCCCCCTGATTCCGCCCCCATCCCCCCTTCTCCATGAAATTGGAAACGCCTATAGTTTTACATTTTTTGGGCTAGAGCCATCAAGTTTTGTGTCAAGATAGATATTGACGTTCCCCAAAAATATGCATCAACATTTTGGATGCCACGCCCCCTGATTCCGCCCCCATCCCCCTTTCACCAATAAATTGGAAACGCCTATAGTTTTCACATTTTTTGGGCTAGAGCCACCAAATTTTGTGTGAAGATAGATATTGACGTTTTGGATGCCACGCCTCATGATTCCGATCCCAACCCCCCCTTCTACTTGAGATTGGAAACGACTATAGTTTTCACATTTTTCGAGCTAGAGTCACCGAATTTGGTAGGAGGATATATGGTGACATCTACAAAAGGTCTGCACCAAAAATTAGGATGCCACGCCCACCTCTGCCGCCCACTATTTAAAATCGGAAATTTCGATATCTCTTATAGTTTTTAAGCTAGAGCCCGTAAATTGGGTAGAAAGATAGAAGGCAGCATCTACCAAAGATGTGCATCAAAATTTTGGATGCCACGCCCACCTAAGCCACACGCCTTATAAAATCGGAATCGGCTATATCTCTAACAGTTTTTGAGCTAAAGCCACCAAACTTGGTAGGCAGATAGATAGTGACAGCTAAAAACATTTGATTCAAAAATTTGGATGCAGCGCCCACCTCTGCCGCCCACCTTTTACATTTTGAAGTTAAGTTATCTTCCACAGCTTTTGAGGAAAAGTCACCAAATTTGGTAACATGATAGCTGGCGATGTTTACCACATGGCCCACTCCCTTCGCCCCTGCATTCCCCCTTATAAGCCGTTCATTTACTGGTATCAAAGTATTTCGCAGTCGGTTGCGTCCGACTGCAACGTTTTTACTTGTTTTATTAAGGGTTTGAACATAAGGAAGGCCACTTATAACAAATAAAATGTAATTTATATATCTTAATGTGAAATTTAAAATAACATTTAAAAAACGTACTATGCTTTCAAATTCTTATCTTTATATATTATATTATTTGTGGTTTTATAGACAATAACTTATTATTATGACATATGTAGGGTATTTTAAACCTGTGCAGTTTTAAATGTCAGCAACTGCTACTTTAGCTGCTTTGTTGCGTTTTCTTATTCTTGTTGTCCACGTACACAATGTGTATTACACATGCATACACACAAACACGAGCCTGACCTTGGTTACGTTTCGTGCGTTTTCTTCGCCTACCCAGTAAACCAAAAAGCGGACATTCCGCCAAAACGGTATCAAAACTGTGCTTCCGAAATTACGGCATGAAAGAAGACCGTTTTCATTCTGTTTTAAATGCACGAAATCTGATATTTCTTTTGCTGCCGACGAGCTGCTCTAACTGAACAAACACTTTTTTCGTTCTAACTCTAAAAAAAAAAATACGAAGTGTACAGCGTTTGTGTATGCATAAGCAAAGCCGTCGTACGAAGATTTTCGTTTTATTTGCTGTCTGGCACGTGCTTAGTATACTTGAGAACTGATTTGTGCTGTTGTTGTGCTGGTGATTTAAAATGTAAGTATAAGTGTTACAAAATTTTCATTGATAAATGCAATAAATATAATAATTAGTTGTGTTGAGTGATTGAAACAAAATTTCGGAGATAGCTGAAACACTTACGCTGATTTTTTTGTTTTTGTTTTGTGACTACTTGCACGTTTGTTTGTAGAGAGAGCGACAGAGACAGATATAAAGTGCCGGCACCATGGCGCTGCAACGCAATCACTTTAAACAAGAACAGAAGCAAGCAAAGGTTAAACATTTTTCTGCGGAACATTTTTTTATGTAGATATATAATTTTGTATGAAGTGAACACACAAATAATAATCATGAGTGCAAAACGACGGGCTTTAGAAATATATAATGCGATGAAAAAACGAAAAGCTTCACCTATGACGCCCATATCTGATGATTTGCCGTCTAGCTCGAATATTCTAATGTAGTATGCATGACAATCTGTCATATACCCACTATATTGCAGGGTATTTAACCTTCAGACTTAGTAACACTTTGTTGCTATGTATATACAAATATAATGCAACTACACAAACGGTCAGCTCACTTGAAATCTGATCGGCCACTTATGAGCGGGCCGATCGCGAAGTGTGGGATCCGCAACGTAAGCGCTTTAGCCCTTACGAGCCAGTGCTTGCCTTATATATGTATATTAAATGTATATGCATTCTTTGCCTTCTGCATATACACATATACATATACTGCAACTCTCTCTCTCTCTCGACCGCTGCAGCCGGCGATCAAATTAATACACAAACATACATATACATAAGCCGCTCTGCTGCGACAGAGCTTTATACATAAGCAACCCAATAATGTATTTAGGCTAAGAATTCTTTTGATTAAAATAATGAGACGATTATCAAACCTAATACCAAACAGCACGGATGTGCTCGTGTTTTACGTATCACAAAGCTTCGGACATAATATATGGCGAGCGTGACATGCGTCACGAAGGCAGCAGGAGCAGCAGGACAACGGCAACAATAACAAGGATACAACTCTGCAGCAGTTTTACCCGCTTGCAAAGAACGCAACCGGAGCCGCTCTATTGGATGTCATCAACAAGTTTTGGATGCGCCCAATGGTGAGCTTCTAGCTGAACCCTGTTTCGTGCTCAGCAACAAGACTACATCAAACTTACACCGGAAACACAAAAGAAACTGCAGCATTTAAACATCGTTTCACTGGCAATCAAAACGAAAAGCATTCCAAATGCAGCAACAGTTACATCAATAAGCAGACAAGCAGCGAGGAAAAGGTGCAGCAGCGTCGGAAGCAGAGCCAGTAGCAGAATAACACAACCACGGGTGATCTGGTCATGATTGGAACAAATGGAACATAAAAAAAAAGTCTGAGTGAGTAGAGTCTAGTGTTATGGGAAGACGCGGAGGTGTGCAAAACAAAACAAGTAAAAACGTTGCAGTCGGACGCAACCGACTGCGGAATACTTTGATACCAGTAAAAGAACGGTTGATAAGGGAGAATGCAGGGGCGAAGGGAGTGGGCCATGTGGTAAACATCGCCAGCTATCATGTTACCAAATTTGGTGACTTTTGCTCAAACGCTGTGGAAGATAACTTAACTCCCAAATTTAAAAGGTGGGCGGCAGAGGTAGGCGTGGCATCCAAAATTTTGAATCAAATGTTTTTAACTGTCACTATCAATCTTCCTACCAAGTTTGGTGGCTCTAGCTCAAAAACTGTTAAAGATATAGCCGATTCCGATTTTATAAGGCGGGTGGCTTAGGTGGGCGTGGCATCCAAAATTTTGATGCATTTTTTTGAGGAACGTCAATATCTATCTTCACACAAAATTTGGTGGCTCTAGCCCAAAAAATGTGAAAGCTATAGGTGTTTCCAATTTCTTGGAGAAGGGGGGATGGGGGCGGAATCAGGGGGCGTGGCATCCAAGTTTTGATGGGGAACATCAGTACCTATCTTGACACAAAATTTGGTGGCTCTAGCCCAAAATATGTGAAAACTATAGGCGTTTCAAATTTCAAGGAGAAGGGGGGGATGGGGGCGGAATCAGGGGGCGTGGCATCCAAAATTTTGATGAATTTTTTTGTGGAACGTCAATATCTATCTTGACACAAAATTTGGTGTCTCTAGCCCAAAAAATGTAAAAACTATAGGCGTTTCCAGTTTCAAGGAGCAGGGATGATGGGGACGGAAGGAGTGGGCGTGGCATCCAAAATTTTGATGCAGTTTTTTCAGGGACATGACTAGCTATCTGCGTGCAACATTTGGTAACTCTAGCTGTAAGAATGTGAGAAATATTTGGTTTTATCGGTTTTCAGTTATCGAATTTATCGATTTCCCAGCCTCCTAGTAGGCGTGGCACCCCAATCTTGACACTTTATCTGTCGCGCCTATAGACAAACATAATTGCGAAGATTCAAGTCTCTAGCTTTACGGGTGTCGAAAAAAGTTGCGTTCATACAGACGGACAGACGGACAAACGGACAGACAGACAGACGGACTGACGGACACCATGACGGACATATCACAAAACCAATATACTATGAGACCTTCGGTATCAAAGTATAATTAAAAAGAGAATAGCACACATAAAGTGGCTATTATATGCAAATACGCCACCTCCCGCGTGGTCAACAGCCCAAAAACTACAAGCCGAGCTTGATTATCTAAAATCAAGACTCGCAGATAAATGCCCAAACACTAAAACTCACTCAGCTAAAATAAGCATAATACATGAAAATATAATAACCAAACCTCCATCACCCAAGCAACTGCCAAGGAGACCAAAACGCTGCCCGGATGACTGCGAGGGACCACTAAACTCACCGCATTGTGAGCACACCTGTGCTGCCGGCACCGGTCCCCCATCAAAGAAAAAGTAGCCTGTGCAGCCAGCACCGGCCCCGTCTGGCGTATCAAGCCAGACCGCGGATATGCGAACCGATAGCGTTTCCGAGAACTCATAATTTTTTTAACTTTGCACTGCGTTGCATAATTTTTTTGATTGCACTACGATGCATATATTTATTGTTTAAAAAAAAATATATTTGTAAAATCGCGCGGAACCATTTCCGCACGATTAGCAGCATAGCCCGTAAAGCTATGCGAACCATTAGGTAGGATGTTGTAAAATAAAAAAAAAAACAAGTAAAAACGTTGCAGTCGGACGCAACCGACTGCGAAATACTTTGATACCAGTAAATGAACGGCTTATAAGGGGGAATGCAGGGGCGAAGGGAGTGGGCAATGTGGTAAACATCGCCAGCTATCATGTTACCAAATTTGGTGACTTTTCCTCAAAAGCTGTGGAAGATAACTTAACTTCAAAATGTAAAAGGTGGGCGGCAGAGGTGGGCGCTGCATCCAAATTTTTGAATCAAATGTTTTTAGCTGTCATTAGCTATCTGCCTACCAAGTTTGGTGGCTCTAGCTCAAAAACTGTTAAAGATATAGCCGATTCCGATTTTATAAGGCGTGTGGCTTAGGTGGGCGTGGCATCCAAAATTTTGATGCACATCTTTGGTAGATGCTGCCTTCTATCTTTCTACCCAATTTACGGGCTCTAGCTTAAAAACTATAAGAGATATCGAAATTTCCGATTTTAAATAGTGGGCGGCAGAGGTGGGCGTGGCATCCTAATTTTTGGTGCAGACCTTTTGTAGATGTCACCATATATCCTCCTACCAAATTCGGTGACTCTAGCTCGAAAAATGTGAAAACTATAGGCGTTTCCAATCTCAAGTAGAAGGGGGGGTTGGGATCGGAATCATGGGGCGTGGCATCCAAAACGTCAATATCTTGTAGTATGCACATATATCGATGGTACACTGTATTAAATGTACCCAAATCAGTAACACTTTGTTGCTGTATAAACATAACTCAAAAGGGCAACAACACTTTGTCGTTGCATAAACATATTCGGACATGCGCTCTCAAGTACATTCCAAGTACTCTTCAAGTGCACCGAAATATGATCCTACAAGAATAAGACAGCGTCAGCATATGTCCCATGCATTGACCGTTTAAGAATACATGTGCATAACACACTCCGCCCGTGGCGACGTATCCGTCGCTTATATATAATACACTTATATACAAACGGCTGCGCTGCCACCATAAGCAGCGCACTGCCTTTCTGTAGCTTACAATATGTTTAAGTCGACACTGTACAGATTATTCAGAATAAATACATCGGAGCGATATGAACAGTCGCTCCGACCTTAATATAACAAACTCTATAACTATCATCACATGGCGACCGTGACAGCGGCATCGAAAGCCGCTGTAAAGTAAAACAAAAGTGTATCAATGATATAAATTATAGTGAAAAAAAGCAAAAACGGGGAAGCAACAACAACACCGCTGGCTGCAACTCTGCAATATTCCTAATCGCAACAAAACAGCAACAGAAGAAGACATCAATTCCAAGCAGCCTTCAAGTCAGCAGCAACAGCTAAATTTGCGGACACAGCATTTACAGGCGACAACAGAATTTATCAACGAATGGCCAACACAATTTATTAACGAATGGAGGAAAAAATCTGAGTGAGTAGAGTGAGAACAATGGTAAAAAAAGAGGCGGTGTTAGGAACAAGATCAAGAAAAGAATAGCAAGTCTGAATTGGCAGATCTATTCACAACAACCTACACCAGCCTGGTCAACAGCTCAAAAATTGCAAACAGAGCTTGACTACCTGAACGAATACTTGAAAAAGAGTATTAATAAACCATGTTCCACTCTCTCACATATTGAGAATATATCGAAAACTAATGAAAAAATTCAACCTCCAGCAAAACAAGAACTACCCAAGAAAAAACAAGTAAAAACGTTGCAGTCGGACGCAACCGACTGCGAAATACTTTGATACCAGTAAATGAACGGCTTATAAGGGGGAATGCAGGGGCGAAGGGAGTGGGCCATGTGGTAAACATCGCCAGCTATCATGTTACCAAATTTGGTGACTTTTCCTCAAAAGCTGTGGAAGATAACTTAACTTCAAAATGTAAAAGGTGGGCGGCAGAGGTGGGCGCTGCATCCAAATTTTTGAATCAAATGTTTTTAGCTGTCACTATCTATCTGCCTACCAAGTTTGGTGGCTTTAGCTCAAAAACTAGAGATATAGCCGATTCCGATTTTATAAGGCGTGTGGCTTAGGTGGGCGTGGCATCCAAAATTTTGATGCACATCTTTGGTAGATGCTGCCTTCTATCTTTCTACCCAATTTACGGGCTCTAGCTTAAAAACTATAGGAGATATCGAAATTTCCGATTTTAAATAGTGGGCGTGGCATCCTAATTTTTGGTGCAGACCTTTTGTAGATGTCACCATATATCCTCCTACCAAATTCGGTGACTCTAGCTCGAAAAATGTGAAAACTATAGGCGTTTCCAATCTCAAGTAGAAGGGGGGGTTGGGATCGGAATCATGGGGCGTGGCATCCAAAACGTCAATATCTATCTTCACACAAAATTTGGTGGCTCTAGCCCAAAAAATGTGAAAACTATAGGCGTTTCCAATTTCATGGAGAAGGGGGGATGGGGGCGGAATCAGGGGGCCTGGCATCCAAAATGTTGATGCATATTTTAGGGGAACGTCAATATCTATCTTGACACAAAATTTAATGGCTCTAGCCCATAAAATGTGAAAACTATAGGCGTTTCCAATTTCATGGAGAAGGGGGATGGGGGCGGAATCAGGGGGCGTGGCATCCAAAATTTTGATGCATGTTTTTGGGGAACGTCAATATCCATCTTGACTCAAAATTTTGTGGCTATAGACCAAAAAATGTGAAAACTATAGGCGTTTCCAATTTCATGGAGAAGGGGGGATGGGGGCGGAATCAGGGGGCGTAGCATCCAAAATTTTGATGCATTTTTTTGGGGAACTTCAATATGTATCTTGACACAAAATTTGATTTCTCTAGCCCAAAAAATGTAAAAACTATAGGCGTTTCCAATTTCAAGGAGCAGGGATGATGGGGGCGGAAGGAGTGGGCGTGGCATCCAAAATTTTTATGCAGTTTTTTCAGGGACCTGACTAGCTATCTGCGTGCAAAACTTGGTAACTCTAGCTGTAAGAATGTGAGAAATATTTGGTTTTATCGTTTTTCAGTTATCGAATTTATCGATTTCCCAGCCTCCTAGTAGGCGTGCCAACCCAATCTTGACACTTTATCTGTACCGTCTATAGATAAACATAATTGCAAAGTTTCAAGTCTCTAGCTTTACGGGTGTCGAAAAAAGTTGCGTTCATACAGACGGACAGACGGACAAACGGACAGACAGACAGACGGACAGACGGACACCATGACGGACATATCACAAAACCAATATACTATGAGACCTTCGGTATCAAAGTATAATTAAAAAGAGAATAGCACACATAAAGTGGCTATTATATGCAAATACGCCACCTCCCGCGTGGGCAACAGCCCAAAAACTACAAGCCGAGCTTGATTATCTAAAATCAAGACTCGCAGATAAATGCCCAAACACTAAAACTCACTCAGCTAAAATAAGCATAATACATGAAAATATAATAACCAAACCTCCATCACCCAAGCAACTGCCAAGGAGACCAAAACGCTGCCCAGATGACTGCGAGGGACCACTAAAATCACCGCATTGTGAGTACACCTGTGCTGCCGGCACCGGTCCCCCATCAAAGAAAAAGTAGCCTGTGCAGCCAGCACCGGCCCCGTCTGGCGTATCAAGCCAGACCGCGGATAAGCGAACCGATAGCGTTTCCGAGAACGCATAATTTTTTTAACTTTTCACTGCGTTGCATAATTTTTTTGATTGCACTACGATGCATATATTTATTGTTTAAAAAAAAATGTATTTGTAAAACCGCGCGGAACCATTTCCGCCCGATTAGCAGCATAGCCCGTAAAGCTATGCGAACCATTAGGTAGGATGTTGTAAAATAAAAAAAATAAAAAAATAAAGAAAACAATTTTATGTTGGACAATAGAATAAATAAAGCAGATGAAAATTATGTTATAAATTTTGAGCAAAATATAAAAGAAATTAACACACCCAAAATGGGTCTCATAGACACTAAATCAGTAGACTCAACAGCTAATGTAATAAATAAATTTGAAGTCGAACAGATCGATTTGCGCTTAATTAACGTACTACTACATTGTAATTACTATTGTAATAGTAACAAACTTATTTTTCAAAATATACAAACTGCATAATAAATGCTTAAAAAACAAGTAAAAACGTTGCAGTCGGACGCAACCGACTGCGGAATACTTTGATACCAGTAAAAGAACGGTTGATAAGGGAGAATGCAGGGGCGAAGGGAGTGGGCCATGTGGTAAACATCGCCAGCTATCATGTTACCAAATTTGGTGACTTTAGCTCAAAAACTGTGGAAGATAACTTAACTCCCAAATTTAAAAGGTGGGCGGCAGAGGTAGGCGTGGCATCCAAATTTTTGAATCAAATGTTTTTAACTGTCACTATCTATCTTCCTAATAAGTTTGGTGGCTCTAGCTCAAAAACTGTTAAAGATATAGCCGATTCCGATTTTATAAGGCGGGTGTCTTTGGTGGGCGTGGCATCCAAAATTTTGAATCAAATGTTTTTAACTGTCACTATCAATCTTCCTACCAAGTTTGGTGGCTCTAGCTCAAAAACTGTTAAAGATATAGCCGATTCCGATTTTATAAGGCGGGTAGCTTAGGTGGGCGTGGCATCCAAAATTTTGATGCAGATCTTTGGGTGGCTCTAGCCCAAAAAATGTGAAAACTACAGGCGTTTCAAATTTCTTGGAGAAGGGGAGATGGGGGCGGAATCAGGGGGCGTGGCATCCAAGTTTTGATGGGGAACGTCAGTACCTATCTTGACACAAAATTTGGTGGCTCTAGCCCAAAAAATGTGAAAATTATAGGCGTTTCCAATTTCATGGAGAAGTGGGTGGGGTGGGGCCGGAATCAGGGGGCGTGGCATCCAAAATTTTGATGCATTTTTTTGTGGAACGTCAATATCTATCTTGACACAAAATTTGGTGTCTCTAGCCCAAAAAATGTAAGAACTATAGGCGTTTCCAGTTTCAAGGAGCAGGGATGATGGGGGCGGAAAGAGTGGGCGTGGCATCCAAAATTTTGATGCAGTTTTTTCAAGGACAAGACTAGCTATCTGCGTGTAAAATTTGGTAACTCTAGCTCTAAGAATGTGAGAAATATTTGGTTTTATCGGTTTTCAGTTATCGAATTTATCGATTTCCCAGCCTCCTAGTAGGCGTGGCACCCCAATCTTGACACTTTATCTGTCGCGCCTATAGACAAACATAATTGCAAAGTTTCAAGTCTCTAGCTTTACGGGTGTCGAAAAAAGTTGCGTTCATACAGACGGACAGATGGACACCATGACGGACATTGCACAAAACCAATATACTATGAGACCTTCGGTCTCAAAGTATAACCAGCACATCCAAAGTTAATTCAAATCCTAAAGTGGATTAAAAACAACGCAATAGTACGCAAGCACATATATGATCAAATTAAAAGAATCATTGTCTTGCAATATAAAAGGATGCTGAGAAACAACGTAAAAATGCCTAAAACAATTCACGAATTATTCGTAGAACAGATCATCAAAGCAGAACCACTGAGTTCAGAAAGCGATGACTCTGACGAATAATAGTGAACTATTAAATATATGTTCAATAAATGGAATAGAGCAACATCTTCACATTCTTTAAAGAACAACGATCTTAATTTAACAAATCTTACAAGTGCCTTAATAAGAGTGCAAAAATTTCAGACGAAACAAAATTAAGGCATTTCAATATCTTAATAGATACTTTCAATCGTTGTCAACAACTAGTATGCGAAAACGCATTAAAACTAAACAAAATTCATTTACAGCAAATAATAGATTTTTTTATCTGCATTAAAAGAACAGATAAAATACATTTCCATTAGACACAAAATAGAAACCCATTTGCCTAATCCATTAGACAAACTGTTAGAACGTATGCTTAAGAAAGACCCAGATTTCCCAAACAAAGTATGGGCAATATTGTCTATGGAGTTACTACACTAATGGTGCGATTGCATCGATAAAAGTGAATAACTCATGGAATGGCAGGAAATAGCGCGACGAATAACTTCATTCAAAGAAAAATTTGAAAAATCCTATAAATGTATCAATAAAGATACACAAATAAAAGTCGATACGCTTATCTACCACACCACAATACTAATACTGAATACAATAACATCAGTGGCTTAGTAGACTCAATAAAAAATAAACTTACAAATGTTCATAATGAACAATGTCAAAAAACCTTACGTTCATTGGCCGCAAGACTAAAACATGTGAGTGATAGACATAACATTACATTGAACATTCCATCCAACCCATACTTTCCAATTGAGTTTGACCCAAGTCAACTCCAAGATTCACAAGAACCAAAACCCTTTATTAACACTGAATTGTCAGAACAGGAGTGTTCTGACCCAGATGATAATAAACAAGAATTGAATAAAATGACCCAAACAGTTGTAGAATTTCTTAGGCTAGCCGCATCACTCGTACCAGAGTTTGATGGAAAGGCTGAAAATCTACAAAGCTTCAAGGATGCTCTGAGTTTAATCGACTCCTTAAAAGGCGAGCATGAAGCAACAGCAATATGTCTAATAAAGACTAAGTTGAAAGGTCATGCTAGAAATTTGATAAGTGATGAGCAGACAATAACTGCCATTATTAACAAATTAGCAATAACTGTAAAAGGAGAATCCGTAGAAGTAATTTCTGCAAAATTACTCAATTTACAGTAAAAAGTAAGACAGCCAATCAATACACCCAAGAGGTTGAAAATTTGACCAAGTCTCTAAAAGGGGCTTATATCAATGATGGCTTGTCACCTGACCTAGCTGACAAATACAGCACAACACTTGCTGTCAAGGCCATGACCCAAAACTGCGCAATAGATAAGGTAAAACTTATCATGCAGGCCGGCACATTCAGTAATATGAATGATGCCATATCAAAATTTGTCAATAGTTGTACTGATGCTACTGGACAGTCAAACACTGTCCTGTACTATAATCAGTACAACCCAAACAATACTAGAGGTAACCGTGGTAACTATCGCGGTAGAGGACATTACCATCAAAACGGAAACCGCAACTATAGGGGGCGAGGCCAAAATAGAGGAAACTCTAGAGGCCATGGCAACTCAAACAGAGGCCATAACAATGTCAGAGAAACCCAAGATGTCTCGGGAAACTCCGAACAACCTTTAGATACACAACAGTAGAAAACACCAAAGTTCATTCAATAAATTTTAGTCTCAATATATTTGTTTCATTTGACCACGTGTCAACAGGTAAAAAACTTACCTTTTTAATAGATACAGGTGCAGACATCTCAATACTTAAAGAAAATTCTGATGTCTTTCATGACATCCAACCTAATAATGTAATAAACATTCAAGGCATAAGTAAAGAGATATTAAAATCCAAAGGTCTAGCATCAATAGAGATTCAGACAGGAAAATATATAATTCCACACAATTTTCACATAGTTGATTTAGATTTCGCTATACCATGTGATGGAATAATAGGCATTGATTTTATAAAAAAATTCAATTGTCAACTCGATTTCAAACCATCAGAGGATTGGTTTATAATTAGACCCAATAATTTAAAATATCCGATCCATGTTCCAATAACATATGACTCTGGTAGAAACTCAATACTTCTGCCAGCAAGATCACAAGTTGTCCGAAAAGTCACGCTAACTTCAAAAGAAGATGGTGTATTTATTCCAAATCAGGAAATTCAACCTGGTGTATATGTTGCAAACACAGTGGCAACATCTCAAAATACGTTTGTCCGTTTACTAAATACAACTAGTACCGATCAATTAGTTACAATAAATAACTTAAAACATGAATCACTTTCGAACTACGATGTAGTTCACACAAATCATGAACATCGAGAAAAAACTGTCATATCTCAGCTAGCAAAAAATTTTCCCCCACAATTCAAGTCAGAATTAACCAATTTATGCACCAAGTATAGTGACATATTCGGTCTTGAAACCGAATCAATCACAACAAATAACTTCTATAAACAACAACTGAGACTAAAAGATAATGAACCGGTGTACATCAAGAACTATCAAAGCCCGCATAGCCAAACAGAAGAAATACAAAACCAAGTAAAAACGTTGCAGTCGGACGCAACCGACTGCGGAATACTTTGATACCAGTAAAAGAACGGTTGATAAGGGGGAATGCAGGGGCGAAATGAGTGGGCCATGTGGTAAACATCGCCAGCTATCATGTTACCAAATTTGGTGACTTTAGCTCAAAAACTGTGGAAGATAACATAGCTCCCAAATTTAAAAGGTGGGCGGCTGAGGTAGGCGTGGCATCCAAATTTTTGAATCAAATGTTTTTAACTGTCACTATCTATCTGCCTACCAAGTTTGGTGGCTCTAGCTCAAAAACTGTTAAAGATATAGCCGATTCCGATTTTTTAAGGCGGGTGGCTTAGGTGGGCGTGGCATTCAAAATTTTGATGCAGATCTTTGGTAGATGCTGCCTTCTATCTTTCTACCCAATTTACGGGCTCTAGCTTAAAAACTATAAGAGATATCGAAATTTCCGATTTTAAATAGTGGGCGTCAGAGGTGGGCGTGGCATCCTAATTTTTGATGCAGACCTTTTGTAGATGTTACCATATATCTTCCTACCAAATTTGGTGACTCTAGCTCGAAAAATGTGAAAACTATAGGCGTTTCCATTTTCAAGTAGAAGGGGGGGATGGGGGCGGAATCAGGGGGCGCGGCATCCAAAATTTTGATGCATTTTTTTGGGGAACGTCAATATCCATCTTGACTCAAAATTTTGTGGCTATAGACCAAAAAATGTGAAAACTATAGGCGTTTCCAATTTCATGGAGAAGGGGGATGGGGGCGGAATCAGGGGGCGTGGCATCCAAAATTTTGATGCATGTTTTTGGGGAACGTCAATATCCATCTTGACACAAAATTTGGTGGCTATAGCCCAAAAAATGTGAAAACTATAGGCGTTTCCAATTTCATGGAGAAGGAGTGGTGGTGGGGATGGAGGCGGAATCAGGAGACGTGGCATCCAAAATTTTGATTAATTTTTTTGGGGAACGTCAATATCTATCTTGACACAAAATTTGGTGCCTCTAGCCCAAAAAATGTGAAAACTATAGGCGTTTCCAATTTCATGGAGAAGGGGGGATGGGGGCGGAATCAGGGGGCCTGGCATCCAAAATGTTGATGCATATTTTAGGGGAACGTCAATATCTATCTTGACACAAAATTTAATGGCTCTAGCCCATAATATGTGAAAACTATAGGCGTTTCCAATTTCATGGAGAAGGGGGGATGGGGGCGGAATCAGGGGGCGTGGCATCCAAAATTTTGATGCATGTTTTTGGGGAACGTCAATATCCATCTTGACTCAAAATTTTGTGGCTATAGACCAAAAAATGTGAAAACTATAGGCGTTTCCAATTTCATGGAGAAGGGGGGATGGGGGCGGAATCAGGGGGCGTAGCATCCAAAATTTTGATGCATTTTTTTGGGGAACTTCAATATGTATCTTGACACAAAATTTTGTGGCTATAGACCAAAAAATGTGAAAACTATAGGCGTTTCCAATTTCATGGAGAAGGGGGGATGGGGGCGGAATCAGGGGGCGTAGCATCCAAAATTTTGATGCATTTTTTTGGGGAACTTCAATATGTATCTTGACACAAAATTTGATTTCTCTAGCCCAAAAAATGTAAGAACTATAGGCGTTTCCAATTTCAAGGAGCAGGGATGATGGGGGCGGAAGGAGTGGGCGTGGCATCCAAAATTTTTATGCAGTTTTTTCAGGGACCTGACTAGCTATCTGCGTGCAAAATATGGTAACTCTAGCTGTAAGAATGTAAGAAATATTTGGTTTTATCGGTTTTCAGTTATCGAATTTATCGATTTCCCAGCCTCCTAGTAGGCGTGCCAACCCAATCTTGACACTTTATCTGTACCGTCTATAGATAAACATAATTGCAAAGTTTCAAGTCTCTAGCTTTACGGGTGTCGAAAAAAGTTGCGTTCATACGGACGGACAGACGGACAGACGGTCAGACGGACAGACGGACAGACAGACACCATGACGGACATTGCACAAAACCAATATACTATGAGACCTTCGGTATCAAAGTATAAAAATATCTGATCCCGGTGTTGAGCCCAGGGTCGAAGAAGTGCAGCCTTCATAGCAAAACATTCAACAAAATAAAAAATAATTGCTTTGCCGCCGGCAAATTAATGTTTTACTAATAATAAACTATAATTATATATTATATTATTATATTATAATACACAACTTAGGCCAATAAACATACTATTAATTTCATAGCGCAATTTATTTCAAAATTCAATGCACTTCATATAGGCTGTTCATTCATTCTGTGTGCGTCCATACATATACATACATACATATACTGTATGTCGTGTGTATGCGCAGAGCAATACACAAACACGAACCTAAAATAAACAGCGAAGCCAAAGTCAAAACAAAACCGGCAAGTTTCGTTAAAGGAGAAGTGGTTTTTGGCTCTTGCGTTTTTGTTTACAGGGCCTTAACATGAACAATTCTTGTTACCAATCTTGATGTTAATTGGAATATGGTCTATGTCATTGGTGGTTAGAATGTTAAGACAGTAAAAGTGCTGTTATGTTGCTGCTGTGCCGTTGTTACTATGTTGGGATTTCGCGACTTACGAAATCCTAAAAAATATTTCATCATCTTTAACGTTGTCGTCTTTCATGCATTTTTGTAGTTTTGCAATAACAGTTAGAACGCGGCGATTCCGCGACATACGAAATACTAAGAAATATTTCATCATCTTTTACGCGGCGACATAATGAAGCCGAGTGTGGTTCGGTGCGAGGTAGAAGAGAAACCGAGAGTTATTATGAATTGGAGTAGCCTACCGTACGCACCGAAACTCACTGCGTTCAACAAAAATAAAAATGGAAAACGATCCTTCAATAACTTCAGAAGTGGGATAGGCACCACATCCTGCATTCTCAGAGGATCAATGGCACATAAGCCTACAAATGAAAAATCAAAACATTCTGGAGCTTGTAAAAACTATGCAAGCGTCAACATAGGATCAGCAGCAGACACGTAGCATCACTTTGCCAAACAAATTTTTCCGATACTGCAGGCGCTGACGCCTCGAAATGGTGTATTACAGCAGACATTATTTTAACGGAGAAGCCTTTGGAAGGAAGGAAGCTGATCATGGCGTTAAGCGAGGCTTTGGAGGGCAGTGCTTCACAATGGCTAACTCAAATTTCATATCCCGGCATTAAGTGGAATGAATTCAAGGAACTATTTCTTCGCCGATATGAAAACAATCAGACGCCGTAAGCAATGTTTTTAAATGTGTTAAATAGTCGCCCAACTAACGGCGAGGGCCTTGCGGTTTATGCTAGCCGCTTAGTGACAACCTTAACTTCAAATTGGCAAAAGAAAAAAATTGAGGAAATAGCTGTATCAATTGAACTAGCGCATTTAGCAAACGTGGACAACCGCTTGCAGCGAATAGTTTTTACATCAAAGGTGCAAACTAGAAGCGAGTTACAATCTTAACTTAGTGCTTTCAAAAACACCGCAATGTCGACCGTGATGACGAATCTGGACCGGACTCCAAGAAGGAGAGATTGTCAACAATAGTATGTCATTTCTGTGGTAAACCGGGACATAAAATGGCTGAGTGTAGAATTAAAAAGCGAAAAAATGCCTATGTGACACCTCAACAAGATAAGCTGATTGTTACCTGCTATAAATGTGGCCTGCCTGGACACTTTGCAAACAAATGCGCGAGGAACGAATCATCTTGCAAACAGGGATTGTTCCAACAGAAGACTGTAAACCAATGTTACGTGCCAGAGCCAACAGGAACTATGATGCAGCGAGGTGAGATTTACCCAATTTCTTTCGACTCCGGTGCAGAATGTTCAATTATAAAAGAGAAGATCAGCAGTAAGTTGTCTGGTAAGCGCATTAACAGTAAACCCAGAGAAAAAACGCCACGAGAATCCACTATGAAAATAGTAAATTTTACTATGCGGCTTTTAACCATGAAACGTAGTAAAAATAACTATAAACAATGTTGATTCAACTAAAAACATAGTAAATCAGCAAAATGAACATTAAACGTCTTTACTTTTAAGTGCCTGTACCTTAAAACAAAATGAGTAAACTTCAAAATGACAATGCATGTTCAATTTAACGTTAAAACATATTTATTTTATCGTGACAAGCATTGTCAAAAATTCATATTTAAAGGAAACATTTTTCATACTAGTTTAACATATGTTTAAATTTTAAATTGATATGCTAAATATTTAAATTAAGTATTTGTTTTTTTTTCTTCATGTTTTTGCGTAGTTACGTAGTGAGTGCATTTGTTTGTGTATGTACATATGTTAACTTGTATTTCACATTTGTGCATGTTAGCATACATAAATACATACAAACTATTTTTTGTACATTATTTTTGTTTTAAATATATGTCGCATTATGAACGTATTTTGACCACTGTGCTTGCAAGACGCTGCTGCGCAATGAGTTTGGTATATTGTGAAATCATTCTTAGAATTTGACTACAACGTAGAATATGACTGGCGCCTAAATACCGTACGAGTGAGGCGACGGCGTTGTCGCGCTGTCGCCAAGTGTAGTCCAGCTTGCGTGAGTAAAGAAGCCTACATCGATGCGTGAGCAGAAAATGCGAGTCAGTTGCATGCAGACGATTACACACGCCGGTTGGAATTCGCTTCACTCTTAAAGTTTGTGTGTCAACATGGCAGACCAGCCACAAGAAAATAACAACTCTGCGACATATACATAATACATAGTATTATTAATATATATATTTAGCTTATGTTTTAAATAGTAGTTTTGTACATGCACAGTATATTTAAAGCAAAAACAATGTAGAAAAAAACAGTTTTATGTTTGTTACATAAAAGAAATTACAAAGCATTTACACACACATATGCATACATACATGTATGTACATACAGTACGTAGAGAAAAACAGTCACATCGACTTGTGTCGTTTGCCTTCCACTTTTCCGTTCCTCTTTGCTTTTTCTCGATCAGCAACTTTGACCAAGCAGCGACCAAATTCAATATTTACCCTTTCGTGAAAAATATTTGGTGACTGCAGACTTAATTGCAACTTAATCACTTAATACATTCTTTATTAAATTTTAACCTATAATAAAGCTATTCATTTTGTATATTTATAAGAATCATATATAATATATATTTTATATATTTCAATATGCATTCAATAAATATTCATTAGGGTATTAATAGGTCGTCAGGCTGTCGCGTGCCAACTGGATTGTTTTTGGTGCATGTCTTCTCCTGTCTTCTTTTCGTTTTCTCTAATATGCACACAAAACAGTTCAGTTTTTGACGGTGCCGTTTCTAGTAGGCACGCGACTGGCCGGCACCGGCAACGCCGAATGTTCGCGATCAGTAGTTTAGCACGGTAAGCGTCACTTTTCAGCGCCAGTGAATGAACAAAGACGTGTTTTGTAAATAAAATGTTGGTTGATATGTGTATATATTAATAATTTTTTTCAATTATCAACCAACATTAAGTGCGTTATCGGATATTAAAACAAGCGAAAACGTTGGAGTCGGACGCAACCGACAGCGAAATACTTTGATACCAGTAAAAGAACGGATGGTAAGGAGTCTGCTTGCCGGGTGGTTAACATCGCTAGCTATCATGTTACCAAATTTGGTGACTTTAGCTCAAAAACTGTGGAAGATAACTGAACTTCCAAATTTAAATGGTGGGCGGCAGAGGTGGGTGTGGCATCCAAATTTTTGAATCAAATGTTTTTAGCTGTCACCATTTATCTTCCTACCAAGTTTGGTGGCTCTAGCTCAAAAAACTGTTAAAGATATAGCCGATTCCAATTTTATAAGGCGGTTGGCTTGGGTGGGCGTGTCATCCTAATTTTTGATGCAGACCTTTTGTAGATGTCACCATTTATCTTCCTACCAAATTTGGTGACTCTAGCTCGAAAAATGTGAAAGCTATATGCGTTTCCAATTTCAAGTAGAAGGGGGGATGGGGGCGGAATCAGGGGGCGTGGCATCCAAAATTTTGATGCATTTTTTTAGGGAACGTCAATATCTATCTTAACACAAAATTTGGTGGCTCTAGCCCAAAATATGTGAAAACTATTGGCGTTTCCAATTTCATGGAGAAGGGGGGATGGGGGCGGAATCAGGGGGCGTGGCATCCAAAATTTATATGCATGTTTTTGGGGAACGTCAATATCCATCTTGACACAAAATTTTGTGGCTATAGCCCAAATAATGTGAAAACTATAGGCGTTTCCAATTTCATGGAGAAGGTGGGATGGGGCGGAATCAGGGGGCGTAGCATTCAAGTTTTGATGGGGAACGTCAATATCTATCTTAACACAAAATTTGGTGGCTCTAGCCCAAAATATGTGAAAATTATAGGCGTTTCCAATTTCATGGAGAAGGGGGGATGGGGGCGGAATCAGGGGGCGTGGCATCCAAAATTTATATGCATGGTTTTGGGGAACGTCAATATCCATCTTTACACAAAATTTTGTGGCTATAGCCCAAAAAATGTGAAAACTATAGGCGTTTCCAATTTCATGGAGAAGGGGGGATGGGGCGGAATCAGGGGGCGTAGCATCCAAGTTTTGATGGGGAACGTCAGTACCTATCTTGACAAAAAATTTGGTGGCTCTAGCCCAAAAAATGTGAAAACTATAGGCGTTTCCAATTTCATGGATAAGGGGGGATGGGGGAGGAATAAGGGGGCGTGGCATCCAGAATTTTGATGCATTTTTTTGGGGAACGCCAATATCTATCTTGACACAAAATTTGGTGGCTCTAGCCCAAAAAATGTGAAAACTATAGGCGTTTCCAATTTCACGGCGAAGGGGAGGATGGGGGCGGTATCAGGGGGCGTGGCATCCAAAATTTTGATGCAGTTATTCCAGGGACATGACTAGCTATCTGCGTGCAAAATTTGGTAACTCTAGCTGTAAGAATGTGAGAAATATTTGGTTTTATCGGTTTTCAGCTGTCGAATTTATCGATTTCCCAGCCTCCTAGTAGGCGTGGCAACCCAATCTTGACACTTTATCTGTACCGTCTATAGATAAACATAATTGCAAAGTTTCAAGTCTCTAGCTTTACGGGTGTCGAAAAAAGTTGCGTTCATACGGACGGACGGACAGACGGACACCATGACGGACATTGCACAAAACCAATATACTATGAGACCTTCGGTATCAAAGTATAAAAAGAGGTAAGTAATATTACCACAAAAAAGACATACATAACAAATAAAAATAGTGTTCTTGTGAGTGTTTAAAAAAATGACTTAAATAGATTTGCGATGTGCATAAGCATTTGCATATACATGCATGCACATACATAGACATATACACATACATGTGTATATACCTTACTTTTTAAAACACTTGTTCAAATGCAATGCAAAATATTAACAAAGTGATAATCTAAAATAATTTTTGAAAGCTTATGTACATACAAACATGCATACCATGTCCGTGTGAGAGTCGAAAATTATGTATGTAGGTTGTGCGTGTGCTGGCAATGCGTCGCGACGCTTACACTTACATTCCGATGTACGCGCATATGTATGTACCCATGGGAACATTATTCGAGTACTTATGTTCATATGTATATGTGTGTATGTATGTTTTTACAATGTACATTATGCGCTGAAAACTTTTCAAGATATTTTTAGCTTATCAGTTTTCAATTATTGTGTGTATGCACGTATTCTGTAATTACGTAAACATTTACTAAACTAATTTATTAATAATTCAGATGGACTTCGATGCCGATGATGACCAGAACTTAAAAGATATTTTGGATTCTTTTAATTTGGGCCGTATTTTTGACGATTGTAAAGGTATGCTGTATTACAGCATATTAATTACAAATATAACGGATTACTTTTGTATAATTTCCTCCCAGCACATGGTGTGACTTACCGAAGCTTACAATATCTTTCAATAAAAGACATAGATGAAGCAATATTAAACATAGGCTTGCGGGCAGAGTTTCGTGAAAAATTATTCATATGGCGAAAAGAAAAAGTATGTGTTTATTATTGATTATTATTATTTTTATACTTTGATACCGAAGGTCTCATAGTATATTGGTTTTGTGCAATGTCCGTCATGGTGTCTGTCTGTCCGTCTGTCCGTCTGACCGTCTGTCCGTCTGTCCGTCCGTATGAACGCAACTTTTTTCGACACCCGTAAAGCTAGAGACTTGAAACTTTGCAATTATGTTTATCTATAGACGGTACAGATAAAGTGTCAAGATTGGGTTGGCACGCCTACTAGGAGGCTGGGAAATCGATAAATTCGATAACTGAAAACCGATAAAACCAAATATTTCTTACATTCTTACAGCTAGAGTTACCAAATTTTGCACGCAGATAGCTAGTCAGGTCCCTGAAAAAACTGCATACAAATTTTGGATGCCACGCCCACTCCTTCCGCCCCCATCATCCCTGCTCCTTGAAATTGGAAACGCCTATAGTTCTTACATTTTTTGGGCTAGAGAAATCAAATTTTGTGTCAAGATAGATATTGACGTTCCCCAAAAATATGCATCAACATTTTGGATGCCACGCTCCCTGATTCCTCCCCATCCCACCCTTCTCCATTAAATTGGGAACGCCTATAGTTTTCACATTTTTTGGGCTAGAGCCTTCAAATTTTGTGTCAAGATAGATATTGACGTTCCCCTAAAATATGCAGCAACATTTTGGATGCCAGGCCCCCTGATTCCGCCCCCCATCCCCCTTCTCCATGAAATTGGAAACGCCTATAGTTTTCACATTTTTTGGGCTAGAGGCACCAAATTTTGTGTCAAGATAGATATTGACGTTCCCCAAAAAAATGCATCAAAATTTTGGATGCCACGTCCCCTGATTCCGCCTCCATCCCCCCACCACTCCTTCTCCATGAAATTGGAAACGCCTATAGTTTTCACATTTTTTGGGCTATAGCCACCAAATTTTGTGTCAAGATGGATATTGACGTTCCCCAAAAACATGCATCAAAATTTTGGATGCCACGCCCCCTGATTCCGCCCCCATCCCCCCTTCTCCATGAAATTGGAAATGCCTATAGTTTTCACATTTTTGGGCTAGAGCCATCAAGTTTTGTGTCAAGATAGATATTGACGTTCCCCAAAAATATGCATCAATTCTGATTCCGCCCCCATCCCCCTTTCACCAATAAATTGGAAACGCCTATAGTTTTCACATTTTTTGGGCTAGAGCCACCAAATTTTGTGTGAAGATAGATATTGACGTTTTGGATGCCACGCCCCATGATTCCGATCCCAACCCCCCTTCTACTTGAGATTGGAAACGCCTATAGTTTTCACATTTTTCGAGCTAGAGTCACCGAATTTGGTAGGAGGATATATGGTGACATCTACAAAAGGTCTGCATCAAAAATTAGGATGCCACGCCCACCTCTGCCGCCCACTATTTAAAATCGGAAATTTCGATATCTCTTATAGTTTTTAAGCTAGAGCCCGTAAATTGGGTAGAAAGATAGAAGGCAGCATCTACCAAAGATGTGCATCAAAATTTTGGATGCCAAGCCCACCTAAGCCACACGCCTTATAAAATCGGAATCGGCTATATCTCTAACAGTTTCTGAGCTAGAGCCACCAAACTTGGTAGGCAGATAGCTAGTGACAGCTAAAAACATTTGATTCAAAAATGCAGATGCCACGCCCACCTCTGCCGCCCACCTTTTACATTTTGAAGTTAAGTTATCTTCCACAGTTTTTGAGCTAAAGTCACCAAATTTGGGAACATGATAGCTGGCGATGTTTACCACATGGCCCACTCCCTTCGCCCCTGCATTCCCCCTTATAAGCCGTTCATTTACTGGTATCAAAGTATTTCGCAGTCGGTTGCGTCCGACTGCAACGTTTTTACTTGTTGTAAATTGTTGCTGGACTTATGTCTTGTTTTGTAAATTCAAGATTGTTTTATTAATGTACTGTTTATATTTTTATACTTTGATACCGAAGGTCTCATAGTATATTGGTTTTGTGCAATGTCCGTCATGGTGTCCGTCTGTCCGTCTGTCCGTCTGTATGAACGCAACTTTTTTCGACACCCGTAAAGCTAGAGACTTGAAACTTTGCAATTATGTTTGTCTATAGGCGCGACAGATAAAGTGTCAAGATTGGGGTGCCACGCCTACTAGGAGGCTGGGAAATCGATAAATTCGATAACTGAAAACCGATAAAACCAAATATTTCTCACATTCTTACAGCTAGAGTTACCAAATTTTGCACGCAGATAGCTAGTCATGTCCCTGGAATAACTGCATCAAAATTTTGGATGCCACGCCCCCTGATACCGCCCCCATCCTCCCCTTCGCCGTGAAATTGGAAACGCCTATAGTTTTCACATTTTTTGGGCTAGAGCCACCAAATTTTGTGTCAAGATAGATATTGGCGTTCCCCAAAAAAATGCATCAAAATTCTGGATGCCACGCCCCCTTATTCCTCCCCCATCCCCCCTTCACCAAGAAATTGGAAACGCCTATAGTTTTCACATTTTTTGGGCTAGAGCCACCAAATTTTGTGTGAAGATAGATATTGACGTTCCCCAAAAAATGCATCAAAATTTTGGATGCCACGCCACCTGATTCCGCCCCATCCACCCTTCTACTTGAAATTGGAAACGCCTATAGTTTTCACATTTTTCGAGCTAGAGTCACCGAATTTGGTAGGAAGATATATGGTGACATCTACAAAAGGTCTGCATCAAAAATTAGGATGCCACGCCCACCTCTGCCGCCCACCATTTAAAATCGGAAATTTCGATATCTCTTATAGTTTTTAAGCTAGAGCCCGTAAATTGGGTAGAAAGATAGAACGCAGCACCTACCAAAGACCTGCTTCAAAATTTTGGATGCCACGCCCACCTAAGCCACCCGCCTTATAAAATCGGAATCGGCTATATCTTTAACAGTTTTTGAGCTAGATCCACCAAACTTGGTAGGCAGATAGATAGTGCCAGCTAAAAACAGTTGATTACAAAATTTGGATGCCACGCCTACCTCTGCCGCCCACCTTTTAAATTTGGGAGTTAAGTTATCTTCCACAGTTTTTGAGCTCAAGTCACCAAATTTGGTAACATGATAGCTGGCGATGTTTACCACATGGGCCACTCCCTTCGCCCCTGCGTTCCCCCTTATCAACCGTTCTTTTACTGGTATCAAAGTATTCCGCAGTCGGTTGCGTCCGACTGCAACGTTTTTACTTGTTTAATTATACTTTGATACTGAAGGTCTCATAGTAAATTGGTTTTGTGCAATGTCCGCCATGGTGTCCGTCTGTCCGTCTGTATGAACGCAACTTTTTTCGACACCCGAAAAGCTAGACACGTGAAACTTTGCAATTAAGATTGGGGTGCCACGCCTACTAGGAGGCTGGGAAATCGATAAATTCGCTAACTGTTAACCAATAAAACCAAATATTTCTCACATTCTTACAGCTAGAGTTACCATCTAAATTTTGGATGCCACGCCCCCTGATTCCGTCCCACATCCCCCTTCTACTTGAAATTGGAAACGATTATAGTTTTCACATCTTTCGATCTAGAGTCACCAAATTTGGTAGGAAGATATATGGTGACATCTACGGGTCTGCATCAAAAATTAGGATGCCACGCCCACCTCTGCCGCCCACCATTTAAAATCGGAAATTTCGATATCTCTTATAGTTTTTAATCTAGAGCCCGTAAATTGGGTAAAAAGATAGAAGGCAACATCTACAAAAGGTCTGCATCAAAATGTTGGATGCCACGCCCACCTAAGCCACCCGCCTTATAAAATCATAATCGGCTATATCTCTAACAGTTTTTGAGCTAGAGCCACCAAACTTTTTATGAATATAGATGGTGACAGTTAAAAACATTTGATTCAATGCATTCCCCCTTATCAACCGTTCTTTTACTGGTATCAAAGTATTCCGCAGTCGGTTGCGTCCGACTGCAATGTTTTTAATTGCTTTCTACTTTTATCCGCCTAAGCTTTGCTAATTTCCTCACGTCTTTTGCTCTTTTCGAAACGCTCTATTTGTTCTAGATACCATAATATTAGGGCCTGTATGGTTTTATTATAAGGTTAGGTTAGGTTGTGCCGACTGACCCTCAATGAGGAGTATCACACATAGTACACTCGGGGTCCTTAGTGGGGCCGGTGTATGGACAAGGTAGGGGCGTGTCTCTCTTGCAAAGGCCAGAAGCGTGTTAGGATCTTGACAGCTCACTTCTTCAAGTAATGCAAGAAAGGGTGCATAGAAGTGTCGAACTCGTTTCGCTGCCAGTGCAGGGCATCTGCAAAGCAAGTGTTTTATTATTAGGTTTTATTAATATTCTGTTTTAAATGAATTTTTGTTATGTATTTTTTCTTAAGCAGATGTATTTTCAATAGCTCTTAAAACAGATTTATAAATGTAAGTCAGGTTCTTTTCTAATGACAAATGATGTCGGTATAATATTTTATGATTCGTTTTAATCTTCGATTTAGATGAAAAAATCAAGATTGTTATTTGCTATAGAAAGGACAAGAAGATATTCTTGTATTTGTAATTTTTAATTGTCTAGTGCTAAGATAGTCAAACAAAATTGCAGAGCAGCCAGACAACAACATCTACAACATCAACCGCTATTTAGCGCAGTTTTTAGCGGCGCAAAAATAAAAGAAAAATGTGGACACTGTATGACTTAATACATACACAAACAATTAGACATGTCAACTTGCGCACTAATTCTCTTAAAAGCAGATCTACACTTTTGTTTGGAACTTCATGCATGAGGCTGTATTTTGCTTTTGCATTAATATGCTTGTGCTTCTATCTGGCGACGCAGACCCTCATCTTGATCGACAATTTCAAAAAGTCACGGATCGAGCCCAACAAGGCTTTCGAGCCAATACATGGTCTTCGTAGGTATAGTGCTTTCAGGTTATTAGTTGCATATTTGTTAGTACTCTTAACACCAGCGAGAAGGCTTAATGAACTTGCCTTTTTTTTATTATTAACCATTAAGCTCTATTCTTTGTGTGGGATAATGCAGGAGACTTTTGTGCTTGGTAAAGTGGAATATGAAAGTTTTTCACCTTGTATGATTATTTGTGGCATACCACTCATACAACAAATGAATGGGTTAACGTATTTGTTAATCCCTATACATATTGTATCCATTTTTTTACGTCAGCTAGATCAGAAATACAAGTTAATTTATTTGACTAATTTCTTTGCTAGAAAGTATTAATGGAGTGAGCTTGTTTAAAGTACCAATTTGTTAGTGGACAAATTTTGATTTTTATGTAATTTATTTCAATTTTGTTTTTATTTTAATGAATTAACTGCCCCTGAATTTAAATGTTTGCTTTCCAAAACTTTAGCACCAAGAAAAAATCTTTTTATAATGGATAGTAACTTGTTCCCATTTCTTAAAGTGTATAATTTTGTTATAAAACATGTAAAGCACATATATTCTTGATCAGCATTGCAGGCTGACTAGGTTTTTCCGTCAGTTTTTATGCAAACTTACCTACTATTTGTTAGCCACCGAGATGAAAGTTTGCTCAGAATCTTATTTTAGTTGCTGCTAGCCCGTTGCTTAAAATCACTCAGATTTGTCCACTTTTTACTTTAGCAAGATATAGATTTGGTCTGCCAAACACAGGCTCATCGCTTGCTTTAAGTAATTAGGGATGTTTCACAAGAAGTGTTTTACATCAAGCTTTAGTATACCACAAATTTTTTTTTGTATTATCCTGGTATTGGACTTTGTCTATTTTCTATATTAAATTGTTTTGTTTCTAATTTTTTCTATAAATTCAAAACTATTTTATTTAAAATCGCTAATATTTGAACAGTAATTACCGTTTATATCAAAACATTGAGAATCGTGGTGCTGGTGTCCAGAAGGTTAATAGCCGGGTTCTTAAGGTTGTTGTGGAGTTTGTCAGCGTGCTCAGTCTAACAATTTCGTCTGTAACCCAACTAATGTTAATTTGGCTGGGCATAGCAAACTTATTGTATGATAATCCGCAAGACTTTGCTCTGGGAAAGTAGTTGGAAAAGTAGGTTAATTGAAGAGGTAAGCACTACAACATATTTGTATGCAGCTGCTCCACTTCATTTTGCATTTGAAATAGTTTTCTGCTATTGTTATCATTTTAATAATTGTATTTTCCGTCCTTTTTCCTATCTTGTTACTCGTTTTTTAAGATACACAAACCTGTTGACAAAAATTTCACTTAAATAATGTAAAGTACCCACTTTGGCTGATCAATATAACAGGTACTCATGCCTCACGGACTTGCTTATAAAAATATAGATTCTTCCGGGATACCAAAAATATAGTAATGGATACCACGGCCTCGCACAAAGTGGTACTGCCTGAGTTATGCTGAAAGAGAAGAAGATCGATTGGGACACGACTAGCAAAACAGCCTGTGGGGGGGTTCTTGACCTGTTCAATCTTCAACCTCAGGTTACATAATAATTTTGTTTATGTCCCTTTGCCTTTTTAGTATGAGATTAATTCTACTAACAAACACCAAGAAAGAAATATATAAAATCAACCAAGACAAAAAGATACATTGCAATAATAGGCATACTAAGCTGTAGTATGACTGCAATGTACCGGCTGCACTGTTGTTATAGCAGCAGCGTGTCACAACCCTCCCTTCCGTTGAGTTTTCCGCACGCAGACAATTTATCTGAAAGCTCCCAAAATTGGTAACTCCTGTTACTACCCCACCTTCACATCACTTCAAGGAAAAGAAAAATTTAATTAGCAATCCATATCAAAGTTATTCACTCTTATTTTATTCACATTTTCAAACTCAATTTTTTAACTTTTGTTTAAACTAGTTAAATTGCAGAGTATCGACTATACTTAACGTTAAGATTCTAATTAACACTAGCATTTTGGTTTTGATGCATTGAAAAACCTAATTGCAACAAAATTATATATTTCTATTAATTGGAATCATTATTTTAAAACGTACGGTTGTGTGTGTTTCTTATACCTGGATTTTATATTTCATTGTTAAATATATATATGTACTTAAATGTTTTCTTTTCTTTTTTTTTTTTTTTATGTTATTTAATTATTTTACAATTCAATTACCAATTTGTAATTAATAAAAATAAAATAAAAAAGTAAGAAATGTTTGTATGTTACACGACATGATCGTACACTTAACAAGCAGGGCTCATGGTTACGTTACGATTTACGATATAATCAAAAATCCAAAATATGCTCAATATACAAGTGTGCGTAAACACATGCTGCCGAACAAAAGTTTTCGCGAGAATATCAAATATGCATAGAAAGATAAAGAATGCATACAATGCGTAAAGCGATTGCTCAAAACATAACAATGATAATTGCTGAATCAAGCGTTAGCTTAATCTTATCTACGCATAACACGATACCCTTCTCTACCAAGAGTCGGTATGTCTATTGCTTGTTTAAGCAACTCACTTTGATTAAGCAATTATTTTTATTTTATTTATTGACTTTAGCTCTTTTATTATGTTCTTTGTAATTTGTAAATTTTGCTTTGTGATTTCCTGGTTTTTCTTTAGTTGCACTCACCCCATACAAGATTTCGATGAAGGCCTTCACGATGATCCAGTTGTGTAGGTGTTGATTAAGTTTTAGCGTAGGGTGTATTTGGTGTCAGTTTTTTTTATTCTAATTTGCATGTTTTTGATTTGACATATGCATTAGTTGCACTTGTACTGGGTCATTTTTTTCTTAAACTTCTTGTGTTGTTTGCGTATGCTTGTACAGATCTTGATTTGTAATTACTTTTCAACACATGTTCCTTTCATACTGTCACTGTTTGTTTGTGAGATTAATGTTAATGTTAATGTTTCGTTTTAATATGTAATTTTAAATATTCGTATATAAGAAAAAAAAAGGGTTTAAACACACAGGTATAAGATTAACACGATTTTCCGCACCTTTTTTACATTAGTTCTTTGCTTATTGATATTTATTTTGATAAAAAAAACTTTAAATTCGAGCTTTTCTGCCCTTTTTGCTGCTGCTGCTTTACACGTCTGGAACACTTCTGCCTGCCTCTCTCACTTTGTACTCGATCCCCCGTATGTTCGTTTACGCGAATTCGTTGCTGAGTGCCGCCGAACATATGCTTAGCTCCAAAACGTCTGGTTGCTCCAGATAGGCAAGCGATGATCGTATGCACCAACCATACATATATTGCAATTTTTGTGGTTGTGGTAGCCGCCGCTACACAAGCGTTTAAACATTGAAAACGAAATTGCGTTTATATGCACCAGGTACAACGAATCTCCCTTCACAAATATACCAAAAATTTTATAAAAATTAGAAACGTTGAATTTACCAATCGTACTGCCGAAATATTTACCTTCGCAAAAAGTAATTGAAAACTCAATTGCAATTAGCTTATATTAGCTTAATTATTTGCAATGATGCGACGAAAAAAAGGAGGATTTTTCCTTTCCATAAGCCTTGCAAAAGTTAAGCCGTCAACCTTCGTGCATTACCGAACGAAAAGCGCGCATAGTTGCACTGTGCTTGATCGTCGATTGCCACATTGGTGCTGACCTTAGCTAATTTGAATATCGTAAGCCGCGCTTAACATATATTGAAATTCAAATTTTATATTTCAGGGTTAAGAAACAAAATCTTTCTCTCTCTCTTTTCCTCACAAAATAAAACTATAATTGTACTCTACAAGCCTGGATAATCAGCCAGGTTTTTTACCTAGGGCGGATTATCCTGAAAAACGAAAAACGAAAGAGTACAATTACTGCCGAATGTCTTTGGCGTGAAATGTGCCAACAAGCCGTCCTTTTAAATCTTCTAACACATAGGTGGAATTTCCAACTTTTTCTCGCACTCTTGCTTTCACAAAGAGGGGGCATAAAATCTGCATAAAATTTCTACGGAATACCTCTTGTCCTACCGTGAAATTAACTTCTTTTGATCTCAAATTATATTGTTTTGATTGTTGCTCATATGCGTCTGTTAATTTATGCTTAATTTTATCCCTTAATAACGTAAGTTTATCTTCTCGCTTAAGTGGTGAAATGAATTCATTTACCAAGTTTAAATTCCGTTATAATTTATATGTTGACCCATGCGTAACCATATTAAATCCATAAATAGCATAATAAGGAGACATTCCAATACTTTGGTGACAAGCATTTCGCAACGCACAACTAATGCCGCAAATATTTTTGTCCCAATCCCTCTGATCGGAAGTCAAATATGTTCGTATAGCAGAAATTATTGATCGGTTAACGCGTTCAGAAGCGTTTGCTTGTGGCGAGTATAAAGCAGTGTAAAGTTGCTTAATACCGAAGGACTCTAAGAAACTTTTAAACTCTTTTGCCTTAAATTGCTGTCCATTATCGCTAATGATAACTTCAGGTACTCCGTAAGCAGAAAAAATATTATTCTTGAGATATTTAATAATATTTATCGACGCAAACTTTTTTAATGGACAAAGCCTATTAAAAATTTCGAAAAATGATCCAAGACAATCAACAAGCCTATATTTCCTTGTCGACTTCTCGGGTATGGTCCTAACAAATCTATGTACATTCTCTGAAAGGGTCGATCAGATTCGGCTTGGTTTCCCATGGGCGGTCTCAAAACATAATTGTGTGCCTTAGTTGTCTTACAAACTTCACAAGCCCTCACATAGTCTCTTATTTGTTTAACCATTCCTGGCCAATAAAAATGTCGCCGCACCAAGTCAATAGTTTTACTCATACCTCCATGAGCCGATTCTACACTATCGTGTACGCGAACGATGACTTCATGCGTCAGACTTGCTGGTAACCACAGTTTCCACATTGATAACTGACTCTCCTCAGTTCCATCATCGTGCTCAGTCCTAATGTAAACAAAGTTATCTTTAACTCTTACATCTGGATAGTTTTCTGCTTCTGCCAGTATTCGTGATTGTAATTCTTATATTCTGCATCTTGAAAATTGGGTGAATGTAGGTTTACAAGAGGGCCATTTCACTCTATGCTAGCGATTTCTTCATTGTATAAGCGCGACAAAGCGTCTGGTACGATATGATCTCTTCCCTTGCGATGACTGATTGAAAAGTGATACCCCTGCAATTGCATTGCCCATCTCGCAAGTCGACCTTTCAAATTTGCCTGTTTCATAAGCCAATGGAGGCTCGCATGATCAGTGATCACTTCAAACTCGTGTAACTCAAGATAACATCTAAACTTATCAATTGCAGTTAAAGCAGCTAAACATTCTCTTTCCGTTACACTATAGTTTCGCTGTGCCGTATTTAATTTCTTGCTCATGTAAGCGATTGGTTTTTCTTCGTCATTTTTATCGCGTTGTGTTAAAACAGCACCGATTCCATAACCGCTTGCATCGCAATGCAAATAAAATTTCTGAGAAAAATCTGGATTTTGTAAAACTGGAGCAGAAGTTAGCAAGACCTTTAATTTTTTGAAATGCGTCTTGAGCGTCTTTTGTCCAGGTAAACTTTTTCTTGTTAGATATCAGTTGAGTAATAGGGAGAGCGACGTCAGCGAAGTTGTTAATAAATCTACGGTACCATCCTGCTAATCCTAGAAATCCTCGTAATTGCCGTAATGTTTTAGGAACTGGCCATGCCAGCATCGATTCGATTTTGTCAGTGTCTGTTGCAATACCACCATGCCCTATAACATAGCCCAAATATTTTGTTTGCGTAACGCAAAATTTACTTTTGGCAATGTTTAATGTTAAGTTGGCTTGTTTAAATTGATTTGCTATTATCTTCCAAATTTCTAAATGGGATTCAAATGTATCTGACACTACAACGACATCGTCTAAATAGCCAAATACGCAATGTTTTAACTCTGCTGGTATTAGTTTATCCATCAGTCGACACATGGTTTGCGGAGCATTGCATAATCCAAAAGGCATAACTTTAAATTGGTATAGCGGACGTCCTGGTACGGTAAAAGCTGTTATTGCACGTGAATTTTCAGATAAACCTATTGCCAGTACGCATACTTTAAATCTAACTTTGTAATTATATTGGCTTTTGGCATTCTTGCAAATATTCCATCTATATCTGGAAGAGGATATGCATCTTTCTTGCTTACTTCGATAATCTTTCTTGCATCCAAGCAGAGCCGAATTTTACCAGGTTTGATTACCATACGCATAGGCGAACTCCACGCACTAACTGATTGCTCAATAATTCCTAACTCTAGCATACGATCAACCTCCTGAAATAATAATTTTTCGACTGCTGGCGAAACTGGGTAAAACAGTTGCTTGACTGCTTTCGCGTCTCCTATTTCGATTTCATGAGTCACCAAGGAAGTGTGTCCAAGGCCTTGTTTTTCAAAATTGGGAAATAATTCAATGACCTCGTTTAGCTGGTGCTGTTGTAATGTTGTCAAACGGTATTTTTGATTATTCTCACGGCCCATAATGTTTGATGGAATTACAAATAATTTAATATCGCTACTTGTTTTATTGTACTCAATTTTTACTGTAATATACCCATGAACTAAGTGCGCTTTGTCGTCGGCAGTTTTAACACTAGACGAAATGCCCTTAAATCCGGAATATTTACTCCAATCTGTTTGAGCCAGGTCTGACCCTATACAACTTATATTCGCTCCTGTATCCAGAAGACCAAGTTCTTCAAAACCTAAAAAGTTTACTGTAGCATAAAAACGTCCATCCTTTTGACAATTTATAATTGAAGATACCAGTAATTTACGATTTTTCTTGACTTCTTGCCAAAACTGAGTGCCACGATTCTTTTGCTTTCTCGCCTTTTTAGAAGTCTTTTCTCCAAATATTATTTTTCGAGCGGCTTCATAATTTGCCACACGTTCTTGATATGTTTTATTTAAAAATTTGTTTTGTATGTCCGGAAAAATTCTATTTTTATTGGGTTCTAAAATAGTAGGTCTTGATTGAAACGGTAGTAGTTGTTCAGTTTATAAGTCTGCTTTTGAACATACCACCGAGTTTTCCACTTTAACAATTAATTTGGGACCATTCGATTGCGTTGTGCGAATGGGCCCTCCCTGAGGTTTTTCGGCTTTTTGTTCAAACATGTGTTGCACTGCGGTTTATAAATGTTTTTCGCACCGCACCCGTAGCAAAACACATTTCTTGCCTGCAAACACATATCCCAACAGTGTCCCTCCTGATCACAATTCCAACATATAAGCGTTCGTTTAATATGTTGTACTGCGTCAACTTCCGTAACACTGCTTTCTTCATCGTTTTCTAAACTCTCGTCTGCTTCGAGTATTGCGATCTGCTTCCTGCCTGCATAAGGATTAATTTGTTTCTTCTGCGACTTTAAGTTAGCTTGCTCTGCTAACAAATTTTCTCGCATCCGACACATTTTCCGTAATTGCCCTACCGAAGTAATTTCTTCATAAAGTATTTTATGCCTTATTTCCATGCGTAAATTTCGTATAAGGAGTTTTATTAAACGAGATTCTTCGAAAGGAATGGTTAATCTTGTAGCGATGTTTATGACGTTATCATAAAACTCGTCAAAAGACTCTGAGCTTTCTTGCTTTCGCGCTCGCATCTCTTCCTCAATTTCGTCATCTGTTTTAAAATCCTCAAATTGTCTTTTAAGAGCTGTACAAAATTCTTGCCAATCATTCACGCCATTTTCCTTACGATATTGCCAATACCACTCCCTTGCTTTTCCTGCTAGGAGGCTATGTAAATTCTTGCAAATCGACCCAAAATCGCTGTTAAGAAAATCATGAGTAAACGATCGAACTCTATACAAAAACTCATCAACTGGTAGTCCTTTTGCTGAGCCGTCGAACTTTAAATTCCAACTGTGAATCAGGTTGGTTACTTTCTCAGGCCAAAATGAAAAATGATTATCATTATAAACCCCATTGCTAGAATTTCTTTGCCTAAAACTTTGCTGCGGTAGTTGGTTAATTGGCTCCCTTGCCACAAACCTAGGCTGTGCATTATTTATTGACAAAGCTGCTAGTTTAGTATCTATAACTGATTCTATACGATGCATTAAATCATCTATATTCATATCTCTGACTCGAGGTCCAACGCTATAAGCTGCCTCACTATATGCTTGAGCGTTTCCCATCTGCAATGATTTCGGTCTTCCCTTAGGCTTCTTATTTGCTGTTCTGTTTATCTGCTCTTTTGAATGTGACCTTGTATTATGTATCCTAGGAATTGTTCCCGTACTTTTTGTTGTTTCTACGACCGAGTTTTTGACACTCGAACCCACTTGTGCTTTTCTTATATCATTTGGATGTACTAGCCTTTTACAGGTAAAGCATTCCTTGTTATCTTCAATATATGCCAGGATGCAAGCCATATGAAAGATGTGGTCGCACGGAGCTATGCCGCCATCTTCATTGTATCCTATCTTTTGCGTACAGATACTGCATTCCAATTCGGCCTGAAGCATCGTTGTACGTTGATCTGCTGAACGTGATGTCTCTTGTGGCGAATGTGCAACTGTAGCCATTGTAACATAGATTGTTTTTGATGAAACTCAGCAAAAATAAATAATTTCTTGCTTAAAATAAATGAGTTAATTTCTTGTTTACCAAGTATAAAAAAGAAAATTATTTTGATGTTTATACCTTCCTTTCCGTGATTGCTTTAGAAGGGGGTAACAGTAGTTTATTTATTTATAAATGTGCTTAATTGATTTTTATGAAATGATAGAACAAATAAAAAGAACTAGAATAATAAACTTTAAATTAAACGGAGTGTAAGCTGCCACTATGCCTTTGTATGATCGTACAAGCTTTCGAATTATTTCAAAAAATTTTTGTATTCTGTAGCATGCATAAGAATGTATCACGTATGCATGACAATCGGTCATATACCCACTATATTGCAGGGTATTTAACCTTTAGACATAGTGACACTTTGTTGCTATGTATATACAAATATAACGCAACTACACAAACGGTCAGCGCACTCGAAATATGATCAGCCACCTTATGAGCTGATCGCGAAGTGTGGGATCCGCAACGTAAGCGCTTTAGCCCTTACGAGCCAGTGCTTGCCTTATATATGTATATTAAATGTATATGCATTCCTTGCCTTCTGCATAGACACATATACATACATACACACATATACATATACATAAGCCGCTCTGCTGCGACAGAGCATTATAGGCTAAGCCCAATTATATTTTTGAATAAAAGAGCATTCCTAAAAATCAAACGAATGAGCACAGACGTGCAGCGTTATTATTTCCGCCTTAAATTATATAATTCCACATGGCGACCGTGACATGGTCACGAAGACTGCAGGGGCAGTAAGTGGCGCAAAAAAAAAAAAAAAAAAAAAAAAAAAAAAAACAACAACTAAAAACTACTACAACAACACAACCAAGATGGTTACAAACAAACAAAATGATGGTTATAAACATATAACGAAGAAAAACCCATAACAAGAAAAAAAAGTCCAAAAAAAAAAACCCAACAACAACAGCAGCAACAACAGAGTGAAAACAGCAGCAGCAAAAACTACAGCAGCAGCAACGGCAGAAATTGAAAAAAAAATCATGCAAACTGAGTGAGTAGAGTTGAGTGTTATGGGAAGACGCGGAGGCTTGCAAAGCAAGTTAAAAAAGAGGGTAGAACACATAAAGTGGCTACTGTACACAAGTACACCACCTCCCGCGTGGGCAACAGCCCAAAAATTACAAGCCGAGCTTGATTTTCTAAAATCAAGCCTCGCAACCAAAACCCCAAACACTAACGCTCACTCAGCAAACATTAACATTATTCACAACAAAATAATAACCAAACCTCCATCACCAAAGCAGCTGCCAAAGAGAATTAAACGCTGCCCGGATGACTGCGAGGGACCACTGGTCTGTGGTGAGTTTACCACATTGTGAGTTCACCTGTGCTGCCGGCACCGGTACCCCATCACAAAAATAGAAGCCTGTGCGACGACCAGACGACCAAAGGCCCAGGACATCAGCAGCAGTGACCACCAAGCGCGGGGGGCACACGGCCACTTGCGTCATCGAGGGAGCATCAGCATGCCAGACCGGCGACGCCCAGCTGATGCAACAGAAGCAACAGAAGCGGAATTAATATTAGAAATAACTATAGAAATATTGTCATAAAACATTTTTGTAAAATCGAGCGGAACCATTTCTGCCCGACTAATAGCATAGCCCGTAAAGCTATGCCAAAAACCAGGCAGGGAAAATGTACATTCACTTTATGTGAATTAATTTTAAATTTCTCTCCGCCAGTTGGCGTCGAAAATTCTGACATATTTAAAAGCGTCAGATTTTCGTATATATAAGGAATTATAAATAACAAAAAAAAAATACATAGGAGAAACACAAAATATTTATATTTTAAACAACAAAAAAAAAAATTTTTCAAAAAAAAACATTTTTATGATCAGAAATCTTCCTTACAGAGTAAGGCACAGACCATTTTTTTATGCAGTTAGAAGTAGACCACAAAAAAACATTATGGGTGTGGTCGATGTTAAGTCGGTGGATTCCACCGCAAATGTAATAAATAAGGTAGAATCCAATAGCATAGAATTAGGATTAACAAATACCTTGCTTATAATAATAGTTGTAATTCTGAGCGCGAACGTATTTTTCAAATTGTATAAGCTTCATAATAAATGCCTCAGAAAAAATATATAAGCAAGGCTAACGATCTAGATAAAATCTAGAATCGAAAATTTAAATTTGAATTTAAAAAATATATATAAATGTAAAAGACAAAGAAATTCGATTATAAGAGAAATATGAAAATAAAAACAAAATTATTTTGATCTAATAGATTTATATATATAGATATAATTATTAATGTAGAAATGGAAATTATAAAACGAATAGAATAAAAATATAAATCCACATAAATATAAATTTGTCTAGTTAAAAAAAAAAAAACAGAAGAATTGTGCAGGTAAAAAAAAAAAAGAGGGGTAATGGAGATATACATAATTAAATAACAATTTCAAAATGCATCCAACAATAGCTGAAACATTTGAAAGAGACCCACAGTTTATTATGCGAGCTATAAGTGTGCTACATCAGTTTCACGAAATCATTTCGATATCTGATTTTGAGTACGCCTATATGGACTCGTTTAATAGACCAGCTAGCCCACTATACCACTGTACCAAAACAGAAAAAGGTATAGTGCTATCTACTTTGCCATATGTGAAGGTAAAGGAAATAATAGAAGAGAACGTTATTTTGGGTCCAGTTACAGTATTAATGGTGCGATTGCACCGATAAAATCAGTAACTTATGGAATGGATAGAAATTCGAAATAAGATAATCCAGATAAGGACAGAATATGCAAAGTCATACAAGTGCCTGAACAAAAACGTTCCAATAAAACCTATAACAATCGTAAAACACACTAAGATATTAGTCGAACAGTTCAACGAACTCAGAGAGCTCGTCCAAGAAAACTATAGTAGACTGCTTAGTGAACACAAATTACAGGCGGAAGAAAACGTCAGAATCTTGAGATCAGGACTTGTTCATTTGAACAAAAAACATACCCTACATCTCTTTTTACCTTCGGTGTTAACAGCACCAGTGACGTTTGACCCATCAATGCTTTTTGACGAAGAACCGTCAACGTCAAAGTCAGACCCCCAAGTTAATCTTGAGGAATTTCTCTATCAAGATTTAAAAGAAAGTTTACCACACAAAACAAAAATGACGAACTCAGCAGCAAATGCACGGGAATACGTACGACAAATTTCGTCCACGATCCCAGAGTTCGATGGTAAAAAAATAAGCCTAAACAGGTTTCTCACAGCATTGAAATTAACAGATCTCACCAAAGGTGAAGATGAACTGTTGGCCGTAGAAGTTATAAAAACGAAAATTATCGGCCCATTGTCATATAAAGTACAGAATGAAACGACCATTTCCAGAATAATAGATATTCTGAAGACATCAGTTAAGGGTGAGTCACCCGATGTAATTAAAGCCAAACTGTTAAACACTACACAGCGAGGCAAAACCGCCAGCCAATACACAACAGAGATCGAAGCTCTACGTAGGTCGCTTGAGGCTGCCTACATAGATGACGGTCTCGACGCAGATAATGCAGACAAATTTGCCTCAAACGAAGCAATATCTGCACTTACCAAAAATTGTGAACACGAAAAAATTCGTACAATTCTGGAGGCAGGAAACTTCAAAACTTTCAATGAGGCAATGGGTAAATACATCCATTGCAGCACTGAAATGACTGGAAGTGCCAGCTCAGTGTTTTATCACAGAGGCAACGGTGGTCGCGGTAACCAAAGAGGTTACAATAACCGCGGGTTTAATAGACCAAACCGAGGTAATTACCATAACAGAGGAAATTACCAAAATAACAATAATTACAATAACCGTGGAGGAAGACGAGGCCAAAACAGAGGAAACTCTAGAGGCCGAGGAAACTCCAACCAAGGTTACAATAATAACAATGTGAGAATGGCGCAAAATACGCCGGAAAACTCTCAGAACCCTTTAGGAAACAATCAATAAATGTAAAGGTTCATTCCATCAACTACAGTCTTAATATATTTGTCACTTTTTATAACCATTCAACTGGTAATAAACTTACATTCTTAATAGATACTGGTGCAGATATCTCACTTTTAAAAATAAATTCAGATAATTTCAAAATTCAAGAAGAAAAAATTATAAACATTCAAGGCATAGGCCAAGGTGTAATAAAATCTCAAGGAACAACTTCAATAGAACTTCAATCAACTAAATACATGATTCCACACAAATTTCATTTAGTAGATTCCGATTTTCCAATACCGTGTGACGGAATAATAGGCATTGATTTTATAAAAAAATTCAATTGCCAATTAGATTTCAAACCAAGTGAAGACTGGTTTATAATTAGACCACAAAATATAAATATCCTATTTATGTTCCGATAACATATAGTGCTGGCAACAATACAGTCCTTCTGCCAGCCAGATCACAAGTAATTCGAAAAATAGACATTAATACACCTAATGATTATATATTTGTTCCTAATCAAGAAATACATAATGGAATTTATGTTGCAAATACAATAGCAGCATCCAAACATGTATACATCCGACATCTAAACACAACTAATTTCGACCAATTGATCAAAGTAAACAAAATTAATTATGAAAATTTAACAGATTATGAAATTCAAAACATTAATCTAGAAAATAGAAGCGAACAAGTACTTGTAAAATTAAAGAAAAATTTTCCAGAACAATTCAAACGTCAACTAACACAATTATGCACCAAGTATATTGATGTGTTCGGACTGGAAACCGAACCAATTTCGACAAATAATTTTTATAAACAAACGTTAAGACTTAAAGATGATGAACCCATTTACATTAAAAATTACAGAAGTCCGCATAGCCACGTTGAAGAAATTCAAAAACAAGTAGGAAAATTAATAAATGACAAAGTCGTAGAACCGTCTGTATCCGAGTATAACAGCCCACTCTTGTTAGTTCCGAAAAAATCATTACCAAATTCGGAAGAAAAGAAATGGCGATTAGTAATTGACTATCGCCAAATCAACAAAAAACTACTTTCTGATAAATTCCCGCTCCCCAGGATTGATGATATTCTAGATCAACTGGGAAGAGCAAAATATTTTTCATGCCTTGACTTAATGTCAGGTTTCCACCAAATTGAACTTGAAAAAATTCAAGAAATATAACGTCTTTTTCAACGAGCAATGGCTCATATCGCTTCACGCGATTACCATTTGGTCTCAAGATAGCACCAAATTCGTTTCAGAGAATGATGACTATAGCATTCTCGGGTTTAGAACCCTCTCAGGCATTCCTTTATATGGATGACTTAATGGTGATAGGATGTTCCGAAAAACACATGATTAAAAACTTAACTGACGTTTTTAATGTATGTAGAAAATATAACCTAAAGTTGCATCCAGAAAAATGTTCATTTTTCATGCATGAAGTGACATTTTTGGGTCACAAATGCACTGACAAAGGAGTTTTGCCAGATGACAAGAAATTTGACGTCATCAAAAATTATCCTGTCCCTCATGATGCGGACAGCGCGAGACGATTTGTAGCATTTTGCAATTATTATCGTCGATTTATAAAAAACTTCGCCGATTATTCACGGCACATAACTAGATTATGTAAAAAGAATGTTCCTTTTGAATGGTCAAGTGAATGCCAAAACGCATTCCAGTACCTTAAAGAAATGCTTATGAACCCCACATTATTACAATATCCTGATTTTCGCAAAGAATTTTGCATTATAACAGATGCTAGTAAACAAGCTTGCGGAGCGGTTCTAACTCAGAACCGTGATGGGATTCAGCTCCCAATAGCTTATGCATCCCGTTCATTTACAAAAGGGGAAAGCAATAAGAGCACAACAGAACAAGAGTTAGCGGCAATTCATTGGGCAATTACCCAGTTTAGACCATATATTTATGGCAAACACTTTACTATTAAAACGGATCACAGACCATTGACATACCTTTTTTCTATGACTAATCCCAGTTCGAAATTGACTCGCATGCGGCTAGAGCTTGAAGAATACGACTTCACAGTAGAATACCTAAAGGGGAAAGATAATTTCGTAGCAGACGCACTTTCGCGTATTAACATAAAACAACTCAAAGATATGCAAAATAAAGTCCTGAAAGTCACTACCAGGCAACAGACTAGACAGAAAAATTCCTGCGCAGGAAATGTACAAGAAGATTTGCCTATGCAAACTCTTGACAACGCTTCTAAGCCCAACGTATATGAAGTCATTTGTAATGACGAAGTTCGAAAAGTAGTGGCCTTGCACATAAACAATCAGACATGTTTTTTGAAACATGGAAGAAAAGTTGTAGCAAGAATTGAGGTTAGCGATCTGTATACCAATGAAACCATTGACTTAGGTCAGTTCTTTCAAAGGCTTGAAATGCAAGCCGGTATACTTGGGATCAGCCAACTCAAAGCGGCACCGAGCGAAAAGATCTTTGAATTAATTTCAATTGAATCTTTCAAAAATATGGGCAATAAAATATTAAATACTTTAAGAGTAGCGCTACTCAAGCCGGTGACCCTATTAGAAAATGAAAAAGATCAAGAAGCAATACTGTCTAAATTTCATGACGATCCAACTCAAGGAGGTCATAATGGCATTTCGAAAACGCTAGCAAAAATAAAAAGACACTACTATTGGAAAAACATGACGCGTCATGTCAAAGAGTACGTACGTAGATGTCAGAAATGCCAAACATCGAAAACAACAACGCATATAAAGACCCCAATGACATTAACAGAAACACCAACAATGGCTTTCGATAGAGTGATAGTAGACACCATAGGTCCACTTCCACGCTCAGAGAATGGAAACGAATATGCAGTTACGCTAATATGCGATTTAACAAAATATTTAGTAACCGTTCCAATTCCCAATAAGAGTGCAACAACAGTTGCCAAAGCAATTTTTGAAAACTTTATTCTGAAGTACGGTCCAATGAAGACGTTCATTACGGACATGGGAACAGAATATAAAAATTCAACTATAAATGACTTGTGCAAATACCTTAAGATTGACAACATAACGTCAACTGCACACCATCACCAGACTTTAGGGACAATAGAACGAAGTCATAGAACATTCAATGAATACGTTCGTTCATACATATCTGCGGACAAAACCGATTGGGATGTTTGGATACAATATTTCACTTATTGTTTCAACACAACACCCTCGGCAGCGCATGAATATTGTCCATATGAACTAGTCTTTGGAAGATTACCAAGACAGTTCATAGATTTTAATAAAATAACTAGAATAGATCCGTTATATAACGTAGAAAATTACGCTAAAGAAATAAAGTTTAGACTAGAAATAGCATATAAGAGAGCTAGAATAATGTTAGAAAAACATAAAGCTAAGAATAAAATATATTACGACAATAATGCTAATAATTTTAATTTGGAAATAGGAGATAAGGTCTTGTTAAGAAACGAAACTGGCCATAAACTAGAACCAGTTTATATAGGCCCCTACGAGGTAACAGGTATAGAAGATAGGGATAATATAATAATAAAAGATAAAAAACAAAAGATACAAAAAGTACACAAAGATAGGTTAAAAATGTTGAATTCTTAATTTTTAATTTTTAATATAAGTATACATAAATATATATATATATATATATATATAGGTAAGGCCTGATCAGCCGAAAAAAAAAAAAAAAATTCGAAAAAAAAAGTAAAAACAAAAAAAAAATAATAATAATAATTCATTTTCATATTTTTCTATTTTTTATACTTTGCAATTTTGAATTTGTTTGCACTTATATATTTGTACATTTTATACAATTTTAATACATTAAAAATAACTACACTATGTTACGTTATTTCTTTAAAAAAGGGAGGTGTAGCATGCATAAGAATGTATCACGTATGCATGACAATCGGTCATATACCCACTATATTGCAGGGTATTTAACCTTCAGACATAGTGACACTTTGTTGCTATGTATATACAAATATAACGCAACTACACAAACGGTCAGCGCACTCGAAATATGATCAGCCACCTTATGAGCTGATCGCGTAGTGTGGGATCCGCAACGTAAGCGCTTTAGCCCTTACGAGCCAGTGCTTGCCTTATATATGTATATTAAATGTATATGCATTCCTTGCCTTCTGCATAGACACATATACATACATACACACATATACATATACATAAGCCGCTCTGCTGCGACAGAGCATTATAGGCTAAGCCCAATTATATTTTTGAATAAAAGAGCATTCCTAAAAATCAAACGAATGAGCACAGACGTGCAGCGTTATTATTTCCGCCTTAAATTATATAATTCCACATTATGTATCTCTATCTCTAATCCTGGTTTGTATATTTTCAGCACAGGTTTTCTAGTCAATGCTTCTTTCAGTTGCTCGAACGCGATCTGCTGTAATTCTTTCCATTCAAATTTCGTTTCTTTTCTTAACAAATCCGATAAAGGTTTTGCTATAATTGCGTATCTCTCTATAAACTTTCTAAAATAAGACGTCAGTCCTATGAACCGCTGGATTGCCTTCCTATCATTCGGTACAGGAAAATTTGCTACAGCTTGGGTCTTCTCATCACTAGGTCTTATTGTGTTTTCTTCGATTATGTACCCCAGAAAATCAACTCGCATCTGCAGAACTTGACACTTATCCCAATTAATTCGTAGTCCATTCTGCGCAGCTACTTTTAAAACTCTACCCAGCTTTACTATACCTTCTTTAATATCATTACTTGGAACTATTAAATCGTCCATATACACAATAGCATCATTATTTTTTATCGACTCGCGTAGCACAGCCATTATAAACCTTGTGAAAACAGCCGGCGAGTTCGAAATTCCAAACGGTACAAACAAAAACTCATACTGGCCTTTCTGAGTTACAAAGGACGTATATTTTTGTGAATCTGATTCAATCGGAACATGAAAGAAACCATTCGTTAAATCTAAAGTTGTGAATACCTTTGCGCCCTGCAGTTTTTCTATAACTGTTTCCATTTGAGACATTGGAAAATTGTCTCGCACTATTTTCTCATTTAACTTCCTGTAATCGCAACATAAGCGTTTCTTTCCATTCTTTTTGGCTCTAGCACTACCGGCGATGCATATTCAGAAAAACTAGGACGGATTATTCCATGATCTAACCACTCTTCTATCTGGCTATCGACAATCTCCTGCTCGCAAACAGCTAGACGCCTCGGATGCTGATAAACTGGAATTTCATCAGTTAATATTATTTTCATTTTGACTGGCGCATCAACGTTTCTCTGCGGCACATACTTCTGTATCATATCTTTCACCTCAGTGATATGATTTTCGTTAAGATGAGACAATTTAACCCTATTTCTCTCTTTTACCTCTTCCGAAACTAGCATGCAGATATCTTGAAACTCAAATAACAAGTCTGCGCATGACGACTGCAAACTCTTGTTAGTCGGCTTCTTATAATCTGTTTCTTCTTTACCGTGATTCATTACGCGTCGCTTAAACTGCGTTTTCTCCAAAGTACATTGCATATCAATATGCTCAAGAATTGTTCTACCCAAAATAGCATCAAAACCGATATCCTCATCTGGAACAACATGAAACTCGATACACATTCCTATATCGTCAATTTTGACTGGTACTTCAATACTACCAAATGTTAATACTTGACTATCACCATTGCCCGTCAAACATTTTCCGGACCCAGTCAACATTAACTTCCCAAACTTGTAAAATACACTTCTGCGTAGTAGACACATGTCAGCGCCTGTGTCTATGAGACCTTTGAAATTGATACCTGCGTACAGAACATCTTTTAGTTCAAGACCTGAAGCAGTAAAAAAGCTTGTAGGCTTTGGAACAACTTTGTCATACTGTACTACATTTGCGTTCTGTTCATTCTCCTTTTTTATATCAATTTTAACTTTACAGTCTACAGCACGATGCCCTGGCGTACCGCATCTGTAACATTTAAAATCTTTCTTGGTGCAATCTTTTCTTAAATGAGACTCATCACCGCACTTAAAACATTTTTTTGGCTTTCCTATTGCCGACTCTCTTCCTGAGTAACCACCATTCACGGCCTGTGACCAGTTTTTCTTATATTGTTCGGGTCCACAACGAGATTTCGAATATACTTCAATCTGATGTTTCAACTCCTTAACATTTTTAGCTTGGTATAACATGGCTTTATTTGCTCGCGTGTCTGGAATACCTGCTACGAAATATTCAACTATGCTAGCATCATCTAATTTAACTGGCTTTGCAATTTCCATCAACGCGTACAAAAACTCTTGTAATGATTCTCCTTTCTTTTGCTGGCGCTTCTGTAAAATTCTGTCACTAAACTGTGACACACTGCCCTCCACGTCCTTCAAGGTGAACCATGGCTTGTTTGTCATTGTTGACACCGCATTTTGTAAAACTTGGTTAAGCACTGATCTATCTTCCGCTGTTACAACAGATTCGTCATCGTCATCGTCATCGTCATCGTCATCCTCTTTGTGACCATAATGACCCAATAACCTATTTTGCAAGTCACGTTTAACCCCGCTAGTCTGTAGTCCGACATGGGCTAACTTTTGTCGCAAATCTGCGACACGCAGTACCATTATCTCGCCAACTTGCATCTTGATCGTTTACAAATTACTTAAAACTATTAAATTATTAATATCTTAATGATATTTGCAACAATGTTAAGTTTATAGCCTGACGCGATCGCTGTTCTATCAACAGGCGTCTTGATGGTATAACACTCTGTTACCTCCGTTTCGCAACTCTGTTAACAGTCGTCTCACATTTATAATAAACGCCGCCGATTTCCAAGCCCTTTCAGTGCCCAAGCTTGACTCAGTAAAGCCAACAATCGGATCATGTATCCTGCCTGCGAATGTTGCTTCTTCCGTCCTGTTGCCACTGATTTGCTTTCGTCGCGTTTTTCTTATTATCTCCTGTGTGACGCCTTCTCACGCTGTGCAGACTTCCAAGTATCCCAACGCACCGGCCTTCTCGTCTGCGTTAACGTTCTGTAGCTTAGGTAAAACTCTGCCGTCCAACGCACCGGCCTTCTCGCCTGCGTTACCGTTCTGTAGCTTTAATAATAACTTTGCAGTCCAACGCACCGGCCTTCTCGCCTGCGTTACCGTTATGTAGCTTTGATAATGACTTTGCCGTCTAACGCACCGGCCATCTCGCCTGCGTTACCGATTTGTAGTTTTGTAACGTGCTGTGTCGCGGCCTGTGACTGCCCTTGACACTTACACAAAAAAGGTATGCGCTGCAATTTCACCACGATCTCTTTTTTGTGTTCCCGCTGGAACTTCACCACGGTCTCTTTTCTGCGAACCCGCTGCAATTTCACCACGGTCGCTTTTTGTCTTTCGGCTGAAATTTCACCACGGTCTCTTTTTTGCGAACCCGCTGCAATTTCACCACGGTCGCTTTTTGTCTTCCCGCTGAAATTTCACCACGGTCACTTTTTTGCCAGATACACACCGTTATTTGATTTTGCTACTGCCATTTTCCGCATATAGCAAATGCGCTGATCACTGTTACTATTGTCTTGGGCTTAATCCCGGTTGAGCCCCCATTTGTGGTTTATTAATTTTTAAATCTTTATTGATAAGAAAGTATGTATAGTATTTGGGATATTTTAAGCTCCAAGGCAACTTATATTTAACAGCACTTCTTCATGTGTAACTTTTTACTACGTCCGATGCCAAGCTGACGAGAATACCGACTGACTATCAGCTTATAGTGGTGGACATGAGTTCTCATTCTTAATCGATGTTAGTATCGATTACCACTGCGTGTATGTCGTGAATATTCGATTCCCACATTTATGTGTGCTATTCTTTTGTTAATTTTATTTTTCTGACCTCCACGTACCATCACGCACACTCTACTCACTCAGACGTTTTTTTTTTGTATATCCTCCTTGTATAGTTGCCACAATCTTCCCGATACGCTGCTCATTGTGACTCTAGTCACGGTCGCCATGTATTATACGAATTATATGTATTGTTGTATTATGTTCCATTATATTATCCAGTCATAAAATAAGCATGTGTTCTTTACGAATGTCTTTTATTGAATGAATTTGGTTCTCTTAGCTAAAGGCTTGCTAGCTGTCAGCGCAGCGGCAGAGCAGCCGTTTTATATATCCATTATATATAAGTAAAGTAAGAAAATGTAAGACGGGCAGAGAGTGTGAGTTATGCATGCACATATGTATATTAGCGGTCAGTATGGGAAACATGCTGACTCGGCTCTGAGCGATGAATGCAATGAGAGCATATCATATTACGTTTGCACTTGAAATGTGTGCGGGCACTTGGCACGCTGTCGCTGAGTGACAAAGGCAATGCCCTATGCAAATTCGACTAACAAAGTGTTGCCGCTCAATATTTATGTTGAGTAATAAGAACTCGTATGTGCATACACTACACTTTTTGTACCTTACTCTTTCTATCCTTAATGAAAATGTTTTCTCTATCATCTATTATTTCTACTGTATAAGGGCCAAAATATACTGATTCTAGCTTATGGCCAGTTTCATTTCTTAATAACACCATATCTCCTACTTTTAATTCAAAATTAATTATATTTTTATCATAGTATTCTTTATTTCTAATTTTACGTTTTTAGCCCTTTTATAAGCTTGTTCTAATCTAAACTTACTTTCCTTAGCATAGTCTTCTATATTATACAATGGATCAATACTGTCTATTGTATTAAAATATTGTGGCAAGTTACTTTGCTTGCCAAAAATTAATTCATATGGACAATAACTATGTGCCATAGATGGGGTCGTGTTGAAACAGTATACAAAATATTTTAGCCACACATCCCAATCAGTTTTGTCGACTGAAATGTATGAACGAATATATTCGTTAAAAGTTCTATGGCTTCATTCTACTGTTCCATCTGTCTGGTGGTGGTGTGCTGTATACGTTATATTGTCTATTTTTAAATATTTGCACAAGTCATTTATAATAGAGTTTTTATATGCAGTTCCCATGTCCGTAATGAACGTCTTCATTGGACCGAACTGTAATATAAAAGATTCAAATATAGCTTTAGCGACAGTATTTGCATTTTTATTCGGGATCGGTATGGCAACAAGATATTTTGTTAAATCGCAAATAAGCGTAACTGCATACTCGTTACCATATTCAGATCTTGGTAATGTAACTATTGTGTCAACTATTACCCTGTCGAAAGCACTTATTGGTGTGTCGGTAATTGTTAAAGGAGTTTTGGTATGTGTCATTGTTTTTGACATCTGGCATTTTGGACATCTACGTACGTACTCTTTTATATGACGAGTCATATTTTTCCAATAGTAGTGTCTTTTTACTTTGGCCAAAGTTTTTGTTATGCCTGTGTGTCCTCCTTGTATGGGATTATCATGAAATGTAGACAATATTGCTTCTTTTTCTGTATCACTTGATACAATGGTCACCGGCTTGAGTAGCGCTACTCTTAATAATCTCAATGTATTATTGCCCATATTTATGAAATTATCTATTGAAACTTGTTCAAAGATTATTTCATGCGGTGCCACTTTTAGTTGGCGTATATCATGCATACCGGCTTCCTTTTCGAGCCTTTGGAAAAATTGACCTAAGTCGATAACTCCATTAGTATACAGATCGCTAACATTTATTCTTGCAATGATTTTATTTCCGTGTTTGAAATAACACAGCTTTTCTTTCATATGCAAGGCCACTACTTTTCGTACATCGTCATTTGTGATGACTTCATATACGTTGGGCTTAGAAGCTTCTTCAAGGGTTTGCCTAAGCAAAGGTTCTTGTTCTTTTCCAGCGCAGGATTTATTTTGTCTACTTTGTTGCCTGGTAGTGACTTTCAGGACTTTATTCTGTAAATCTTTTAATTCGGATATTGTTATCCTTGATAGGGCATCTGCCACGAAATTGTCTTTTCCCTTTAGATACTCGACTGTAAAGTCGTATTCTTCTAATTCGAGCCGCATGCGTGTAAGTTTTGAACTTGGATTGACCATAGAAAATAAATAGGTTAATGGTCTGTGGTCAGTTTTCACTGTAAAGTGTTTTCCATAAATATATGGTCGAAAATGCACTATTGCCCAGTGAATTGCTGCTAATTCTTGTTCTGTTGTGCTTTTATTACTTTCACCCTTTGTAAATGATCGTGATGCGTATGCAACTGGAAGTTGGAGTCCTTTATAGTTTTGAGTTAAAACTGCTCCACACGCTTGCTTACTAGCATCCGTTATTATGCAAAATTCTTTGCTGAAGTCTGGGTATTGTAGTAATGTTGGTTGAATTAGCTTTTCTTTAAGGTATTGGAATGCATTTTGGCATTCAACTGTCCATTCAAAAGGAACATTCTTTTTACATAATCTTGTTATGTGCCGTGAATATTCGGCGAAGTTGTTTATAAATCGTCTATAATAGTTGCAGAAAGCAACGAATCGTCTAGCGCTGTCCGCATCATGTGGGACTGGGTAGTTTTTAATGACGTCGTATTTTTTGTCGTCTGGCAAGATTCCTTTATCTGTGCATTTGTGACCAAGGAAGGTTACTTCATGCATAAAAAATGAACATTTTTGTGGATGTAATTTAAGGTTGTATTTCCTACATTTGTCAAAAACATCAGTTAAGTTTTTAAACATATGTTTTTCGGAACAACCAATAACTATTAAATCATCCATATAAAGGAAAGCTTGCGAAGATTCGAGTCCAGAGAACGCTATAGTCATCATTCTCTGAAATGAATTTGGCGCTATTTTTTAAACCGAATGGCAATCGCGTGAAGCGATATGAGCCATTGCTCGTTGAAAATGAAGTTATATTTCTTGAACTTTCTTCGAGTTCAATTTGATGAAAACCTGACATTAAGTCAAGGCATGAGAAATATTTTGCTCTACCTAGTTGATCTAATATATCATCAATTCTAGGTAATGGAAATTTATCGGACTGTAGTTTTTTATTAATTTGACGATAGTCAATTACTAATCGCCATTTTTTATTTTCTGAGCCTGGAAGGGCTTTCTTTGGGACAAGTAAGAGTGGGCTGTTGTATTCTGACACAGATGGTTCGACAATGTTGTCGCTGATCAATTTTTCAACTTGTTTTTGTATTTCTTCTGTTTGGCTATGCGGGCTTCGATAGTTCTTGATGTACACCGGTTCATTATCTTTTAGTCTCAGTTGTTGTTTATAGAAGTTATTTGTTGTGATTGATTCGGTTTCAAGACCGAATATGTCACTATACTTGGTGCATAAATTTGTTAATTCTGACTTGAATTGTGGGGGAAAATTATTTGCTAGCTGAGATATGACAGTTTTTTCTCGATGTTCATGATTTGTGTGAACTACATCGTAGTTCGAAAGTGATTCATGTTTTAAGTTATTTATTGTAACTAATTGATCTGTACTAGTTGTATTTAGTAAACGGACAAACGTATTTTGAGATGTTGCTACTGTGTTTGCAACATATACACCAGGTTGAATTTCCTGATTTGGAATTAATACACCATCTTCTTTCGAAGTTAGCGTGACTTTTCGGACAACTTGTGATCTTGCTGGCAGAAGTATTGAGTTTCTACCAGAGTCATATGTTATTGGAACATGGATCGGATATTTTAGATTATTTGGTCTAATTATAAACCAATCCTCTGATGGTTGGAAATCGAGTTGACAATTGAATTTTTTTATAAAATCAATGCCTATTATTCCATCACATGGTATAGCGAAATCTAAATCAACTATGTGAAAATTGTGTGGAATTATATATTTTTCTGTCTGAATCTCTATTGATGCTAGACCTTTGGATTTTAATATCTTTTTACTTATGCCTTGAATGTTTATTACATTATTAGGTTGGATGTCATGAAAGACATCGGAATTTTCTTTAAGTATTGAGATGTCTGCACCTGTATCTATTAAAAAGGTAAGTTTTTTACCTGTTGACACGTGGTCAAATGAAACAAATATGTTGAGACTAAAATTTATCGTATGAACTTTGGTGTTTTCTATTGTTGTGTATCTAAAGGTTGCTCGGAGTTTCCCGAGACATCTTGGGTTACTCTGACATTGTTATGGCCTCTGTTTGAGTTGCCATGGCCTCTAGAGTTTCCTCTATTTTGGCCTCGCCCCCTATTGTTGCGGTTTCCGTTTTGATGGTAATATCCTCTACCACGATAGTTACCACGGTTAACTCTAGTATTGTTTGGGTTGTACTGATTATAGTACAGGACAGTGTTTGACTGTCCAGTAGCATCAGTACAACTATTGACAAATTTAGAAACGGCATCATTCATATTTGTGAGTGTGCCGGCCTGCATGATAAGTTTTACCTTATCTATTGCGCAGTTTTTGGTCATGGCCTTGACAGCAAGTGTTGTGCTGTATTTGTCAGCTAGGTCAGGTGACAAGCCATCATTGATATAAGCTCCTTTTAGAGACTTGGTCAAATTTTCAACCTCTTGGGTGTATTGATTGGCTGTCTTACTTTTTTGCTGTAAATTGAGTAATTTTGCAGAAATTACTTCTACGGATTCTCCTTTTACAGTTATTGCTAATTTGTTAATAATGGCAGTTATTGTCTGCTCATCACTTATCAAATTTCTAGCATGACCTTTCAACTTAGTCTTTATTAGACTTATTGCTGTTGCTTCATGCTCGCCTTTTAAGGAGTCGATTAAACTCAGAGCATCCTTGAAGCTTTGTAGGTTTTCAGCCTTTCCATCAAACTCTGGTACGAGTGATGAGGCTAACCTAAGAAATTCTACAACTGTTTGGGTCATTTTTGTCAGTATTAGTTTATTATCATCTGAGTCAGAACACTCCTGTTCTGACAATTCAGTATTAATAATGGATTTTGATTCTAGTGAATCTTGGAGTTGACTTCGGTCAAACTCAATTGGAAAGTACGGGTTTGATGGAATGTTCAATGTAATGTTATGTCTATCACTCACGTGTTTTAGTCTTGCGGACAATGAACGTAAGGTTTTTAGACATTGTTCATTATGAACATTTGTAAGTTTATTTTTTATTGAGTCTACTAATCCACTGATGTTATTGTATTCAGTGATTAGTATTGTGGTGTGGTGGATTAGCGTATCGACTTTTATTGGTGTATCTTTATTGATACATTTATATGACTTTTCAAATTTTTCTTTGAATGCAGTTATTTGTCGTGCTATTTCCTGCCATTCCATGAGTTACCAACTTTTATCGATGCAAGCGCACCATTAGTGTTGTAACCGGACCCAAGAAGACGTTATCTTCTGATACTTCTTTTACCATCACGTATGGCAACGTGGATAGCACTATACCTTTTTCTTTTATGCTGCAGTGGTATAGTGGGCTAGTAATTCTATTATACGAGTCTATGTAGGCGTACTCAAAATCAGATATCGAAATTAATTCGTGAAATTGATTTAGTACACTAATTGCTCGTATAATGAATTCTGGGTCTCTTTGGTATGTTTTGGCTATTGCCGCATGCATTTTGAAATACTTATTATGTGATATGTATCTCCATTAATAGTAGAAAAATTCATATCCTATTGTTTTTTCCTCTATTACGTTTGACCTGTACCACGCGTTTAACGTCTATCTGAAGATACTCTGACATAATAACTTTTTGTTCGTATCTTGTACATTCGATAAACGGACATGTTTTGTTATATGTCTGTAAATATACTTCGGCTAGTTGTCTGATGCTCATTGGCTCCATAGACAATATTGCCCATACTTTGATTGGGAAGTCTGGGTCTTTCTTAAGCATGCGTTCTAAAAGCGTTTTTATCCTGATGCTTTGATGTTTATCCATCATACAATTATATATGTATATATATACCAATTTAATTTAACCAAAAATTCATTAGTAAAGTTTTTATTATTTTATTACTCTTTTTTTTTTTTTTATATATATATAATTTTATTTTTACCTATGTATTTCGTTTTTTTTCTTTCGATTCTAGATTTTATCTAGATCGTTTGCCTTACTAAGGTACTTTTTCCTTAGGCACTTATTATGTAGCTTGTACAATTTAAATAACATATTAGCGCCTAGAATAACAACAATAATTATTAACAGAATATTGGTTGTTCCTAAATCTATGCTATTAGATTCTACTTTGTTTATTACATTGGCGGTGGAATCCACCGTTTTTGTGTCTACTAAACCCATTTTTGTGGGTGAATTATAAATTCTATATTTAATTGAATATAAAGTTTCAACAGATTTATTAATTCTATCGTCATTCATACAAGCGTTTACATATATTTTGATTTTAATTTTATATTTAATTGCATTGTAATGACAATAATTTTATTTTATTAGGTAACAAAATCAAAAGGTTTAACCTCTATTGAGATACAGACAACTAAATATATAATCCAACACGACTTTCATATCGTGGATTTACATTTCGCTATCCCATGCGATGGCATATTAGGAATCGACTTCATAAAGAAATACAACTGTCAATTAGACTTCAAGCCATCTGAAGATTGGTTTATAATCAGACCCGATAACCTTAAATATCCAATTTATGTACCAATAACATACAGTTCTGGCAACAACTCAATACTTCTGCCAGCAAGATCCCAAGTTATTAGAAAAATTCAATTAAATTCCCAAGAAGACAGTGTATTGATTCCAAACCAGGAAATTAAACATGATATTTACATAGCTAGCACAATAGCAACAACAAAAAATGCATTCATAAGACTACTTAATACTACAAATAGAGATCAAGTAGTCAATACAAATAACTTGGCATATGAATCACTTTCGAACTACGAAGTAGTCAAAACTAATAATGAAACTAGAGAAAAGTCTGTATTATCTCAACTATCAAAGAACTTTCCTTCACAATTTAAGTCACAGCTCTCAAGCTTATGCACCAAATACAGCGATATATTCGGATTGGAAACAGAACCAATCACTACAAATAATTTCTAAAAACAGAAACTAAGATTAAAGGACGATGAACCAGTATATGTCAAAAATTATAGAAGCCCACACAGTCAGGTGAACGAGATACAGAAGCAAGTCGGAAAATTGATCACCGACGGAATAGTCGAACCTTCTGTATCTGAATATAATAGCCCATTATTACTTGTCCCCAAAAAATCATCTCCGACTTCAGATTCAAAGAAATGGCGACTAGTGATTGTATATCGTCAAATAAACAAAAAATTATTGTCCGATAAATTTCCACTCCCTAGAATTGATGACATTTTAGATCAACTAGGGCGACCAAAATATTTTTCGTGTCGTTCTAAACTGACACGTATGAGGCTCGAATTAGAAGAATATGATTTCACAGTTGAATACTTAAAGGGAAAAGACAACTATGTAGCTGATGCGTTATCAAGAATAACCATCAAAGACCTACAAAATATAACTGGCAATATCAATAAAGTCACTACAAGATATCAGAATAGACAGAAAATCCGCGCGGAAAATAAAGAACAAGTATTGCCTACGCAATCTTTAAATACAGCTTCTAGGCCCAACGTATATGAAGTCATAAACAATGACGAAGTACGTAAAGTAGTGACATTGCATGTAAAAGATATGTTATGTTTATTTAAACATGGCAGAAAAATTACTGCAAAATATGATGTTAGCGATTTATATACCAATGGAATCTTAGACTTAGGTCCATTTTTCCAGAGGCTTGAACTGCAAGCCGGTATAAATAAAATCAGCTAACTCAAAGTGGCACCGTGGGAAAATATCTTTGAAAATACTTCAATAGATAATTTCAAATTAATGGGCAATAAAATATTAAAAACATTAAGAGTAGCGCTACTCAACCCGGTGACCCTAATAGATAAACAAAAAGATAAAGAAGCTATTCTGTCTAACTTCCATGACGATCCCATACAAGGAGGTCATACTGGCATTTCAAAAACTTTAGCAAAAATCAAAAGACATTATTTTGGAAGAATATGACTCGTGATATCACTGAGTACATACGAAAATGTCAAAAATGCCAGAAAGCTAAAATAACGAAACATAGTAAGACCCCACTAACAATAACAGACACACCCATAAATGTTTTCGACAGAGTGATAGTGGACACTATTGGTCCACTACCAAAATCAGAAAATGGAAACGAGTATGCAGTCACTTTAATATGTGATTTAACTAAGTATTTAGTTGCCATACCTGTTCCGAATAAGAATGCTAATACTGTCGCTAAAGCAATATTTGAATCTTTTATCCTGAAGTACGGTCAAATGAAGCCGTTCATTACGGACATGGGAACAGAATAGAAGAATTCAATTATAGACAATTTGTGCAAATATTTAAATATTAAAAATATTACATCTACAGCACACCACCACCAGACAGTTGGAACAATAGAAAGAAGTAATAGAACTTTTAATGAATACGTACGATCCTACATATCGGTTGATAAAACTGATTGGGACGTATGGCTTCAATATTTTGTCTTTTGTTTCAACATGACCCCCTCTATGGCACATACTTATTGTCCATATGAGCTAGTATTTGGTAAAACAAGTAATTTACCAAAACAATTTAATAGCATAGATAGCGTAGAAGCAATATATAATATAGATGATTATGCTAAAGAAAGCAAATATAGATTAGAAGTAGCATATAAAAGTGCTAGGGTAATGCTAGAAGAGCATAAGAATAAAAATAAGGTACTATATGATCAGAAAGTAAACAATATAGATATATCAGTAGGAGATAAAGTGTTACTAAGAAATGAAACAGGTCATAAGTTAGATTATAAATATACTGGTCCGTTTAAAGTAACGGAAATGGGAGATAGGAATAATGTTATAATAGTTAATGACAAAAACAAAAAACAGATAGTTCATAAAGATAGATTAAAACTTTTTATTTCATAATTACATACATAGGTAATAACATATATATAAATATTTTTGATATATGAATATTTTTGATCATTTCATTTTCTTTATCGTTATTAAGTACAACATCATAAAAAAAAAAAAAAAAAAAAATCAACACAAAAACAAATAAATAAATAAAATTTCTTAAATTTATAAATAATAAGAATTAAAATAACTTCATGAAATTACGTTATTTTTCAAAAGGAGGGATATGTAGTGTATGCACATACGAGTTCTTATTACTTAACATAAATATTGAGCGGCAACACTTTGTTAGCCGAATATGCATAGGGCATTGCCTTTGTCACTCAGCGACAGCGTGCCAAGTGCCCGCACACATTTCAAGTGCAAACGTAATATGATATGCTCTCATTGTATGCATCGCTTAGAGCCGAGTCAGCATGTTTCCCATACTGACCGCTAATCTACATATGTGCATGCATAACTCACACTCTCTGCCCGTCTTACATTTTCTTACTTTACTTATATATAATGGATATATAAAACGGCTGCTCTGCCGCTGCGCCGACAGCTAGCAAGCCTTTAGCTAAGAGAACCAAATTCATTCAATAAAAGACATTCGTAAAGAACACATGCTTATTTTATGACTGGATAATATAATGGAACATAATACAACAATACATATAATACGTATAATACAAAAGTACACAAAGATAGGCTAAAACTTTTCATTAATTAATCATCTTCATACAATATATATATATATATATATATATATATATATATATATATATATATATATATAAATAAATGAAAAAAAAAATACAAAACAAAAACCTTTAAAAAAAAAAAAAAAAATTTATAATAAATAATAAAAGATGTAGCAATATAGAATATAAAATAAATACACTAATTTACGTTATTTTTCAAAAGGAGGGAGATGTAGTATGCATGACAATCTGTCATATACCCACTATATTGCAGGGTATTTAACCTTCAGACATAGTAACACTTTGTTGCTATGTATGTACAAATATAATGCAACTACACAAACGGTCAGCGCACTTGAAATCTGATCGGCCACTTATGAGCGGGCCGATCGCGAAGTGTGGGATCCGCAACGTAAGCGCTTTAGCCCTTACGAGCCAGTGCTTGCCTTTTATATGTATATTAAATGTATATGCATTCATTGCCTTCTGCATATACACATATACATATACTACAACTCTCTCTCTCTCTCGACCGCTGCAGCCGCCGATCAAATTAATACACAAACATACATATACATAAGCCGCTCTGCTGTGACAGAGCTTTATACATAAGCAACCCAATAATTTATTTAGGCTAAGAATTCTTTTGATTAAAATAAAGAGACTATTATCAAACCTAATACCAAACAGCACGGATGTGCTCGTGTTTTACGTATCACAAAGCTTCGGACATAATATACTAAATATGAATGACGGAGCTGTCAATGAACGCGCTAGAAATAACAATATAACTGAACATGAAAAAGATTTTTCGGGAATGCAAACAAGTGTATCTGATACCCAATCGCCTCGTTATTCTTTTGAATTGTACAAACAAAATTTGGCAGAATGGGCAATATTTATTGAAAATTACACGACCAATTATTAAAGGACTACCACGCGATAGCAGAGCTCTAAGGCAAACACCGAGAGACGCAGCTCTTGTAACAAGTCAATTAGGAGGTGGTGTATATATGCACTACGGCCTAGAAAACTGTCTTACAGATTTTTTCAACAAGTAACATACAGCAAGAGCGAATTAGTGATAAATTTCAATGTGGATGGATTACCCATAGCTAAAAGCTCTAACCGACAAATTTGGCCAATTTTAGGGAATTTACAAGGAACAGAATTGGTGTTTACTGTAGGCATATTTGAGGGTAACAGTAAACCATCACACAGCACTGAATTCTTACAAAATCTTGTTGACGAACTGGAAGACTTAATAGCGAATGGATTCAGCTACAACAATAAAATATTTAAAGTAAATATGGGTGCATTTATTTGTGACGCTCCTGCCCGGGCCTTTGTTTTAGGTGTTAAGGGTCACAGCGGATACTACGCATGCACAGAAAGGAGAATACTGTAATAAACGTGTAATATATAAACTAGAGAGCAGCGATCTTCGAACGAATATGAGCTTTCGAAACTGAACTCAAACAGAGCACCACAATACAAAGCAAAAATTAGCTTTAGAATCTATTGACTTTGAATGAATTCTTCCGATGCGGTTCCATGGACCAGTCCAAGTTCGTGCGAGAAAACTGACGCAGCGTTGACCATGACTTGGAAGGGAACCGAAACCAAAATGTGTGTGAGCAGCCTCAGTACAGCATTGGCTTTAAGAAGTAAGTCAGAGTTTGGTTTTAGCAAAATGTGTTTTTAATACATTTTATTTCAGAAGCATACCAGCGGCGCTTCCCGAACATGGACGACTCCATATTTGAAGCGGCATCGCAAAAATTCTTTTACTATACGCGCGATAAAAAACGCCGCAAGCTTAAGGCGGTAGAAGCGCAAACAAAAACTAACATTTTGATAATCTAATGTGTAGCATTATTATTTTAGTTATAAAATTTAAAATTTTGAGTGCGTTTTTCATTTTCATAACGGAGTAGCGGTATGAATGCGTGACTTTTGCAATGCGCGTTTCCACACATGCACAGAGTTACGATAACGGCGCGCATCAAGCGTCCGCTTTTGGCCGTTAATTCTTCCGTTATGTGTTACGATTACGTTGTAAGGACGTTTTCTCGGCCGGTTTTACAGATTATTTGTAATGTGCTGGGACACTGGAGTAAGCCGCTCCGGGGCCAAGCACCAATGCACAGACATGAAGGGGCGTAGGGGCAGTCCGTTCGCGCGGGTCGGCACCGATAGAGTGGGTTGAGGGAAGGGACTGAGAGTCTAGGGTGAAGACCCGGAAGACGACTCAATTCCTGTGTGTGTGTGTGTGTGTGTGTGTGTGTGTTTTTTTTTTTATCAAAGACGTTGACACCTGCGCCTGTTGTATCAACCTCCTTTTCTACTACCCCCCGGCCCTGCCGTTAGGTATTACTACAGGGAGGAGTACAGCCTACTTATCGGCTCTCTTCAGCATGTTGGGACCTTTCTGCCCTCCTCAGCTCCTTCATGACCGTGCAGGCCATGACCTCTACCGCATCCCAATTGCGCCGGTTTGTCAGCATCAGCTGCACCAGGTTGTCGGGCGTGAGCTCCTCGCCGATGATCGCCTGGACTTCCGCACGTGCCCCTCTAAACTTCGGGCACGCAAAGAATACATGTTCTGCATCTTCTGTGCATCCAGCTCCACAGGTTGTGCAGAACGGATCCGTGCTGTGTCCAAAGCCGTGTAGATACGCCTTGAAGCAGCCGTGCCCGCTAAGCAGCTGAGTCAGGTAAAAGTTGGTCTGTCCGTGCGTCCTAAGCACCCACATTTCCAGCTTTGGGATAAGTCTATGGGTCCACCTTCCACTGGTAGAACTATCCCACATCCTTTGCCAGCGCTGCAGCAAATTTCCTCCGCGGTCCACCACCTTCGCCTCTATGTGCAGTTCAAAGGGTGGTATTCCTGCGATGACATGTGCAGCTTCTCCCGATATTGTTCGGAATCCGCACGATACCCTAAGTGAGCACACCCGGTAAAGCGATCGTATGGCTCTGGTGTGCGTCGTGTGTTTTAACACCTTTGACCAGATTGGTGCCGCATACGTCGTGATCGACTGCACCACCGACGTGAGCAGCCTCCTAATTAGCTGCTTGGGACCCCTTGTAATTGGCATGATTCTTGCTAGCGCTGTGCATGCAACGGATGCCTTCTGTGCGACGTACTCCATGTGATCCTTGTAGGAAAGCCTGTGGTCCAGGACTACTCCCAGGTACTTCAATGAGGGTTGGGAGTGCACTGTACTGTTGCCTACAGTGATCTTCGCGGTCTCCACTGTCCTCCTCGAGCTGATGAGGACCGCCTCCGTCTTCTGTTCCGCCAGCGCAAGTCCGGCTTCGTTGAGCCAGTCCTGTGCCAGTTTGATTGCGTCACTGGTAATGTTTTCGACATCTGAAAGGTGTTTTCCCACTGCAACGACCGCCACGTCGTCTGCAAAGCCCACTACCTTCACCCCTGCCGGTAGCCGCAGCCTGAGGATGCCGTCATACATAAGATTCCATAGCATTGGGCCCAGCACCGAACCCTGGGGAACTCCTCTGCTGACTTGATGCTCCTGGACACCCAGACTCGTCGTATAACGCAGGATTCTGTCGTCGAAGTAGCTCTCGATTATCTTTACCAGGTATGGGTTAATCCCCTTGCTGGTTAGGCAGTCCAATATTTTGCTCCAACTGGCGGAGTTGAACGCGTTCTTGACGTCGAGGGTTACCACTAAGCAGTACTGTTTGGTGCCCCACAGCCATCTTTTGCCCTCGATAGCGTCCTCTGCCAGGGTCGTGACGACTTGTATGGCCTGTGTGGTGGATCGTGACTTCTGAAAGCCAAACTGATATGGGGATAGACCTCCTTGCTCGTTGATAGCCCGCTCTAGCCGATCACAGAGTACACGCTCCAGGGCTTTGCCCGCTGTATCCAGCAGACAGATTGGCCTGTAAGCGGCAGGGTCGTCGAAGGGCTTGTTCGCCTTGGGGATCAGCACCAGATTCTGGAGCTTCCAGCGCCTGGGAAAGACTCCTTCCTTGAGGCATGTATTAAACACGATGGCAAAGCTGCCCGGATTCGACTCCATGGCGAGCCTAACCACTGTACTCGGCAGGCCATCTGGGCCTGTGGCCTTTCCAGCTTTGATCCTGTGTGCCGCATGTAGCACCTCTTCTTCCGTGACGTCCATCACAGTGTCGTCCGTCCGGCTGTTTGGTCTGCTGGTCGGGCTAGCAGAATCTGTTGGCTCGCCTGGGAACAACTGTTTTATTATATTGTGGACTATTGCGGGGCATGAGGGGCTAGGTGGCCGAAAGACATGTAGCCTCTTCATGGTTAGCTTATGCTGCTTATGCAACACCAGTGTTTGGCCTTGGCGGTATCCGCATCCTTTCTCCAACAGAAAACAGGATGGCCACGTGGTCACTTCCGGTTTAGCAGTCACTTATGCACCACTGTGCCAAGCGGGCGAGTGAACTGCTCACATGGGTGAGGTCGATAATAGACCCAGCACGTCCGTTGTTGAAGGTGTTCTCTGACCCAGTGTTAAGAAGCACTAGGTCGAGGCACGCAAGCGATTCCACAAGCATGGTACCCTTGGCGTTCGTAGTCGGGCTGCCCCAGTCTGTTGACCACGCGTTAAAGTCGCCAGCAATAATAACGTTGCTGCGACCCCTGGAGTCGTCCACTACTTGCATGAGCACCGCTTCACAGTCGCTTATCGTGAGACTTGGCGCTAAGTAACAACTGTAAACCAGAAATCTCCTAGCCTCGCACGCACGAAGCAATCGGAGGCCAGAGTATGCGTTAAGGGGGGATGTAGGTCACCACAGCTCCACACAGCGGCTCTCCCTGAGATGTCCGAGGCCCACAACCTGCCATTAGTGGATGCCCGGTGGTGCGGTCGCTTAACACGGCGACATCGATTTTTTTCTCCAAGATTGTCTGTTCAAGTAGGGCTTGGGCAGCGACGCAGTGGTTGAGGTTTAGCTGCAGGACCTTTACCATTTGGCGTGCTTGAACGCTTCCCGGTATGCAGGACACCTGTAGCTGCCAGTCGCATGGTCAGCCGTCTTTACGCCTTTTCTTGTGCATAGGGCACATTTTGGCGGCTGGTTGCACGCTCTCGCAATGTGACCGAGAGCACCACACTTATAACAAGCCTTGCTCAGATCGGCCGTGCTCTTGCAATGGGCAGCGATGTGGCCATACTCCATACATTTGAAGCAGCGCCTTGGCTGAATCATGGGCCTTAATCGGCATACCGCCCACCCTATGCGGATTTTCGCCCTTTCGACCAGCTTGACAGCTTTATCCGTCGGTAGGCCCAGAGTTGCTGTTTGAAGTCCCGCTCTCGTGTGTCGCAGCGACTTGACGACGCCGCTATCCAGCGTCGGGTCCTCAAGGGCAGACATTACAGCGCTCAGGACCTCCTCCTTGGTCGCAAGCTCATCCAGATCACAGATCTCCACCTGGTTGGTATCTGAAAGCGTTTTGACAGTGGCTCGCTCACCGAGCACCTTACCGACAGCTAGCTGAAACTCATTCGCACTGTGTGCCGGCTGTTTGCCTAGCCGAATCAGAAGGTCGCCCTTAGCCGTCTTACGGATGGTGCTAACATCCTCTCGCAGATGCGCAAGTGATGGCTCACTCCTGACCACCTTTAAAATATCAACATAGCTGCAGCCGCCCAGGCCGGACACGGTGACCGCGTCAGTTCGCTTGTGAGCTGCCTTGCCTTTGCGGCCAACAACCTTCGACCAGGGATTAGTCTTAGGCGGGGGCGGGGATGATCCACGGAGATTCTCCACTTTTTGGGTGCCTGCACTCGCAACAGCCTTGCTCCTTTTTGGGGGTGTATTGCGGCGAGATGTCGATGGCTCGCGTAAGCGTTTAGGTGTTCCCTTGGCTTGTGCCGAACCATGCGCACTCCTAACAGCTCTAATGGAACAGCTCTCGACAGTTGGTGTAGTCTGGACGGCCTTCTCCATTGCTGCAAAACCCAGACAGCGCATAGCTCGCCTTTGCAGCTCCACTAGCTTTGCAAGCTCCTCGCGCTCCAGGTTGTTAATGTGCCGCTTTGTGTCAAAACGGGCGCTTATGCCGTCGATGCACTCACCCATCTGCGCCAGGATGCTTCTTAAGCTGACGGGAGACTTCGGTGGATGGGCTTTTGGCGCCGTGATTGCAGCTCCCTGTGTAGTCGGTAGCACGACCGCTGCTGCCAAAGGCACTGATGAAGTTGCCTCCATTGCCGGAGACCCAGCCTCCACCTGAGCCAGAGCTAGGCCTAGGCTAGGCTGAAGCGGCGTTGGAGACCGGTGCAACGCCGGCCTTCGGGCGAAGGGCGACAAGTCATCTGCCATCCTACTATTGAGCGCAGGTACCTTGCTAAAGACTTCGTTAGCAGTCCCGCGGTGGCCAAAGGTTTCACTTCGGTTTTTAACTGGTGGGGGTTATACCGCCCCTTTTCGGTCACCAGAGCCCCCGCAAAGTGCACCGCCGCAGCGGTGGGGGGGGGGGGTTGGCTATAACCGGTTCCGTGGTCTTTTGCACTTGTCTGCTAGAAGTCACTTTAGCAAAGAAACCGCCTGAATGCTGTGCTACACTTATTTGCTGCCCCCGGGGGTATGCAACAAACAGTGCGGACCGCGCGCTTAGTCGATGCAGGAACCGAGAACAAGTGGCGCCACCTGTTGCTCAATGCGCAGAAACCAAGGGATGCTGGAGCTCGGCTTGCCCAGCGACTTAGCTTGACAGCCCTGGAAAGTGCGATCAGCTGGGAGTGTGGGCACCCGAAAAACACAGATGTCACAGCTGAGCGTGTGTTTAGCCGCAAAAACACAAATAGCACACCATAAAGAAAGTGCAATTGTGAAAGTATGCAACACACGTAAAACTACACTCAGACCAACAAAGCACCGAAAACCTCAGATAGAGGCTCCGCGGGACGCAGCCGTCGAAAACCACCGGATATACATTGGACGGTAGGAAAACAAGCAACCAGGTAAGCCACCCAACCACTCGAAGCACCACACTGACTGTTTGCTTTTTTAGAATGAGGAAACACACTGCAAATTGTCACCAGGCCGGAGCGAGTGAAAAACGCGACCCTCTCGAAATACCACACGCGTGTGTGTGTGTGTGTGTGTGTGTGTGTGTGTGTGTGTGTGTGTGTGTGTGTGTTCGTGTGTGTGTGTGTGTGTGTGTGTGTGTGTGGGTGTGTTACCGTGAGGTAATGCGTCGCTTCACCTACTCCACTACTCCTCTACATTCTCGCTCTGCCTTGCACAGCTCAGTCATGACTGCCACCGCAAACACGCTGAACGCTTCCCAATTAGCGCCGCTGACCAGCATCAAACTCACGAGGCTGTCCACCTCGAAGCCCGGTAAAGCGTCCGCAGTGAAGCAAGACGTGTTCGGCATCCTCAGCAAGACTGTCTCCACAAAAGGTGCAGAACGGGGCACCCTCATGCCCAAATCGGTGCAAGTATGCTCGGAAGCACCCATGTCCACTTTGAAGCTGGGTGATGTAATAATTCAGCTGCCCATGACGCCTGCTCTGCCACGCTGAAATGCTCGGGATGAGGCAATGTGTCCAACGCCCTTTGCTAGATGCATCCCATTGCCTCTGCCAGTTTTCCGAGGTGTGTGTGTGTGTGTTTTTTTTTTTTTTAATTCATTTATTGCTTATCCTATATATGTATATATACATTGGCTAAAGTTAAGGTTATATTTAAGCGAAACATGGCATTAGCGGTACGGCCGTGAGGTAATGCGTCGCTAATGCCTATGCTTCACCTACTCCACTACTCCTCTACGCTCGCGCTCAGCCTTGCGCAGCTCAGTCATGACTGCCACCGCAAACACGCTGAACGCTTCCCAATTAGCGTCGCTGACCAGCATCAAACTCACGAGGCTGTCCACCTCGATGCTACAGCCGAAAGCCCTCTCCAGATCCTCTCGAAGCCCGGTAAAGCGTCCGCAGTGAAGCAAGACGTGTTCGGCATCCTCAGCAAAACTGTTGCCACAAAAGGTGCAGAACGGGGCACCCTCATGCCCAAATCGGTGCAAGTATGCTCGGAAGCACCCATGTCCACTTAGAAGCTGGGTGATGTAATAATTCAGCTGCCCATGCCGCCTGTTCTGCCACGCTGAAATGCTCGGGATGAGGCAATGTGTCCAACGCCCTTTGCTAGATGCATCCCATTGCCTCTGCCAGTTTTTCAACTCAGTTTATTTAATAGTCACTTGAACTCTTTCAAGTCCGTTTATTGAATGAATCTTTATCTTTTACATTTTTGGTTCTTAGCCTAAGCTGCGCGACTTCGCTGCCAGTAAACGCTGGCAGAGACGTTGGCTTATTATGTATTACTTATATGCTAAACGCTGACATTAGCGATAGCGTGAGAGAGAATGTTATATACATATATAAAGAAGGAACGGTCGCGCATGCGAGACATGCTGACACGGCACTTCTACTGCCCATTGCATACTTGTGTGATTATATTACTTTTGCGCTGTGGCTATGCTTGGGACTTTGGTTTACGTAAACATTGCAGCAAAGTGCTACAATGTGTTTGATATTAAAATATATTAAAAGACACTGAGTACAGTGTGTATTATAAGTATATGTATATTACATCTCCTTCCTTTTGAAAAATAACGTAAGTACATGAAGTTATTTTGTTAGTGTATAGCAAATATTACTTATACAAGTATATATATTATTAATTATTTTTTTTTTTTTTTTATTTATTTAATTAAGGCTATATATATGAAATTACAAATAATATTCAAATTTAAAGAAGTAATTTTGTTTTAGCATGGCCATACTAAATACAATTATGAAATGAACATTTTTAACCTATCCTTATGTATTGTTTGTTTTTTGTTTTTATTATTCGTTATTATAATGTTATTTCTATCTCCTATTTCCGTTACTTTATACGGACCAGTATATTTATAATCTAACTTATGACCTGTTTCATTTCTTAATAAGACTTTATCACCTACTGATATATCTATGTTGTTTATTTTCCGATTATATAATTTCTTATTATTTTTCTAATTTTCTTCTAACATTATTCTAGCTCTGTTATATGCTACTTCTAATCTATATTTACTTTCCTTAGCATAGTCATCTATATTGTATATGGTTTCTATATTATCTATACTATTAAATTGTTTTGGTAAATTATTTGTTTTACCAAATACTAACTCATATGGACAGTAATTATGTGCCATTGAGGGGGTCGTGTTGAAACAGAAAATGAAGTATTGAAGCCATACGTCCCAATCAGTTTTATCAACCGATATATATGAGCGTATGTATTCATTGAAAGTTCTATGACTACGTTCTATTGTTCCAACTGTCTGGTGGTGGTGTGCCGTAGATGTTATATTTTCAATTTTTAGGTATTTGCACAAATCATTTATAATTGAATTCTTATATTCTGTTCCCACGTCCGTAATGAACGTCTTCATTGGACCGTACTTCAGAATAAATGATTCAAAAATTGCTTTAGCGACAGTGTTCGCGTTCTTATTTGGAACAGGTATGGCAACTAAATATTTAGTTAGGTCACATATTAGAGTGACTGCATATTCAATGCCATTTTCTGATTTTGGTAGTGGACCAATAGTGTCCACTATCACTCTGTCGAAAGCATTTATTGGCGTATCAGTTATTATTAATGGTGTCTTATGGTGCTTGGTTATTTTAGCTTTTTGGCATTTTTGACATTTTCGTATGTACTCAGTAATATCTCGAGTCATACCTTTCCAAAAATAATGTCTTTTGACCTTGGCCAAGGTTTTTGCAATGCCGCTATGACCTCCTAGTATTGGATCGTCATGGAATTTAGACAGTATAGCTTCTTTCTCTTCTTGTCTTGGGTCACCGGGTTGAGTAGCGGTACTCTTAATGTATTCAATATTTTATTGCCTATTTGTTTAAAATTATCTATTGAAACATGTTCAAAGATATTTTCCCACGGTGGTTGGCTGATTTTGTTTATACCGGCTTGCATTTCAAGCCTTTGGAAAAATTGACCTAAGTCTAAGATTCCATTGGTATATAAATCGCTAACATCGTATCTTGCAGTAATTTTTCTACCATGTTTAAATAGACATAGCGTATCATTAACATGCAAGGTCACTACTTTACGTACTTCGTCATTGTTTATGTCTTCATATACGTTGGGCTTAGAAGCTTTCTCTATAGATTGCGTAGGCAATTCTATTTCTTTCTTATCCGCGCGGATTTTCTGTCTATTTTGATATCTAGTAGTGACTTTCATTATATTTCCTGTAATGTTTTGTAGATCTTTAATGGTTATTCTTGATAACGCATCAGCTACATAATTGTCTTTTCCCTTTAAATATTCAACTGTGAAATCATACTCTTCTAATTCTAGCCTCATACGTGTCAGTTTAGAATTCGGATTGATCATTGAAAATAGATATATTAATGGTCTGTGATCTGTTTTGATTGTAAAGTGTTTTCCATAAATATATGGTCGAAAATGTAATATTGCCCAGTGAATTGCAGCTAATTCCTGCTCAGTTGTACACTTATTACTTTCCCCCTTAGTGAAAGCTCTTGATGCGCATGCAATGGGAAGTTGGAGTCCGTTATGGTTTTGAGTTAAAACCGCTCCACACGCTTGCTTACTTGCATCAGTAATTATACAAAGTTATTTGCTAAAATCAGGATATTGTAGCAAAGTAGGTTCCATGAGTTTTGTTTTTAAATATTGGAATGCGTTTTGGCATTCATCTGTCCATTCAAAAGGAACATTCTTTTTACATAATCTTGTTATGTGCCGTGAATATTCGGCGAAATTTTTAATGAAACGTCTATAATAATTGCAAAATGCTATGAAACGTCTAGCGCTGTCCGCATTGTGCGGCGTAGGGTAATTCATAATGACATAATATTTCTTGTCATCCGGAAGTATTCCTTTATCAGTGCATTTATGACCGAGAAAAGTCACCTCATGCATAAAAAATAAGCATTTTTCAGGATGTAACTTTAGATTGTATTTCCTACATTTCTCAAAAACGTCTGTTAAGTTTTTAAGCATATGTTTTTCGGAACAACCTATAACTATTAAGTCATCCATGTAAAGGAATGCTTGTGAAGGTTCTAATCCAGAGAATGCTATAGTCATCATTCTCTGAAATTAATTAGGCGCTATTTTTAGTCCGAATGGTAATCGCGTGAAGCGATACGAGCCATTGCTCGTTGAAAATGACGTTATATCTCTTGAACTTTTTTGGAGTTCAATTTGATGAAATCCTGACATTAAGTCAAGGCATGAAAAATATTTTGCTCGTCCAAGTTTATCCAAGATATCATCAATTCTTGGGAGTGGAAATTTATCGGACAGTAATTTTTTATTAATTTGACGATAGTCAATCACTAATCGCCATTTCTTTTGTTCTGAACCTGGAGATGGTTTTTTAGGGACAAGTAATAATGGGCTATTATATTCAGAAACAGATGGTTCGACAATCCCGTCGGTGATCAATTTTCCAACTTGTTTCTGTATTTCGTCCACCTGACTGTGTGGGCTTCTATAATTTTTTATAAAAATTATTTGTGCTAATTGGTTCAGATTCCAATCCGAATATATCATTATATTGGGTGCATAAGCTTGAAAGCTGTGATTTGAATTGTGGAGGAAAGTTTTTTTTTAGTTGAGATAATACAGATTTTTTTCTATTGTCTAAATTAGTTTTGACTACTTCGTAGTTCGAAAGTGATTCATACGCTAAATTATTTGTACTGACTACTTGATTTTTATTTGTTGTATTGAGTAGTCTTATAAAAGCGTTTTTAGATGTTGCTATGGTACTTGCTATGTAAATACCATGCTGAATTTTTTGATTTGGAATCAATACACTGTCTTCTTTTGAATTTAGATCAATTTTTCTAATTACTTGGGATCTTGCTGGCAGAAGTATTGAGTTGTTGCCAGAACTGTATGTTACTGGAACATAAATTGGAAATTTTAAGTTATTAGGTCTAATTATAAGCCAATCTTCAGATGGCTTGAAGTCTAATTGACAGTTGTATTTTTCATAGACCAACTAAATATCAAGACTGGAAATAAGCAGTGTTCTGTACTGCTAACTAACATTCTGCGTGGTGGGAGTGCCAACAGGGGAAAATTGAAATTCTTCGTTCAGTTGTTTCGTCGATTCTCGGTGACAACCAGCGGCCATTATTGTTTTGATTTTGTTTTGATTGCAAAGTGTGCGATGTGCCGGAAAAAGATGGTTTGTTGCCGCACTTCATTTCTCTTGTTGTTGTCGCAGAAATTGAGTTTTGCAATTTTAGACTTTTGCTTGAATTTGGTTGCTGCTACTCTAGCAAGGAAGGGTAGCTTGACTTAATTGAAACTTTGCGTTATTAAATAGATAAACGCAATATACTTAATTATGCTATTTTTAAAATGTGTTTTGGCCATAAGGAAGGGCACTTATAACTAATTAAATGTAATTTATATATCTTAATGTGAAATTTAAAATAACATTTAAAAAACGTACTATGCTATTAAATACTTATCTTTCTATACAAATCTTATATTTGTGGTTTTATAGACAATAACTAATTATTGTGACATAGGGTATTTTAACTCTGTGCAGTTTTAAATGTCAGCAACTGCTACTTTAGCTGCCTTGTTGCGTTTTCTTATTCTTATTCTGCATACACACAAACACGAGCCTGACCTAGGCTACGTTTCGTGCGTATTCTTCGCCTAGGTGTCCACAACATCATGCATACACACAAAGACGGGCCAGACTACGCTTTGAAAGTCAGCCGCCGTTTTTATTTTAAAATAAATAATTATAATACTATTTGAATATAAAACACGAATGTACTTTATAATTCAAAATAAAAATGCCAAAAAAAAAAGAAAGAAAAAAGTTTGATTAATTTGGCTGGGGGTTGAACTCGGATCATAAAAATTCTTTACAAACAAGCATCTAGCCAACTGCGCCACGACCGCTCTTGCAGGAGGATGACTTGAGGTTGGTCTTATTTTGTGTTCGATGCAATGGAACACAAAAGGAAATCAAATCAAAAACAAAAGTTTACGCGCGTTAGAATAAGTGCATAATGGGAAAATAAACTAAAAAATTGCGCGCTTTTAATGCATTTTTGTTAATTTGGTGCTGACGATTGAAGCAATAAGTTCAAATCTAAAGCGATTTTACAAAAGTGCTATTAAAATCAGTTTTTATTAAAACTAAAACCCCACATATTATTTATTATTATTATTTTATTAACTTTAAATTGTTAAATCCATTTAAAAATGGAAAATAAGTGCAAACGAGTGCGTTTCAAGAAAAAAAGATAAATATATATATTATAAAAAATATCTGAACCCGGTGTTGAACCCGGGATCGAAGAAGTGCTGCCGTTAAAGCAAAACATTTAAAAACGTAAAAAATATTTGCTTTGCAGCCGGCAAATTATTCTTTTACTGAATATAAACTATAATTATATATTATATTATTATATTATAATACACAACTTAGGCCAATAAACATACTATTAATTTCATAGCGCAATTTATTTGATAATTCAATACACTTCATATACGCTGTTCATTCATTCTGTGTGCGTCCATACATATACACACATACATATACTCTGTGTCGTGTGTGCGCAGAGCAATACACAAACACGAACCAAAAATAAACAGCGAAGCCCAGTCAAAACAAAAACGGCAAGTTTCGTTAAAGGGGAAGTGGTTTTTCGGTCTTGCGTTTTTGTTTACAGGGCCTTAACATGAACAACTCTGGTTACCAATCTTAATGTTAATTGGTCTATGGTATTTTTTAATAAAATCGATTCCTAATATGACATCACAAGGAATAGCGAATTGTATATCCACGATATGAAAATCGTGTTGGATTATGTACTTAGTGGTCTGTATCTCAATAGAAGTTAACCCCTTGGATTTGGTTACTTCTTGACTTATTCCTTTTATGTCTATAATATAATTGCCTTCTATGTCATGAAAGACATCAGAATTTTCTTTAACTATTGAAATGTCTGCACCTGTGTCTACTAAAAAGACAAGTTCTTTTCCTGTAGCCACATGGTTGAATGATACAAATATGTTCTGACTGAGATTAATGGTATGAACCCTTGCATTTTCTACTGTTGAACATTTAAAGGGGTTTGCGAGTTTTCCGATGTATTATTGGTTACTCTGACATTGCTTGGGTTATTATAGTTGTGGCCTCGATTCGAGTTGCCACGGCCTCATGAGTTTCCTCTATATTGGCCTCGTCCATTATTGTTATTGTAATTATTGTTGTTGTAATTATTGTTGTTGTTATTATTGTAGCGACTGCGAAAATTACCTCTATAATTTCCGCGTCCGCGGTTTCCGCCGCGCTGTGGATTATTTTTTGTAATATAGGACAGTGTTTGGCTGTCCGGTTGCCTCTGTGCAACAATTTACAAATTTTGATACGGCCTCATTCATAGTATTGAAGGTACCAGCTTGCATGATAAGTTTTACCTTATCGATTGTGCAATTTTTAGTCATTGCTTTGACTGCATGCTGAGTGGAATAACTTTTGGCTAACTCTAGGGGTAAGCCGTCTGTTATATATGCACCTTCTAACATTTTTTTCATCTGCTCAACCTCTAGTGTGTACTGGTTGGCAGTTTTATTGCGTTGCTGTATGTTCATCAGTTTTGCTGACAATACTTCTACAGTTTCGCCTTTGACATTGCTTTTTAATCTGGAAATGACTTCAGTTATTGTTGTTTCATTTCCGACTAAATTTCTGGCGACACCTTTTAGCCTTGATTTTATTATCGAAACTGCTAATTGTTCGTGTTCACCTGTTATTAACTCCAATATTTGTAATGCATCAAAAAAACTTTGTAAGTTTTCAGCTTTACCATCAAAAACTGGTATAAGCTTAGTTGCTGTATTAATAAAATCAATATTAGTATGTGCCATTGTGATATTGTTGCCTGGTTTATTCTCTATTATGTTTGAAGAAGTACCAGAATCTGTAGTATTATCCAGATCTGACATCAAAACAGCTGGAACAGTAAGATTATTTAAATCCTGTTCTTCTATTTTAGGGTTTGTCTCAAGCTCTTCTGACTCTATTTGGTCAGTGTCAGTTTGTTCTGTTGATTCCGGCTCATCACCAGTTTCAATTGTTAGAGAAGAGTTAAGTATGGTTGGTACTGATATACTGTCATTCTCTTTCTTTGGTGACGGTTGTGTTTCTGTGTGCGCCTATAAATTTCTAACTTTGTGAGTGTTTAAACTGTGTTTATACTTTGATACCGAAGGTTTCATAGTATATTGGTTTTGTGCAATGTCCGTCATGGTGTCTGTCCGTCTGTCCGTCTGTCCGTATGAACGCAACTTTTTTCGACACCCGTAAAGCTACAGACTTGAAACTTTGCAAATATGTTTGTCTATAGGCGAGACAGATAAAGTGTCAAGATTGGGTTGCCACGCCTACTAGGAGGCTGGGAAATCGATAAATTCGATAACAGAAAACCGATAAAACCTAGTATTTGTCACATTCTTACAGCTAGAGTTACCAAATTTTGCACGCAGATAGCTAGTCATGTCCCTGAAAAAACTGCATCAAAATTTTGGATGCCACGCCCACTCCTTCCGCCCCCCTCATCCCTGCTCCTTGAAATTGGAAACGCCCATAGTTTTCACATTTTTTGGGCTAGAGCCACAAAATTTTCTGTCAAGATAGATATTAACGTTCCCCAAAAAAATGCATCAAAATTTGGATGCCACGCCCACTGATTCCGCCCCCATCCCCCCTTCTCCCTGAAATTGGAAACGCCTATAGTTTTCACATTTTTTGGGCAAGAGCCACCAAATTTTGTGTCAAGATAGGTACTGGCGTTCCCCATCAAAACTTGGGTGCCACGCCCCCTGATTCCGCCCCCATCCCCCTTCACCAATAAATTGGAAACGCCTATAGTTTTTACATTTTTTGGGCTAGAGCCACCAAATTTTGTGTGAAGATAGATATTGACGTTCCCCAAAAAATGCATCAAAATTTTGGATGCCACGCCCCCTGATTCCGCCCCCAACCCCCTTATACTTGAAATTGGAAACGCCTATAGTTATCACATTTTTCAAGCTAGTGTCACCGAATTTGGTAGGAAGATATATGGTGACATCTACAAAAGATCTGCATCAAAAATTAGGATACCACGCCCACCTCTGCCGCCCACCTTTTAAATTTGGGAGTTAAGTTATCTTCCACAGTTTTTGAGCTAAAGTCACCAAATTTGGTAACATGATAGCTGGCGATGTTTACCACATGGGCCACTCCATGGGCCACTGCATTCCCCCTTATCAACCGTTCTTTTACTGGTATCAAAGTATTCCGCAGTCGGTTGCGTCCGACTGCAACGTTTTTACTTGTTTTAATTGGTATTATTGTGTTAAACAATTGTAACAGTGATAGTGAATGTAATTTGTATGTATTAACGCGTGGATATTGTGATTTTGCTTTATTAAATTGTTTTAATTTGCAGTCAGTGCCTAAACACACGTACATACATACATACATATATTTTGCTTTCGCTTGTTCTGTGCCTACTAACATAAAATATCTATTTACGCGCTCTTGCTCTCACGCTCTTATACCACGCACTTGCGGTTCTTATTAGCCTACGCTCTGACGTTCTCTAACGTAAGCGCTCTCTCTCTCTCTTGTGTCCGTTATATTACGCTCATTGCACGTGTACCCTACTTTTTTTTGGTCAAGCATATTATTTTGCACATTATTAAGCTTTTCAAATTATTTTACATATTTCTTTTAACATGTTTTTCTGCTGCAGTAAAAACTGTAAAATTTCTGGTGGATCCACCCAAGATTTTATCCTATGTAGGGCGTGTAATAACATGATTCACATGAAATGTGCTAGTTTCAATGCCAAAATCAGGGACAGCTTAGCAGCTGATTCTGGTCTTAAGTGGTATTGCCACACCTGCAATGAGATAGAGAAGGAACAGTCAAAGTTCATGAGGCTGACCTTCAATTACTTCAAAGTTGTCCGAAATAATTTCGATACGCTTCGTGGCAGTATTAAAGAGTTGGAAGACCACATTAATACTGCTAAAACGTTAAATGACTCGCCGAAGCGCAAAAAGACTTCGGGCTCTTGTCCGCTTGCAGTCCCGCTGGTGTTGCCCCCCAATCCTCTTCTGCCGGCTACTGCCTCTACCCCTGCTGCCACATCCAAGCCTCCCCTAGCGGCTATTGTAAGTACCCCTACACCTGCTGCCAGCCCGTTAATGGTATTTAACTCACCGGCAAATAGCCCGGTGTTACCTAAAACTAATGTTCTTCCCGTAGATCCCTGTGATTCAAACGATAGTCAGCCTACTGATTCTACGTTAGGTTCAACTCTTAAGCCCATTAGGGTTGTACCTCAGAGTAAATTTGTTTTTGTATCTAGGCTCGCTTCCGATAATTCTGCGGAAGATGTAAGCGCCTATATAAAAGGTAAAATTGATTCCCCGCGAATTGTTGTCGACAAATTTAAATTCAAGCTCGCCCGCGATATATCGTCCTTTAAGCTGAGTGTTCCGCCGGAACTTTTCTCAACGATTTGTTCTGAAAAGTTTTGGCCGCCACACATCATAGTGAAGGAGTATGTTAGTAGGCGAAGTAATAATAATAACAATGTTAGGATCAGTAGTGCTCCGCCTGTTGCATCCACTTTAGTAGCAAAAACTAACACAGTTGATTACCTCCCTCTTACTGGGTTATCAGAATGTAAGAGGACTTTGTAGTAAACTTAGTACTTTGTACCTTAATAGTCATTCTTTTCCCTTTCATGTCGTTGCCTTCACTGAAACGTGGTTAAGACAAGACATACTTAATTCTGAAGTATTATCTAACAGATTCTGTATCTATAGAAAGGACCGCCCTCTGCGCCGTGGTGGTGGGGTGCTTATTGCTGTTGATGTGGACTTTTCCTCTGAGACAGTAATATTAAGTGGCTCTATAGATATTGAGTTTGTTGCTGTAAAGTTAAATATTAACGGTGTTGGTATTTATATTTCTTGTTCCTATATACCACCTTTATCTGACAGCTCTGTTTATAATGAACATATGTCAGCAATACTTTCCATATCTTCTATGCTTTCTGATCGTGATATTTTTGTAGTTCTTGGCGATTTTAATATTGCTGATGCTACTTGGATTTCAAGTCCGGACTCAAGCGTGCTGACCCCCATGGTGCAGACTGATTTTCTGGTTGGTTTATTTGAAATGTCGTTGGGTCAGATCAATGGCATTCCAAATTCTCTTGGTAAAATGCTTGATTTGGTATTTGTTTCGGATCCATCTACTCTATCTGTGTCAAGATCCCTTCCCATATCCACTCCCGAAGACTTATACCACCCGACGTTGGAGGTGTTGATCACTTTGCCTGCCTGTGCCGTACGCCAGTGTAGTGAACCATTAAGACGGGTACGTCAATTTCGGAAAACCGATTTTGTAAAACTTACCCGGCTCTTAGAACTGGTTGACTGGTCGCCCCTCTATGGTTCTGAGGACTTGGATACGGCAATCAGTATTTTTTATTGCACCTTAGAAAATTTATTCGATAAGTGTGTCCCTTTTGGTAGGCCAAGTAGGAAAAACAAACCTGCGTGGTTTACACGAGAGTTGACTGCGCTTAAAAATCGAAAATCTAAGCTTTATAAGAGTTTCAGAAAATCTGGCTCTTCTATTCATTACTCATCATACTTGATTGCGCGTTCCAGTTTTTCAGTCATGAATAATTCATGTTATAAAAATTACCTAAGTCGGTGCAGACTACAGTTTCAGCAAGATCCTATGACTTCGTTAATGCGAAGCGAAAGTCATGAACACTTCCATCTAATTTATCTTTTGAAAACAAGTCGGCCAATTCGGATCAGGCCATTGCCGATTTATTTGCTGAATTTTTTCAAACAACATACAGTTCAATTGATAATCAGGTTGATCTGCCTTACCCGTATCAGGTTGATGCCTCTAATTGCATTTTTGAACCAAGTATCACGGAGTGTTCATTACTACGTGATCTACAGGGTAGTAAGCCTGTATTTTCCCCGGGACCTGACGGCGTACCAAGCTGTGTGCTTAAGTACTGTGCTGATGGTCTCTTAAAGCCTTTGCATAAATTGTTGAGTTTGTCTATTAAGAAATGTTCATTTCCTAATATCTGGAAAGAATCATTTATTATTCCGCTCCATAAAAAAGGAGACAAGTCTAATGTTCAAAATTATAGGGTTATATCCAAATTTTCTGCTATACCAAAAATGTTTGAGAAATTAATAACTTCTCAATTACAACATTTTTGCAGATCTTTAATTTCACCGTGCCAGCATGGATTCATGAAACAAAGATCTACTACCACTAACCTGTTAGAATTTACTTCACTAGTTGTTAATGGTTTTCAAAATAAAACGCAAACGGATGTTATTTACACTGATTTCAGCAAGGCATTTGACTCGGTTAATCACTACCTTTTACTTCATAAACTTCAACTGTTAGGTTTTCCTAGCAATCTTATTCGGTGGATAAGGGAATATTTAACTCATAGAACACAGAGAGTCAGTTTTAATGACGCTGTCTCTAAGGTGGTTCATGTCACTTCCGGTGTTCCGCAAGAAAGTCACCTTGGACCTTTATTATTTACACTTTTCATCAATGATCTTCCATCTGTTATTGACCAATCTCGAGTGCTGATGTATGCTGATGATGTAAAATTATGCATGTCGGGTACTGCTCTGTTGTCTGCTCAAAAATTTCAAACTGATTTAGATAGTTTTCAAAAGTGGTGTCGTGTTAACTTACTAAATCTTAATTGCAATATATGTAAAGTCATGTCTTTTTATAGACGCCTTCCTTTTTCAAATATATATTTTCTTGATGGAAGCCCACTCGATCGCATTGAATGGGTTGATGACTTAGGTATCCTTTTTGATCCGAAACTTAAATTTCACAAGCATATCTCTTCAGTTGCAAATCGAGCCTCTAGTACCTTGGGGTTCATTAAGCGCTGGTCGAAAGAATTTGACGATCCCTACATAAACAAAACACTTTACACGTCTTTGGTACGTCCTGTTCTTGAATATGGATCTTGTATCTGGTATCCCAAATACAGGATTCACCAGGATAGAATAGAATCAGTGCAAAAACAATTCTTGCTCTTTGCCCTTAGGAGATTTAACTGGGATACTAACATTAACCTACCTTCCTACCACAGTAGACTTTTACTAATAAATCTTCCTTCTCTTTCTGATCGCAGAACAATGCTAGGTGTAGTATTTTTACATAAACTTATAAATGGTGAAATTGATTCCTCCGACTTAATCAGCCAAATTAGTTTTGCTGTTCCGATCAGAAGGACAAGGAATTTTCTACCCATTGCTCTTCAAGCTTGTCAATCTAACTATGCTATTCATAACCCTTTTCGGATTTTATGTTCAAACTATAACGAATTTTCCCACTTAATAAACGGTGTCACTTCTAGTAGTTCTCTTAAAAAGTTAGTCTTATGTCATTTGTCTACGTTTTCGCGATCTACGTAACCGTACGCTATGCGGTGTGCCCCTCGGTCGGTTGGGCGGGAGGTTGGTTGCTTTTTGCTTGGGTTCGCGCGTTAACAAGCCGGTGCTTGGTATCGTTGGGCCACTTGAATGTACTGTCTTTTTTTAGTACATCTACGTCCAATAATAATAATAATAATATCTACATTGAACTTTAGTTTAATGGATATTAAATTAGATCGTAGTCTGATCAAAAATTTTGATACTTGGGTCCAATGATCTTGATTTAATTTTTCTCTCTGGCCATGTATTAGTATACGTGCTTCATTAAAGCAATTTACTAGTATTTCTACATATTTCTTAATAGTATTTCTTTGAATTGGTCTGTTTTGTGTAAGTGACTTATATGATTTATCAAAGTCAATTTTTATGATATTTATTTCTTTATATAATTCATTCCATTCCATTATTTTATGGATATGAACTCTTTCTTTAAAATAAGGGTAAACTGAACTCTATCATATGTTTCTATAATTGCCTTTAGTTTAGCCATACTTTAGTTAAAATATTATTGTTTTATCTGTAATTCATTGTACTTAAATTGTTTTATTTTCTTAAAGTTACAAACTTACATATTGTGTTATTTGTTTTCAATGTTGTTTGCGCTTTTTATACTTTGATACCGAAGGTCTCATAGTATATTGGTTTTGTGCAATGTCCGTCATGGTGTCTGTCTGTCCGTCTGTCCGTCTGACCGTCTGTCCGTCCGTATGAACGCAACTTTTTTCGACACCCGTAAAGCTAGAGACTTGAAACTTTGCAATTATGTTTATCTATAGACGGTACAGATAAAGTGTCAAGATTGGGTTGGCACGCCTACTAGGAGGCTGGGAAATCGATAAATTCGATAACTGAAAACCGATAAAACCAAATATTTCTCACATTCTTACAGCTAGAGTTACCAAATTTTGCACGCAGATAGCTAGTCAGGTCCCTGAAAAAACTGCATAAAAATTTTGGATGCCACGCCCACTCCTTCCGCCCCCATCATCCCTGCTCCTTGAAATTGGAAACGCCTATAGTTTTTACATTTTTTGGGCTAGAGAAATCAAATTTTGTGTCAAGATACATATTGAAGTTCCCCAAAAAAATGCATCAAAATTTTGGATGCTACGCCCCCTGATTCCGCCCCCATCCCCCCTTCTCCATGAAATTGGAAACGCCTATAGTTTTCACATTTTTTGGGCTATAGCCACCAAATTTTGTGTCAAGATGGATATTGACGTTCCCCAAAAACATGCATCAAAATTTTGGATGCCACGCCCCCTGATTCCGCCCCCATCCCCCTTTCTCCATGAAATTGGAAACGCCTGTAGTTTTCACATTTTTTGGGCTAGAGCCATCAAATTTTGTGTCAAGATAGATATTGACGTTCCCCAAAAATATGCATCAACATTTTGGATGCCACGCCCCCTGATTCCTCCCCCATCCCACCCTTCTCCATTACATTGGGAACGCCTATAGTTTTCACATTTTTTGGGCTAGAGCCATCAAATTTTGTGTCAAGATAGATATTGACGTTCCCCTAAAATATCCATCAACATTTTGGATGCCAGGCCCCCTGATTCCGCCCCCATCCCCACTTCTCCATGAAATTGGAAACGCCTATAGTTTTCACATTTTTTGGGCTAGAGGCACCAAATTTTGTGTCAAGATAGATATTGACGTTCCCCAAAAAAATGCATCAAAATTTTGGATGCCACGTCCCCTGATTCCGCCTCCATCCCCCCCACCACTCCTTCTCCATGAAATTGGAAACGCCTATAGTTTTCACATTTTTTGGGCTATAGCCACCAAATTTTGTGTCAAGATGGATATTGACGTTCCCCAAAAACATGCATCAAAATTTTGGATGCCACGCCCCCTGATTCCGCCCCCATCCCCCCTTCTCCATGAAATTGGAAACGCCTATAGTTTTCACATTTTTTGGGCTATAGCCACCAAATTTTGTGTCAAGATGGATATTGACGTTCCCCAAAAAAATGAATCAAAATTTTGGATGCCACGTCCCCTGATTTTTTAAATTTTGTCCAGATCATTTGCCTGGCTCATATATTTCTTTTTTAAACATTTGTTATGTAATTTATATAATTCATAAAAACAATTTGCGCACATTATAACAACAATTATTATTAATAATGTGTGTATTAATTCTAAGTCATTACTATTTGACTCTACTTTATTAATTACATTGGCTGTTGAATCTACTGATTTAACGTCTACAATACCCAGTTTATCAAAGTTTTCAATTATTTCGTCAAATTTACTTATTTTATTTGTTTCTATTGACATATACTTTTAGTTAATTTTCAAAAACATTATTTGTTTTTTATACTTTGATACCGAAGGTCTCATATGTAGTATATTGGTTTTGTGCAATGTCCGTCATGGTGTCTGTCCGTCTGTCCGTCTGTCCGTCTGTCCGTATGAACGCAACTTTTTTCGACACCCGTAAAGCTAGAGACTTGAAACTTTGCAAATATGTTTGTCTATAGTGGAGACAGATAAAGTGTCAAGATTGGGTTGCCACGCCTACTAGGAGGCTGGGAAATCGATAAATTCGATAACAGAAAACCGATAAAGCCTAATATTTGTCACATTCTTACAGCTAGAGTTACCAAATTTTGCACGCAGATAGGTAGTCATGTCCCTGAAAAAACTGCATCAAAATTTTGGATGCCACGCCCACTCCTTCCGCCCCCCTCATCCCTGCTCCTTGAAATTGGAAACGCCCATAGTTTTCACATTTTTTGGGCTAGAGCCACAAAATTTTGTGTCAAGATAGATATTAACGTTCCCCAAAAAAATGCTTCCAAATTTTGGAACCCACGCCCCCTGATTCCGCCCCCATCCCCCCTTCTCCGTGAAATTGGAAACGCCCATAGTTTTCACATTTTTTGGGCTAGAGCCACCAAATTTTGTGTCAAGATAGATATTGACGTTCCCCAAAAAAATGCATCAAAAATTTGGATGCCACGCCCACTGATTCCGCCCCCATCCCCCCTTCTCCCTGAAATTGGAAACGCCTATAGTTTTCGCATTTTCTGGGCAAGAGCCACCAAATTTTGTGTCAACATAGATATTAACGTTCCCCGAAAAATGCATCAAAATTTTGGATGCCACGCCCCCTGATTCCGCCCCCGTCCCCCCTTCTCCGTGAAATTGGAAACGCCCATAGTTTTCACATTTTTTGGGCTAGAGCCACCAAATTTTGTGTCAAGATAGATATTGACGTTCCCCAAAAAAATGGATCAATATTTGGATGCCACGCCCCTTGATTCCGCCCCCATCCCCCCTTCTCCCTGAAATTGGAAACGCCTATAGTTTTCACATTTTTTGGGCAAGAGCCACCAAATTTTGTGTCAAGATAGGTACTGGCGTTCCCCATCAAAACTTGGGTGACACGCCCCCGATTCCGCCCCCATCCCCCCTTCACCAAGAAATTGGAAACGCCTATAGTTTTTACATTTTTTGGGCTAGAGCCACCAAATTTTGTGTGAAGATAGATATTGACATTCCCCAAAAAATGCATAAAAATTTTGATGGCACGCCCCCTGATTCCGCCCCCAACCCCCCTTATACTTGAAATTGGAAACGCCTATAGTTTTCACATTTTTCAAGCTAGTGTCACCGAATTTGGTAGGAAGATATATGGTGACATCTACAAAAGATCTGCATCAAAAATTAGGATACCACGCCCACCTCTGCCGCCCACCATTTAAAATCGGAAATTTCGATATCTCTTATAGTTTTTAAGCTAGAGCCCGTAAATTGGGTAGAAAGATAGAAGGCAGCATCTACCAAAGACCTGCATCAAAATTTTGAATGCCACGCCCACCTAAGCCACCCGCCTTATAAAATCGGAATCGGCTATATCTTTAACAGTTTTTGAGCTAGAGCCACCAAACTTGGTAGGCAGATAGATAGTGACAGCTAAAAACATTTGATTCAAAAATTTGGATGCCACGCCTACCTCTGCCGCCCACCTTTTAAATTTGGGAGTTAAGTTATCTTCCACAGTTTTTAAGCTAAAGTCACCAAATTTGGTAACATGATAGCTGGCGATGTTTACCACATGGGCCACTGCATTCCCCCTTATCAACCGTTCTTTTACTGGTATCAAAGTATTCCGCAGTCGGTTGCGTCCGACTGCAACGTTTTTACTTGTTTTTTTTAATTTACACTTTATATGTAGTAAAATTGTGGTTGTTAGTTAAGTGATTTAATCTATCATCTTGAGTTGGAATTTATATGTTTTACAATTTTTCTTTCCTTTCCTACCTAGTAGTTCGAATGGCTGTACAGGCCAAACGTCTTGCCGGTCGACTCAATTGTCGTCGGGCATTACAATTCTTATTGTATAATTTTATATAATATAGTTTCTATAATATGTTGGGGGCTCTTGGTGGCGCTGGTCATCTCGCTGTTTGTTGCTCTCGCTGCTACTCCCACGTTGGCATAAGCAGCGGCCTGCCTCTCATGCAACTCGTTCTATTGCGTTGCGTTCCATCGTAGGCATAAGGGGCGGTCTGCCTCTCATGCAACTCGTTCTATTGCGTTGACTCCGGATTCTGTACACCGCAGGTGCCTTCGCAATGGGGGCTGCAGAGCGGACCCTCACAGTCCGGTGGGCATTGGTGTTTTCGTGCTGGAATCTGTTTTGCTGGTGGGCGATGATTATACTTTGATACCGAAGGTCTCATAGTATATTGGTTTTGTGCAATGTCCGTCATGGTGTCTGTCTGTCCGTCTGTCCGTCCGTATGAACGCAACTTTTTTCGACACCCGTAAAGCTAGAGACTTGAAACTTTGCAATTATGTTTATCCATAGAAGGTACAGATAAAGTGTCAAGATTGGGTTGCCACGCCTACTAGGAGGCTGGGAAATCGATAAATTCGATAACTGAAAACCGATAAAACCAAATATTTCTCACATTCTTACAGCTAGAGTTACCAAATTTTGCACGCAGATAGCTAGTCATGTCCCTGAAAAAACTGCATCAAAATTTTGGATGCCACGCCCACTCCTTCCGCCCCCATCATCCCTGCTCCTTGAAATTGGAAACGCCTTTAGTTTTCACATTTTTTGGGCTATAGCCACCAAATTTTGTGTCAAGATGGATATTGACGTTCCCCAAAAAAATGAATCAAAATTTTGGATGCCACGTCCCCTGATTTTTTTAAATTTTGTCCAGATCATTTGCCTGGCTCATATATTTCTTTTTAAACATTTGTTATGTAATTTATATAATTCATAAAAACAATTTGCGCACATTATAACAACAATTATTATTAATAATGTGTGTATTAATTCTAAGTCATTACTATTTGACTCTACTTTATTAATTACATTGGCTGTTGAATCTACTGATTTAACGTCTACAATACCCATTTTATCAAAGTTTTCAATTATTTCGTCAAATTTACTTATTTTATTTGTTTCTATTGACATATACTTTTAGTTAATTTTCAAAAACATTATTTGTTTTTTTTTATTTATTTAGTATTTTATTGAAATATAAAATTCTTTTTTCTTTTTTTTTTTTTAATTTACACTTTATATGTAGTAAAATTGTGGTTGTTAGTTAAGTGATTTAATCTATCATCTTGAGTTGGAATTTATATGATTTACAATTTTTTCTTTCCTTTCCTACCTAGTAGTTCGAATGGCTGTACAGGCCAAACGTCTTGCCGGTCGACTCAATTGTCGTCGGGCATTACAATTCTTATTGTATAATTTTATATAATATAGTTTCTATAATATGTTGGGGGCTCTTGGTGGCGCTGGTCATCTCGCTGTTTGTTGCTCTCGCTGCTACTCCCACGTTGGCATAAGCAGCGGCCTGCCTCTCATGCAACTCGTTCTATTGCGTTGCGTTCCCTCGTAGGCATAAGGGGCGGTCTGCCTCTCATGCAACTCGTTCTATTGCGTTGACTCCGGATTCTGTACACCGCAGGTGCCTTCGCAATGGGGGCTGCAGAGCGGACCCTCACAGTCCGGTGGGCATTGGTGTTTTCGTGCTGGAATCTGTTTTGCTGGTGGGCGATGATTATACTTTGATACCGAAGGTCTCATAGTATATTGGTTTTGTGCAATGTCCGTCATGGTGTCTGTCTGTCCGTCTGTCCGTCTGTCCGTCCGTATGAACGCAACTTTTTTCGACACCCGTAAAGCTAGAGACTTGAAACTTTGCAATTATGTTTATCCATAGAAGGTACAGATAAAGTGTCAAGATTGGGTTGCCACGCCTACTAGGAGGCTGGGAAATCGATAAATTCGATAACTGAAAACCGATAAAACCAAATATTTCTCACATTCTTACAGCTAGAGTTACCAAATTTTGCACGCAGATAGCTAGTCATGTCCCTGAAAAAACTGCATCAAAATTTTGGATGCCACGCCCACTCCTTCCGCCCCCATCATCCCTGCTCCTTGAAATTGGAAACGCCTTTAGTTTTCACATTTTTTTGGCTAGAGGCACCAAATTTTGTGGCAAGATAGATATTGACGTTCCCCAAAAATATGCACCAAAATTGTGGATGCCACGCCCCCTGATTCCGCCCCCATCCCCCCTTCTCCATGAAATTGGAAACGCCTATAGTTTTCACATTTTTTGGGCTAGAGGCACCAAATTTTGTGTCAAGATAGATATTGAAGTTCCCCAAAAAAATGCATCAAAATTTTGGATGCCACGACCCCTGATTCCGCCCCCATCCCCCCTTCTCCATGAAATTGGAAACGCCTATAGTTTTCACATTTTTTGGGCTAGAGCCATCAAATTTTGTGTCAAGATAGATATTGACGTTCCCCAAAAAAATGCATCAAAATTTTGGATGCCACGCCCCTAATTCAGCCCCCATCCCCACTTCTCCATGAAATTGGAAACGACTATAGTTTTCACATTTTTTGGGCTAGAGCCACCAAATTTTGTGTCAAGATAGATATTGACGTTCCCCAAAAAAATGCATCAAAATTTTGGATGCCACGTCCCCTGATTCCGCCTCCATCCCCCCTTCTCCATGAAATTGGAAACGCCTATAGTTTTCACATTTTTTGGGCTAGAGCCATCAAATTTTGTGTCAAGATAGATATTGACGTTCCCCAAAAAAATGCATCAAAATTTTGGATGCCACGCCCCTAATTCAGCCCCCATCCCCACTTCTCCATGAAATTGGAAACGACTATAGTTTTCACATTTTTTGGGCTAGAGCCACCAAATTTTGTGTCAAGATAGATATTGACGTTCCCCATAAAAATTCATCAAAATTTTGGATGCCACGCCAGTAATTCCGCCCCCATCCCCCATCTCCATGAAATCGGAAACACCTATAGTTTTCACATTTTTTGGGCTAGAGCCACCAAATTTTGTGTCAAGATAGGTACTGACGTTCCCCATCAAAAATTGGATGCCACGCCCCCTGATTCCGCCCCCATCCCGCCTTCTCCATGAAATTGGAAACGCCTATAGTTTTCACATTTTTTGGGCTAGAGCCACCAAATTTTGTGTCAAGATAGATATTGACGTTCCCCAAAAAAATGCATAAAATTTTGGATGCCACGCCCCTAATTCCGCCCCCATCCCCCCTTCTCCATGAAATTGGAAACGCCTATAGTTTTCACATTTTTTGGGCTAGAGCCACCAAATTTTGTGTTAAGATAGGTACTGACGTTCCCCATCAAAACTTGGATGCCACGCCCCCTAATTCCGCCCCCATCCCCCTTCTCCATGAAATTGGAAACGCCTGTAGTTTTCCCATTTTTTGGGCTAGAGCCACCAAATTTTGTATCAAGATAGGTACTGACGTTCCCCATCAAAACTTGGATGCCACGCCCCCGATTCCGCCCCCATCCCCCCTTAACCAAGAAATTGGAAACGACTATAGCTTTCACATTTTTTGGGCTAGAGCCACCAAAATTTTCTGTCAAGATAGGTACTGACGTTCCCCATCAAAACATGGAAGCCACGCCCCCTGATTCCGCCCCCATCCCCCTTCTCCATGAAATTGGAAACGCCTATAGTTTTCACATTTTTTGGGCTAGAGCCATCAAATTTTGTGTCAAGATAGATATTGACGTTCCCCAAAAAAAAGGCATCAAAATTTTGGATGCCACGCCCCTAATTCCGCCCCCATCCCCTCTTCTCCATGAAATTGGAAACGACTATAGTTTTCACATGTTTTGGGCTAGACCCACCAAATTTTGTGTTAAGATAGGTACTGACGTTCCCCATCAAAACTTGGATGCCACGCCCCCTGATTCCGCCACCATCCCCACTTCTCCATGAAATTGGAAACGCCTATAGTTTTCACATTTTTTGGGCTAGAGCCACCAAATTTTGTGTTAAGATAGGTACTGACGTTCCCCATCAAAACTTGGATGCCACGCCCCTAATTCCGCCCCCATCCCCCTTCTCCATGAAATTGGAAACGCCGATAGTTTTCACATTTTTTGGGCTAGAGCCACCAAATTTTGTATCAAGATAGGTACTGACGTTCCTCATCAAAACTTGGATGCCACGCCCCGATTCCGCCCCCATCCCCCCTTAACCAAGAAATTGGAAACGACTATAGCTTTCACATTTTTTGGGCTAGAGCCACCAAAATTTTCTGTCAAGATAGGTACTGACGTTCCCCATCAAAACTTGGATGCCACGCCCCCTGATTCCGCCCCCATCCCCCCTTCACCAAGAAATTGGAAACGCCTATAGTTTTCACATTTTTTGGGCTAGAGCCACCAAATTTTTCTGTCAAGATAGGTACTGACGTTCCCCATCAAAACATGGAAGCCACGCCCCCTGATTCCGCCCCCATCCCCCCTTCTCCATGAAATTGGAAACGCCTATAGTTTTCACATTTTTTGGGCTAGAGCCATCAAATTTTGTGTCAAGATAGATATTGACGTTCCCCAAAAAAATGCATCAAAATTTTGGATGCCACGCCCCTAATTCCGCCCCCATCCCCTCTTCTCCATGAAATTGGAAACGACTATAGTTTTCACATTTTTTGGGCTAGAGCCACCAAATTTTTCTGTCAAGATAGGTACTGACGTTCCCCATCAAAACATGGAAGCCACGCCCCCTGATTCCGCCCCCATCCCCCCTTCACCAATAAATTGGAAACGCCTATAGTTTTTACATTTTTTGGGCTAAAGCCACCAAATTTTTTTGTGAAGATAGCGATGTCAAAACGGTTATGCGAGTATCTTCCACATTTTTTGAACTAGAGTCACCAAATTTGGTAGGAAGATATATGGTGACATCTACAAAAGATCTGCATGAAAAATTTGGATGCCACGCCCACCTCTGCCGCCCACTATTTAAAATCGGAAATTTCGATATCTCTTATATGTTTTAAGCTAGAGCCCTTAAATTGGGTAGAAAGATAGAATGCAGCATCTACCAAAGATGTGCATCAGAATTTTGGATGCCACGCCCACCTAAGCCACCCGCCTTATAAAATCGGAATCGGCTATATCTCTAAGAGTTTTTGAGCTAGAGCCACCAAACTTGGTAGGCAGATAGATAGTGACAGTTAAAAACATTTGATTCAAAAATTTAGATGCCACGCCTACCTCTGCCGCCCACCTTTTAAATTTGGGAGTTAAGTTATCTTCCACAGCTTTTGAGCTAAAGTCACCAAATTTGGTAACATGATAGCTGGCGATGTTTACCACATGGCCCACTCCCTTCGCCCCTGCATTCTCCCTTATCAACCGTTCTTTTACTGGTATCAAAGTATTCCGCAGTCGGTTGCGTCCGACTGCAACGTTTTTACTTGTTTTTACTTATTTTTTTATTATATTTTGTTTCTGAGGGACAGGGCGAGCTCTTTGATTTTAATAAAGACTCGAGGTGTTTGAGTACGTCATTTAATTTGACTGCAGTGCGCCATGGTGGGGGATTTTCGCATTTATACAGGATTCTTACGATTTCAGACTTTCTTTGTCTGATTCGTTCCTTTATGCCACTGCGCCTGGGCTTGTTTGCCTTCGAGCTCATGCCCCGTACTCACTCAGCATATATTTTTATTTATTCCTCCACGTCCAACTGGACGGCTCTGAACTGCCCCGTAGTACAGCCTCAACTTCGGCAGATGACTTAAACAGAGGAACAACACAATTCGGTTCGAGTTCAATATGATCCATAAGCCGAATAGATTCGGCGACTTTTTTGCATTCCGATTGCTCTTCTTCCTGGGCCAAAGTAATGCCCCACAAATCGTCTATGGTGCGCTCCAGTTCCAGCTCCATCCAGCTCCGACTTCAGCACTTTTTTTTGGTGGGCAAGTTACTGCCTCACGGTCGCCATGTAATAAATACTCAACTCAGTTTATTTAATAGTCACTTGAACTCTTTTAAGTCCGTTTATTGAATGAATCTTTAGCTTTTACATTTTTGGTTCTTAGCTTAAGCTGCGCGACTTCGCTGCCAGTAAGCGCTGGCAGAGACGTTGGCTTATTATGTATTACTTATATGCTAAACGCTGACATTAGCGATAGCGTGAGAGAGAATGTTATATACATATATAAAGAAGGAACGGTCGCGCATGCGAGACATGCTGACACGGCACTTCTACTGCCCATTGCATACTTGTGTGATCATATTACTTTTGCGCTGTGGCTATGCTTGGGACTTTGGTTTACGTAAACATTGCAGCAAAGTGCTACAATGTGTTTGATATTAAAATATATTAAAAGACACTGAGTACAGTGTGTATTATAAGTATATGTATATTACAGTGTGTAGCAAAATGCTACTTCACAACGTTCCATTTGCATTTTCCGATTTCGTTACTACAAAGCGTAACGTTTTCGGCATGTCGATTTGTCAGCTGCCATACAGTGCACGGACCGCATTCGGTACCGGAAACGGATAGATTTTACGGTTTGTCGGAACGGAATCGCAACGCTTGGTTAATTGAGTAGGTGTCCACAACACCATGCATACACACAAAGACGTGCCAGACTACGCTTTGAAAGTCAGCCGCCGTTTTTATTTTAAAATAAATAATTATAATACTATTTGAATATAAAACACGAATGTACTTTATAATTCAAAATAAAAATGAAAAAAAAAAAAAAAAGGTTTGATTAATTTGGCTGGGGGTTGAACACGGGTCATACAAATTTTTTACAAACAAGCATCTAGCCCACTGCACCACGGCCGCTCTTGCAGGTGGATGACTTGAGGTTGGTGTTATTTTGTGTACGATGTAATTTGACACAAAAAAGGAAATCAAATCAAAAACAAAAGTTTACGCGCGTTAGAATAAGTGCATAATGCTTTTTTGTTACTTTTGTGCTGAAGATTGAAGCGATAAGTTGATATCTAAAGCGATTCCACAAAAGTGCTCTTAAAATCTGTTTTTCTTAAAACCCTACAGATAATATTTATATAATTTTTTTACTAACTTTAAATTGTTTAATCCATATAAACATGGAAACTAAGTGTAAACAAGTGCGAAACATGAGAATTTTCATTACATTCTTTTTCTAGGAGGACTTAAAAGTCAGAAAAAAAAAATGTATATATGTATATTATAAAAAATGTCGGAACGCGGTGTTCAACCCGAGGTCGAAGAAGTGCAGCCTGCAAAGCAAAACATTCAACAAAATAAAAAATAATTGCTTTCCGCCGGAAAATTATCGTTTTAGTAAAAATAAACCATACTTTACATGCATTAAAGTACACAGCTTAGGCCAATAAACATAATATTAATTTCATAATGCAATTTATTTTATTTATTTTAACGCAATACACTTCAATGCAATATACGCTGTCCATTGACGCTGTGAGCGTCAATACATACATACTTACACTCAGGGAAAAACGTAGTACAGATAACCATATTCATGGTAACTTTAACTATTTTCGGGTATAATTTCATCTTAAACATGAATATATTTAACTTGACTTGTGAAAATGTTAAATCAAGAATTACTATGAAATAGTAAAATTAACATTTTTCATATTTAAATTAAGGTGTTGGATACGTAAATATTGATTCACAAAAATATAATATTCAAATATTGTTCATATTAAATTTGAATATGGAATTTTTCATTTTAACATCTCGGACACCTGAAAATCAAGTATGAAAACTGTTGATTTTAATACACTCGCATGCGGCTTCTAGAATTGTTAGAAATATAATTTAAATTATTAAAAATGCTTGAAAGATGAAAATTAGCTTATATCAAAACTCACCGCCTACGAAATATTATGAGCTGCGATGGGATCAGTGCAGCCAGTTTAGAAATTTAGTTGCTAGATCTGGCAACTTTTGAAAAAATTTGCAACTTTTTTTTTAAAATGCTATTAGCCACAAATCTACCAATTTTTAATTATTTTTTTTTTTAGCAATTTTAGCAACTTTGTTATAGAACTACCAATTTTAAGATTTTGGTTTATGGTTTATGCATTTTGTATACATTTTTGCCACCGACTGCACAAATAACGATTAATTGTGGTTCACAAATATATCGGAACTTGTATTTAACTCACCGAATCAATTATATGAACAACTCGATAGTGATTGCTCTTTTAATGTGATCGGTGTTTGTTTCAAAATGCCTAAATAAAATTACAAACAAAATTTTCGTGATGCGTGGCTAAAAGAAGAAGAATTTAAACAATGGATTCGCAAGGATTGCACTGATCCAACTCGAGCCTATTGTGCGTATTGCAATTCTTCAATAGGTGCAAAGCTTTTTGATATCCGCCACCACGCTGCCTCAAAAAAACATGTGGCTGTGATGGGCGCATGTACCCAGAAAAATAAGTTGCCTTTTGTTCGAAAGTCGACCAAAACGCAGGAGCAGGAAGCAGCACTATGCCTAATTTGTAGAGGATACCAGCAAATTTTGGGCGGTAATTATAATCCATTTAGTGGCTTGGCGGAATTTGCAATAAAAATCCTTTCCCTGCCATGGTCGAACGCAGAAGCCGAGCGAATATTCTAGCAGATGAATCTAATAACAAGTAAAAACGTTGCAGTCGGACGCAACCGAATGCGGAATACTTTGATACCAGTAAAAGAACGGTTGATAAGGGGGAATGCAGGGGCGAAGGGAGTGGGCCATGTGGTAAACATCGCCAGCTATCATGTTACCAAATTTGGTGACTTTAGCTCAAAAACTGTGGAAGATAACTTAACTCTAAAATTTAAAAGGTGGGCGGCAGAGGTAGGCGTGGCATCTGCATTTTTGAATCAAATGTTTTTAACTCTCACTATCTATCTGCCTACCAAGTTTGGTGGCTCTAGCTCAAAAACTGTTAAAGATATGGGCGATTCCGATTTTATAAGGCGGGTGGCTTAGCTGGGCGTGGCATTCAAAATTTTGATACAGATCTTTGGTAGATGCTGCCTTCTATCTTTCTACCCAATTTACGGGCTCTAGCTTCAAAACTATAAGAGATATCGAAATTTCCGATTTTAAATAGTGGGCGGCAGAGGTGGGCGTGGCATCCTAATTTTTGATGCAGACCTTTTGTAGATGTCATTTCTTCCTACCAAATTCGGTGACTCTAGCTCGAAAAATGTGAAAACTTTAAGCGTTTCCAATTTCTAGTAGAAGGGGGGATGGGGGCGGAATCAGGGGGCGTGGCATCCAAAATTTCGATGCGTTTTTTTTGGGGAACGTCAATATAGAATACATAGAGACCTTAAATCGAGTGTAATCTTATTGCCGTCAAAATGTTAAACTTCCGATCCAGGAAGAAGAAGAGTCGAAAACTTAACAGACAGAGCTGGCCGCGCAAAAGCGCAACGTCATTCTATTTCTTGCTCTGCTGTAAGCAACACAACCGACTTGGGCTGCAGCTCAAGTCGCGTGTATGTATGCGTGAATATGTAAGCGAGCAGTTAGTCACACGGACACATGACATGTATGTGTTAGTGCATTCTTGGCCGCTCTTCAATGAAGAGAGAGCGAGAAAGCAGCATTTGCAGATGCTTTTGTTTCAGTTGCTGTTCGTTTGCAGCAGCCCGGCTAGTGTTTTTAGGGTAGAGAGCGCTCCATCGGAATGCAAGTAACGGTAAAAATACATTTGAGTATACATGCACTTGCGCTGGCTTCATTTTTTGTTCAATTTAAGTGTTTTCAATTTTTATTTTTGTGTTTGTGAAAATACATATGTTTTTTGTTGAAAATGAACATTTTAATGGCTTAGCAATTTTTTTCAGCAATTTTTACAACATTTTTAGCAATTTTTAGCAACTTTTTTTCCCAATCTAGCAATTTTTGCCTCGGAGATTCTGGCAGCACAGAATGGGATTCGAACCTGGATCTCCCGTTTACTTAGCGGATGCCTTCACCATGGCGCTGTTGCCGAACACATTTCGTATGCAGTTAGTTTTTACTTAAAACGGAAAAGCCTCGGTGCGGGAACAAAATGCCTGCTCTTTGACTTGAATGCGGAACATAGTAAATCTCAATATGAAGAGTTTTAGAATTAAATATAATTTATTAAAACGGACATTTAATTTTAAATTTTAATATTTGAAAATGCGCGCATCGTTTGATTAAATATGGTTCAACGTTAAAATTAACATGCATTGTCATTTTGAAGTTTACGAATTTTGTTTTAAGGTGCAGGCACTTAAAAGTAAATACGTTTCATGTTAACTTTGCTGTTTAACTGTGTTTTTAGTTGAATCAACATTGTTTATAGTTATTTTTACTACGTTTCATACCTAAAACCCGCATAGTGAAATTTACTATTTTCGTAGTGGATTCTCGTGGTGTTTTTTTTCTGGGTGTATAATCTGTGCCGTGTGTATGCGCAGAACATTACACAAACACGAACGAAAAATAAACAACGAAGCCAAAGTCAAAACGAAACCAGATAAGTTTCGTTGAAGGGGAACAAGCGTTTGGGTCTTACGTTTTTGTTTACAGGGCCTTAACATGAACAATTCTGGTTACCAGTCTATTTACATTTATTCGTCTATGGACATATACATGTATGTAATAAAATTTTAAACATCTGTTGCGCGCACTAGCACGTAGCAGCTAGGCTAACTGAGAAATGAGGCACATGTTTGTAATCTTAAAATAGCCAGATACACGCTGAACCTTACAAACTCAGCGATAGGATCAGAATAGATTACGACCAACGCTGAGACTTACAAACTTAGCAATAGATAAGCTAGAATTAAGGGTTGAATTTATGAGTCAGGGTATAAAAACACTGGCTCAGAAGAATAAAGAGTCAGTACAAAACTACAACATCAGTAACAAACTCTACACACAGTATACAGATTTATAGGAATTAATTTAATTAATTTTCATACGAATAATATGTATTTGGCTTTTTTATGTTCTTATTTCACTTTTTCTAGGCACCTGCCTTTATACACCGCAACAACAACAAAAAATCTGTTCCCGCCCATCGCACCCTGCAGTCAAAGGCCAGTTTACCCGCGTTCCATTGTCTTGTCTCGAAAATTAGTTGTTGTTTTCCTTATTATTATTATTCCTGATAAATCCTTGCTTGTTTCTTCTCCTGCTTAGTGTCCTGTGTGTGCCACTCTCGTCACCGTGTGCTTTGTCCGTGTTGTTTCACTCTGCTCTCGCTGTCTGTCTGCTCTCGTTCGGGTCGCTGCGGTCGGCGTTCGTGGCTCTGCTGTTCTGCATTTGTCGCGGCCTCGGCCCTGCTGTTGCGCTTTCTGCTGCATCGATGCAGGACCACTACTACTGATTTCTCTGCTAAAAAATCCCTACCTATGCACGCTTTTCCTCGCTCTAGCTTTTTAGACTATTTCGGTGTCCCTTTCCGAAAATATATATATTTATAAAACACACCATCCCAGAGTCCCTGCTCGGGCGCCACCTGTAAGGTAGCTTTTTGAGGTAGTTCAGTATCTCCAGGGCCACCTTTCAAGAAATTTGTAGGATCAGGAGAGTGGGGAACTGAGACACCGTGTTTGGAAAAGGGGCGTAGCACAGTGGTTGCGCTTGTATGGAGACCGCGGCAATAAATACTTCTCGTGGTGCTATTTCTCTGAAATTTTTACCAAAATTCTAAAAAAAAATACTTAAAATATATAATAATAAAATTGGCAAATTCGAACGACTATAGCATATAGCTGCAATTGGAACGATCGGTCCAAAAACAATTTTTTATGAGAAAAACTTTTTTGTTGCAAGTGGTAGCGTTTGAAAACTTGGTAATTATTTGTTTAATATATGTTTATATCAAGTTTGATCAAAATTGTATTCCATATGCACAGTTAAGCCAAAGAAGAAAGATGCGCATGTGTAGCGATGGTGGACAAAATTACTTTCCCTTTAGTAACATTGCGTACATTACGTTCTGGGTTCAATATATAAATATTTGTGAATATTGCTAAAATACTTTTAAAAGTCAAACTACCCTTTCCCCTCCATACCACCAATAAAGGATATACGAAATATTAATTATTATATACAAAAAAAAATAAAATGAACTAATTTTAAAATTAATGATAATTAGGTTTAGCTAGAATCTTCTAATAATTCATTTTTAGTTGCCAAAGATTTGTCCCTTATTGATAATATCCTTTGGCCTGATAAAAATGGGTCTGATCTCAAAAGGAGATTTCTTATTAAGTCTGTATTCGTTAAAATACGAGACATTTTTCTTGTATGTTGTAGTCGGCATGAATTCGGTCCATCAATTAAAATTTTATGGACTGTTGCTGGAAGATGGTACCATGGATATATTTTAATTAATTGTTTGGCCGTATCCAAAGCATATTGTTCAAATTTCTTAACATCTATGGTATAGCCTGATGCTAAGGCTTGCAATATCGTAGCGCATCTGTCTATTAAATCTTTATCAATTCCAGTAATTTCGGATGCCAAGCTCGGGTTACTGAAAAATTTCCTGGCTGTGTTTCCATCGTTGGATGTCCCTCTGCCGCCATCCCTTGGCTTATCAACAATTAAGCCCATTTTATCCCGAAATTCGGCCTGAACTCTTTCTTTTTTTTTAACAGTTCTGCTGATCTTACTTGCCAGAGCTTGACTTCCAATTTATGGGAAAGGTGCAAAAAGTACTCAAAGAAGCGAATGTATTAATGAAGTGGAGATAAGCCGAACTCAAAATACTTTTCCTGCACTTTTCTTGAAAGACATTTCCCAATATTATTCATCTCCGTGGGTTTCGCTCCACACATATAAAGCAGTTCATAGTGGGTGTGTTGCTTAGCGAGTTGCACACTTTCCCATCTACCATAGTAAGTTGAAGGGCATGCCTTATGAATAATTTTTTTATCGGCAATTTAAATTCGGTTGGCATAAAGTCGCTTATTTTCTTCTTGAAGTACTGTTCTTCTTCAACGGATAGTGTGACGGTCTCTTTTTTAAATTGAAGTCTGACTGGCCTACAATATCGTGTAGATGATGGCTTGTGATTTTTCCATATTATTTTAGAGTCAATTTCAGTTACAAGCTGAAGTGGCACGTACGATGTTACAAAAAGACTTTTATCATCGTCATTACAGTTGGAAAACTTTTGTTTGTATTCACTGTGACCTGTGCTGCCATCAAAACCCCATTTTCCAATCAATTTTAAATTACTTTCCGTTTCATCAATACAATTTTCATGCAAACTTTTTTGAAGTTGGATGATACTCAGAGCTTTGTTATCCAGAAGACTTTGCAGTTCCACTTTAATGTTTGTTGGATATCTTAATGTTTTGTGTTTAAGAATTTCCTCGTAGCTTGGCAACAAATCGAAGGAAGCTTGAGTATTTATGAAGGAACGTATATGCAAGTATTGGTGTTTCGATAACCCAGTTTCCATTAATAGCGACAATACCTTTTCAACATTTGCTTCCCGACACTCAAGATTCGGCTGGAAATCGGATGAGCACAAAACAGAAGCTGCAGACTCGTCATGACTTCGCTACCCGGCGATGTTTCGTCCTTTTTGAAGACTCAGCAAAATCGATCTTGGGGCGTCCACGATTAACAGTCCGACTCATTTGTAGAGGATCAGAAATGCGCATTAAAATAATTGCTTCCTTTGTGTTCAACCATTCGGATTGATATTTCACAAGCAAGCTCTTAATCCGTTTGTACTGAACCCAATAAGCAATGATTTTATTGCAAACGTAATCAATGCATTTTTTAACTTTGCTGAACTCGACTTCGAAGCTCTTGGTTGTAATGCTTTTCTGTATTAAATAGATTACATTTGTAGTTTTTTCCAGCATTTGTACCCTTTTCTCTGAACCAAAGATCTAGTATATTAATGCGTGAAAACACACAACTATTAGAAGAGCCTGTAAAAACAAAATCAAATGCGACATGGCGAAAGCAAAATGTAAATAATAATAATACATATGCAAAAATGTATACAAACACACAAAACGAAAACAAAAGCAAAATCACAAACACGAAGAAAGAGCAGCCCATTTCGGAGCAACATAACCTTGAAAAAGAGTCAGACGGCTTCAGTTAATTATTGAGTAAACACAAATTGGCAACTATTAGCAGCCAAATTTTTCATTAATATTACCTTAAGACATTGACAATTACAGTAATAACACACACAATGGGTGGAACCGGGGGTAACAAAACTAAAACATTAGGTAAACTTGGAAAAGACGTTCACAAAATACGCAAAAAAGGTTAAATCAATCAAAACTACCAAAAAAATTTCATTGATCAAATCAATTTTACAATATTTATTTATTAAAGTAAATACCTTCCATTCTAAATTATAAAAATCGGTCCACTCTGTGCAAAGTTTGGTTTCTTTGAAGTGCGCTATTGCTGTACAAAAATCAGACTTAGCGCTGCAGCTTTGCAAAAACGAGCACATGTTCACAACTGTAAATCTATTTTTAGAAAGTCCCGTTAGAATTCCAGAAAAATCTGGTTTGCCATGATAAACTTTTCACATTTGTGAGACAATTTGGTTACATTTCGTGAACATACTGTAAAACCGAATTTTTTATTTTTGGCCTATGGACGCAACCACTGTGCGTAGTGGAGTTTAGAGACGACACCGGTGATCCGATGGTTTGCCAGAGTGCTTGGCGGCAGTGTAGCCACCCCTGCCGATTCCGACTCGAATGCCCCTGGTATTGACCTAAGCTGCACCAAGCTCGGAAGTAGGCATGCGCCGCTTGAAAACTTTGCGGACTGTCGCGGTATTGACCGCCGTACAGTCAACGGAGTCTCAAGCGTTGGGTATGCCACACGCAAAGTATTTTGCACTTTCACGTTCACTCCGATCGCCCCATTAAAATTAATTTACAACAGCACTGGTTTTAATTTTATTCTTTCTTTATTTTCTTTCCACAGCGTGCCCTAATACCCTACCTAGTTCGCACCAGACGAATGTCTTGAGAAGAGCGGGGAAAATATTTTGCGAAGTCTTGCTTATCCTGATACCTCGTGGTTTTCTGTTTCCAGCTGCGTGTATGTGTTCTGCTTCCCTCGTTTCCAGCGTACCGAACTGGTGTGTGTGTCTGTCTATGCTTGTCCTCTGGTTCTTTTGTTTCCTGTGTGTATCCTTGCCCAGTACATCCTTCGTTGTCCTGACCCTCGCTGCGTCAACTTATCGTCGCGGCCACCAAAAACTTTTCTCCCTGCCGGGCAAACTTGACCCTTTTATGATCCAATCTTGACTCCTCAAGCTGGTCTCGCGGTGGCGATCGCGAACCCTTGGCTGCACTGCCCTGTGCTGTGGCCATTGCCCGCGCCGTTTGGCTCGTGCCATTCTGCTGCTGCAAGTGGCTTCGCTCTCGCTCTCTGTTGCGCTGTCCTCTGCTGTGGCCGCTGCCCGCGCCGTTTGGCTCGTGCCATTCTGCTGCTGCGGCTGTGCTGTCGGCGTCGCCTGGCTGTGGTGTTTTCTTCGTCGCGGCTTTCCTCTCTTCTGTATTTACTCTGTTAAAGGGGGTCCCGTTTCTACATGTATACAACTACTATGGGCCTTATATATATCTAACTCAAAAATATAACTTAACCCTAAAAATGTGCATCGTCACAGCACTCCTTCACAGCATTAATGTCATTATTTAACTAATATATAGCTATTAAATAGTAATTTTATTAGAAAATAACATATTCCATATATTCACGTTTCCCGCCTGCAGCCATTTGAGCAAAAACAAAACAAGTAAAAACGTTGCAGTCGGACGCAACCGACTGCGAAATACTTTGATACCAGTAAATGAACGGCTTATAAGGGGGAATGCAGGGACGAAGGGAGTGGGCCATGTGGTAAACATCGCCAGCTATCATGTTACCAAATTTGGTGACTTTTCCTCAAAAGCTGTGGAAGATAACTTAACTTCAAAATGTAAAAGGTGGGCGGCAGAGGTGGGCGCTGCATCCAAATTTTTGAATCAAATGTTTTTAACTGTCACTATCTATCTGCCTACCAAGTTTGGTGGCTCTAGCTCAAAAACTGTTAGAGATATAGCCGATTCCGATTTTATAAGGCGTGTGGCTTAGGTGGGCGTGGCATCCAAAATTTTGATGCACATCTTTGGTAGATGCTGCCTTCTATCTTTCTACCCAATTTACGGGCTCTAGCTTAAAAACTATAAGAGATTTCGAAATTTCCGATTTTAAATAGTGTGCGGCAGAGGTGGGCGTGGCATCCTAATTTTTGGTGCAGACCTTTTGTAGATGTCACCATATATCCTCCTACCAAATTCGGTGACTCTAGCTCGAAAAATGTGAAAACTATAGGCGTTTCCAATCTCATGTAGAAGGGGGGGTTGGGATCGGAATCATGGGGCGTGGCATCCAAAACGTCAATATCTATCTTCACACAAAATTTGGTGGCTCTAGCCCAAAAAATGTGAAAACTATAGGCGTTTCCAATTTATTGGTGAAAGGGGGATGGGGGCGGAATCAGGGGGCGTGGCATCCAAAATGTTGATGCATATTTTTGGGGAACGTCAATATCTATCTTGACACAAAATTTGATGGCTCTAGCCCAAAAAATGTGAAAACTATAGGCGTTTCCAATTTCATGGAGAAGGGGGGATGGGGGCGGAATCAGGGGGCGTGGCATCCAAAATTTTGATGCATGTTTTTGGGGAACGTCAATATCCATCTTGACACAAAATTTGGTGGCTATAGCCCAAAAAATGTGAAAACTATAGGCGTTTCCAATTTCATGGAGAAGGAGTGGTGGGGGGGATGGAGGCGGAATCAGGGGACGTGGCATCCAAAATTTTGATGCATTTTTTTGGGGAACGTCAATATCTATCTTGACACAAAATTTGGTGCCTCTAGCCCAAAAAATGTGAAAACTATAGGCGTTTCCAATTTCATGGAGAAGGGGGGATGGGGGCGGAATCAGGGGGCGTGGCATCCAAAATGTTGATGCATATTTTAGGGGAACGTCAATATCTATCTTGACACAAAATTTGATGGCTCTAGCCCAAAAAATGTGAAAACTATAGGCGTTTCCAATTTCATGGAGAAGGGGGGATGGGGGCGGAATCAGGGGGCGTGGCATCCAAAATTTTGATGCATGTTTTTGGGGAACGTCAATATCCATCTTGACACAAAATTTGGTGGCTATAGCCCAAAAAATGTAAAAACTATAGGCGTTTCCAATTTCAAGGAGCAGGGATGATGGGGGCGGAAGGAGTGGGCGTGGCATCCAAAATTTTTATGCAGTTTTTTCAGGGAACTGACTAGCTATCTGCGTGCAAAATTTGGTAACTCTAGCTGTAAGAATGTGAGAAATATTTGGTTTTCAGCTATCGAATTTATCGATTTCCCAGCCTCCTAGTAGGCGTGCCAACCCAATCTTGACACTTTATCTGTACCGTCTATAGATAAACATAATTGCAAAGTTTCAAGTCTCTAGCTTTACGGGTGTCGAAAAAAGTTGCGTTCATACGGACGGACAGACGGACAGACGGTCAGACGGACAGACGGACAGACAGACACCATGACGGACATTGCACAAAACCAATATACTATGAGACCTTCGGTATCAAAGTATAAAAAGAGAACAACAACAACGCAACTTTTTTCGACACCCGTAAAGCTAGAGACTTGAAACTTTGCAATTATGTTTGTCTATAGGCCAGACAGATAAAGTGTCAAGATTGGGTTGACACGCCTACTAGGAGGCTGGGAAATCGATAATTTCGATAGCTGAAAACCGATATTTCTCACATTCCTGCAGATAGAGTTACCAAATTTTGCACGAAGATAGCTAGTCACGACCCTGAAAAAACTGCATTAAAATTTTGGGTGCCACGCCCAATTTTGGAAGCCACACCCTCTGATTCCGCCCCCATCCCCACTTCTTCTTGAAATTGAAAACGCCTATACTTTTCACATTTTTGTGATAGAGCCACCAAATTTTTTGTCAATATAGGTTATCACGTTCCCCAAAAAAATGAATAAAAATTTTGGATACCACGTCCTCTAATTCCTCCCCATCCCCCCTTCTCCTTGAAATTGGAAACGCCTATAGTTTTCACATTTTTATACTTTGATACCGAAGGTCTCATAGTATATTGGTTTTGTGCAATGTCCGTCATGGTGTCTGTCTGTCCGTCTGTCCGTCTGTCCGTCTGACCGTCTGTCCGTCTGTCCGTCCGTATGAACGCAACTTTTTTCGACACCCGTAAAGCTAGAGACTTGAAACTTTGCAATTATGTTTATCTATAGACGGTACAGATAAAGTGTCAAGATTGGGTTGGCACGCCTACTAGGAGGCTGGGAAATCGATAAATTCGATAACTGAAAACCGATAAAACCAAATATTTCTCACATTCTTACAGCTAGAGTTACCAAATTTTGCAAGCAGATAGCTAGTCAGGTCCCTGAAAAAACTGCATAAAAATTTTGGATGCCACGCCCACTCCTTCCGCCCCCATCATCCCTGCTCCTTGAAATTGGAAACGCCTATAGTTTTTACATTTTTTGGGCTAGAGAAATCAAATTTTGTGTCAAGATACATATTGAAGTTCCCCAAAAAAATGCATCAAAATGTTGGATGCTACGCCCCCTGATTCCGCCCCCATCCCCCCTTCTCCATGAAATTGGAAACGCCTATAGTTTTCACATTTTTTGGGCTATAGCCGCAAAATTTTGTGTCAAGATGGATATTGACGTTCCCCAAAAACATGCATATAAATTTTGGATGCCACGCCCCCTGATTCCGCCCCCACCGCCCCTTCTCCATGAAATTGGAAACGCCTATAGTTTTCACATTTTTTGGGCTAGAGCCATCAAATTTTGTGTCAAGATAGATATTGACGTTCCCCAAAAATATGCATCAACATTTTGGATGCCAGGCCCCCTGATTCCGCCCCCATCCCCCCTTCTCCATGAAATTTTAAACGCCTATAGTTTTCTCATTTTTTGGGCTAGAGGCACCAAATTTTGTGTCAAGATAGATATTGACGTTCCCCAAAAAATGCATCAAAATTTTGGATGCCACGTCCCCCTGATTCCGCCTCCATCCCCCCTACCACTCCTTCTCCATGAAATTGGAAACGCCTATAGTTTTCACATTCTTTGGGCTATAGCCACCAAATTTTGTGTCAAGATGGATATTGACGTTCCCCAAAAACATGCATATAAATTTTGGATGCCACGCCCCCTGATTCCGCCCCCATCCCCCCTTCTCCATGAAATTGGAAACGCCTATAGTTTTCACATTTTTTGGGCTAGAGCCATCAAATTTTGTGTCAAGATAGATATTGACGTTCCCCAAAAATATGCATCAACATTTTGGATGCCACGCCCCCTGATTCCTCCCCCATCCCACCCTTCTCCATTAAATTGGGAACGCCTATAGTTTTCACATTTTTTGGGCTAGAGGCACCAAATTTTGTGTCAAGATGGATATTGACGTTCCCCAAAAACATGCATCAAAATTTTGGATGCCACGCCCCCTGATTACGCCCCCATCCCCCCCTTCTCCATGAAATTGGAAACGCCTATAGTTTTCTCATTTTTTGGGCTAGAGCCATCAAGTTTTGTGTCAAGATAGATATTGACGTTCCCCAAAAATATGCATCAATTCTGATTCCGCCCCCATCCCCCTTTCACCAATAAATTGGAAACGCCTATAGTTTTCACATTTTTTGGGCTAGAGCCACCAAATTTTGTGTGAAGATAGATATTGACGTTTTGGATGCCACGCCCCATGATTCCGATCCCAACCCCCCCTTCTACTTGAGATTGGAAACGCCTATAGTTTTCACATTTTTCGAGCTAGAGTCACCGAATTTGGTAGGAGGATATATGGTGACATCTACAAAAGGTCTGCACCAAAAATTAGGATGCCACGACCACCTCTGCCGCCAACTATTTAAAATCGGAAATTTCGATATCTCTTATAGTTTTTAAGCTAGAGCCCGTAAATTGGGTAGAAAGATAGAAGGCAGCATCTACCAAAGATGTGCATCAAAATTTTGGATGCCACGCCCACCTAAGCCACACGCCTTATAAAATCGGAATCGGCTATATCTCTAACAGTTTTTGAGCTAGAGCCACCAAACTTGGTAGGCAGATAGCTAGTGACAGCTAAAAACATTTGATTCAAAAATTTGGATGCAGCGCCCACCTCTGCCGCCCACCTTTTACATTTTGAAGTTAAGTTATCTTCCACAGCTTTTGAGGAAAAGTCACCAAATTTGGTAACATGATAGCTGGCGATGTTTACCACATGGCCCACTCCCTTCGCCCCTGCGTTCCCCCTTATAAGCCGTTCATTTACTGGTATCAAAGTATTTCGCAGTCGGTTGCGTCCGACTGCAACGTTTTTACTTGTTTGAACTAGAGTCACCAAATTTGGTAGGAAGATATATGGTGACATCGTCAAAACCAAATTGCATTTCAAAGTGATCAAACGTTCGCAAACGAGGTCCGAATTCGATTATTTAAAATGAACTTTAAAGTTTCAAGTACTTACATTAATGAATTCTTCTTCTGAAATTAATCTGATTCATTTATTATTTGTTGTGTATGTTTAATTAATTATACTTTGTTTTTTATGTGTTATGTGAACGTCATGTTAATGTTTAAATAGACTTTTAGATATGTTACCCCCCGATCACCCCTTTATGAGTGTTATCAGTGTATTTGTCAATGTTTGAAGGTAATTAAAACGTTTAGTGTAGCTGCTGATATTTGCTGATTTGTGTGTATTCATAAATAAACTCAAGCTGTCTTATGGTTTTCAAGGTCAAATTTGCGACACAATCTGCTGCTCTTCCTTTGCTTTTGTGATGTATCTTTAGTGTTCGTCATTTGTGTTTGTAGACAATTTTGCATATTCTTTTTTTCGCTCATTTTTATGTTATCCTTTTCTATAGGCGCTTCTATATTTTCACGCATGTACATCTTTGATCTTTGGTGCACAAAAGAGGGCATGAATGCAGAAAAAACTCGAAGAGTGACTAGTTTGGTAGAGGATAGCATTAAAAACAAAAGCTACGCAGTTGATATGATAAAACTTAAGAAATGCATTAGTTACATTTGCAAAAAATTATTTCTTATTGGACTAAATACATGCGTATTAAGAGTTCAATTGTTAGGTTAGGTTAGGTTAGACCGGCTGACCCTCTTCGGGGGAAGTGTCACATATAGACCACTGAGGGTCCTTAGTGAAGCCGGCGTCAGGAGTCCTGTAAGCATGCGGCAATCATGCCTTTGTAGTTTCAGCATGTATTGCGATAGCTTGTCGCTGTGCGTTTTACACATTATTTTGGAGATCCTGCAATTAGAGGTGTTTGTCCACCTTTGTGCTGCAGAATACCGTGCCTGTGTTTCCATGTACGAGTGTAGCGTTCGCAAGGAGATCGGAGTTTCCGCCATGTGGCTGTTGAGTCCCGTCGCTCCTTGTTTAGCCAGAGAGTCAGCTTTTTCATTTCCTTCGAAACCCTGATGGCTGGGAATCCAATAGATGCGCACGTTTTTGAGCGTGCTAAGCGCATCTAGTGCCTCCCTGCTCGCCAGGACATCTCGGGATCTTATGTAGTGCGACTGTAAGGCTTTTATTGCAGCCTGGCTGTCCACGAATATGTTTACTTCGTTGAGTGTTGTATTCGTTTGTAGGACCGTTTACGCCGCTTTCCTTATTGCGAATATCTCCGCCTGGAATATATTGCAGTGGTCTGGTAGTTTGTAGGATAGGCTCATGGGCGGTTCGGCGCAGTACACTGCTGCGCCGACCCCCTCATTCATTTTTGAGCCGTCTGTGTGTATGTTGATTGCTGTCTGCTCTGCTCCTGAGCGCCAATCATCTTTTCCTAAGAGCGTGGGCGTGAAGTTGAAATTGTTTTTTGGGATCATGTAGTCTGTTTCGACCCGAGTCCCTATTCCAATTGTACTATGCCCGTAGTTATGTTTTGTCATGTTGCCTATCGTGCAAAGACGTTGAGCAGTCTTTTTTGCTACTAGGCGTGCCTGTATGTCCACTGGGTTGACATTTAATATAGCTAGTAGTGCTTTCGTGGGTGTGGTCCTCAGCGCCCCTGTGATGCACATGAGTGCATGTCGCTGGGTTTTTTCCAATCGTTGTAGGTAAGTGGATTTCTCCGTGGCCTTCCACCATACCAGTATTCCGTAGAGTAGTATGGGGCGCACAATTGCGATCAGAATCCAATGTGTTAGTCTTGGCGAGAGTCCCCAAGTGCTGCCCAACATTTTTTGCGATGTGTAGAGCGCATTGGTGGCTTTCTTCACCCTTTCTTCTACATTGAGCTTCCAGCTCAGTTTGCTGTCCAATACTATTCCCAGATATTTAATACTCTCCTTTGGTATCAGCGGTTTATCGTTTATTTTGGGGGGCGTCCAGTGAGGTACCTTGTATCTCTTGGTAAAGAGAATGAGGTCCGTCTTGTCTGCGTTGATACTTAGACCGGCTTCCGTTGCCCATGCTAGTATCTCTTTTAGTGTGTTGTCCATGACATGGCTTATTGTCGTTGGACATTTGCCCGTGATAATTATGCTTATGTCGTCCGCATATGCAGTTATCTTTGGTGCTTTCCGTTTGAATTTCTTTAATAGGTCGTTTACCACCAAGTTCCAAAGTAGGGGAGAGAGCACTCCTCCTTGGGGGGTGCCGCATTTTGCTTCCCTGATAGTGGTTATGGTTCCCCACTCCGCTAGTATTTTCCTGCTGCTCAGTAGATTTTGAACCCAGGATTGTACTGCTTCAGTTGGGTTCACAGCTCTTAGGCTGTGCATAATTGCCTCCGTCGACACATTGTTAAATGCGCCTGAGATGTCCAGAAATGCGCCTAGGGCGTATTCTTTGTGGTGAAGTGCATTCTCTATGGTTGCAACAAGGGAGTGTAGCGCAGTTTCCACCGATTTACCCTTTGTGTACGCGTGTTGATTGCGTTCTAGAGACATCTCTGTGTTCTCTCTGATGTGGAGGTCTATCAGTTTCTCTAGCGTTTTTAACAGGAATGAGGTCAGGCTAATGGGTCTGTAGTCTTTAGGCAGCACGTGGCTGCATTTCCCCGCTTTCGGCAAAAAAATTACCCGTGCTGTCCTCCAGGCCACCGGCACATAGCCATGGCTGAGACATCCCCTAAATATTTCTTTCAGCCATGGGGGGATCGTATGTTTGACACTCTGCAGCATGGCTGGGAATATTCCGTCTGGACCTGGCGATTTGTAGCTCTCAAAGGAGTCTATAGCCCACAGTATCCATCGTGTTGTTATGATATCTTCGGGAATTTCCACTCTGGTGGTTGGAGATATCATTTGTGCGTTTGTGTGAGCTTCTGTGCAGTTTGGGAAATGGGCCTCTAGGAGCAAATTTGCCGCATCTACACTGCTTTCTGTCCATCTGCCATCTTCAGTTTTTAGTTGGCTTTGAACTGTCTGTTGGCGAGCTAGCAGCATTCTTAGCCTTGCGGTGTCAGCTGTCTTTTCTATGCCTGAACAGAAGTTTTGCCATGCGAGTCTTTTGGCTACTCTTACTTTTTTCTTGAAGTCTCGGAGCCGTACTTTGTATTCGTTCCATACTAGCTCTTCTTCTGCTTGTTTCGCTAGTTTAAAGAGATCTAGTACATCTTCCCTTTGTCCCTTGAGTTCTGGAGTCCACCACGGGGGCTTGTGTCTCTTCTTCACTTGGGATGGTTTACACGTCTTATGATAGGCCGTCACTAGACTTTTATTGAGTGTCTCTAGGGACTTCTCTAATTTATCAGGTGAGGCTATCTTAGGTGGTCGGGAAAGGTTTCTTTCAACCTCTTTCTCGAACTGCTCCCAGTCTGTGTTTCGCGGGTTCCTGTACACTTTCTTTTGCACTGTTCTTGCGAAGTTAACTCGGAATTGAATATACCTGTGGTCTGAGAAGGAGTGTCTGCTAAGGACTCTCCAATCTTGTACCACGGTATTTGTTACCGACGCGAGGGTTAAATCGAAGACGTTAGAGGAGGTAGGACCAACATATGTTGGTTCTTCCCCCTCGTTCGCAATCTTGAGATTAGTTTGTATGATAAAATCAAGCAGTGACTCACCTCTATCGTTGATGTCCCTGCTTCCCCATACCGTATGGTGTGCGTTGGCATCCGCTCCGATGGTGAGGGACTGCTTTTTTGGCTCGGTCTCCATCACCAGTCGAGCAAGCTCTTGAGGGGGTGCGTCGGTGTCGTGCGCCATGTAGCATGATGCCATCAGAATTGGCTCATCCTTGCTACCTTCTTATTACCGTGAGATCGTCAGTGCTGTAATTAGACAATAAGTAAGCATAGATACCCTTTCGTACCAGGATCGCGGTCCTTGCTCTTCTCACTGTTGTTGTGTAGAATACGTTGTAGTTCGGATGTCTTAGTCCAGAAACCTTGTTTCCCGACGCTATCCAAGGTTCCTGGATGAGTGCGACGTCGGCGGGCCCTGTCTCCAGGGTTATCAGGATCTCCGCCGAGGCCAACTTACTTTTGTGTAGGTTGACCTGGATGATAGATTGTTAAATATCAATCTAATTTTCTGAACACTATTGAAACGTTGACGACCCAAAATTTTCCGAGCCCTGCTAGAAAAACTTGATGAGTCTGTAGCTTCTGTTTTGCGCTCATCCGATTTTCCACCGTTCCTAAAGTCATCCGAAACAAATATTGAAAGGTTTTATAGCTTTTAATGGACACTGGAATCACGAAACACCAATACTTGCTTATTCGTGAATTCATAAATAGTGAAGCTTCATGCAATATATTGCCAAGCTATGAGAAAATTCTCAAATTTAAGACTTCAAGATATCCAAAAGACATAACATTAGCTGAAACATATGCAGAAGTCGAGCTGCAGAGTCTACTAGACAACACAGCTTAACGTATTTTACAGCTCAAAAAACTGTAATTGATAATTGTCTTGATACCACAGAGGCCACATTAAAACTAATTGGAAAATGGGGTTTTTATGGCAGTACTGGGCACAGTGAATACAAGCAAAAGTTTAAACTGTAATGACGATGATGAGTAGTAGGGAACTGGCGGTTCGAGCGCTTTTGATTTTTGGCTTTTTGACCTGTCAAAATTTGACAGTTTTTTTACCCACATCAAATTTTATTACCCCTCCCTATTGATCCTTTGTTGACCCCTCCCTATTGACCTTTTGTTGACCCCTCCCTATTTGGTGATCCTTTTTGATTATCCCCATTTGTTGTCCTTTGTTTGGTATGTTGCATAAGGGCAAGGGGGCGGAGATCAGCGATCAAGACTGTGTGCGGCCGAATGTGTGCGCGTACATGTTGTGATTTGTTTGGTATTGGGACACAAGCAAAGTGGCTAAGCCTTTGTTTGGTTTGTTGCATAAGGACAAGGGGGCGGGGATCATCGGTCAAGGATGTTGCACGTGTACACGTAATATTTTCTTTCTCACGATCACGATCAAATCAAAGGAGACACCTGTGGATTGTCATAACCGTGAGAATCATTAAGGCAAAAAATTGTGACTATTGTGTAGAGTTGATTCTTTGTATAGATTAGAAAGTGTGAGAGGAGTGGGGGAATAGTGATTTTTTATGTTACTCTTTTGACTCTTCTTTTTGTACATAGAAATATGTTTGTCTATGGGCTAGTCAGATAAAGTGTCAAGATTGGGTTGCCACGCATACTAGGTGCTGGGAAATCAATAAAAACGATAACTGAAGACCGATAAAACCAAATATTTCTCACATTCTTACAACTAGAATTACCAAATTTTGCACGCAGATAGCTAGTCACGTCCCTGAAAAAACCGCATCAAACAACAGTGCTCCGCCTGTTGCATCCACTTTAGTAGCAAAAAACTAACACAATTGATTACCTCCCTCTTACTGGGTTATCAGAATGTAAGAGGACTTTGTAGTAAACTTATTATTTTGTACCTTAATAGTCATTCTTTTCCCTTTCATGTCGTTGCCTTCACCAAAACCTGGTTAAGACAAGATATACTTAATTCGGAAATATTATCAAACAGATTCTGCATCTATAGAAAGGACCGTAATCTGCGCCGTGGTGGCGGGGTGCTTATTGCTGTTGATGTGGGCCTTCCCTCTGAGGCAGTAATTTTAGGTGGTTCTATGGATATAGAGTTTGTTGCTGTAAAGTTAAATATTAACGGTGTTGGTATTTATATTTCTTGTTCCTATATACCACCTTTATCTGACAGCTCTGTTTATAATGAACATATGTCAGCAATACTTTCCATATCTTCTATGCTTTCTGATCGTGATATTTTTGTAGTTCTTGGCGATTTTAATATTGCTGATGCTACTTGGATTTCAAGTCCGGACTCAAGCGTGTTGACCGCCATGGTGCAGACTGATTTTCTGGTTGGTTTATTTGAAATGTCATTGGGTCAGATCAGCGGCATTCCAAATTCTCTTGGTAAAATGCTTGATTTGGTATTTGTTTCGGATCCATCTACGCTATCTGTGTCAAGATCCCTTCCCATATCCACTCCCGAAGACTTATACCACCCGACGTTGGAGGTGTTGATCACTTTGTCTGCCTGTGCCGTACGCCAGTGTAGTGAACCAAGTCAATTTCGAAAAACCGATTTTGTAAAACTTACCCGGCTCTTAGCAGTGGTTGACTGGTCGTCCCTCTATGGTTCTGAGGACTTGGTTACGGCAATCAGTATTTTTTATAGAACCTTAGACAATTTATTCGACATATGTGTCCCTTTTGGTAGGCCAAGTAGGAAAAACAAACCTGCGTGGTTTACACGAGAGTTGGCCGTCAGCCAATTGGAGCAACAAGGGGAATAACGCGCAACTGCAGGGATGCGCATGCATATCACCAGTATGTATGACCGCCCTTGTAGTGCGAGCCGTCCTTCCGGCTCACAATTGGTAGTGCGCCTATACTGTCCACGTGAGGGCGGCTGGAATCAGGCCCTTGGTAAGGTCATGTCTCTGCCAGGGTGCTGACGAATGGTAGTCGGGCGAGAGTCCCAGTCCAAGGAGGAACAGCATTGTGCCGAGGGACTCGTGGCCGAGGGGTTTGCTCGGTCTCTACTTTGCGAGCTTCCGTTGCCCATGCTAGTATCTCTTTTAGTGTGTTGTCCATGACATGGCTTATTGTCGTTGGACATTTGCCCGTGATAATTATGCTTATGTCGTCCGCATATGCAGTTATCTTTGGTGCTTTCCGTTTGAATTTCTTTAATAGGTCGTTTACCACCAAGTTCCACAGTAGGGGAGAGAGCACTCCTCCTTGGGGGGTGCCGCATTTTGCTTCCCTGATAGTGGTTATGGTTCCCCACTCCGCTAGTATTTTCCTGCTGCTCAGTAGATTTTGAACCCAGGATTGTACTGCTTCAGTTGGGTTCACAGCTCTTAGGCTGTGCATAATTGCCTCCGTCGACACATTGTTAAATGCGCCTGAGATGTCCAGAAATGCGCCTAGGGCGTATTCTTTGTGGTGAAGTGCATTCTCTATGGTTGCAACAAGGGAGTGTAGCGCAGTTTCCACCGATTTACCCTTTGTGTACGCGTGTTGATTGCGTTCTAGAGACATCTCTGTGTTCTCTCTGATGTGGAGGTCTATCAGTTTCTCTAGCGTTTTTAACAGGAATGAGGTCAGGCTAATGGGTCTGTAGTCTTTAGGCAGCACGTGGCTGCATTTCCCCGCTTTCGGCAAAAAAATTACCCGTGCTGTCCTCCAGGCCACCGGCACATAGCCATGGCTGAGACATCCCCTAAATATTTCTTTCAGCCATGGGGGGATCGTATGTTTGACACTCTGCAGCATGGCTGGGAATATTCCGTCTGGACCTGGCGATTTGTAGCTCTCAAAGGAGTCTATAGCCCACAGTATCCATCGTGTTGTTATGATATCTTCGGGAATTTCCACTCTGGTGGTTGGAGATATCATTTGTGCGTTTGTGTGAGCTTCTGTGCAGTTTGGGAAATGGGCCTCTAGGAGCAAATTTGCCGCATCTACACTGCTTTCTGTCCATCTGCCATCTTCAGTTTTTAGTTGGCTTTGAACTGTCTGTTGGCGAGCTAGCAGCATTCTTAGCCTTGCGGTGTCAGCTGTCTTTTCTATGCCTGAACAGAAGTTTTGCCATGCGAGTCTTTTGGCTACTCTTACTTTTTTCTTGAAGTCTCGGAGCCGTACTTTGTATTCGTTCCATACTAGCTCTTCTTCTGCTTGTTTCGCTAGTTTAAAGAGATCTAGTACATCTTCCCTTTGTCCCTTGAGTTCTGGAGTCCACCACGGGGGCTTGTGTCTCTTCTTCACTTGGGATGGTTTACACGTCTTATGATAGGCCGTCACTAGACTTTTATTGAGTGTCTCTAGGGACTTCTCTAATTTATCAGGTGAGGCTATCTTAGGTGGTCGGGAAAGGTTTCTTTCAACCTCTTTCTCGAACTGCTCCCAGTCTGTGTTTCGCGGGTTCCTGTACACTTTCTTTTGCACTGTTCTTGCGAAGTTAACTCGGAATTGAATATACCTGTGGTCTGAGAAGGAGTGTCTGCTAAGGACTCTCCAATCTTGTACCACGGTATTTGTTACCGACGCGAGGGTTAAATCGAAGACGTTAGAGGAGGTAGGACCAACATATGTTGGTTCTTCCCCCTCGTTCGCAATCTTGAGATTAGTTTGTATGATAAAATCAAGCAGTGACTCACCTCTATCGTTGATGTCCCTGCTTCCCCATACCGTATGGTGTGCGTTGGCATCCGCTCCGATGGTGAGGGACTGCTTTTTTGGCTCGGTCTCCATCACCAGTCGAGCAAGCTCTTGAGGGGGTGCGTCGGTGTCGTGCGCCATGTAGCATGATGCCATCAGAATTGGATCATCCTTGCTACCTTCTTATTACCGTGAGATCGTCAGTGCTGTAATTAGACAATAAGTAAGCATAGATACCCTTTCGTACCAGGATCGCGGTCCTTGCTCTTCTCACTGTTGTTGTGTAGAATACGTTGTAGTTCGGATGTCTTAGTCCAGAAACCTTGTTTCCCGACGCTATCCAAGGTTCCTGGATGAGTGCGACGTCGGCGGGCCCTGTCTCCAGGGTTATCAGGAGCTCCGCCGAGGCCAACTTACTTTTGTGTAGGTTGACCTGGATGATAGATTGTTAAATATCAATCTAATTTTCTGAACACTATTGAAACGTGGACGACCCAAAATTTTCCGAGCCCTGCTAGAAAAACTTGATGAGTCTGTAGCTTCTGTTTTGCGCTCATCCGATTTTCCACCGTTCCTAAAGTCATCCGAAACAAATATTGAAAGGTTTTATCGCTTTTAATGGACACTGGAATCACGAAACACCAATACTTGCTTATTCGTGAATTCATAAATAGTGAAGCTTCATGCAATATATTGCCAAGCTATGAGAAAATTCTCAAATTTAAGACTTCAAGATATCCAAAAGACATAACATTAGCTGAAACATATGCAGAAGTCGAGCTGCAGAGTCTACTAGACAACACAGCTTAACGTATTTTACAGCTCAAAAAACTGTAATTGATAATTGTCTTGATACCACAGAGGCCACATTAAAACTAATTGGAAAATGGGGTTTTTATGGCAGTACTGGGCACAGTGAATACAAGCAAAAGTTTAAACTGTAATGACGATGATGAGTAGTGGGGAACTGGCGGTTCGAGCGCTTTTGATTTATGGGTTTTTGACCTGTCAAAATTTGACAGTTTTTGTACCCTCATCAAATTTTATTACCCCTCTCTATTGATCCTTTGTTGACCCCTCCCTATTGACCTTTTGTTGACCCCTCCCTATTTGGTGATCCTTTTTGATTATCCCTATTTGTTGTCCTTTGTTTGGTATGTTGCATAAGGGCAAGGGGGCGGAGATCAGCGATCAAGACTGTGTGCGGCCGAATGTGTGCGCGTACATGTTGTGATTTGTTTGGTATTGGGACACAAGCAAAGTGGCTAAGCCTTTGTTTGGTTTGTTGCATAAGGACAAGGGGGCGGGGATCATCGGTCAAGGATGTTGCACGTGTACACGTAATATTTTCTTTCTCACGATCACGATCAAATCAAAGGAGACACCTGTGGATTGTCATAACCGTGAGAATCATTAAGGCAAAAAATTGTGACTATTGTGTAGAGTTGATTCTTTGTATAGATTAGAAAGTGTGAGAGGAGTGGGGGAATAGTGATTTTTTATGTTACTCTTTTGACTCTTCTTTTTTGTACATAGAAATATGTTTGTCTATGGGCTAGTCAGATAAAGTGTCAAGATTGGGTTGCCACGCATACTAGGTGCTGGGAAATCAATAAAAACGATAACTGAAGACCGATAAAACCAAATATTTCTCACATTCTTACAACTAGAATTACCAAATTTTGCACGCAGATAGCTAGTCACGTCCCTGAAAAAACCGCATCAAACAACAGTGCTCCGCCTGTTGCATCCACTTTAGTAGCAAAAAACTAACACAATTGATTACCTCCCTCTTACTGGGTTATCAGAATGTAAGAGGACTTTGTAGTAAACTTATTATTTTGTACCTTAATAGTCATTCTTTTCCCTTTCATGTCGTTGCCTTCACCAAAACCTGGTTAAGACAAGACATACTTAATTCGGAAATATTATCAAACAGATTCTGCATCTATAGAAAGGACCGTAATCTGCGCCGTGGTGGCGGGGTGCTTATTGCTGTTGATGTGGGCCTTCCCTCTGAGGCAGTAATTTTAGGTGGTTCTATGGATATAGAGTTTGTTGCTGTAAAGTTAAATATTAACGGTGTTGGTATTTATATTTCTTGTTCCTATATACCACCTTTATCTGACAGCTCTGTTTATAATGAACATATGTCAGCAATACTTTCCATATCTTCTATGCTTTCTGATCGTGATATTTTTGTAGTTCTTGGCGATTTTAATATTGCTGATGCTACTTGGATTTCAAGTCCGGACTCAAGCGTGTTGACCGCCATGGTGCAGACTGATTTTCTGGTTGGTTTATTTGAAATGTCATTGGGTCAGATCAGCGGCATTCCAAATTCTCTTGGTAAAATGCTTGATTTGGTATTTGTTTCGGATCCATCTACGCTATCTGTGTCAAGATCCCTTCCCATATCCACTCCCGAAGACTTATACCACCCGACGTTGGAGGTGTTGATCACTTTGTCTGCCTGTGCCGTACGCCAGTGTAGTGAACCAAGTCAATTTCGAAAAACCGATTTTGTAAAACTTACCCGGCTCTTAGCAGTGGTTGACTGGTCGTCCCTCTATGGTTCTGAGGACTTGGTTACGGCAATCAGTATTTTTTATAGAACCTTAGACAATTTATTCGACATATGTGTCCCTTTTGGTAGGCCAAGTAGGAAAAACAAACCTGCGTGGTTTACACGAGAGTTGGCCGTCAGCCAATTGGAGCAACAAGGGGAATAACGCGCAACTGCAGGGATGCGCATGCATATCACCAGTATGTATGACCGCCCTTGTAGTGCGAGCCGTCCTTCCGGCTCACAATTGGTAGTGCGCCTATACTGTCCACGTGAGGGCGGCTGGAATCAGGCCCTTGGTAAGGTCATGTCTCTGCCAGGGTGCTGACGAATGGTAGTCGGGCGAGAGTCCCAGTCCAAGGAGGAACAGCATTGTGCCGAGGGACTCGTGGCCGAGGGGTTTGCTCGGTCTCTACTTTGCGAACTCTGGATACCTGCCGACCTCCAGTTTAAATCAGGCTTCCCACGGCACACGGGCTATGTCGCGGGTGACTGTCCTTTCCCGTCTAATCGTGGGACCAAAATGAACCTCAATTTACACAAAAACAATACAAAACCAGTGTCTGGGGCATTCAAAACCCCGGGGTGAACGCCAATCCCTCTACAGGTGCTTGAACCTCAAAATCCACGTCTGATACACCAACAGGCGTTCAAAACGCTGCAAGCGGCACAGGAGGGGGGCGATCAAGCCAATCATCCTCTCATCCCGGGCGTCGACCTGGAACGGCTCCTGGAGCTAGGCTTTTGCAACACCGGCTTCCAGGTCCGCGACTCAGGCGACTGCTTCGGGGTCCGCGACTAACAAGCCGTCCATCCAGGACCAGCGACGGGCTGCGGAAATTGTACAGCAGAGTTTGAGCGCCCAGCCTGCATCTCCGGATGGTGTCCGACTAGTGGAGTGGGGAAAAACCATCCTGCCGGATTTCAAGCCAGCAATCCCATCAAATCCTACTAAAGCCAAGCAGAAGCGACAACGCTCTGTCGAAGACCCGGCCCCGCAAGCCAAGCGGATCAGGCCTCAACCGCGGCCGCAGCCGCTCACACGGTCCTTCGCCGAAGCCGCAAGGGACAAGATCCTCATTGGGGTCCTGGACAAGGGCCACAAGGAGGTTCACATCCCGCGGTACAAGTGGGGGACCGTCGAATGCGAGCTACAGGAGAAGCTCCTCGACCTGATGGTGCAGTCTGGCGGACCACCACCTCGCTGCTCGGATGCCGGATGGCATCAGGGCAGCATAAAAGCAATAGCTTGCGAGGACGAGGCATCCGCCTCCGTCTATAAGCAAGCCATCGCCATGCTGGGAGAGGTATACCCCGGTGCGAAATTGGAGTCGACCCCGCGCCAGGGTATGGGTTTCTGCCAAACCCGAGGATCCCGACAGGATCCTAAAGCTCATCCAGCTCACCAACCCCGACCTGGCTACTCACCACTGGAGGATAGCCAAGGTTGACGCGCCCGAAGGCAACACCAGACAGGTGATCCTCATCATCAATGATGAGTCGACTGAAGCACTAGCCAAATCCAACGGTGCGGCTTACTTCGGCTTCAAGCCGGTAGTAATCCGCGTCTACCGTTCGGATGCGGCTAGTAAGCCTTCGGCCCAAGACTGTGGAAGAGGCTGCCACAACTATTACCGCAGCCAACGGTACCCAGGAGCATGGACGACACGCCGTCGGTTAAGCAAGAGGTCGAAGCCCTGGCTGGTTACTAGTCGGAAGGATCTGACCAGGCCTGTGACATGGCAAACCTTATCTGCCTCGACACCGACACTGACGAGGAGGTAGATACTACAGTGGTGGAGATTAAATCTGAAGATGTCCCTGCGACTTCTTCAGATTAATCTCTGTCATTGTAAGGCGGCTGCAGCCGCTCTACTGCTCCGCACAAGCCAAACGAAGGTAAAGTTCGCACCTGCATTCTTGAGAAGAAACATCTAGACATTTTTCTGCTCCCTAATTTCAGCAATGGCGACAACACTGCCGTTTGCCTAGAGCTGAAGCCTGGTCGTGTATGGCTCAGCTCAAGTTACATGGCCCACGACCAGCAAGGACCCCTGCCACGCGCACTACTACGTGGCCTGATCGCCAACTGTGAGGCAACGCAGACAGAGCTCATCATAGGATGCGACGCTAACGCACATCATCATCAGTGGGGCAGCACTGACATAAATTAACGGGGTGAGTTACTCTTCAACTATATCGTTTCTACCAACCTAAATATTTGTAATATAGGAAACGACCCAACCTTTATTACAAAGAACAGGGAAGAGGTCTTAGACATGACGCTAGCTACTGCCTCCCTTCATCAAAGACTCACTAGATGGAGGGTGCTCGATGAACATTCGTTCTCTGACCATAGGTACATCGAAATAGCCTTCTCACTCGATATACCCAAGCCCACATGGTGTAGAAACGTAAGACGCACGAACTGGACCGTTTTCAAAGAGAATATTGGAAATCTCATTCCTGAGCAGCCTCCAGCGGGACTCCCTTCTCCTGAGTACACAGAGATACTCACCGATAAGCTAACGGAAGCATGCAAGTCCGCCCTCGAAAAGTCATGCCCCCATAGTAAACCTAAAGGGAAAGCTAAACCACCATGGTGGTCCCCCAAAATAGGTGAGCTTCGCAAGACCTCACGCAAGCTCTTCAATAATGCAAGGTTAAAGGGAGATGACCAGTCTTGGAATCTCTATAAAACCAGCCTCTTATCCTATAAGAAGGCACTCTGACAAGCTAAGCGCCTCTCTTGGCAGAATTTTTGCTCCTCAATCGAGAACACTGCAAATGCTGCAAGGCTCAGGAAAGTTCTCTCTAGCACTCCATTGACAGTGGGTTTCCTCAAAAAACCAGACGACTCGTGGACAACGACCAGTCTGGAGTCTCTGGAACTCCTGACAGAAACCCATTTCCCTGGCTGTTCAGTCGAGGTATCACCAGAGAACATCAGGAGCATGAAGCCTTTGACTTTCTCTCCAAAGACAGCATCTCATGAGCCATACAAAGTTTCTCGCCCTTTAAATCACCTGGACCAGATGGCATTATCCCAGCACAGCTGCAGCATGCAGGGGCCACTGCCATCAACTGGCTTCAAAAAATCTTTGCAGATATCCTGACGACAGGCTCGATTCCCAAGTCATGGCTCGAATCCAAAGTCGTCTTCATTCCCAAGGCAGGCAAACCCTCCACGACCCCAAAGGACTTCCGCCCCATAAGCCTAACATCCTTCCTACTCAAGACGCCAGAAAGGTTGCTAGGCCTACACATTAAAGATTCGATCTCGACCAATCATCTCTCCCACGCTCAACATGCTTACCAAAAAGGCAAATCATCTGAGACAGCGCTTCACGCTGTTGTCTCCACGGTTGAAAAGGCACTCCACCACAAGGAGTTTTGTCTCATTGCCTTTCTGGATATTGAGGGGGCACCGCATTGTGGATCTGATCGACCAACTGCTAAAACGCAGTCCTCGACCATCTCCAGGTCCGTCTAGGAAATACAAGATTCCTCCTCTCAGACCTCCGACCCTAAACGGGGTGGAACTTGCCTTTAGTAAATCAGCCAAATACCTAGGGCTCACCATAGATAGTAAACTAGACTGGAACCTCAACACGGAAGAACGTGTTAAGAAGGCATCGGTCGCCCTATACACCTGCAGGAAGTCCATTGGACTGAAATGGGGAATGGCACCCTACATCACGCTGTGTACAGCCACAAGGTAAAGTCACAAGTTGCCAAGCCAAATGCAACCTGTAAGCTTTGTTCCAAAGAGAACCATTCAGTGCGTGTATGCCCACAGTTTCTGCAAATGATCCCAGATCAGGCCTCCTACATAAAGCAGCGGCAGCTATGTCTAAACTGCTTCGCCAGAGGACATCAGCTAAAAGAATGCACATGCAGCCATAACTGCTATACGTGCAAAGGTCGCCACAATACACTATTTCATCGTGGTGACCCTCCTACCCAGTCGGCCCCCAGGTCGTCATTAAGTACTGCTGCTGCTCCATACCTTCCCAATCATCCCATACAGTCCACTCCAGACCAAAGTTCGGCAAATATACACAATTATTTCACGTCGAACACGCAAGGTGTTCTTTTAGGCACTGCCATAATTAACATATGCCACCTTGGCACTCGTTATAAGGCACGTGCGTTGATTTATTCTGGCTCCGAGGCAACATTCATTTCAGAACGAATGTTTCGAATCATCAACCTCCCGTTTAAACGTGTGACAGCTCAAGTTGCCGGACTTAACCAAGCAGTGTCAGCCAATCCTGAGAAGTTATGTCACTTCTACTTAGGATCCCCAACAAAGGCGAAAGTCCCCATTGAAGCGTCGGCGTTTGTTCTTTCAAGTGTGGCAGGAACTCTACCTTCGCATCCGATTCCCGGAAGTGCCTTGCGAGAGTTGCCCAATATCCCGCTGGCTGACCCTCTATTCTACAAGAGCTCGCAGATAAATGTGCTATTGTCACTCTCCCTTTCAAAAATCCTGATCACATTAACTTAGGACATTCAAGGTCATTCAAGAAACGAGAATCGTTTAAACAGGAACATTCCTTTAAAAGAGCAGTACGACTCCGTGATCCAGGATTATCTGAACTTCGGTCATATGAGAGAAGTCCCCCCTTCTATCGATACTGGGAACTTTTACCTTCCACACCACGCTTTTTTTAAACCAGACAGCACTACCACAAAAGTTCGCGTTGTATTCAACGCTTCCAGTCAATCCACGAACGGTAAGAGCCTGAATGATGTCCTTCATGCAGGTCCCGTTTTACAATCCGATCTGACTATTCAGATCTTGAAGTGGCGTTTTTTCCGCTACGGCTTCAACGGTGACATTACTAAAATGTATCCTCAGATTTTAGTAAACCCTATCCTCCCGCCATTTCAAAGGATCCAGATTTCCAGATTATCGCAACACGGATCAAGAACTCTATGACTATGAGCTCAATACTGTCACATTTGGGGAAAATTGCGCTCCGTTCCTGGCAATTCGCGTTTTGCAGCAGCTCGCTTAAGACGTTGTTGCGCAGTTTCCGCGTGCTAGTGACATCATTTCCAACTATATGTATGTTGACGATGTACTAGCAGGATCGCACTCCAAGCAATGCGCCATTTCCAGCATCAGGGAGCTCCAAGAAGCTATGAGCTCTGCGGGGTTTCCACTTCGAAAGTGGACCTCTAATGACAAGGAACTCCTTCGCGATATTCCCAAGGACCACCTGCTAAGGGAAGATTTCTTAGAAGATTTCTCGAAGAGGCCAGCGTTGCTAAGACTCTAGGGATCCGATGGCAAGAAAACACAGACGAGTTCTTCTTTGCCCCTTCCAAAATACCGACAAAAGGTTCATTCACAAAACGTGAAGTCCTGTCGGAGATAGCCAAGCTCTTCGATCCAACGGGATAGCTGGCTCCTGTCATCATTCGCGCGAAGATTTTCATGCAGAAAATCTGGCTCCACGAGCTTGGCTGGGATGATCCATTGCCGTCTGAATTGGTTCAGCGGTGGGAAGAATTCCTCTGCTGTCATCCCCGTCTTGGTGATATTCGAATACTCCGATGGTCGCTTTTCAGCCAAAAGCGACCATCCTGATCCACGGATTCTGCGACGCCTCCCAAAAGGCTTTCGGAGCAGCATTGTATGTGCGCGTGGATGCGCACGGATTGTGACGGATTGTCAATCTTGGTCAAACGTGCGGTCAGAAGACAATCCAGCTGACTTAGTCAGCCGCGGAGGTTCGCACAGGAGCTGAAAGACAGCCAATTGTGGTGGAATGGACCTGACTGGTTAGGTCTACCTCAAGAACAATGGCCAGTTCCAACTGACTCGTGTCTGGAGACTGACATAGAGCAGCGTCCCATTCAAACCCACATGGCAGAACTGGCTCCATCGGATCCTCTTGACCATTTCTCCTACTTCGGCAGAGCGTTATGGGTTCTCGCCTATGTTTTTAGATTTGCCAAACGGTGTCGCCAACCCTCTTTGCTGTTCCCATCACAGCAACTCCAAAATAGTGAGCTTAAAGAAGCTCAAGAGCAACTCATTGTCTTGACACAGCGCAACTCATACTAGAGGGAGTATAAGTGCCTTCGTGACAAGCTTGGCTTGCCAGTTTCCAGTCCGCTACTCAATTCAAACCCGTTCCTTGATCCAAAAGGAATCATTCGAGCTTCCGGTCGAATCAGCAGATCATGCAATCTAAGTTACGACGAACGGCATCCTGTAATCCTTCCTTACTCATGCGCTTTTAGTCGTCTACTCATCCAATTCACGCATCGAATCTCGCTGCATTGCAGAAATCAATTAATGATGCGCCTTATTCGCTCCAAGTACTGGACTCCGAAGCTCAAGAAGCTTATTACATCAATGACCAATTCCTGTCGGGTCTGTGTAGTGTACAAGAAATGGCTTCAAACTCAGCTCATGGGCTGTTTGCCTGAAGAGAGGTCGACTTTTTCACGTCCATTTACACATACTGGCATCGACTTTGCAGGTCCGTTCGATATTAAGAACTACACGGGTCGTGCCTGCCTTATAACAATGGGCTATGTATGTGTCTTTGTGTGCTTCAGCACAAATGCAATCCATCTGGAAGCCACCTCTGACTTGACTACGGAGAAATTCCTAGCAGCGTTTGCTCGTCTTATAGCAAGACGCAGCTGCCCGACCAAAGTCTACTTCGACAATGGGAAGACTTTTGTTGGGGCTTCCAGAGTCTTTGCTCGAGACTTCTTGGAGGCTTCCAAGTTGAATCGAAGCACCGTCACCAAAGTCTCTCGTGGCATTTCAATCCGCCAGGTGCACCGCACATGAGCGGCCTATGGGAAGCTGGCGTCAAAAGCTTCAAGACACTGTTATATAAATCGACCTCAACCTTCAAATACACATTTGAAGAGCTCTCCACCCTGCTGTCGAAGGTTGAAGCCTGTCTAAATTCCAGATTAATCTCACCTCTATCCGAGGACGTAACAGATTTGCTGGCTCTCACTTCAGGGAACTTCCAAGTAGGGGGCCCACTCCTTTCCGTGACGGAGCCAGAAATCGAAGGAAATGCGGCTTCGATACTCAACCGATGGCACGACTTAAGGCTCTCAACCAACACTTCTGTTTCCGTTGGAAGGAAGAGTACTTGAAGGAGCTGCACAAGAGGAATAAATGGCAACTACCAGAGAGAAGCCTGCAGCAGGGTGACATGGTAGTTATCAAGGAGGTTAAGCTTCCTTCAAACGAATGGCGCTTGGGACGCGTCACGGAAACCCATCCGGGACAAGATGTCCGGGTCCGCGTGGTCGAGTTGCTTACGACCCGCGGGATTATTAAGAGCAGAGTGGCCAAACTTGTCCCCCTCCCACTCCAGTCCGAGTCCAATCCAACTTCTGTGTCAAAATCATGACTAGCCGGTTCATTCACTAATCTGTGTTTTTCATGTTTTCCCAGAATCTCCCTACGACGCAACATGGCACCCACCAAAGCAAAGAAGGAGGCACAGAGGCTCGGCGGTACGGCGTCTTTCCGCTGCCGTGTGTGCCGTGGAATCCACGCCCTGAAGAAGTGCCAGCGCTTCATGCACTTGAACGCTGAGAAGCGTCTCCTGGCAGTTTTTATAAATAAGTACTGCTCCAACTGCCTGGCACACCAACACTCCGGGCGGTCCTGCCGAACCGGTGACAGGTGCCGTGTCTGTGGCGGTGAGCACCACACCTTGCTCCATATGGAGGATGATAGCTCGGCCCGTTCACCGTCGAGGACCAGAGAAAGGCGCATGCGTGTTGAGGATGGCCTCAATTTCCGGACGCCCAATACGCCGATGGAGGAAGGCTGCCGGCAGGGCGTGCTAAACATCATCCTGGCGGACGAAGGATGGTTCAGGCCATCGACGGTTAGCACGGTGTTGGGCGACGATGTCTACAGCCTGATCATCTGGCCAGGCGTACTCCCGACCGACCACGGTCTAGTGGCGCAAAACATTGTGTTTGGGTGGATACTATCTGGAGTCTGCAGATAATAAGGTCCGCTCCCCCCTCCATTCATTTTTTTTGCAACTATATTGCAAGGGGGGCGGAATGTCTAAGCCTGAAAGTAGGCACCGGCATCTGCAACTCCCCATCCAACCAGTATTCTCTCCGCATGTAATGTAATTTGTAATTAGTACCAATTTACCAATAAAGATGAGAAGTGTGTGTTACGGAAAAACCGCGCGTTTAATTTTTAACCCGAATTCGTCTGCGACCAAAATAATTGAATTTATTTAGCGTCGATCGCAAGTGCTTTTTTTGAATTTTGGGAATATTCTACCCTCCCACGATTTCACTGGGGTCTTTGCGAACCGCAACTCCCATTCCGCCAGTTGGGTCCATACCTCGGTGGTATGACCACCTCGTCTTATGAATGTACATACCAGCCTACGGTAATCAGTTACCGTGGCACACTTATCCAGTCCAAAATCCCGGGCGATGGTCTTTAGGTCCTCCCTATGGCAGTGGTAGACCCATTGCACGCCCACGCCAGGTTTGTTGCTGTGTCCGGTCTCCATTCCGACGTGTTCACTCATCGCGGGTTTCTCCATACGAAAAGAAAAAAAAATCCATCGAAAATTAAACACAAACAAAAAATGTTCCCAGTTACGGACCGTTAGTGTCCCACTGTGCAACAGAAATCACTGTTTACTGTTTAACGCGACTTTCTGATTGTATAAAAAATAATTTTTTTGTCCGAATATTAACGCTTTTGTTCCACTGTACCACGTCAAAAAATTCCACTTCACTTGGTAACGTTTATTCTGGTTTGTATTGTTTTCCGAAAAATATATTTTTTTTCCGTGTCGCACACTTTGTCCCACTTTGCTCCCTTTGAAAACACACAGTTGGACTTCCCGTTTAATCAAGAATCCAAAACCAACACAAAAAAAAAATCGGCGACAGAAAATTTTTTTTCAAACCACCGTGCACTCCGCGATTGAGGCCCACTGTGCGACGATTTAACGTTGATTCGGTATCGAAAATGCGCGATGGGACACCGCCACACAAAATAAATATTTTCGCCTTTTCGCGGTTCTCGTCCCACCGTGCCACGCGAACACGACTTTTGCCCACACGTGTACATTCGTACTATATCTCTATAGGTGCTTATTTAACGTGACGTTTTCCATGTGAAGGATTACAGAGACGGTGCTCGTATATCCGAAGATATAGCACAGTGAGTCTGATTTAAGCGCCAGACTAACCCCCCTTTTACGGTACTAGTTTTTAAATGCACACTGTTCGGGTGTACATTAACTCAATTGGTAAGGGCTGAAACTACCAGCGAAAACACAACCACCACGACACTCCCACAACCTCAATGAGTAGCCTTGGAGACTAACTCAACCCGTGGTACCGATTAAAGACTCGGGTGGACTCCCTATTCTAGTCTCGACAGACTCGGATTTACGGCACCAGGTTCCAGTTTTGACTACGTCCGGGACTGGAAACCCGCGTGTCTCTTTTAGTCGGCTCATACGACAAGCAGTGACATACTGTGGTGGATATTCTGCTGCCCGCCAACCACACGGGTGATACCAGTTTTGGCTTTTAGCCCGGGACTGGTAACCCACGTTGCGCCTCCTCACCCATCAGTTGCAGTCGCCTTGCAAACGCAGAATCAGCAAACAGCATCAGCCGTTCCATCCTCTCCAGGGACTCCGTCACTCCAGAAACTCTCCAGACGCCATTCTCCAGGTACACTCCAAGTCCATCAAGGTTCCGCAAATCTGCATATAGCGGGCACACACATAGCACGTGTTGCCAGTCCTCAAGCGCTGCGCCGCATAAGCATGCAGATGTGGCGCTGATTCTCCTCGCATGCAGATTTGCATTCAGCGACCCATGGCCAGTCAGCAGGAATCCAGCGCGTAGGCTAAAACCGAAGTTTCGCCGGCTGAAAACGAAGCTTGCGTCCGGGAAAAACTGGTGTGTAACTCGTCCGTTACGGTCACCGTCCCACCTGAGCTGCCACTCTCGCAACAAGCATTCGTCCAGCAGCGCCATCTTCTGCTTCCAGTCAAGACCTGCCAAGTCTTGACCGAACAGCCAGTCGCCATCCTTCAACGGGTAATTTCGCTTAAGCTTGAACCTAACCGCTAAGCGCATAGCAGCTAGGTCAAGCGGGGGAGCCCCAGCAAGGATCTGCATCGCAACAGTGGATACTGTGCGGCAGATCGGCAGAGATCCATACAGGATCATCCGCTGACAAGACATCAACTTGCTTTTAGCTGTCACTTGGCTCCTCACCACGTCATACCACACTTAAGCACCAAACAGCGCACAAGGCACCATGAGTCCGGCATAAATGGTCCGCTTGACGCAGTGACAGGCTGCCTTTCAGCAGCATTAAGGCCGATTTGCTGATAGAGACAGCAACTCCGACCTCTCTCCCCCAAGCTTCTACGATGGACATGAGTTCCGTACCTTTTTCCTCCAAGACTCTGCGTGAGTTTCCCTCGACGAAGAGAAGCAAGTCGTCTGCATACGCACTGAGCGGGCAAAGCGGCTCCAGGCTCTGGAGAAGCACGTCCATCATGAAGTTCCATATAAATGGACCACTAATGGACCCCTGTGGGCAACCTCGTGTCACCGGAACAGTGTGCTCTCCATACATGCTGACGATACTTGCGCTCCTGCCAGAGAAGAAGCTTTTCCATAAGCTGGCTTCCTGGCATCCAACGTCGATCAGTCGTTGGAGCACTGTATTCCACTCAACGCGGTCGAAGGCGCCCTTGAAATCAACAAAGATTCCAAGCACGTACTTCGACACTCTGGCGTCAACAGTGCTCTTCACGTGCCTCCAGGCATCCTCAACACCATGAGTCCCTCAAGCACCTTGCCTAGCACTGGCAGCAGGCATATGCCACGATAAGAGGTAGGATCGCTCCTATCCTTATCGGGTACCTTAAGCAACGCAACCACTCGCGGGAGTTACCATAGACTCAACCCCCTCACCCGCTAAACCCCCACGCCTCAACACAGCATAAACCATCCCGGCACAACGAACCGGGAAGCCCAGCATAACTGGGTCATATGTTTTCTTCGTCGGCAGCGCATCCGGCCAACTGCTGACACAGCAGTCAGCAATATTCATGTAGGCGGTCAGCAACATTGTTGCTGATCATAATTCTAAGGAAAAACAATACTATGCACAAGCAGAGGGCTCATGCTCAGACGCTTGAGGTTTCAATAAACACTCGTATCCCGACTCTTAAAGCTGAAAGACGTGTTTTATTTTAAAACGTTCCTACACATACAAATATACAGTAACTCCATCATAACTCCATCACTCCACCAGGACTTCAATTACCCATCGACCAACGTACCGCTAACTCGGGCGTTTCCACTCGCTGGGAATATAGCCCTGCTCAAGACAGCGGGAAAACAACGCTGTGAGGTGCTGAGGGATGGCACGCCACAACTCCTTGCATATCGCCCCGGTGATGCCGTCCATGCCGGGAGAGCGTCTACTCTTCAACCTGGCGACACAAGCATCCACCTCAGAGACATCGAGCGGTTTCGGTGCGACGTCCGGGATGGCGATGGGTGCAGTCGACTCCGCAACTGGGAAAAAGTTGCGAAGGAGGACTCCCGCACAGTCGTGCCATGTTACAGCCAGCTCGCCATTCGACCGGAGACACCCGAACTCGATACTCTTTTTGCGACTTCTGCAAATCCTGTAAACGTGCCCCCATGGATCATCTCTGTGCTCTCCCACGAAGCGGCGCCAGTCTTTCTCCTTCTCCGAAAGAATTAGCTTCTTGTATTGATTACCGGCCCGCCGCAGCTCAATCGCAAGTCGCTCGGCATCATCAACGTGACCACGTCGATGAGCATTCCGTAGCCTTCGCCTCAGTCTCCTGACCTCTTGGCGTTTGGTACTAAGGCCGGCATTCCACCAGACCACTTTCCCCACGGCTCTCGGAGATCTGCGTCCAAGCACTCTGTCACACACATCGTGCACTAGCGTGCGTAGTGTGGACACTTAGAAATCCAGTGGCATCGATCCGTGATCCTCCGGCAATTCGGATGCAAGCCTCGCCACCTCATCACCGAACAATTCCAGGACGGAATCACTAGCTACATTGAGTACCTCGGCCCGACTACTTAGGATCCATTCCACAAGCTGCTCACCACGCTCATGGTTGAGGTGCCTCCGAAAAAGCTCAGAGAGCTTGCTTAACCACAAGGGGGATACTGCATTCGCGTCGAGGCCGAAGATAACAGGAATGTTACCGGCTTGCAGTAGCACCGCATCTAGATACTCAATGTACGGCTCCAGGTCAGCGTTAAATTGGCAGTATACTGATGTCAGGAAAAACGAGCCGAGTTTTCCGGTGATAAGTGGCTCCAGTGGCATGCAAATGGCGTCTGGGTCATCAACGATGACAGCTGCCTTCAAGCGCTTATCTAGCTTGCACCCTCGCTAGCACTGCTCCGTATATCGGGCAAGCCTCCGAGAGCATGTAATGCCCCGACGGAAGCCCCTTGAAGCGGCAGTTCCGGCAGTCCACCGGACTGGTGCACTTCGCTGCGATTTGACCGGGCTGGCCACATTGGCGACAGACTTCGCTCTTGAAGCGGCAATGGGACACCTTGTGGTCGAATCCGACGCACCTATGACTGGCGTACGTACGGACGAGCGACCGGCATCGGTATGAAAACCACTTGACATAGACCCGTCCGGTCTGGTCAAGTATGGCCAGCGCTTTTTCGTCGACTTTCAGCGTCAGGTTTAACTGCCATCAGTGACCGACCAAGGCTTCGAAGGCAGCTGGCGACAATTCCTCCTTGAAATTGTTGGAGTAGAGCTCCTCCATAGACACCTCGGGTGAGATGCTGGTATCTACGTCCAGTACCGTCACCTTGGGGCGCAGTCCCTTATTTTTTGCAACGCGGAGGCCCACCTCAGAGAATTTTGTGTTGGCCACCACTCTCTTCATCTCCGTTGCAGACGGTGTGCGGATCACCGCACCACCGCGCTTCAACTCGCGCACCTCGTGCACGCGGACGCCAAGTAAGGGCGCCACCTCCTTCATAATCTTTTCGGCTACCTCCTTGCCAGACAATTTGGCGTCGCGGCTAGTTACAACAGCCGACCAGGTCTCCACAACCTTTTTGGCCCTTGGGGCGGCAACAGGAGCTGTTCCGCGGGTAGCTGGTGCGGCAAATACGCTGGTCGGCTGCACGTGCGCTGCTGGAGCTGCACTCCGCAAGGTATCCGCTTGTCCCTCCAGCACTGCGTTGCTGACGGCGAGTTTGGCGATTAAGGCATCGTATTTTGCGGCGGCGTCAAAGATGGTCATGGCTTCAGCTGGCTCCAGCCGGGCGTGCAGCACCGCCTCCTTAACGGCTCGCTGAATCGCCGCCAGCTCTTGGAGCGTCTCATCCGTACCCGTCCCGACCGATGCATCACGCGCGTTGGCGGCGCGAAACGCGGCAAGCGTAGCCGCAAGCGGCCTAGGCGAGGCGGCGGGACCGGCGGTGGCAACGGGGAAAATATTGGCAGCAGAATCGGTGGCGATTGCGGCGTTGCGGGCAGCGGACCGGACGGCGGCGCGGACAGCGGTGGGGGCAGCAGCGGCGTCGACAGCGGTGGGACCAGCAGCGGCGTCGACAGCAGCGGCGATCTCCATCAGACGGGCGGCGGTGGCATGATCCGCATAGGGGGCGGAAGGGGGGACGGCGGTCGTCATACCTTCAGTTGCGGCGTTGGTGGCGGCAGCGGGGTCCATGGCGGCGTACTTCGACGCCGCGCAATCATCCTCCGAGGACTCAACGAGCCTGGCCCTTGCCTTTCTGGCCTTGAGCACCTTGCGCTCCTTTCGCGTACCGCGCGTCGAGGCATCGGAGCCTTCACCGGCGTCACTCGCCGATCGCGAGTCCATCGCGATATACCGCTCTCTATCGTTCAGTTGCTGCACTGCTTATATGTGGCGCTCTCTAATGGTCAGTTTGAGTAACTAGCGCCACCTGTTGGAGCACTTCCAAACTTTTGCACTGCTTTTAACAGCACTGCTTGCTGGTGGCGCTACCTATCGGCAAGTTTTTGAGCTAGCGCCGCTTGTTGGAACACTTCCACACTATATACGCAAGCGCTGTTGACCTACGTGCGCACTAATACACGCACACTCAATTGTTTGTTTTTTTTGTTTTCGAAAACGAAAACGAATAACGAACCGCCAAATAATGCGAAAAACGAAAAGGAAATTTGCTTGCGTTATAAATACACTTAGTCCCGTTCTTTTTATTTCAATATGTTGTTTTACAACGAGGCCACCAGATGTGGTATTTACACACACACGCCTACGTGCGCACCAATACACGAACACTCAGAATTTTTTTTTTGTTTTGTTTTCGCAACGCAAACAGAATGCCGCAACGAAAACGTACACGAACCGCAAAATAATGCGAAAAACAAAAAGCTACTTTGCTTGCGTTATTAACACAGTTAGTCCCGTTGCTTTTTAATTACAATATGTTGTTTTTATCAAAAACAACGCGCGGCCACCAGATGTGGGATTTACACACACACGCACACTAACACAGTTTAACTTCAGCAAGCGCGCAAACGAACACGTCCGAACGCAACGACAGTCAAAATCGAACTGACCCACACGTGTACACTTGGCACTCTAGCAACACAGTTCAGCGACCGGCTTGTATGCTCTGCTGTCATTTTCGCCGCGCAGGCAGCTGTTCGCTAACACAGCCGTTTCGAACGCGAACCGCTATGTTGATCGGTGTATCCTCTTACACCGTCAACTTCGTTGCGCCGCAAATATTTTCAAGTCCCGCAGCGTCGAACGGTGATTTCGTTTCAACCGTCAACTTCGTTGCGTCGCGGCAGATCCAACCGGTACCGATCCCGTTCGTTCTCCGTGCACACGCTTTCGATAATTTTCGTTGTGCCGCGAAGATTGCACAAAACCACGCACCTTATTGCTGGCCACCGTTATACATGCTTATGTATACACGACACTTTAAAAAAAAAATTTTCGTTTATTTTTTAATAGAAAAAAAATTTCCTCTCCCTTCACTTGTTGATGGTGTTGCTGGGGCTTTAATCCAGCTCACACCACGCCTACACAAATTTGTATTTTTTTAATGAGAGATTGTAAAGCGCGTGACTTACAAAGATTGGGAACGTGGGTCTACCGCTAAGGCCACGACAAGGGATTAGGGACTGCGAAGGGTTGGGCCACTTCGCACCTCTAGCTACGTGGTCGGGATCTTCGACAAATCAGGGTACGCGTGCGTCCAAACAACCAACAAAATAGGAACACGAGGGAATATCCGCACTATGGATCACGGATCTTCCTATGATCCCGCCTTTATTATACCACTAAACCAATTATCACCTAGATATATCTATTAAAGTATATATATGGTATATCACATACATTTGTTTCAGTTTCCGGCACGTGTTCACTATCTGCGTCTGTCTCTTTTAACATTTTTTTTACCAAATCAAAATATTGCGCGCGTCCGTTCGGTTTCGCATTTACTTTTCAACTCCTGAGTCGGTCGTGCTCCAGCCTCGGCGCGAGCTGCATTTTCGCTACTCCCCACGCTTATCCGCGACCGTGGTGGATTTGAAGATCACAGCTGGCGCGCTGCACCTTGCGACCCTGCGCTTTGGACGGTTACATTTAAATCACAACTTCAAAATTTCGGCCGTTATGTATTTATTAAATACTAGCTTCTCTGCCCGGTTTCGCACGGTTGTTGTACCTATTTAAAAAAAAAACACATTTCATGCAATCGTTCCAAATATGCGCGTACAGTACATATATTACGGCGATCGGCCTGACTTGAGAGGTTCTTAAACTTTGTTCTTCAACCCGCTGCGAACGCGCTATTATCGAGTCTCGGGCGCGGACTTAAAACGTTCGCAAATTTTGATCAGGGGGTCTTGCACGGGATTGTGACGCGTATTCTCTCTGACTTGCAAGACGATTTTCAGTTTCTTATGAAGATTCTCGATCACGACGTATTTGTATTGCCCTAGCTCGTGAGCTTTTTCTAGAAAGTTGAGATCTTGATGTTTTAGGCATTTTAATATTAAAACGATAAAAAAAAAAATAATAATACTAATATTAACTAACAAAATTTAATGGTCGACATACCAATTTCTCAATGTCCGGTTAGGCAAACTATTCTAAGTTTAGTCGAATTTGAGTTTCTCAATGTTCGGTTAGCACTTACTTATCCGATGCCTGGAGGTCTGTTTAACACTTATACCGATGGACATAGAATACTTAATTAAGCCTTTATGAGTTCTGCTTCATAAAAAAGATAAATAATTCAAGTGTCAGCTTGTATCGTATTTATATACAGAAGTGACATATCGATGAAAGGTAACTTTGGCTTTGAAAAAATTTAATAGCTTATTAGTCTACGCGTTTTACCGAAAAAATGAAGAATTTTTACGCTGTAAAAATCAGGAATAATTTCGGCTTCTACGGGTAAAAGAATTTTTCAAATCGTTCCAGTTGTTTCGGAGCCTTTTCAGTCCAAGCAATCAGTATAGATATAGATATAGAATAGATATAGACTAGCTTACATACTATACAATTAATTATAGATCGCTCCTTGCGTTTACTAATAATAATAAAATGCGCTCCTTGCGACTTGCACTAATACTAATACCTAATAACACGTTGAAAGATGTTCGCCAAATTTCGAATTTACTAGATTAAAGCTAGGAAACTTCAAGAACGATTGTCAATAATCTTCAACCAATTTACGATGCTCGGGAAAAATCATTTCAGAAAACTCATTAACAAAATCTTCAATTGTCTATGCAATTGTTTCACAACAATACTTTACTTCACATTTCAAATGTAGAATTATGATTGAAAAATTTATGTAGCGACATAAGGGAATTTAAAAGAGTAAAAGTCATGATATTTTTAAAATATTTTAAGATGACTAATGTTCTAAAGAGCTTGATGTTAGTTTTTTTAGAACGGGTATGATTTTACTTTTGTTTTTCCTAGTGTGTTTCTTACAATAAGCAGGTATAAAGAATTAGTTTTAAGCTCATTTAGTAAAGATAATTAATCTCCTTATGATGTAATGCTGATACCGTATAAGTACTCTTACAATTTTTCTCTTTAACTTAGTTCATTGTCTAAAAAAATGTTTTCATTGTTTTCAAATTTATTATTTTTGTTCTCTCGGGATTGCTTTGCTTCATTTGCCTCTTCCTAATGACTCATTCAAATTTCGTTTCACTGATTTATTTATTAGGTAGCTGATTACTTAAATGTTGCATCCCGATACTAAATCTAGGAAATTTTTAGTATTCTTAACTTATGAACTCGAACTTGCGGACGAGCTGGCTAGTTCTGGCTCCGCGACTCCTTTTCAGAATCCGGGGCTTTCAGTGGCTTTGACTGGGCCTGTACCAAAACTATGGTAGAAGGGTGGAGCAAATAAGAGAAAGTCAAGTACTAAATCTCAAAAGTGGATCCCACCAAGCTAAGGAGCTTATGCAACCATTTATAGATAGAAACACTATAGGGTGTTCCAGGTTTGAAACTACAGGTTGCCTACCTCACTGACTACCACGTTGTTAAATTCTATGAAAATAATACACGCGTCTGTGTATGTGTGTGACACGGACGCTTAGACCGGCGTCACCTCTGTCATTCCAAACACAACACAACAGCAGCAACAAATATAATCCAGTTAAACGACTGCAATAGCTCCAATCCCTTAGTTCACTTATTTGTTTCTTTTAATAAAAACAAACAATATATTTCATTTCTTTTTTCTTGTATATTTTATATATGCTTATGTTTATAAATTGAAAGATATGCATAATCGAAGTAACAAGTCGAGTTTTCTCAAGTAAAACCCAATTAGATCAATAATAAACAAATAATAAAATAAGTAATTAAATTTAAATTAGCAAAATAAGTTAATGAAAGGTTCTTTGTATATTCAGCTAACAACCTTGTCTTGAGGAACTTTTCAAAAATTTTAAACAATAACAAAAATTCAAAATTCATTTCAATTGTCAAATTAATAACTAATTGAATATTAATTTAGTTAAACTTATTATATAGTTATTTAATTATAAAGAAATTAAAATTATCATTAATTAACAATCTAATCGAAGTAAATTCATTTTAAGTATGAAATAAAATTAATCTGCGCTTGTCAGCTATCAATCAGTTAGGCCAAGTTGCTGTCTGAGATGCTGGTAATGCCTTTGTTAGCATATCTGCAAGTTGATTGTGGAAATATATTCAAGCATTAGTCTACGTTCAATCTGCTCACGTGAAAAATAATATTAAATATCTATATGCTTAGAGCGTTTGTGGCAAGAGGGGTTATTGGCTATACTTATACAACCTTGATTATCTTCATAGATCTTAATAGGTTGTTCTAACTTTGTTTTTAAACTTTTTAATAAAGATTTTAGCCATAAAGCTTCACTCACAGCTTCAAACAATGTCGTGTACTCGGCTTCCGTTTATGAAGCCAGCAAATTAAGTTGGTCTTAAATAGAGCCCTGCATTTTTGCACTTAAAAGACATCAAGACGGTCTTGCGCGCTAACAAAACAAACGACACAAAGACTTGGCCTCACTATAACGAGAAAAACAAAGGAATGGCAACTCGTTCGTTAAACGAGCGAAAAAATACGCATAACAAACCAACGAAAACTGGTGCCTTTTCCTACATGCTTGCTTATGACTCTAAAACAGGGACCGGCAGCGTTGTATGCACTGTGCATAGGATAAATGTCTCGAGCAGCGCAGTCGGCACACGCATAGGCTATGCATAGCGCAGAAACTTCGTGTGCCCTATGCACAATTGCTCGGCAGTTGCTCTGCTGCCGCAGCGGCACAGTAGCTCGGCTGCCACAGCGGCAGAGAAGCAAGAAACGTTTTTGCCTTCGTCTTTTTGACGACGCGCCTAAGAATGTGAGTGTATGCGTGCCGACCCCTGCTCTAAAAACATTTGCTGAAAGCAGCATTGCTGCAATACATATGCACAAGAACACTAATACATGTGCAAAGCAGCAAAGTTCGGTGGAAAAGAAAAGAAGAAGAATGCTTATATGTATAGAGTGGCTCAACAATTACAGTTATTTTGCGTGATCGTCTCTCATTCTACGACATTCGCTGCACAATTTTTTGTTGCGCAGCCGGCGTAGAATGTCTCCCATATTTGTTTGGTTCTTGCTGTGCATGCTACTTCCAAGGCATGGTTCTCTCTGTATATGCTACTTCCAAGTCATGGTTCTTGTTTTGTTTGCTTAGCAACACAGAGACACAGATTTTACACGTCTTCTTTTTTCATTTTTCAAACAGTACCGAAACCAAATGCATTTGTGCAGGGCTCTAGTCTGAAACATTCTGAATAAATATCCTGTTGTACTTTTTCTGTCCAGTTGACTTTCACCCCAATCCAACAAAGAAGTTGTCATAATTTTCATTTCCAGTAAATGTTAATTTATTTAGTATTTATTTTTTTTTTGGCATTGTTACCTCAGGACTTGCGACTAGCGGTAAGCCGATTTTTATGATTCTATTTGTATTTGAAAGCTGGTGTTTACCGTGTGGTCCCATTTATTTTTAGTCCAGTTCTGGCAATGGCTTCAATGAGAAAACCGCATAACTCTTAAATTTGCATATGTATCTTTCTCGGTTTTTGAGCTAGAGTCGCCAGATTTGTTGAGAAGTTGGGTGACTACGTCCCCTTAAGATCTGCATTGAAAGTTTGGATGCCACGCCCACCATTGCCACCCGCCTTGTTAAATCAGAAACGCCTATATCTTTAACAGTTCGTCAGCTAGAGTCAAAAAATTTTGTAGGAAAATAGACGGTGAAACCTACCAAAGATCTGCATTCAAAATTTGGATGCCACACCCACCTCTGCCGCCCACCTTTTAAAAACGAGAATTTAGTAATACTTTACAGTCTTTGAGCTAGAGTCACAAAATATGGTAGGAAGACTGCTGGCGACATCATCCCAGATTTGTTGGGAAGTTAGGTAACGACGTCCCCTAAAGATCTGTAACAAAAGATTGGATGCCACGCTCACCATTGCCACCAGACTTGTTAAATCAGAGACGCCTATATCTTTAACAGCTCAGGAGCTAGAGTCACCAAATATGGCAGGAAGATAGACGGTGACATCTACCAAAGATCTGCACAGAAAATTTGGATGCCACACCCACCTCTGCCGCCCACCTTTAATGAGAAGAACTTAGTAATCTTTCACAATTTTTGAGCTAGAGTCACTAAATATTTTAGGTTTTTATACTTTGATACCGAAGGTCTCATAGTATATTGGTTTTGTGCAATGTCCGTCATGGTGTCTGTCTGTCCGTCTGTCCGTCCGTATGAACGCAACTTTTTCGACACCCGTAAAGCTAGAGACTTGAAACTTTGCAATTATGTTTATCCATAGAAGGTATAGATAAAGTGTCAAGATTGGGTTGCCACGCCTACTAGGAGGCTGGGAAATCGATAAATTCGATAACTGAAAACCGATAAAACCAAATATTTCTCACATTCTTACAGCTAGAGTTACCAAATTTTGCACGCAGATAGCTAGTCATGTCCCTGAAAAAACTGCATCAAAATTTTGGATGCCACGCCCACTCCTTCCGCCCCCATCATCCCTGCTCCTTGAAATTGGAAACGCCTTTAGTTTTCACATTTTTTGGGCTAGAGGCACCAAATTTTGTGGCAAGATAGATATTGACGTTCCCCAAAAAACTGCATCAAAATTTTGGATGCCACGCCCACTCCTTCCGCCCCCATCATCCCTGCTCCTTGAAATTGGAAACGCCTTTAGTTTTCACATTTTTTGGGCTAGAGGCACCAAATTTTGTGGCAAGATAGATATTGAAGTTCCCCAAAAAAATGCATCAAAATTTTGGATGCCACGACCCCTGATTCCGCCCCCATCCCCCCTTCTCCATGAAATTGGAAACGCCTATAGTTTTCACATTTTTTGGGCTAGAGCCATCAAATTTTGTGTCAAGATAGATATTGACGTTCCCTAAAAAAATGCATCAAAATTTTGGATGCCACGCCCCTAATTCCGCCCCCATCCCCACTTCTCCATGAAATTGGAAACGCCTATAGTTTTCACATTTTTTGGGCTAGAGCCACCAAATTTTGTGTCAAGATAGATATTGACTTTCCCCATAAAAATGCATCAAAATTTTGGATGCCACGCCAGTAATTCCGCCCCCATCCCCCCATCTCCATGAAATCGGAAACACCTATAGTTTTCACATTTTTTGGGCTAGAGCCACCAAATTTTGTGTCAAGATAGGTACTGACGTTCCCCATCAAAAATTGGATGCCACGCCCCCTAATTCCGCCCCCATCCCCCTTCTCCATGAAATTGGAAACGCCTATAGTTTTCACATTTTTTTGGCTAGAGCCACCAAATTTTGTGTTAAGATAGGTACTGACGTTCCCCATCAAAACTTGGATGCCACGCCCCCTAATTCCGCCCCCACCCCCTTCTCCATGAAATTGGAAACGCCTGTAGTTTTCACATTTTTTGGGCTAGAGCCACCAAATTTTGTATCAAGATAGGTACTGACGTTCCCCATCAAAACTTGGATGCCACGCCCCCGATTCCGCCCCCATCCCCCCTTAACCAAGAAATTGGAAACGACTATAGCTTTCACATTTTTTGGGCTAGAGCCACCAAAATTTTGTGTCAAGATAGGTACTGACGTTCCCCATCAAAACATGGAAGCCACGCCCCCTGATTCCGCCCCCATCCCCCCTTCTCCATGAAATTGGAAACGCCTATAGCTTTCACATTTTTTGGGCTAGAGCCATCAAATTTTGTGTCAAGATAGATATTGACGTTCCCCAAAAAAATGGATCAAAATTTTGGATGCCACGCCCCTAATTCCGCCCCATCCCCTCTTCTCAATGAAATTGGAAACGAATATAGTTTTCACATTTTTTGGGCTAGACCCACCAAATTTTGTGTTAAGATAGGTACTGACGTTCCCCATCAAAACTTGGATGCCACGCCCCCTAATTCCGCCCCCATCCCCCCTTCTCCATGAAATTGAAAACGCCTATAGTTTTCACATTTTTTGGGCTAGAGCCACCAAATTTTGTGTTAAGATAGGTACTGACGTTCCCCATCAAAACTTGGATGCCACGCCCCTAATTCCGCCCCCATCCCCCTTCTCCATGAAATTGGAAACGCCTATAGTTTTCACATTTTTTGGGCTAGAGCCACCAAATTTTGTATCAAGATAGGTACTGACGTTCCTCATCAAAACTTGGATGGCACGCCCCCGATTCCGCCCCCATCCCCCTTAACCAAGAAATTGAAAACGACTATAGCTTTCACATTTTTTTGGGCTAGAGCCACCAAAATTTTCTGTCAAGATAGGTACTGACGTTCCCCATCAAAACTTGGATGCCACGCCCCCTGATTCCGCCCCCATCCCCCTTCACCAAGAAATTGGAAACGCCTATAGTTTTCACATTTTTTGGGCTAGAGCCACCAAATTTTTTTGTGAAGATAGATATTGACGTTCCCCATAAAAATGGATCAAAACTTTGGATGCCACGCCCACACCTTCCGCCTCCCACCCCCGCCGATGTCAAAACGGTTATGCGAGTATCTTCCACATTTTTTGAACTAGAGTCACCAAATTTGGTAGGAAGATATATGGTGACATCTACAAAAGATCTGCATGAAAAATTTGGATGCCACGCCCACCTCTGCCGCCCACTATTTAAAATCGGAAATTTCGATATCTCTTATAGTTTTTAAGCTAGAGCCCTTAAATTGGGTAGAAAGATAGAATGCAGCATCTACCAAAGATGTGCATCAAAATTTTGGATGCCACGCCCACCTAAGCCACCCGCCTTATAAAATCGGAATCGGCTATATCTCTAAGAGTTTTTGAGCTAGAGCCACCAAACTTGGTAGGCAGATAGATAGTGACACTTAAAAACATTTGATTCAAAAATTTAGATGCCACGCCTACCTCTGCCGCCCACCTTTTAAATTTGGGAGTTAAGTTATCTTCCACAGCTTTTGAGCTAAAGTCACCAAATTTGGTAACATGATAGCTGGCGATGTTTACCACATGGCCCACTCCCTTCGCCCCTGCATTCTCCCTTATCAACCGTTCTTTTACTGGTATCAAAGTATTCCGCAGTCGGTTGCGTCCGACTGCAACGTTTTTACTTGTTTTATGTTGGACCTTCATTGTCCGAAGATAGATTTCGTAAGCTCATTATTTCCGTCAACGATCTTTTGTTGTGTGGTCTATTTAATAATTTGTTGCCGTCCAAATCTGATAAAGCTATGCCTACGAAACTTTTGACTCGACTTAGTGTCACATATAACTATAATAAATGTAAGGTTATCGAGACTTTCTACTGACTAAACGAAACCTGCTTTATGTAGTGTCAGTGATAACTGTTTAGCTTTTTCCACAACATCCTTTGCAAATAAAACGACCTGCCCCTTATACCAAATTTGACTAAAACGTTAATTAATTTTAGCAATCTTATATAAACAACAATATTTACGCAACGGATTTTCTATTACAACAGAATGGCTATCTATCAATCTACTCAATATGGGGCATCCAAGGTAGCGGATTTTTCTGGACTACCACAATACGGCAAAAAATGAAACAACTCTTCAATTATTGCGTACTCTGCGGAACTCCATAAAAAGTTGTAATTATAATTTTTTGGCTTAAAGTTCTAACTGGCTCTAGCCTTCTTAACATTGTATGAAGACTTCTCAACTGAACTAAAGTTGCCTTAAAATTCACACCTGGTTTTAACGTTGTGAGCATCGAATGAATACTTCTCAACTAGACTTAATCAGACTTCATTCAGTAAGTCACTTGATTATGTAGCGACATGTCTGCGTGGTCTTCAGATGGTATAAGAACCACATGCTCGGAGATTTCGCGGGGTCCACTCTAGCTATGCTCTTGCTATGTAGCTCGCCGGTTAATGTCGGGGTTCTTGCTACTCTCTCACGATTGTTGTTAAAAGCATACGCACATGTACACCCAGAAAAAAAAATCAGTGAGAACTGGCTTAAAACAATCCAGAAAAGGGTAAAAAAATGACTAAGTCGGAAAATTCTTATTTTGAGTAAGAACTTTCTTGATTTTAGGAATTTTCATTTAAGCCAGAATTACTTGATTTAAGTAAGATAATGGATAAACTAAGTACGTTTTGGATTGATTTAAGGCAAATCTGCCTTGAATTAAATTTTTTTACCTAATTCAATACAGGTTTTTTCTGAAATCAATCCCCATTTTACTTAATTTAATCCTGATATTGGCTTAAATCTATCCAAATTTTTCTCAATTCAATCCCAATTTTTGCTTAAAACAATCTAAATTTTGCTTGAATCAATCCTGATTTTTGCTTAAATCAATCCAGGTTTTTCTCAAATTAATCCAGATCATTACTTACAACAATCCCAACTATTGCATAAATCAAACCCGTTTTTTACTTAAAACAATCGTGATTGCACTCAAATCAATCCAGATTTTTGCTTGAAATAATCCTGATTTGTCTTGAATCAATCCCGCATTTTCTGAATTCAATCCCAATTCTTACTTATAATCAATCTTGATTGCACTTGAATCAATCCATATTTTCCTAGAATTAATCCAGATTTTTCTATAAAATCAAGCCAGAATTATTACTTAGAACAAGAATGTTTTTTTTTGAAAATAATTTATTTTATTATTCTTTTAAATCATAAATACAATATATGGTCAAATTAAGGCCTGTATTACAATTTTAAATTGAAATATTAAACATACTTAAATCTAACATACGATTATTATTTAATGGATAAATGTGTAATGGAAGACTGTCAAATTCGTTAATGTCTTTGATGAACATTTTTTTTGTAACAGCCTATTTCAGGTGCGCGAAAATGCATGTCAAAATTTAAAATAGATACTTGGCGACTTAAGGTAAAAACTTATGATTTTATACAACTCAAAAAAATTTTTATATGTACCCAAATAAAAATTTGATTTATATAAAGTGCCTTTAAACTCAATTTCATTACACATTTTGGTTTTACGAAAATCAATTTCAAGATCTGTTTTAGTTATCATACCAAAATAATTTTCTTTTGTTAAATCTAAAATTTTAAGCAAGGAAGCTGAATAAATTGGTTTAATTTAGTCTTCATGATCAGTTAAAAATTTTGCGAATTTCAAACCAGCTTTAACGGCTATAGAATAAGATGGATTTTTTCGAGAGTTAATATTATGAGTATATTATTTGGGTTCTCTTAGTTTTGATTCAAAGCGCATACTCCAAAGAAACCTTAGTGGACCACACCTTTTGATGGATGTTACATAATGCACCATGAAGTGGTGCTTAGGTTTCATTGGCCCATAGCGCTGATTATAAATTATATGGTGTTTTTTCACCAGTACTTGAAAAGACTCAAAGTCCTTTTCTATGTAGTCCGGTTGAAATAGAAATTACTAAAAGTAACTGCCAGTCAGGATCATTATTTGGGATTAAATCTCCAATTAAAAGAGGTAAAAAATTGACAAAACTGTGCATTTCACTTGCAGTCATATTTAAATTAAAACATTTTAATCGATTTAACTCAATGGGATTTGATTGATTGCCAATTTCTGTTTCTCCAAAATTAAACAATTCTTTTCAATTATTAATATCATTAAGAGTTATCACTTTTTTTTGTATTAAAGCTAAAAGTACATTGCAAACGTCATATTTGCAAACTCCTTCTAATATATCATGCATTATATCAAAGCACAAGCTCTCAGTGATATGAAAATTAGGCAATTCATTAAAAATACAACATGATTTAATTCCAGTCTCTTTTGAATCATTTTTATGTATATCAGATTGATAGTTTTCATTATTTCTTAAAAAAAAGTGGTTCTGCGGAAATATCAGTTTGCATTTGTGGCTTTAATCTTGAACAAGCCCGGCAGTACCGATTTTACAAATCCATTAACGCTATTAACTGCCAAGTTATCTCCGATCACTAAGCCCAATATAAATTTTGATGTGATTTCTATTCCGTTTTCAAGTAATTTAAGCTCCTTCACCAAATTGTGAAAAGCCTTTTCATTACCACATGTCTTTAAATCTGATGTAGAAATAAAAGCAGCGGGAAAAATGTATTCTAACTTTGATAAAAGGTAACGAGGCATTGCAGGAAAACTTACATAGCATCCACAAATTGATATTTTATGGCTACCAAGGGGGTTATCAATCTCAAAGTCATCAAAAAAAATACAAATGGAATTAACAAATCAGCTTCATATTGATTTAATTTACTTTTAAATATTTCGCCATTTGAAAAACCTGAGAGTCGTTTTTTAGATTAACTAGTTTTTATATTGCTTAAAGTAATACCGAGAAGGTTTGGTATTTCAAAAATTCGTTGAAAGATAAATTTTAATGGCATTATTACAATACTAAACGATTTAGAACCCATTGTTGGGTTTCCGCGAGAAATTATATTTCCAATTTTTTTTTCAATTATATATTTTTTTGGCTCATCGTAAAGTTTTAAGTCTTTTAAAGTCTTAAGAAACCTATACTCCGTTCGTATTTCTTCGAAGGGATTTTTACTAAAATTTAAAATAGTTTTGAACTTCAGTTGCAATGAATTGGCTTTCAATAGCAGTTGCTATAAATGTACTTAATTTAGTAATTGAATCTTGTAAACTTAAAACAATATTTCTAGGCATATAATTCTCTTGATAAACACTGTGAGGATAGCATTCTGGCTACCCCACAAAAGGCTGAGTGGTACAACACCCGCTGCGTCGTACCGTGGCCAGCCACTTACGCGCAGAAGAGAGAGCGATCGGTCTGATCGTTACGCGCCCCTAACGCAAAAGTGAGCAAGAGGGCACTTGACGTGACAGCCCACAAAACTTGACGCCGACTTCGCGTGAGACAAGAGAATGAGCCAGCGATTTTGGTTGATTCTGCGAAGAGGAGTTGGATTTTGGCACGCAGCCAGGCACAACGCGATTTTTACCAAGTGGAACAGCAAACAAAGTGCAACAGGAGCAGCAACTATTTGCAGCAACAACAACACCAACGGCCATAGCAGCGGTTGCGACAATCACCGGCACGGCAACAACAACAACAGCCACAGCAACGACAGCAACAACAACAACAACAGAGCCCCCAGCCACAGCACCCCGCAGCCACAGCAACAACAACAGAGGCAACAGCAGCGACAATAACAACAGCAGAGGCAACAGCAGCAACAACAACAACAACAGAGCGCACAGCCACCGCACCCTGCAACGGCAACAGCCACCGCAGCAGAGTCAGCAGGAGCAGCAACAACAACAGCGGAGCGAACAGCCACTGCACCCGGTCGCAACGCCAACAACAACAACCGTGGAAGCGACCGCGGCGACACTTGCAACAACAGGAGTAGCAGCAAGGAGACGCGGGATTCGGAGGCAGCGAGGAAAGTGGTCACCAGTGAAGTGAAGAGTGACAGTGAAAAAGTGAAAAGTGCAAGTGGCGGGGAAGCTGTTTGGCACACACACACACGCGCCGGCAGCCATACACACACTCACACGCACGCACTCACGCTACGCCCCGGCCGCCACGCACTTTCATACGCAGCCACACGCACTCACACGCGCTCATACACACTTACACGCACCCGGCACACACTCACACACACACTGCACACACACCTGTACACACGCACACCCACACGCAGGCAGGCACACACACACACTTGGGCCACCGCAGCGGACACACACACAGCTAGGGGAAGCTGGGGTGCATTCCGAGTCTTACTCTGTGCGTCCCGGGCCCTTGCCTAGGCCAACCACACGCGTCCCGGACGCGGCCGGAGAGGTGAGAGCGTGCCGAACGGGGCGAGGCGACCACTTGGTGAGGCTTCCGGGTTTTACCCTCAGCTGAACCAGGTGATTACTTGTCCTGATCCTCATCGCGTCCCCGAAGCCTAAGGTTTTACGCCCAGTCGACGCCGAGGGGCGGCCGGAGGAGGGGAGTTGAGGAGTCTTCCGGGTGATCACCCTGGACAACCAACCCCTTCCTTAGCCCGCTCCGAGGATGTCGACTCGGCCGCCACCACCACCCCTCTGACCCCCCTATATGTCTGCGTATTGGTGTTCGATACCGGAGCGGCTCACTCCAGGGTCCCAGTAACTTACAAATTATCTGTAAATAAACCCCGGACACGACTGAGACGCCGACCTCGGCTAGGAAACGTCCTTACAACACTTAAATCAAATATAATGGTTTCCTTTTTACAATTCTCAATAATGTTTGGTATATTTTCTAACTGCTTTTTCTTTAATTCAGCAGACTCAATTGAACAAGGTATATCAGCTGATTTTTTAAAAGGAGCATATAATTTCGGTTCAGTTAATTGTCTGGTTTGGGCAACATTATCAATTTTATGCACATTTTCTAAGTGCCTACGAAAACTATAAAAAGTAGCAAACAACTGGTTGCGTTCATTTTGCTTTCACTCTAATTTAAGACCTTTGGTTGTCAAACAATGAATGAACTTAAAATGAGCAATTAATAATTCAGGTTTTTGAATTGATTGAGAGCAGATAAAGCACACAAACATATTGATAATACTTGCTGTTCAACAATATTTGTTTAATTTTTATTTAAATATTCAATTAACGATGTAAAATTTGAAGTGTTAATATCAAAAGGTGTTGAAATATTAAAAAAGTATTTTTGAATAAAAAACCACGGTTGTTGGCAAGCCTTAGGGTACTCTAATGACAAAACTTGATATACTTTAAAACAAGTATCAAGACACTCAATAAATGATTGAAAAGCAAGTAAATTATCATTCAAATAGAGAAAGAATCTTTCAATTTTAGTATCGGCTATACCTTGTGCAATAATAAAGGGCTGTAACGTTAGCCCTGTAGAGTAATATTTTCTCAATTTGAATCTTGTAGTCATTTAAAGTTGCCAATCGTAGTACAAAGCTTTCCTGACATTCGAAAATACTTGCTTTTCTGCATCGCTTTCCACTGTCATCCTTGAATCTGACAGCCGATGGCAAAACAGCATTCAATAGGAGCGCTATCGAATAGTCCTGCGAATCTGTGGATGTAAAATCGAAATATTAAAACAATTAGTTAAATTAACTATAAATTGCTACCGAAATTTTACAAAAAATTACCTTTGTCATCGCATGCTTTTGCAATGCTTAGAGTCTTCTTGCAAGAGCTGTTAGCTATATTGATTTCATAAAATGGCAATATTTTACTTTTAAAACATTCCCATTTAGAAAACAACAAAAAACTTTTTTCGGGGTACAATATCTTGAAATCAATATCAATCTGCAATTAGAAAATCAAATTATTTAAAAGACTACAACAATATAATGGTTTTAAGACATACCAAATCAGAAGCTTGAGGATGTGCAAGTTTTGGCCATGCAGCCAATACATCTTCAATGTGTAGTTCCTTTATATCTCTTTGGCGCAATTGAAACGTTTTTTTCCACTTTTCGCAAACGTCTGCCCAGTCTAAACAGTCTCGATTAAGTGAAATTTTATAGCTTTCTGTAACGAATTCGTCAATTTCAACGATCATATCTTCACTTTCTTCCATACAGAAAGAGCTCTGTGACGAGCAGCTCAGCTTTAATTGTTTGCTTCGTCGATTTTTATACTTTGAATAAAGTTTTCCACTTGGTGAACGTTTTCTTGAGCCGGCAATAAAGTAATAGTCCTGTTAAAATAAGTTATACGTAATAAGCAATTAAAAGATTATTTGGCTGACAATGTTCTAGTATTGCTTACCTTCATGTTATTTTCACTTGGAAAATGAAAGCAAATTTCCTGTACCAAGTCTGTAAAATCAGGAACTCTAATTTTTAAGCCATGTTCAAGACTTTCCTGGACAATCAAACTTATAAGGGCATCTCTTAAAGAGGTAGTCAGCGTATTCTTTTTTTCGCTTTGCTCTTAGATAGTTTTTCCTGTATTCGATTCTGTCAACAAGCTAGCTAATCTTTTATTGAGCACGCATTTGCCAGTGTATTGCTGCTGCGATGAATTTTTCAGCCAGTTGCTAACCTTAGATGGAGCTGAAAGTGTTTCATAATCGATATCGAAATGCAAGTTAAAAAAAGTTAATATATTGAAGATTATGAAATTAAACTTAGTACCTCTCGCTTTCTCCATGCAAACAATTGCTCCCGAAATTCCATTCGGAGTTCTATAGGAGGAATTACTTCTTTTATATCGTCCGCATTCATAAATTTTAAGCCTTTAAAGGTTACGCCAGCAGCTATTTAGAAAATTAAAAACAACGCAAAAAATTTCAACATGGTTAACGCGTGACTTTTTGTTTATCTTCTTTAATATTTATAATTTAAACGGTATAACTTTTACAATGATTTCGCACAGAAATGTTTTTTGTATCGGCTGTTTCACTTACATATGTGTATGTAAACAAATCCATTAGTACATACATACATACATATTTATTTCAGAAAAGGTGCAAAGGAGATCAACAAAAATATTTTTTTTCTTCATTGCACATTTAAGTTCTTGTTATTTGTTGTAAACGTAGATGGGTGTTCAGTGTTTTTTAACTACAATTATCACAAATATTTTTTGTTTTTTTTTCATCCAATTCATTATGTATTTGTTATTTTCTACAGTAGTCGCTTGCTGCGCTTTGCACGATATATGCATACACACAATATTTATATGCATACAAGAAAAAATGTATGTACATATGTATGTATGAGTCTCCATGCAAAGCGAAGCGACCGGCGACTGTACAAAGAAAACAAGTAAGAAGGCTCTAGTCGAGATTTCCCGACTAGGAGATACCCCGAACCCTGTACATAACGCGTACAGTGACTAAACTTCAATCTTCGATGTTTCAATCTCTGGTGTTTCTTAACCGATTTCGATGAAATTTTCAAAAGTTATATCGTTTTCCATTATTTCAACCCCCATTTTTACATTTTCCAAATTCGAGAAATTTTTATAATCGATTGCATGTGTATTTCGGAAACGGAAATAGTTATCGAAAATCGGAAACAAACTTGTACTGCCTAGGATTCCGATTTTATAAGGCGGGTGGCTTTGGTGGGCGTGGCATCCAAAATTTTGAATCAAATGCTTTTAACTGTCACTATCAATCTTCCCACCAAGTTTGGTGGCTCTAGCTCAAAAACTGTTAAAGATATAGCCGATTCCGATTTTATAAAGCGGTGGCTTAGGTGGGCGTGGCATCCAAAATTTGGATGCATTTTTTTGGGGAACGTCAATATCTATCTTCACACCAAATTTGGTGGCTCTAGCCCAAAAAATTTGAAAACTATAGGCGTTTCCAATTTCTTGGTGAAGGGGGGATGGGGCCGGAATCAGGGGGCGTGGCATCCAAAATTTTGATGAATTTTTTTGTGGAACGTCAATATCTATCTTGACACAAAATTTGGTGTCTCTAGCCCAAAAAATGTAAAAACTATAGGCGTTTCCTCTTTCAAGGAGCAGGGATGATGGGTGCGGAAGGAGTGGGCGTGGCATCCAAAATTTTGATGCAGTTTTTTCAGGGACATGATAAGCTATCTGCGTGCAAAATTTGGTAACTCTAGCTGTAAGAATGTGAGAAACATTTGGTTTTATCGGTTTTCAGTTATCGAATTTATCGATTTCCCAGCCTCCTAGTAGGCGTGGCACCCAAATCTTGACACTTTATCTGTCGCGCCTATAGACAAACATAATTGCAAAGTTTCAAGTCTCTAGCTTTACGGGTGTCGAAAAAAGTTGCGTTCATACAGACGGACAGACGGACAGACAGACAGACGGACAGACGGACACCATGACGGACATTGCACAAAACCAATATACTATGAGACCTTCGGTATCAAAGTATAAAAATGCCAATTCTGTTTTTCTTATTGCTTTACAGATTTTAAATTATTAATTACTTGCACTGCAAATACGGTAGAACACTTTATAGCTTAAAATCCTTTAGTAGCTCCTCCAATTCATTCTTTGGCGGAATAGCAATTATGTCCGCCGCTTCCTCACTTGCACTCGTCTACAATTGCTCGACTCACATTATGCAAGCCACAACGATGAGCTGAACAAATTTGACCACCACGAAAAAGAATTCGCGAAAATAACTGTAAATCGAATCAGAACGGTAAACAGAACAAGGCACACGAAAGAAAAAGACGGGCACGCGACAAGATCAGCACAAACAAGTAAAAACGTTGCAGTCGGACGCAACCGACTGCGGAATACTTTGATACCAGTAAAAGAACGGTTGATAAGGGAGAATGCAGGGGCGAAGGGAGTGGGCCATGTGGTAAACATCGCCAGCTATCATGTTACCAAATTTGGTGACTTTAGCTCAAAAACTGTGGAAGATAACTTAACTCCCAAATTTAAAAGGTGGGCGGCAGAGGTAGGCGTGGCATCCAAATTTTTGAATCAAATGTTTTTAACTGTCACTATCAATCTTCCTACCAAGTTTGGTGGCTCTAGCTCAAAAACTGTTAAAGATATAGCCGATTCCGATTTTATAAGGCGGGTGGCTTTGGTGGGCGTGGCATCCAAAATTTTGAATCAAATGTTTTTAACTGTCACTATCAATCTTCCTACCAAGTTTGGTGGCTCTAGCTCAAAAACTGTTAAAGATATAGCCGATTCCGATTTTATAAGGCGGGTAGCTTAGGTGGGCGTGGCATCCAAAATTTTGATCTTTGGCGAACGTCAATATCTATCTTCACACAAAATTTGGTGGCTCTAGCCCAAAAAATGTGAAAACTACAGGCGTTTCCAATTTCTTGGAGAAGGGGTGATGGGGGCGGAATCAGGGGGCGTGGCATCCAAGTTTTGATGGGGAACGTCAGTACCTATCTTGACACAAAATTTGGTGGCTCTAGCCCAAAAAATGTGAAAACTATAGGCGTTTCCAATTTCATGGAGAAGTGGGTGGGGTGGGGGCGGAATCAGGGGGCGTGGCATCCAAAATTTTGATGCATTTTTTCGTGGAACGTCAATATCTATCTTGACACAAAATTTGGTGTCTCTAGCCCAAAAAATGTAAGAACTATAGGCGTTTCCAGTTTCAAGGAGCAGGGATGATGGGGGCGGAAAGAGTGGGCGTGGCATCCAAAATTTTGATGCAGTTTTTTCAAGGACATGACTAGCTATCTGCGTGCAAAATTTGGTAACTCTAGATTTAAGAATGTGAGAAATATTTGGTTTTATCGGTTTTCAGTTATCGAATTTATCGATTTCCCAGCCTCCTAGTAGGCGTGGCACCCCAATCTTGACACTTTATCTGTCGCGCCTATAGACAAACATAATTGCAAAGTTTCAAGTCTCTAGCTTTACGGGTGTCGAAAAAAGTTGCGTTCATACAGACGGACAGACGGACAGACGGACACCATGACGGACATTGCACAAAACCAATATACTATGAGACCTTCGGTATCAAAGTATAAAAATTTCCTGCGCTTAGTTGTGTGTATTCATATACAGCAGTAGACAAAAGTTTACTGACACAACACAACTTACACTTTTCTGGTGAAAATATGTATAGATATGTAATTAACTTTATATATAAATACATTTATAGTTAAGAAATAAAAACATTATTGTTTTTTTCTTATTCTTTGACTAAATAAACGATGTCGATCTTATCACAAAAGAAAAGAAATTTGCATCGGTGTCTAAATACTTTTGTCCTCCATTGTACACATACTCTTTTGGCGAGGCTGGGTTCAAGAAGCGACGCAAAAACTGTGTGTATTTTGTTGTCGTGGCCGTCTTTTTGTGCCCAAGCTGGCGCCGTTGTTCACATTTTATACACTTGTATTCAAATTTTGTAACTAAATGTGTAACGTAAACTATATATATATATATATTTGATTAGCATCGTGAGCTGAGTCATGTCTTCTGTTTCTATGCAAACTTGTCCCTCCCTCCCTAGTTTTTAAGTTATCATTTAGCAAAAAAAATCAAGTAGGCCCTGCACGTGTAAATAATATTCGGTGCCGACGATAGCGTCCCAAAAATATGCTTGTATGTTATATATGTACATATACATATATTCTGTCTTTTTTTAAGCCATCCATACATACAAACAAAAAGCGTAACATAACTAAATGCTTGTGTACATACATACATATGTATTTACGCAAACCCATCATGAACCGCACCCATACAACCTGACCCCCATAGGTTATGCTCGCACCCTGAATGCACCTTTTCAAACATCTTTGATTACGCATTTAAGGCTTGGGCTGACCTTATAATCAGTCTATCAACAAAAACTGTTTTCTGTGTGAATGTATGTAAACAAACATACATATACATTAGAACAAGTTTGATCATGCATTATTTTAAGAAAGTTTCAAAATATAAGTTTTTGCGCATGTTTTAAGTACGATTGGAATTGCCAAACGAACAAGTTTAATCATGCGATAAATTTTTTCCTCAATTTAAGAATTTTCTTTCTTATTTTAAGAAAGTTTCTAAATAGAATTTTTTGCGCTTGTTTTAAGTACGATTGGGATTGCCAAACGAACAAGTTAAAACATGCATTAAATTTTTTTTCTCAATTTAAGAATTTTCTTTCTTATTTTTAGAAAGTTTGTGATTAGAATTTTTCGCGCTTATTTTAAGTGCGAATGGGATTGATTTGATTAATTTTTACTCAGATTAGGACATTTCTGGCTATTTTCGGATTTAAGTAAGATTTTACTCGAATCAAGTAAAACATAGTAAAATCGTACTTAAATAACCCTAGACATTTTTTGATTGATTCAAGCCATAAAAAATTTCTGGCTACTTTTTTTTGGGTGTACTAACATAATATTAAAATGCACATTTGATCAAAGGAAAAGTTTCTCGAAGATAAGATAAGGTAAAATAAAAGAAATGGATGAACGCTTTAAAAACAAGTGAAAACGTTGCAGTCGGATGCAACCGACTGCGGAATACTCTGATACCAGTAAAAGAACGGATGGTAAGGAGTCTGCTTGCAAAGGAGTGGGCCGGGTTGTAAACATCGCCAGCTATCATGTTACCAAATTTGGTGACTTCAGCTCAAAAACTGTGGAAGATAACTGAACTTCCAAATTTAAATGGTGGGCGGCAGAGGTGGGTGTGGCATCCAAATTTTTGATCAAATGTTTTTAACTGTCACTATCTATCTTCCTACCAAGTTTGGTGGCTCTAGCTCAAAAACTGTTAAAGATATAGCCGATTCCGATTTTATAAGGCGGGTGGCTTTGGTGGGCGTGGCATCCAAAATTTTGAATCAAATGTTTTTAACTGTCACTATCAATCTTCCTACCAAGTTTGGTGGCTCTAGCTCAAAAACTGTTAAAGATATAGCCGATTCCGATTTTATAAGGCGGGTAGCTTAGGTGGGCGTGGCATCCAAAATTTTGATCTTTGGGGAACGTCAATATCTATCTTCACACAAAATTTGGTGGCTCTAGCCCAAAAAATGTGAAAACTACAGGCGTTTCCAATTTCTTGGAGAAGGGGAGATGGGGGCGGAATCAGGGGGCGTGGCATCCAAGTTTTGATGGGGAACGTCAGTACCTATCTTGACACAAAATTTGGTGGCTCTAGCCCAAAAAATGTGAAAACTATAGGCGTTTCCAATTTCATGGAGAAGTGGGTGGGGTGGGGGCGGAATCAGGGGGCGTGGTATCCAAAATTTTGATGCATTTTTTTGTGGAACGTCAATATCTATCTTGACACAAAATTTGGTGTCTCTAGCCCAAAAAATGTAAGAACTATAGGCGTTTCCAGTTTCAAGGAGCAGGGATGATGGGGGCGGAAAGAGTGGGCGTGGCATCCAAAATTTTGATGCAGATCTTTTGTAGATGTTGCCTTCTATCTTTCTACCGAATTTAGGGGCTCTAGCTTAAAAACTGTAGGAGATATCGAAATTTCGGATATTAAATGGTGGGCGGCAGAGGTGGGCGTGGCATCTTAATTTTTGAATCAAATGTTTTTAACTGTCACCATCTATATTCATAAAAAGTTTGGTGGCTCAAGCTCAAAATCTGTTAGAGATGTAGCCGACTCCGATTTTATAAGGAGGGTGGCTTGGGTGGGCGTGGCATCCAAAATTTGGATGCAGATCTTTGGTAGATGTTGCCTTCTATCTTTCTACCGAATTTAGGGGCTCTAGCTTAAAAACTGTAGGAGATATCGAAATTTCGGATATTAAATGGTGGGCGGCAGAGGTGGGCGTGGCATCCAAAATTTTGATGCAGATCTTTTGTAGATGTCACAATATATCTTCCTACCAAATTGGGTGACTCTAGTTCAAAAAATCTGGAAGATACACACATAACCGTTTTAACAGCGGCGGGGGTTGGAGGCTCTAGCCCAAAAAATGTGAAAACTATAGGCGTTTCGAATTTCAAGGAGCAGGCAGGATGGGGGCGGAAGGAGTGGGCGTGGCATCCCAAATTTTGAGTCCGTTTTTTCAGGGACGTGACTAGCTATCTTCGTGACATATATGAGATATTGATATGTGTGCATATTGAATATCTTACTCGCCCACCCTTAAAAGATTTTACGTTACGTTAGATTGTTCCTATCTTGGGATACAATGCGGATTGATCTTGTTCAACTGTTGGTAATTCTATTTGGTCGTTACTTATTTCTTGCTCTTTTGGTTTTCTATATTTTACAATAAGTGTTTTGGGTAAACTTTTGAACTTATAAATTAATTTGTAGTTCACAATTATAGATTTTTATCATATTGTTACCTTTTATCTTAATTTCGTTATTCATACAATTTTGGTTTACAATAGCTTCTGGTAAATTCCATGTTAAGATTATGTTTGGTTCTATATAATTAGTTTGAAAGTTTTTAATTGTTTTTGTGCATTTACATTCTGCTTTGATTTGTTTTACAATGCCTACTATGCCATTATTAATTATTTGTTTCTTTGTAGTAGTGCCACACACTTTATGATTATTAAAAAAATATTTTTCCTGAATATTTTCTGTTAAAATATTATCGTTTTCATCTGAATATGGTATAATTTCAAATATAGGTGTTTTAGTAATTTCTTGTGGAATGTGTGATATAATATAAATTTCTTCGATGTTTTAATATTAAGAATTTTATCTGGTGTAACGTGCAATAAAAAATCATGCTTTAGTAATTTAGGGTTAAATATATTTCGATTATTTGGTATAATTCATTTACTTGAACGCTGTTTTCGGCTAAACTACTAATTTTTTGGTCTACTTCTAAGTATTTATACGTCTTTCCTACTAAATTTATTAATCCTCTCTTTTGACGTTTGACGATCGTTATTCCGTTCATTTCTCTATTCAATTTTTCGATTAGGTAATTTATTTTGCTTGAATTTTCATACTCTTTAGCTTGTATTAATAGATTATTATAAAATTTTTATATTTTCGTTAAATTTACACTCAGAAAAAAATGTAGTACAGATAACCATTTTCATGGTAAATTTACCTATATTCGAGTATAATTTCATCTTAAACATGAATATGGTAAACTTGACTAGTGAAAATGTTAAATCAAGAATTACTATGAAATAGTAAAATTAACTTTTCATAGTTAAATTAATGTGTTGATATGTACATATTGATGCACAAAAATAACAGATTCGAATATTGTTCATTTTAAATTTTAATATGGAATTTTTCATTTTACCATCTCGGATTTTTTTACACTCGCGTGCGTCTTCTAGATTTATTAGAAATATAATTAAAATTATTAAAAATGCTTGGAATGATGAAAATTAGTTTATATCAAAACTCACCGAATGCGAACCGGGATCTCCCGTTAACTTAGCGGATGCCTTCACCATTGCGCTGTTGCCGAACACATTGCGTACGCAGCTAGTTTGGACTTAAAACGGAAAAGCTTTGGTGCGGACACAAAATTCCCAATATGAAGACTTTTAGAATTAAATATAATTTATTTTTATATTTATTTGATAATATGCGCATTGTTGGGATCAATATGGTTCAACGTTAATATGAACATGCATTGTCATTTTAAAGTTTACCCATTTTGTTTTAAGGTGCAGTTACTTAAAATTAAATACGTTTCAAATTCATTTTGCTGTTTAACTATGAATTTAGTTGAATAAACATTGTTTATAGTGATTTTTACTACGTTTCATATTGGAAATTTGAAGTGGATTCTCGTGGCGTTTATTTTCTGGGTGTACAGTTAAATAGTGATATTCGAAATTTGTCGGTATGTCCATTGTTTCTGTTTAATTGGATTGATTTCGATACTTTAGCCATTTATTGTTTCCGTTAGAAATGTTAGCAATATTAGAATTATTTTTATTGATTGATGATTACTGGCCATTCCTTACGTTAGTTGGTTCTCTGTAACATATTAACATATTTACTTGTATTAGTTTTCTTTTTCTTTTTGAACTTCGATTTATAGTGGGTTACTTTTCTACCTCTATTTGTTTCTTCAAAATGTTTCTCGTCTACACAGAAAAAAAAAAGTTTAAGAATTTTGGTATCATTTTAATCTCGAAAGCGGGATAACATTTCAAGAACGAATTTCGGGCTAATGAACTTAAATCAAGTCTGACGTACTTAAATATAAGTCTACCGTACTAAATACCAAGATTCAATCCGATTTTAGCTCGATATAAGACCAAAATACTTAAATTTACCGATAGAAAATTAATGTACCAAATTCGCTCTCTCGCATACATAAAATGTATATGCAAAATAACGAAATCTCTCTCACGAGAGAGACGATCGTTTATTTTTTATGCATTCGGGTCGTGATGGTCATTTTCTGCAGTTTACCGATTTAGTGTGTGCAAAAATTTTGTGATGAGCGGCAGCATGGATGAAATCGTAGTAGAAGAGACTCAACCGGAGGTTGCAAACAAACTTTTTATCTGGTTGGGAAAAGTATATGAATATTTAAAAGGTAAGTTAAATTATATGTAATTATTTTTTTTTATATTAATATGTGAATACATACAGAGTATGTTTCTACGTATGTATACGAATATGGAAAATTTACATATATATGTAGATGTTTTGTTTGGCGACCTTTCAATTTATATATTGTTGTTTTTATATATATATGTACATATATATAAGTATGTATGCATGTATGACCGTTTTGTCGCTAGCTGCATTTCGCTGTGTTTTTAAACATTTATTGATCAGTCCAAATTGGTTGCATATACATTATTATAAATGTCAGTAATGAATATTTTTGAATAGTATTATGAAATTAGTTGAGTACATTTTGTGCCGGCACCAAATATGTATGTATGTATGTATGCACATGTGCATGGGTATAGAATTGTAGCTAGCGAGAAACGAACCAAACATTTGAGCGCAGCCGGCTGCCGGTCAGGAAGGTTTTCGTTACGCGTGTATGTACAGCTGTGTTCATATGCAAAAATGTCGCGACAAGCAGACGACCGCTCACAAATGTATAAACGCGCTGTTTTTCGTAGGCTGCATTTCTGTACACATATGTACATACAACTGTGTTCATAAAAATAGTAGTGCTCAACCTAACATTAAATTTTAATTTTCGATAAACTGAACTATGCAAATTGAACAAACCTTTACAGTTTTCTTAGAAAAGCTTGTTATGAAGAGAATAGAGAAATTCTATGTCATCGTTTAAAACCTTTATCGAAAATTAAGAAGAGAATAGCGAAATTCTATTCGCATAGTTCAGTTTATCGAAAATTAAAATTTAATGTTAGGTTGAGCACTACTATTTTGTGTACAGAAATGCAGCCTAAGAAAAACAGCGCGTTTATACATTTGTGCGCGATCGTCTGCTTGTCGCGACATTTTTGCTTGTATGAATGCACGTCTGCTTATTCATGTGTATGTTTATGCAATGGTGACCACAATTATTTAGACAAAAGAGACTTTACATAAATCATTAATTAATTTATTAATGTACAATTATTTCCAGATGCCGATAGTTCGTACAACACTTTACAGTACATGCAAAGGGACGACGTGAAGCAGGTGATTCCGCTGTTTGGACTCCAAATTGAATTCAGAGAGAAACTTTTTATGTGGAAGAAGCAAGTGAGGCGAAAAATAATTATTTTAATATGATTGTTTTAGTTATTTTATTTGTTTTTTTTTTTATTTTAAAGCATGGAATTACTGTCGAAACTTGCCCTCAGCAGTCCAGAGAAGAAATTTTGTTAAATATTCCAGATGATTTTACTGGCAAAATGTATAATAATGTAACATATAAAGGAACACGTTATAAATCGAACTATTATTTAGGGATAGAATCCAACAATTTTAAGTTGTTCAAAATAATGCATTGGATATTTGCAAACGATTCCATACTATATGTTATCTGTAAACAAATTAAAATGATGTGCTTTAACAGCCATTTTATGGCATATGAGGTTGGCGCTATTATAAATTAAACTTTAGTTAAAAACATAATAGATTTATCAACCCCCCCTTTACATTTGTACCCTTTAAATAACCAAAAAACTTTTTGTAGATTTAAACTTTTATAACAATAATAAGAAAGAAGTTTATTACTTTTAAGACGAAATCAATGTTCCCATAATTTTTGATAAAATACTAGTATCTACATATATTATATACTATATAAACTGTAAAATAAATAAAACAAAACATTAAATCTATCTCGCTTGTACTCAATTCAAGTACGGATACTGGGCTAAATTTGAGACCGAAACTATTAAATCTATCTCACTCGTACTCTATTCAAGTACGGATACAGGGCTAAATTTGAGACCAAAGCGATTGAATCCGACTCACTCGTACTCAAACTGAGTACGGATACTGGGCTTAATTTAAGACCAAATCGATTGAAACTACCTCACTCGTTCTCCAATCAAGTTTGCATTTTGGGTTTAATACATTACCGCTGTGTTTAAATTTTGTTCGTAAGTCAAACTAGAAATGAACTTAGACTTCTTAAAATAAGCCTGATTGGGATTGGTTAGAGTCTGAAACACGAGCTAAAATCAATCCCACGTACTATTTTCAAGAATTCCGGATTTACACAAAACGTTTTGGTTTCTGTATTGAGAATTCCGGCCTTAACGAACTTATGACATCGTTGGGCTGCGATTTGAGTACGTTGGTCTTGATTTTTTTTTCGGTGTAGTTGTCTTAATTGACCTGTGTTTTTGAATGAGTTAGTTATTTTTGACTTAACTAATGGTGAAGATCTTTAAATTCTTCTCTTGATTCATTTAATTTCTCAATTTGTCTCTTTTTGCTATCTTGTGTGTCATACTTTGGTGCCCCTGCGTACATAAATATATCTGCGGGTGTTCTGTTTGTTGTGTTATGTTTAGTTTTATGATTATACGTGTATAATATAATTTCGAATCTTGTTTGTCTTTTTTCTATGTTAGAGTCACTGTTTATAATTCGTAATTTTTCATTGATTGTTTTATTTACTTGTTGTTATATTTATTTTTACGTTTTCTGCAGTTAACGATTGTTGTAATGCAGCACATATAAATGCTGAATCATTATCTGCTTTTGTTGATGTATATTTGCTCTTGTAGAGTAAGCGCAGCTGTGAACAAAAGAGTTCACTCAAAATAACAACACTGTGAGTAGTTGCTTAGACAAACTATATTTTGGAACTGAAGATCATAATCGAAAAGTACAGTGGTGGTATAAAAGATCAATCGATACATCGATACTTCATACGATGTTTATTAGTACGCAAACATATGATTAATAATGAGAACAATTTAACTTGCTAATTTCAACACTTCCTCTCAAGTTAAATTCTTCTTAACAATATATATTAATTTAAACCAAGCATCTTTACAAATTTAGTATGCTTTTCTTTCTGTAAATTCTTGGTAAAAATGTCTGCTACATTTTCTGCTGTAGGAACATATTTAATGCAAATTTCATTTTATGCAATTACATGTCTTATATGATGATACTTGATGTCAATATGTTTTTTTCGCTTATGGTGCACAGTATTATAAGCGATCTGTTGTGAACTCAAGTTGTCACCATTGATTTGAATTGGGTCGCACGGAGAATGATAACCAATTTCTTCGAGTAGCCGCCGCAGATAGATTGCTTCTTGCGCTGCCGTAGATAGAGCAATATATTCGGCTTCGGTGCTGCTTAGTGCTACCACAGATTGCTTCTTTGAAGACCAGGAGAAAGCCGAACCTGCTAAGTAAAATCCGTACCTAGTGTACGATTTTCGGTCCTGGCTATCGTTAGCCCAATCTGCATCGACAAACGCATGCAGAGCTTCTCCGGTTTTAAAGTAATTCAGCTTCATGTCGATCGTCTTCGACAAATAACGGAGAATGTGCTTGGCGCCTGCTTCATGTTCATTATGGGGGTCAGAATTTCTCTGCACCAACTTGCTTACGGAATGAATAATGTCAGGACGTGTTGAGATTTCCAGATACATTAGACATCCAATAAGAGATTGATAGTCAACTAGATTTGCCTTGCCGCATTTCTCATCAACGCAGCCAATTTGACAACCAGGATCCAAAGGCGTTGAAACAGAACGACACACGTTCAGAAGACTTTTTATGTACTGTTTCTGACACACAGAAATAGCACCGCATTCGCCTTCGCGCTTTATTTCCATTCCCAGGAAATGTTGCAAAGGGCCGTCGTCTTGTATATCAAAGCATCCATTAAGCTTGGCCTTGATATCAACCAGATCGCATTTCCTTGAGCATGCGATTATTAGGTCGTCTACATATACAGCTATTAGATTATACGACTCTTGCATAATCTTCATGTATAGACACGGCTCACTCTTTGTTGCTTTGAAGCCCATGTGTATTAATGCATCCTTCAAAGTGCTGTTCCATGCCCTGCCAGACTGTTTAAGCCCATATATAGCCTTATTTAACCTCAAAACCTTATTTGGGTGTGCGCTATTAATAAAATGTTCTGGCTGTTTCATAAAAATTTCATCACTGAGCTCACTATTTAAGTATGCGTTCGAGAAGTCTAGCTGATGCAAATATAACTCTTTTTCAGCAGCTATTCCCAACAGCATTCTTATATTTTCATAAAGAATAACTGGCGAAAAGGTCTCGTTATAATTAACCCCGAACTGCTGACTACACCCTTTTGCAACCAATCTTGACTTGTAGCGCGCTATGTTTCCCAGTTTATCCCTTTTTATCCGGAAAACCCACATAGAGCCTATTGCCTTTGCACCAGGTGGCAAGTCGACTAACGACCAAGTCTTATTTGCTATAAGCGCTTCATATTGTCGCCTCATTGACAACTCCCACTCAAACGAATGTTTGCCTGTCAATGCCTGACTAACAGAACCAGGTGTTTCTATGTCACTATAGCTCATTATATTGTTCAGTACGTTGTATTGCTTTTTAGGTCTGCCTACCTGTCCAGTGCGCACCAATTTTGGCCTGCCCGGACCACGACGTGTATTTACGTCAGCTTCTTCCAATGAATCACTCGATGCCTGTTCTTCTTCTTCTGAATGCCTAGCTTCTTCTGTACTCAAAAATTCCTCATCATTATCCGCATTATCAGAATTTGCAAAAGAAGAACTGTCTTCTTCTGGATCTGATCCAACCTTTTGATCTGACACACAGACTTGCGGATTCATTTCCATGATTGTTGAGTTTGCTTGTTCGCATACGACATCATCTCTGGATGACATTTCGCCTTCTACAAATTTTACGTCCCGCCTCTCTATTACTTGCCTTGCCTCTTTGTCGAACAGCCGATATGCCTTGGCTGTAAGCGAATACCCGACAAACACGTATTCCTTGCCTTTTGCTCGAAACTTTTTGTTTTGCAACTTGTTGAGGGCAAACGCAGGCGAACCAAAAATGCGTAAATGTTTTACAGTTGGTTTACGACCACTACAGAGCTCATACGGAGTAACATCACCTTTTATTCCTTGCGATGGTGATCTGTTTCGCAAATATGCAGCCGTTGAAATAGCTTCAGCCCATAGGGGCTCTTCAATGTTTGCATGCACCATCATGCTACGCGCCATTTCAACTAATGTTCTATTGGCTCGTTCAGCCACACCGTTTTGTTGCGGTGTATACGGCACTGTTAATTGTCTTTTAATGCCACAGATGTTTAAAAACTCGTCAAACTGTTTATTCACAGATTCTTTACCATCGTCACTACGAACGGCTTTAATTTTCTTTCCGGTTTGACATTCAACCATGTTTTTAAACGATTTAAACTTTTCCAAAGCTTGGTCCTTTGATTTTAGGAAATACACAAAAACACGCTTGGATTTATCATCTATAAATGTTATAAAGTACTTTGCACCCCCGACAGACGGTACATTTATAGGGCCACACACGTCAGTATGAACTAGTTCCAAGAGTTCACTTGCATTGTTTTTGTTATTTTTATCAAACGGCACCGCACATATTTTAGCTTTGTTGCATGTATTGCAATTTATTTCTTCCGATACATTTTTTAAATCAATGCCGCATACCATTTCACTGCCAGCCAAATTCTTAAAGCTCCGAAAGTTCAAATGGCCATAACGATTATGCCATACAATCGCTTTTTCTTGCATTGAATATAGACTGTTCACTTTAATATCGGTAAATAAAAATAAGTTTTCTCTCATCTGAGCCTTTAGCAACACGATATTATTCACTGTTTTTACTATGGCTACTCTGTTTTCGATAACTATCGAGTGCCCTTACTGTGTTGCTTTGCTCACGGAAAAGAAGTTCATTTGCAATGACGGAACATATAAAACATCTCGCAATTCTAATTTGCCTTCCTTTGTTTTTATAATCACTGTTCCCGCTCCCGGCGATTCGATGCACTTATTTGCCGCTAAAATTATTTTGTCTTTCTTTGGTACAAACGATACGAACATTTCCCTCTCACAGCACATATGAGACGTCGCGCCACTGTCTAGACACCATGTACGCTTTGATGTCGCGCTTTGCTGTATAGCAGCAAAAACAGAATACGAAATTCTCTGCTGTTCTTTTTGCTCTACACTGTTTTTGATTTCACTTTGTTCATTTTGGCTTTCTCGCGATCTACACTTATTCGCTTTGTGACCGCGTTTTCCACATTTATAACACTGTCCATCGAATTTCTTTTGTTGCTTTGTGCCTTCCTTTTTGTTCATACCAGCATAAAATGATTGCTGGTTGCCATCTTTTTCGCACTTGTCACTTATTCTATTCGCTTCTTCTAGAAGCTTCACTTTTAATGACTCAAATGATGGCAACGCGTCTCTTGTTTCAATTGCAACTACAAAGTTTTCATATTCTGCAGTTAAACTCGAAAGCATTATTATTACTTTCAGCTCGTCACTAAGTTCGATGTTAACTTCTGTTAGTTTATCCACAATTTCGACAAACGAATTGATATATTGCGTCATACTACTATCTGACGTCAACTTTAAACTTAACATTTTCTTGTACAACGACACTTTACGAAGCGGACCGGTAGATACATACACTGTTCTTAATTTTTCCCAAGCTACTTTGGCGGTTTTACAACCCTTTACATAATTCAACTGAGAGACTTGAACATTTAGAATTATCAGAGCCAATGCTTTTTCGTCCGCTAACGCACTTTTTGCGTCACTTGTGCTTGGCTGCTCATTATTGCCGCACACAACACACCACAGCTCCTGATGTACGAGTACACTTCGCATATGCACAGACCATACATCCTAATTGCTTTCGCTCAACTTTTCAATGTTATACAGACTCATCTCAATCACTGTGTGAGTCTGGGCCCATAACCAATGTTGATGTATATTTGCTCTTGTAGAGTAAGCGCAGCTGTGAATAAAAGAGTTCACTCAAAATAACAACACTGTGAGTAGTTGCTTAGACAAACTATATTTTGGAACTGAAGATCATAATCGAAAAGTACAGTGGTGGTATAAAAGATCAATCGATACATCGATACTTCATACGATGTTTATTAGTACGCAGACATATGATTAATAATGAGAACAATTTAACTTGCTAATTTCAACACTTCCTCTCAAGTTAAATTCTTCTTAACAATATATATTAATTTAAACCAAGCATCTTTACAAATTTAGTATGCTTTTCTTTCTGTAAATTCTTGGTAAAAATGTCTGCTACATTTTCTGCTGTAGGAACATATTTAATGCAAATTTCATTTTATGCAATTACATGTCTTATATGATGATACTTGATGTCAATATGTTTTTTTCGCTTATGGTGCACAGGATTATAAGCGATCTGTTGTGAACTCAAGTTGTCACCATTGATTTGAATTGGGTCGCACGGAGAATGATAACCAATTTCTTCGAGTAGCCGCCGCAGATAGATTGCTTCTTGCGCTGCCGTAGATAGAGCAATATATTCGGCTTCGGTGCTGCTTAGTGCTACCACAGATTGCTTCTTTGAAGACCAGGAGAAAGCCGAACCTGCTAAGTAAAATCCGTACCTAGTGTACGATTTTCGGTCCTGGCTATCGTTAGCCCAATCTGCATCGACAAACGCATGCAGAGCTTCTCCGGTTTTAAAGTAATTCAGCTTCATGTCGATCGTCTTCGACAAATAACGGAGAATGTGCTTTGCGCCTGCTTCATGTTCATTATGGGGGTCAGAATTTCTCTGCACCAACTTGCTTACGGAATGAATAATGTCAGGACGTGTTGAGATTGCCAGATACATTAGACATCCAATAAGAGATTGATAGTCAACTAGATTTGCCTTGCCGCATTTCTCATCAACGCAGCCAATTTGAAAACCAGGATCCAAAGGCGTTGAAACAGAACGACACACGTTCAGAAGACTTTTTATGTACTGTTTCTGACACACAGAAATAGCACCGCATTCGCCTTCGCGCTTTATTTCCATTCCCAGGAAATGTTGCAAAGGGCCGTCGTCTTGTATATCAAAGCATCCATTAAGCTTGGCCTTGATATCAACCAGATCGCATTTCCTTGAGCATGCGATTATTAAGTCGTCTACATATACAGCTATTAGATTATATATAGACACGGCTCACTCTTTGTTGCTTTGAAGCTCATGTGTATTAATGCATCATTCAAAGTGCTGTTCCATGCCCTGCCAGACTGTTTAAGCCCATATATAGCCTTATTTAACCTCAAAACCTTATTTGGGTGTGCGCTATTAATAAAATGTTCTGGCTGTTTCATAAAAATTTCATCACTGAGCTCACTATTTAAGTATGCGTTCGAGAAGTCTAGCTGATGCAAATATAACTCTTTTTCAGCAGCTATTCCCAACAGCATTCTTATATTTTCATAAAGAATAACTGGCGAAAAGGTCTCGTTATAATTAACCCCGAATTGCTGACTACACCCTTTTGCAACCAATCTTGAGTTGTAGCGCGCTATATCTCCCAGTTTATCCCTTTTTATCCGAACTAACGACCAAGTCTTATTTGCTATAAGCGCATCATATTCTCGCCTCATTGACAACTCCCACTCAAACGAATGTTTGCCTGTCAATGCCTGACTAACAGAACCAGGTGTTTCTATGTCACTATAGCTCATTATATTGTTCAGTACGTTGTATTGCTTTTTAGGGCTGCCTACCTGTCCAGTGCGCACCAATTTTGGCCTGCCCGGACCACGACGTGTATTTACGTCAGCTTCTTCCAACGAATTTCTCGATGCCTGTTCTTCTTCTTCTGAATGCCTAGCTTCTTCTTTACTCAAAAATTCCTCATCATTATCCGCATTATCAGAATTTGCAAAAAAAGAACTGTCTTCTTCTGGATCTGATCCAACCTTTTGATCTGACAAACAGACTTGCGGATACATTTCCATGATTGTTGAGTTTGCTTGTTCGCATACGACATCATCTCTGGATGACATTTCGCCTTCTACAAATTTTACGTCTCGCCTCTCTATTACTTGCTTTGCCTCTTTGTCGTACAGCCGATATGCCTTGGCTGTAAGCGAATACCCGACAAACACGTATTCCTTGCCTTTTGCACGAAACTTTTTGTTTTGCAACTTGTTGAGGGCAAACGCAGGCGAACCAAAAATGCGTAAATGTTTTACAGTTGGTTTACGACCACTCCAGAGCTCATACGGAGTAACATCACCTTTTATTCCTTGCGATGGCGATCTGGTGTGGCCAGACGCACCATTTTTTGATCCAAAAATACTTAATACTAACATCGGTACTTAGAATACTAACTTACGATATATCGGTACTTAACATATGCAATCGATATAAATAAACGTGAATATATATTGAATGAATAAATAAGTACTTTACAACTCGGCCGTCCTGACAGCGGAATCGACCACGATTCCATTTACTCTAAATAGTTGTATACCTAGGGCCCCCCACCAATGGTCGAGTGTTGCTTGCGGTCAGACGTCAGAAGCACAATTTTGATCAGGGGTGAGCCACAATTTGAGTTTGGATGATTCTAATACCCCGTCGTACGGAAGTTGTGTGAGCTGAGACCCTTCAACTTCCCGGATGACATACCGATCATTTGGGAGTTTCTTATGAATGACATATGGACCGCGGTATCGCCTAATGAGTTTCTTGTTTATGCCGGCCGTCGTATCAACATTTTTGATGACGACGAAATCGCCTTCCTCAAAATGAACGGCGGGACGATGACATTTACTAAAGTACTTCGTGTTATATTCTTGAGACATGGCTATGTTCTGCAGGGCAATCTTACGGATATCAGCTGTTGACACGTTTTCAATAAATTTATCTCCTAAACGCTCAGTCAGCTCGTCTATAACAGTGCCACGCTGTTCGACACCGAAAAGGAGGACCGAGGGTGCAAATTTAGTTGTGGAATGAATTGAACTGAATGTTCGGAAGTTGCTTCACCCAATCGGCATGATCCAATGGTTCCGTCAACTTGCCAAGCATGGGTCCCAAGACTCGATTGACGCGTTCCACCTGACCATTGGCCCGAGGGGAGGCAGTAGCATTTTGGACATGGATTATATGGTGGGACAGCAGGAATGTGGCAAATTCAGCGGAAGTGAAGCAAGTACCTCGATCACTTATAATTCGGCGGGGTCGGCTATAGTTCGGAAAATACTCTGTCTCCAGAGTGTGACACGCTTCCCGGGAATTAGTGGTAGCGGCCGGGTACAACTTGACGAACTTGGTAAAGGCATCAATAACGACTAACAGATACTTTTTCCTGGACTGGATGGACGGAAGGGGTCCTAAGTGGTCAATATGAAGAGTATCAAACGGCAGGGGGATTTTCGGAATACTATGCAGGGTAGCATTATTATTATGAGCGGAAGGGGAATAGTAAATGCATTTGAGGCAGTTTTTAATAAAATTGTTAACGTACGATTTCATATACGGAAACCAATAATGTTTTTTTATCTTTGTACAACACTTCTCAGTGGACGAATGACCTAACTTTTCATGAACCGTTCGTATGACATTGTTAATCATTCCGGCAGGGACATAAAGCTGGAGCACGTCGGTCGGTGATCGGCGATACACGACACCATCCTGCATCTCGAAACCGGCAATCTCTTGGTTTTCTAAGACACCCCGCAGCTTAACAATTTCCTGATCGCGATTCTGCATCAGTTGTAATTGAAAATCAAGATTCAAGTCATCCACATATGCAGCGGTGTCTAGTCTACTAAGTGCATCCACATGAGGCATAGAAACACCGGACCGATGCACAATGGTATAGTTATAGTTTTCCAAGAGTAAGGCCCAGCGGGCAATTTTGGCGGAATTACAATCTGTGATTATCTTAAACGGAATAAACTTCAAGTACGTCTCAAAACGCCTTAAGGCATGTACAATGGCCAGGGTTTCCAATTCATAACTATGTAATCTTGATTCGGGGGCGGACGCGGTCTTTGAGAAGTAACACACTGGATGAAATTTATCGTCGGTTTGTTTTTGTAGGAGCATCGCTCCGAAACCGGCTGAGCTAGCATCGCAATGCAACTCGGTTTCTGACTTCGGATTGTAAATGGACAGCACAGGGGACTCAATTAGTTTAGACTGCAGGGTTCGGAAAGATTCACGACACTCGTCAGAGAAAACGTAAGGGGCATCTTTCTTCAGTAGACGCGACAACGGATAAGCGATTTTGGCAAAATTGGGTACAAAACGGCGGAAGTACGAAAAGAGACCCAGACATCGTTCCAATTCTTTTCTATCTCGGGGTTCCGGCAGACTTTCAATAGCTTGAAAATGAGCTGGTTTCGGGGTAATACCGGAAGAGTTCGCTAAATACCCTAAATACTCCAGCTCTTTATACGCGAAGCGACACTTAGACAGTTTGAGGCATAATCCATTCACTCGTAAGGTATACAGTGTCTCTTTCAGCACTTGCAGATGGGTTTCAAAATCACTCGACGCGATTAAGATGTCGTCCATATAAATCACCAGTTGACCTCTATTGATCAAATCTTTCAACACAAAGTATACGAATCTAGCAAAAACTGGGGGACCATTACATAGGCCAAACGGCATGCGTACGTACTCGAATTGCCCATCAGGTGTTACAAAGGCAGTGTATTTAATTGAATCGGGGTGCATCTTAACGTGGTGGAACCCATTTTCCAAATCTAAGACAGTAAAGAACGATTTACCCCCAAGTGGTCGACACAATCCTCTAACAACGGAATCGGAAAATGGTCACGAACAATAATCTTATTCAGCGGACGATAGTCAACACATTTCCTTAAGGTGTTATTTTTTTTCGAACAGGCACTATAGCGGAAGCGTAGGGTGAACTACTATGCCGGATAATTCCGGCCTTCAATAGGTCATCACATATCTGGCGCACCTCATTGCGCTCGTAATGAGACAAACGGCGGGGACGGCAGAAAATGGGAGTTTGATTCGTCAGCTCAATCTTCATTTCGTAGTCGGTTGGTTTAATCAGTTCCGGAGGGACATTCGTATACGAGGCGGAAATAACCGACTGCAGCTCTGCAGATTGTTCTGGTGGCAGAGTCGGTTCTATATCGAATTCGTTTTCACTGACAGCGGGTAGTTCGATTGCATTAATGGCTGCCAGAGCCTTACCCAGCAGAACGTCAGACTCGACAGGACACTTTTTTTTAGTAGTACACGACTTTAAGGCGGAGGGCATAAGCTGATTCTCAATAAGCGACCGGGCTGACTCATCTGTAGTTATTGTGCGTCTGACGTCTGGTTTATACAAATCATATGAATTTAGAACAGCAGTGAGTTTCTTATTATGGACTTCATTATTTTCTTTAATCTGTAGCAGTATTTCTTTCGTATACTTATTCCTAAATTTACATAAACTAATACTTGTTTTTCGGAAAAAATCCCTCCCCAGAATTATTGGAAGGTTGGTCGCGTTGTTCGGCAGTATATCTAGCGTGTGTAGTACACGCTGGCCTAGTATTTTAATTTCGCAGTGAACCTTTCCCAGAGACGTAAGGCGGCTATTGCCCAGCCCACGGCAGTTTATCGGACAGTACTTCAATTTATAATAGGGTGGCACTTCCGATTGCCGAATAAAGCTTCTAGGACTACCAGAATCGAGGAGAGAGAAAATGCTTGTGAACTCACTGCTTTTCACTTGATCTGACACAAAAGCAACACTCACCATCTGTAAATGATCAACCTTCTCGATCAATTCTCCTTCTTCGGCAGACTTAAATGTACAGTCGGCAGCGGCAGCGTTGGTGGCGACGGTGCTCCCTAGTCTAAGAGGGCAACTTCGGTAAACGTGCCCCATTTGCCCGCACTTGAAGCATGAATTTGCGGGCCTGTATGGCATCGGGCAGTGCGACTTATAATGCCCGAACTCGGAGCAGTTGAAGCATCGCACCTCTCTCATCTCAGAGACAGCAGCTCTCGACGGCGGTGTGGGGACGGCAGCTCTCGACGGCGGTGTGGAGACGGCAGCTTGCTTCGGCAGAGGTTGACTGACGGCAGCCACTTGTCGGCTCGCATTCATTTGGGCTTTCCGGCTCTCGTACCTTCCAAGCAGCAACTTCAGCTCGGCGACATCTTTGGCTCCATACAACATGCCCACCGCAGCTGAGCTATCGCGCAGTCCTTCAATGATGAAGTCAACCAGTTCTGACTCAGGAATTGGTGCGCCCAGAGCGATCTCCTGCATCTCTATTGCGTACCGTAGGTGACTCTCCCCTTGCTTGCGACGCCTGTTCCGTAACGCAAGATACACCTCCTCGACACTCTTCACTCGCCCGAACTCCTGACGTAGAGTGTCCCTGAGCTGCTCGTAGCTCCTCACTGTTATTGTACGTACGAGCACTGCTGCTGTGCCCTCCAACAGCCGCCGACATGCGACTAACCATAGTCTGTCGTCCAGCTGTAGTATGTCGCTCGCATCCTCGAAATCGTCTATCCACTTATGCACGTCATATGCATCATCCGCCGAAAACTTTGGGATCATTGATTCGATAACGCTACTGTCCGTTACCCGCGGATTCGATGCACTAGCGGCAGTGCCCAAATTGGCTTGCAGGTTTGCAATCTGCTGGTGCAACTCCAAGATTTCTTTTTGTTTCCTCAATACCGCCAGTTGCTCATCCAGATCCGACGACGGGGGACAGGCAGTTGGCAGTAGGGCGGCAGGTGGTACAATAGACGGCGGGGCGACGGCAGCGTTTGGCACATCGGGCGGTAGTGTCTCGTTGACGGCAGTGTCGAGCACGTTCGACGTTGGCATAGCTGCGTCGATGACGGCGGCGGCGGCAGACTGGGCGAAGGCAGACAGCTGAGCAGCGGCAGACGGCAGGGCGATGGCAGACGGAGGGGCTACAGCAGGCGGCGGGGCGACGGCAGTTTCAGGCGCATTTAATGGCGATAAGTGCACCTGGCTCTGCATTTGTTGGGGTGCTGGCAGACGGCGGAGCGGCAGCGGGCGCGTTTGGTGACGAGGCAGTGTCCAGCTTGTCCAGTTCCACGACCAGCCGACTCCGCGGGTCCTCAGCATATTCGACATCTCGTCTTTAGTTAGACCCATCTTGGTCAAACTGCAGAAATAATGCTTGATGTGATTGGGTATCCCACTTCTGAGTTGTAATAAGCGTAAATATTGGCTTATATATCGATGATGGCTTTTAATTTAATCAATTCAAGTTTCCGATAGCGCGCAATTGCGTGTCGTCGCCTTGGTTACCGGAAGAGAAGGGGCAGAGCGATCTGGTGTGGCCAGACGCTCCATTTTTTGATACAAAAATACTTAATACTAACATCGGTACTTAGAATACTAACTTACGATATATCGGTACTTAACATATGCAATCGATATAAATAAACGTGAATATATATTGAATGAATAAATAAGTACTTTACAATTGTTTTTGTTATTTTTATCAAACGGCACCGCACATATTTTAGCTTTGTTGCATGTATTGCAATTTATTTCTTCCGATACATTTTTTAAATCAATGCCGCATACCATTTCACTGCCAGCCAAATTCTTAAGGCTCCGAAAGTTCAAATGGCCATAACGATTATGCCATACAATCGCTTTGTCTTGCATTGAATATAAACTGTTCACTTTAATATCGGTAAATAAAAATAAGTTTTCTCTCATCTGAGCCTTTAGCAACACGATATTATTCACTGTTTTTACTATGGCTACTCTGTTTTCGATAACTATCGAGTGACCATACTGTGTTGCTTTGCTCACGGAAAAGAAGTTCATTTGCAATGACGGAACATATAAAACATCTCGAAATTCTAATTTTCCTTCCTTTGTTTTTATAATCACTGTTCCAGCTCCCGGCGATTCGATGCACTTATTTGCCGCTAAAATTATTTTGTCTTTCTTTGGTACAAACGATACGAACATTTCCCTCTCACAGCACATATGAGACGTCGCGCCACTGTCTAGACACCATGTACGCTTTGATGTCGCGCTTTGCTGTATAGCAGCAAAAACAGAATACGAAATTCTCTGCTGTTCTTTTTGCTCTACACTGTTTTTGATTTCACTTTGTTCATTTTGGCTTTCTCGCGATCTACACTTATTCGCTTTGTGACCGCGTTTTCCACATTTATAACACTGTCCATCGAATTTCTTTTGTTGCTTTGTGCCTTCCTTTTTGTTCATACCAGCATAAAATGCTTGCTGGTTGCCATCTTTTTCGCACTTGTCACTTATTCTATGCGCTTCTTTATTATTGCTTTACTAATTTCAATGTTATACAGACTCATCTTAATCACTGTGTGAGTCTGGGCCCATAACTCTTGTAGAGTAAACGCAGCTGTGAATAAAAGAGTTCACTCAAAATAACAACACTGTGAGTAGTTGCTTAGACAAACTATATTTTGGAACTGAAGATCATATTCGAAAAGTACAGTGGTGGTATAAAAGATCAATCGATACATCGATACTTCATACGATGTATATTAGTAAGCAAATATATGATTAATAATGAGAACAATTTAACTTGCTAATTTCAACAGAATATATGACAATGGTTCGAGTTTTGTTACGTTATTGCTGACATAAATGTTTTGTGTAAAATCTAGTCTTGAATTAGATATTGATATCTCGTTAATTTGTATTTCACAATTATAGAATTTTATAATATTGTTTCCTTTTATCTTAATTTCATTATTCATACAATTTTGATTTACAATTGATTCTGGTAAATTCCATGTTAGGATTATGTTTGGTTCTATATAATTTGTTTGAAAATTTTTAATTGTTTTGGTATATTTACATTCGGTTTTGATTTGCTTTACAATGCCTATTATGCAATTATTCAATATTTGTTTTTTTGTAATTGTGCCATATACTTTATTATTATTTATAAAATATTTTTCTTGAATGTTTTCTGTTAAAATATTATCGTTCTCATCTGGGTAGGGTATTATTTCGAAAATGGGTGATTTACTAATTGCTTGTGGAATATGTGATATTATGTAAATTTCTTTTGTATCAGTTTTTAACCAAGTTGATGTTTTAATATTAAGAATTTTCTCTGGTGTAACATGCAATAAGTGATCGTGCTTAAGTAATTTAGGGTTGAATATGTCTAATCTAGTTAGTTGCATTCCCATCTATGCGTTTTGAAAAATCGGAAAATCTGAGTCGTTGTGAAAGTATAAGACGCTATTTTTTGAAAATAAATATTCTTTAATTATTTCTTTAGCTTTAGTAATCGTCATTTCTGTATATGTTATCTTTATGTTTTTCTTGTAAAAATAGTTAGTAACTTGTGTCGTATTGTCGTTTCCTTTAATGAGTTCGATTTGTCTGTTATAATTTAATGGTCTTTCCGTTATTTGAATATAACTTTGGTTATCTTCTTGGACACTGTGAATGGTAGCATATGTTGCTTGACTCATTTCTTCTCCCAGTAGATTTTCATGTATTTGCACACGTGAAAGTGCGTCTGCGACATGATTTTCTTTACCCGGTAAGTATTTGATTGTGTAATCAAATTCATTTAATTTGATCTTCCATCGTTGGAGTTTCATATTCGGTTCTTTTATATTGTTTAACCATACTCATGGTTTGTGATCGCTTAGGATTTCAAATTTTCTACCATATAGATAGCTTCTATAAGTTTGAGTTGCCCTAACTACTGCTTATAGTTCTTTTTCTATAGCTGAATAATTTAGTTCATGTTTGTTTAGCGTTCTGCTGGCAAAACAAACAGGCTTATGATTTTGTGTTAAGACCGCTCCTAGAGCTACATTACTTGCATCCGTTGTGAGACAAAATGGTTTGTCATAATCTGGATGAGTAAGAATTGGGTCAGAAGTTATCAGTAATTTTAATTTCTCGAATGCTGAGATATATGCTGTATCCTTTATGTCTACTTTGGCTCCTTTCTTTAATTTGAGTGTCATGGGTTTGACGATGTTGGCGAAGTTTGGAATGAATTTTCTGTAAAATCCACACAAACCTAAAAATTTTTTTTTATCTCTTTTAGAGTCTTTGGAATAGGATATTTCATTACTGCTTCAACTTTATTTGGCTTAGGTTTTAATCCTTTGTTGTGACTATGTGTCCTAGAAATTCCGTTTCCTTTTTTAGAAATTCACACTTGTCTAATTGCAATTTTAAGTTGGCTTCCCTTAGTTAGGCAAATACCTTATTTACTGACAATATGTGTTCTTCCAATGAAGTGGAATACACTATTATGTCATCTAAGTAGAATAAACAATCTTTGTAGATTAAATCTTCCAACAAATTGTTCATGCAGCGTTGAAACGTTGCTGGTGCATATTTTAGACCAAATGGCATACGTGTATATTCGTAGTGGCCATGTTTAGTGGAAAATTCTGTCTTAGGTATTGATTTGGGATCCATCTGGATCTGGTGATAGCCTTTTGCTAAATCAAGAGTTGTAAAGTATTGGCATCGGCCAAGTTTATCTAAAATTTCATCCATTATTGGAATAGGAAATTTGTCGTCAACAGTGATTTCGTTTAGAAATCTGTAGTCTATTACTACTGTTCAAGCATGAACATAATATTCTTACATATCTTAAAAATATACATGTATGTAATAGGAGTGCAAACATCTGCTGTGCGCAGTAGCAGGTAGCAGTTAGGCTAACTGATAAATAAGGCGCATGTTTGTACTCTAAAAATAGCCAGATGAACGCTGAACCTTACAAACTCAGCGATAGGATAAGAATATGTTAAGACCAACGCTGAGACTTACAAACTCAGCGATAGATAAGCTAGAGTTAAGGGTTGATTTTACGCATGAGCCAGGGTATAAAAACCCTGACTCAGAAGAATAAAAACTAGTACAATTCAAAACACCGTGATATACTCAACATTTTGGTCCTTCGAGCCGGATGATCAACGTTTTGATCGTTCGATAACCTGTGCGTCTTTTGTGCGTTTCTGTGGCATTTAACAACAGAAAGTGTTTAAATACAGTGCTTTATACAAATTTTTCTTTGGCTAACCAACTCAAGCTGTGAGTAGAGGCACAGTACGATCAACCAGGCGATCAAGACAAAAACACCTCCAACGGGTTAAGCCAAACAAAAATAAAAGAAACATTCAATATGCTGTCAGCACAAACTCTGCAACTATTGAAGAAGCAAGCGGAGATATTTGATGATGTCCGCCGGGCAATAAAAAACAAGGATGCATTATCAGCTGTTGATAATTTGGCAGCAGAATTCACTGCCAATCATGATATGCTGATAAAAATTGGAGTCGTCAAGCATTAATATTTTACTGAAAATATATATTATGTTACAATGGCAAACATCAGGACCTATAAAGAGTCCCTGATGAAGGTCGAAGTTGCCGACCAAGCCAAGACGAGCGGCCAACAAGCGTCAGTAACAGAAACTGATGTGGAAATGCTACCTGGGACGTCCAAAGGAAAACATGTTCACGAGAAAGTTGAAATGTTTTCTCAACGGAGCCCAAGCCCAATGGACATATTGGCAGATCTTGTGGACAAAAGAGCACAGAAGGTAAGGCAGCACATTAATAAAGTGAATGCCTGCCTAGAATTCAGCAACCAGGAAGATATAAATGATCTTAAACACAAACTTAACTTCCTTTGGAACAAGGTACAATCAACGCTTACCGAATTAGAGGAACGTTATGAAAAGTTTGCATTTGGCGTCGACGAGATCGATGATCTAGAGTGCAGTGTAGACGTTCTTTCAAAGAAATTGAACAGAAAAATAAGTGACATGCACCGAATTAAAGACGAAGTTCCAGAGCTACCGAAAGTGGATCTTCCTCACTTCAATGGAAGTCCCACAGAGTGGCCAACATTCTTCGAGCTGTTCTCCGAGGTTATTCACAACAGGAAGGATATCAGCGACACAAGAAAGCTGAACTACCTGAAATCTTGCCTCAAAGGAGAAGCTAAAACGGTCGTCGGCCATTTACTAATAGGATCAGCAGCTAGCTACAACGCAGCGTGGGAGCTAATATGCAGGCGCTACGAGAATACGCGCAAAATATTTGCTAACTGCGTTAACCAGCTGCTGGACTTGGAACTGCTGAAGAACAATGATGAAGGCAGTATCCGCAAGTTCTTGGACACAGCGACTGAGTGCATCTACATCATTAAAGAAAAAGGTCAAATTTCTAATGATGCTGATGTTTTATTCGCTCAAATTCTGCTGCGAAAATTTTCCACAGAAGCCCTACAACTGTACGAGCAACATTTAAAGAAGGCTAGGGAAATTCAGTCTTTGTCCGATGTGCTGGAGTTTATTGAGCAACTATACAACTCAATAGATTCAGTACAAAAACATGCCATTCAGACAGAAGCCAAGAAAACGAGCAATAATATATGCCATTATTGCCAACTGGATGGCCACGATATAACGAGATGCCAGGAGTTTAGAGCCGAGCCTGTTAAAAATCGCAAGCAGTTTGTATTTAACAACTCATTATGCTTTAAATGTTTGGGAACTCATTGCATCAAAGATTGCAACAAGGATTGGACCTGCAATTGATGCTATAAAGCACACAACAATTTGCTTCATGAGGATGCAAATCAAAAGGAGACCGTCATCAGCAATTGCCTTAAACTAACAAAGGGGCAAGATACATTGCTAGCCACTGCGCTTATCCGGATCAAAAATAAATCAGGAAACTTTAAGCAACTAAGAGCCCTAATAGATGGAGGCTCTCAAAGAACAATGATTTCTGAAGAAGCAGCTCAAAAACTTAAACTTCAGCTAGTAAGAAGTAATGTTGAAGTTCAAGGAATTTCTCAAAAGGTTGAATCTTCAAGAAGTAGCGTTTGCTTAACAATTAAACCAAGGATGAAAAGCGAATTCATTACCCTAACGGAGGCAATTGTTATGCCAAAACTTCAGAAAGCTCTGCCGAGCAAGAAAATTGACATGGATGTCTATAAGGATTGGATGAGCTGCGAGCTAGCAGACCCATATTTCAACGAGCCCAGTCGAATAGATGTCATCATTGGCGTTGATCTGCTCCCGAAAATTATGTTGGGAAAGTTTAAAAAGATCAAGAAAACTCTAGGACAAGAGACGGAACTGGGATGGATAATTTCCGGCAAAATATCGAAACACAAAGTTATCAGCGCAACTACAACGGTTTGCCAGGATACACACAAAGGATTTTCGAAACCGGAAAAACATGAGGCTGGCGCGGAGACGCTGCTGAAACGTCATCAGAAGCGCAAGTGCAAGATTGTTGGGAGCGAGAACGGATTCCAGGTGACCGCTAAATACGGCAATGACAAATCCCAGGAGAAACTGGATACGCTGAAGAAAAAGTCGTCAAGGCGCCCCCAGTTGCTGAAGGAGTCCAATCGCTACCAGAACTTTAAGTGGGACTGCAACAAAGCCATGGTCTGGATTGACAAGAAAGTGAAGTTCACTACCGACGACATTGGAAATAAGGATCCGATAAATCTGAATAGCCATCTGCAGAAGTACCACCACTTTGAACGCGAGCTTAACTCAGTAAGATCGCGCATTGACGACATCATCAAAGAAGGCAGTGAGTTGATCGAGAGGAAGCACTATGCTGCAGATCAAATTAACACTCGCTTGCTAAAGATCGTGATGACGTGGCAGACGCTGACGCAGGCTTCAACAATAAAAAGGCTTAAGCTGAACGAGGCTTGGCAGCAGCAGCAGGCGAAGCAGTTGTCCCAGGCAAAGCGGAATTTTGATAACATGAACAAACGGTGCCTCAAAAGAAGACAAGTACCGACGAACAGGCAGCAATTGGTGACTGTCAATACATCTGGCCCCCCGCAGAATGTTCAAGCATGAACATAATATTCTTACATATCTTAAAAATATACATGTATGTAATAGGAGTGCAAACATCTGCTGTGCGCAGTAGCAGGTAGCAGTTAGGCTAACTGATAAAAAAGGCACATGTTTGTACTCTAAAAATAGCCAGATGAACGCTGAACCTTACAAACTCAGCGATAGGATAAGAATATGTTAAGACCAACGCTGAGACTTACAAACTCAGCGATAGATAAGCTAGAGTTAAGGGTTGATTTTACGCATGAGCCAGGGTATAAAAACCCTGACTCAGAAGAATAAAAACTAGTACAACACCAACCGTGATATACTCAACAACTACTCTATACTTTTGTTTACCTGATGCATCCAACTTTTTTGGGATTACTAATACAGGTGAATTATACGGAGACTGAGATTTTCTTATTATCCCTTGCTCTAGCATTTCTTTTACTTGTCTGTCTATTTCGTCATGTTGAATTTGGGAATACTTGTAGGGTCTCTTGTAAATTGAGTCCTCATGTTTTGTAATTATCGAATGTTTAACAGTACTAGTGAAAGTCAAATTGTCGCCTTCATGGTACTGTATGTCTCGACAGTTGTGAAGAATTTTTGACACACACCTTTTCTCTTCATCGTTAAGATGATCTAAGCGGAACTCGTTGGACTCTTTTAATTCTTCGTTGATCACGAAATTGAATTCTAAATCTTCCGACGAAGGTGGGTTTAGACACTCTGGTGCCTCCTCTTCTTCTACATTTATATTGGGGTCGTACTTAAATAGGAATGTGTATTCTCCTAAGGTAACGGCTCCCTCTTCGTAATTTATTTTTGCCTTGCAAGCTTCTAAATAAATCATATCGATTTGAAAATTCATGTATAAAGAACTCCTGTTTGGATGGACATAATTTACATGCTCCTATTGTAATGCTTGATGTTAATTTAATGTTACCATTGATGGTATGAACGTTAAGTTCTGTATTTTTAATTGGAAACTTAAAGTAATTTTTGTTCATTAAATTAATTGTTGACCCAGTGCCTATAACACACTTAAGCGGGTTATCATTCATAATAACAATTATGAATATGTTATTGTTTCTTCCTGGTCCGAGGCAATTGCTTGAAAATTTTCGGAGGTGTCCATTTTTGACACACCACTGTTACTTTCTCTTTGCCTTTTTTGAGGTTGGTTGTTGTAAGGGGATGCTTGTGCATTAGAGTTTCTATTATGTGAATAGTTCATGGGATTCTGTTGTTTCCCTTGTTGCAACTTTTGTTGAAATTCGGCATATGTCTGCCCATAATCTTGTTGATTCTTATGTGGGTTATTTGTATTGTAATTGGTTTGGTAGTTATGATTATGTGGTGCTTGGTTAGTGGGGTTATGTGTTGAACTTTGGTTAAAATTTTTTTGATACTTTTTACCATGATAGTTTTTGTTTGAATTATTATATTTATTATCTTTGGGTTTTTCAACCACACTAGTTTCATATAAACCCTCCTTTTGAGCTGCTACTTTTAACAAATGGCTAGTTGTTATATCGTACCTAGCTAGAATCATGAAAATTCTATCTGGTATTTTTCTTTTTATAACATCTTTAACCATGTCCATCTTGTCCATAGCATTGGTGTAGACAATTGTGTTGTTTGCATTATTATCTAGTGTTAGCTTATTTGTTATTACTTATGATTTGTGTTCTAGCTCTTCTATGAACTTACGGAGATTTCCTTGATAGCTGGTGTTGTATAGTTGTCGTAGTAATTCCTCCACTGGAGTCTGGGTGGTGTATTCCTCGATGAGTGCTCGCTTCAACTCCCCCCAATTATTGGCATGTGATAGTTGCGAGATCCTTTGGGATTCTCCGATGACTTGCAGTTCTATCGCACCGTATATAATACTTTGTTGACTTTGGTTTGTAGAAGGGTATAATTGTAATAGGAATTCTGTCCTCCTGATGAAGGCGCTTAGCTCCTGTTTATTTCCTGAGAAATGGAGCACTTGTCGGATTTGAGACAATGCCTGGTTTAGTTCTGCATCACATAGTACGACTGCCATGTTGGTTTGTTTTTTGTTGCCTTGTTGTTTATTATATTGTTCTTCGTTCTTAAATTATTTAAACACCATTAACTGTGTTTGTTGCACGATTAGTTCTTTGGCGGATTAGTTTTTTATGAAGTATCGCAATTTAATTTATTTGCACTTATTTTTCACTAATCCTACCGGCTGCGCCAATTGTGAGTTCACGATCAAGTGGGATTAAAACAAGTAAAAACGTTGCAGTCGGACGCAACCGTTTGCGGAATACTTTGATACCAGTAAAATAACGGTTGATAAGGGGGAATGCAGGGGCGAAGGGAGTGGCCCATGTGGTAAACATCGCCAGCTATCATGTTACCAAATTTGGTGACTTTAGCTCAAAAACTGTGGAAGATAAATTAACTCCAAAATTTAAAAGGTGGGCGGCAGAGGTAGGCGTGGCATCCAAATTTTTGAATCAATCGTTTTTAACTGTCACTATCTATCTTCCTAATAAGTTTGGTGGCTCTAGCTCAAAAACTGTTAAAGATATAGCCGATTCCGATTTTATAAGGCGGGTGGCTTTGGTGGGCGTGGCATCCAAAATTTTGAATCAAATGTTTTAAACTGTCAATATCTATCTTGACACAAAATTTAGAGTCTCTAGCCCAAAAAATGTAAAAACTATAGGCGTTTCCAGTTTCAAGGAGCAGGGATGATGGGGGCGGAAGGAGTGGGCGTGGCATCCAAAATTTTGATGCAGTTTTTTCAAGGACATGACTAGCTATCTGCGTGCAAAATTTGGTAACTCCAGCTGTAAGAATGTGAGAAATATTTGGTTTTATCGGTTTTCAGCTATCGAATTTATCGATTTCCCAGCCTCCTAGTAGGCGTGGCACCCAAATCTAGACACTTTATCTGTCGCGCCTATAGACAAACATAATTGCAAGGTTTCAAGTCTCTAGCTTTACGGGTGTCAAAAAAAAGTTGCGTTCATACGGACGGACAGTATACTATGAGACCTTCAGTATCAAAGTATAAAAATAAAAAGACTTCGTCTTTAGTTTATTTCTTTATTATATGTAATGAACCAATGTTAAAAGTTACAAAAGCACTTCCACACTTATAGTCTATCTTATTCAAAACTATTGCTTTGAACTCCAAATCTGAACTGCTTCTCAATCGTTCTTGCTGCGCAAAGCAAACGTCGGTTGAGAGCTTTTTTTATGATCAAAGCTTTTAAGCTTTGTTCGTTTTAAGCTTTCTTTCAAAAAGTGCCAATTCGGCGATCTCACGCTTGTGGCTTGATTTTAGAAATATGTTTATGTTTTATGTTTATGTCCAGTTTGCTTGTGGCGTGATGCATGATTTAGAAATATTCTTATGTTTAATGTTTATGTCTAGCTCGTTTCCTGTGTTAGGATTTTTAGGGTGTAATGTGATATTTAATTGTTGGGGTGCGTGCTTATGTGTAAATTATTTGAGATATGAATATGTGTGCTTATTGGATATCTTACTATATATATATATATATATATATATATAGGATAAATATATATAACAACATGCTAGTATAAACAAAGCCGGCGCCGACAACACATACAGGAGAGAATCCGCGGCCGGACCTGAGTCGCGGCGAATTTGTAGGCTGTCTCGCTCTGACACATGGTGTCAGCGCTAGGTACGTGTCTCGCAGCTAGGATGGCTGGACGCGTACCGTTAATGTGGAGGTCGAAGAGCCGTTGGTGTGTGAGCAGTATGATCACCGTCTATAGTAATCACTGACATACCAACGGCAGGCATGAGGCGCCGCAGTCAAGCACCGCTGTTGCTAGGTGCCAATAAGCCATCACGCCACCTTTGCCCTTCGATTGACATTGGCGCTGACAGGCCCCGGTTCAGCAAGACAGCGACGACAATAAAAGGAGCCGTCGATCACCAGCGAAAGACAGTCAGATTCAGAGTACACAACGCGAGACTAAACTACGGCCGGTTCGGAATTCGAAAAACGCGACGAAGGGTAATTTGTGAAAGGATACGTAGAACTGTGCGGAGTGAAAAAGGACTTCAGGAACTCTACTACCAACCAGGAGCCGAACATAGTCCTTAAGTGGTCGTAATAAGTGCCAACATTGTGCTGTGCACATATAACAATTAGTTACAGTTTATAATAAGTCTGAGTGTTGTTTCGTGTCTGACTGAGGTCGAGCGCTGCGAAAGTCTTGTTCGAGGATACAATTTGTAAGGCGAATCCTTGCTATCCTCGTGCTGAACTGGTGAGCCTGGCGCACGACGAGGTGAAGCACACTTACCCCAGCGAGTAGGAGTGCTATTGGTAGCTTCTAAGAAGCCAATAGCGAAACCTGGCGTATAGCTGGTGTAGTGCGCAAGAAACCTAGTCCCGTAGGCGAGACTAAGTTCGACCGCTGGTTAGCAGGAGGGCACATTACGAGGTGTTCCAAGACAAGTGTAATAGCACCGCGAAACTAGTCAACGCGCAACCAAACTTAGGCAAAACCTACGTGTAACAAAAGGAATCAACAAACAACGCGAGAATAAAACTTATATATTATAAACTAAACCACCAAGTGTTTTCATTATCGTAGCGCCACAAATACAAATTTGTTGGCACGTACTTTCAGCACCGCAAGAGTACGTTTCATTTCCGATTGCATGCGCTGAAGAGTAGCTGCTAGCAATGTTGATTGAGTTGTTAATGCCAAGTAATTTTCTGAAAGGCGTGCGCCAGTGTACTTTCCTCTGATTTGGCTAATGGCAGCTACTCGTTGTTGAAGTAGTCTTAGCCGCTTGTCCGATGTAGACCTTGTTTTCTTGACAACGTTAATGGTTGAGTCTAGTACTGAGGTTTGATTTCTCATCAGGGTCAGTAAGAATTCCTCGTTGGTTTGTACCTTCTTTATGACCTTAGTCATTTTATTGGCGTAGTCCGAGTCTAATACTCCAAATGGACTGTTCGCAATATTACCCACTGCATCAAATGTTGAGCGGCGTTTGCGAGTATGTTGCATGAGTGAGTTTGCCATTTGAAGTTCATCATACAAGTGTAGATAGTGCAGTAATATAGCATAACATGTGTTGTTTAGTTCTGGTCATATGTATTGGAACTCCTTTATGCCTGAATTAAATGTCTTCATGTCTCGACAGTATGGGTACTCTGAATCTGACTGTCCCTCGCTGGTGATCGACGGCTCCTTTTATTGTCGTCGCTGTCTTGCTGAACCGGGGCCTGTCAGCGCCAATGTCAATCGAAGGGCAAAGGTGGCGTGATGGCTTATTGGCACCTAGCAACAGCGGTGCTTGACTGCGGCGCCTCATGCCTGCCGTTGGTATGACAGTGATCACTATAGACGGTGATCATACTGCTCACACACCAACGGCTCTTCGACCTCCACATTAACGGTACGCGTCCAGCCATCCTAGCTGCGAGACACGTACCTAGCGCTGACACCATGTGTCAGAGCGAGACAGCCTGCGAATTCGCCGCGACTCAGGTCCGGCCGCGGACTCTCTCCTGTAGGTGTTGTCGGCGCCGGCTTTGTTTATACTAGCATGTTGTTATATTTATCCTATATATATATAAATATATATATATATATATATATATATACACAAATATATATAATGCAACCATATTAATATATACTAATATATTGTTGCCATGCCAGTTATACTCCCCTCTTTCTTCGGAAGTGGAGCCTTCCACTTCAATCCCACCATTTGAATAAGCGCGCCAACCGCAGCGTCGTCATCTGCACCGTCCCCATAGCTGCCAACTTCGCGCTGCGTTGATTGTGCTATCGACATCGCGTTACCGCATCAAGGAGCTTAGTGTCGTTCGCAATCAGTGATAGTTACTCGATAGCAGCGATCTCTATCTGCTATCGAGCAACCCTCCTCGCTGCCGGCGCATGACGCGTCGAATTGCTGGAAAATTAAAAATCAAAAGGGTAAGCATAAAAAATATCCACCGGTGCTATCTTGTTTTTGCCGTTGTTGACCTCCTCTTTTCTTTTTAGATTCGGCCCCTCGATGCCCGCTGTCTTTGCATTCCTCCCTCGGCCCCAGGTGTGTATCTTTCCATTATACTAACCAGCACGTGCCGGTGTTACATGTTCTCTTCTTCTTCCTTTTCTTTCTAGATCAATCAAAGACAAATCTTTTTTTTCCAATTTATTTTTTATTATTTATTTTTATACCCCTAACCCATAAAATGGGTAAAAGGGGTATAATGGCTTTGTGCAAAAGTGTGTAACAGGCAGAAGGAAGCATCTCCGACCCTATAAAGTATATATATTCTTGATCAGCATCAACAGCCGAGTCGATAAAGCCATGTCCGTCTGTCCGTCCGTCCGTCTGTCCGTCTGTCCGTCCGTCTGTCTGTCTGTATGAACGCGTCGATCTCAGAGACTACAAGAGCTAGAGACTTCAGATTTTGAATATAAGTTCTCCTATACCATGAGCGGAACAAGTTTTTTTTAAATTATCGAAAAATATTCTAGTTTCCGATATACACATGTAATCGATTACAAAAATTTCTCGAATTTGGAAAATGTAAAAATGGGGGTTGAAATAATTTCATTGAAATCGGTTGAGAAACACCAGAGATATCGATGATTGAAGTTTAGGTCACAGATGCATTCAGAATATGACTGTACGCGTTAAGTATAGGGTTCGGGGTATCTCCTAGTCGGGAAATCTCGACTAGAGCCTTCTTACTTGTTTTTTTAAGTGCTGTGTGTGTGAGTGTGCCCCTCCCCTCGCGACTCTATGGGTCGCACTCAAATACGCGCATGCCCAGGGACGACATGCGCACTCGGTAGCGCAGTCCCGCCGCCCACACCATCCGACAAGATCGCCTCGCTGCTGCTTTCGCCTTCGTCGGTGTGGTCGTTGGTGGCGTAGCTCGTCGTCGCGGTGGATCATTCTCGTAAATTCTGAACCCCGGCGAGGGCGGTTCCACTGGCTCACGCCAACGGTAGACCACCGTCACCTCGTGCAGCCAGCTGGCATTCTCGAGGACCGAGGAGATCACTATGACCTCGGGCGACGGTGACCTCGCGGCCTGCCACTCGGGTGGTGGTGTGAGCGGTGAATACCCCGGGCCTATGAACCGCTCTGGTTCGGACTCGGATTCTTCCTCCGGTGACGCCAACTCCTCCTGTGCCTCGCGCCTCATCCGAACCAAGATCTCTATACGCTCCTGCTCTTCCTGCCAAAAGCGCTCATCGGCCTCGTCCCGTCGGTGCCGCTCCTCCTCACTGGAGCCCCGCATGGGTGACGCCATCAGCACGAGCACGTCGGGCGACGGCTCTCGCTGGAGACGCACCACGCGTCGCCGGGGATGGAACGGCAGCCGAACTGCCGGTAGTGGAACGCGCCTGCGTCGGATCACTCGCCTGGGTGCTGGTGCCGCCCGACGTGCCTCCAGTAAAGCGCGGATGCGCGGGTCGCGTTTCGCGACTCCCACGCCGCTGTCCAAATCTGCGTTTGCTGCCATGTTCCTGCTTTACCTTCTTTGCGTGATAAATCTCAATGAGACTGAACGCATTGCAGCCACCGCGTTTTATACCCTCTGGTGAGTACTCCTGTGTTTGTGTTGGTGCTCGATCAACGGTGTCCTATCCGTTATGGCCGCCATGTTTGTCAGCGCTCTCTCTAGTTTTGTTTTCCCCTTTTCAATTCGCCGAGCTGGTTTTTTTTTTCCCTACATACATGTGCCAGTTATGACACATGTTTTTGTTTTTGTTTTTTTTTCTACATACATGTGCCAGTTATGACAAATGTATTACCCTCCCTTTTTTTTTTAACCAACAAAACTCAAAGCCAAATAACTAATACCTATTTCCTTATTATCCCACAGGTATAAACTCAGGTGAGTATTTGCAGTATATTATTTCCATAACTCTTTATTAATTTGTCCTTTTGCTTTCATATTTTATTTTATTTTATCTTTTTTTCTCTAAAAACAAAAATCTCAGTAGGGCACAACGTAGGTTCCCCCCCTTAAAAATACGTAGAAGACTCTCCCTTTTATTTTTTTCATAAACAAAAATAAAATGCATTTTCTTGGGTACCCCATTTTTCAAGAATTCCTTTTAAGCCGTGTTGACCTTTTTTGTATCCCTTGATTCCTCCTGATTGCGAACCCAGCTGGTTGCCACACAAATCATACGCTGTTGATGTTGTTGTGGTGCCCCCTTTGGGTAGATATTTGGTTGCCCAGATCCCATCTCTATACTCCTCCCATGTCCGTTTCTGCACTGTGCGGCTTCAAGTCGCAGATGTGCGCCGTCCGTTCTCGTTTTTCGGTGTGGCCCTTCAGCTTCACTATGACTGGAGACACCAAATTTGTTATCGTATATGGGCCGGAAATTTCGGGGCAAATTTAGCAGCGAATCCCTCAGCTGCACTTGAAAGGTGGTGCTGCTTTGCCCACACCTTGTCGCCAACTGCCGGTTTCCATGCCCGTCTCATCAAGTTATAGTGCCGAGCTTGGTCTTGGGCCGCCTTTTCTAAACTACGTCGTACCACCTCGAATACCTCCTTTAGCTTGGCGGCATTTTCGGTGTGCGTCTGCGTGTTTCTGCCGGTGCCTAATGTGACTTCGTCGAACAGTGCTTTTGGCAGCCGCGGTTCGCGCCCCTGCGTTATGAACGCCGCGCTGTATCCGGTAGACGCTGCTACGCTGGAATTGACGGCCAGAGACAGCTACGGTAATAGCTCGTCCCAGCACCGCTGATTATCCTTGGCATATTGTGCCACCATAGTTTTCACAGTCCGATTCATCCTCTCCGTTGGGTTTTCTTGTGGGGTGTATGGTGCAGTAAACTGGTGTCGCACCCCCAATTCTTCCAAGTAGGTTCTAAAGGCCTTGCTTGTAAACTGCGCTCCGTTGTCAGCTATCAGCACCTTCGGTACTCCAAACCTGGCCAATATCCGCTTGCGAAATCCTTTTTGCAGCGATGCTGCTGTAGCGCTTCTCAAAAGGATTAGTTCTGACCACTTTGAGAATCTGTCTACGAATACCAAGAGCATGGTATTTCCAAGTTTGGACCGCGGTAGCGGACCTACAAAATCCGCACATACTGTGCTCCATGGCTCTTCTGGTATTTGCGTTAGCATTTTCCCCGCAGCTGCCATTTGACTTGGTTTGTACAGTTGGCAAACTTCGCAGCGGTGTACATACGCGCGTGTGTCCCTGTACAAACCAGGCCAGTAATAACGAGTCGCTAGTCTCGCTATCGTCTTTCTACTTCCAAGGTGTCCGGCTGCTGCTTCGTCATGGTTCTCCTGTAGCACCTGGGTTCTCTTACCGCTAGAAAAAAGGTTTCCGTTCTCCTCCACGTAGTCTGGATATTTCTTGTGGTTCTTCTTGATCTCTTCCCGCATCTTTTGGATCCACTTGCATCCCGAATTGGATCCCTCCATGTCTTCGAGTGATGTGACCACTCGACCACATGTCTCTTGCAGTGGCTGTCGAGACAGTGCATCGGCCACGACATTGAGATTGCCCTTTCGGTATCGTATCTCAAAGTCGTATTGCTGTAGTCCTAGCGCCCACCGCGCTTTTCTACCCGATGGACTCTCGATGGAGTTGAGCCACTTCAGAGCCATGTGATCGGTAATCACGATGAAATGGTATCCCTCTAGGTATGGGCTTAGTTTTCGAATACCCCATACTATGGCCAAACACTCCTTTTCGGTAGCCAAATAATTCCTTTCGGCTCCGTTGAGTGTTCTACTGGCATACGATATTACTCGTTCACCTTCGTCCGAAGGTTGAGTCAATATCGCACCCAGGCCATAGTTACTTGCATCCGTCTGCAAGCAAAAGGTTTTTGAAAAATCGGGGCATGCCAATACAGGTGATTGGGTCAATCGGCTTTTAATCATTTCAAATGCCTTTTGCCGATCTTCCGACTATTCCCATTTGGCTCCTTTCTTCAGAAAGTCGTTTAGCGGGTGTACCGTTGCCGCGAAGTCTGGTACGAAGCGTCGGTACCAGGATGCGACTCCCAAGTATTGCCTCAGCTCCTTCACGTTTCCCGGTGGCTTCAGCTCTGCAATTGCAGCAACCTTTTCAGGGTCTGTGCAAATACCCTTGTCGGTCACTCTGTGGCCCAGATATTTTAACTCCTTTTTGAAGAAGTCGCACTTATCCACGTTAATACACAGGTTTGCTGCTCGCAACCGTCTGAACACTTCCCGCAGATTTTCCATGTGTTCCTCTCTGGTCCGTCCGATGACTATGATGTCATCTAGATATGCGAACGCATGCGGCATCATGTCTGGTCCGATGACGCGATCCAATGCTCTCTGAAAAGTTGCTGGAGCCGAATGTAAGCCGAACGGCATTACCTTTTCCTGGGACTGGTATCCTGGGACTGGTATCCATTGGTATCAGAAATACCCATTTTTCAAATCCAAACTTGTGATGAAATGGGCATCCCTGAGCTGATCCAAAATGTAGTTCACTCTCGGAAGTGGATACGCGTCTTTTTTTGATCGGCTGTTTAACTGTCGAAAATCTACACACAAACGCCATTGGCCCGTTTTCTTCTTTACCATGACTATGGGCGCGCTGGGTGGACTGTTCGATGGTTCGATACAGCCTTTTGCTAGCAATTCGTCGACTTGTTGGTTGATTTCGGCCTGCATTTTCGGATTTTTGGGAAAATACCTCTGCTTTATTGGCCTGTCGTCGGTCATCACTATTTTGTGTTCTGTAATTTGCGATGGCCCTTTTAACCGGCCGAACGCTGCAATTTCGCGATCCAAAAATTCGGCTATCTCGGGGTCTTCGTGTTGGATTTTGTTGCTACTTCCGAACTCCTGACGGCTGGCCTCTATGTGCTGTTCGATCGTGGTCTGGACAACTGCCACCGACAGTCTCTCCTCCAAATTCTCACGCTCATAGTGCTGTGCTGGGATGGTGACCACCATTCCTGCACATTTCAACACAGTGCCCATACCCGTCAGGAAATCCCACCCCAACACGAGGTCGTCGATAATGCCGGGCAATATCAGCCACTTCACCTCCAGTCGGCGCTTTCCCAATCGAATTTCCGCTTCTAATTCTTCAAAGACGCTGCTGGTCCGTCCGTCAGCTAATCGTATTCGTCTGTTGGTGTCGCTTCTCCGGCACATTCCGCTGAGTCTACAAGCCAGTTTTTCGCTGATGAAATTGCTTGTAGCCCCCGTATCAATGGTTGCCTTGTACTGACAGTCACCGATTCGCACAGTAGCTGTCAGATGCGCACCCTCGTTCTGTAGACTCCCGATTAATGGTGAGGGGTGGTCCTCGGCGGCTCCCGTTCGCCCCTCGCTGGCGGACGCCGCTGGTCGTTTCCCGACTTACAGCATGTCGCGTTTCGCTGCCCGATTCGGCCACAAACCCAGCTGTAGTCGAGCATTGGGTTTCGGCAATCCACCGCCCAATGTCCGCTCTGACCACACACGCGACTCGCCCTTCCTGGGTTCTCTATGTGTGTTTGGCTGTTGTTTTGCTACAGTCTCGGTGCCGGTCTTGGTCTTTCTGGCTCCGATCCCCGTTCTCTGGTGTGATGCTCCTCTATTGTGTTATGATCCGGCCTTTACTTCCCAACACTGTATCGATTGCCGGCTGGCTAATCGGTTACCCAGGTTACCTCCCTGCCCATCATCGGTCTGCCAATTTGCGTGCTGTGCTTAGTCTCTTTGCAGACTTCGCACTCGAGCACATGCATCCGCACTTGCGCTGCAGCCTTGCCAACGTCCGAGCTATGCCTCCGTGCATGCCCTTGTCGCTGTCGTGCGCCTGCTGGACCAATGTGCTGGTTAGAGCTTCCGGGATCCATAGCTTCCACAAGAACTCCTCGCTATCCTCTCGAGCCAACTGCGACTTCTTGAAGAGCAGGCCGTCCTCGATCCGGAGGTCTGGAAAACGCCCTGACTCTGCTCGCACCAATGCCAATCGATCCAGATAGTCCTCGCTCTCAAAGGCTGTCGTTTCGAACTCGAACAAGTTGAGCTCTTCCACCTCAAACGGTCGCGAGAGCATATCGGCTACCACATTGTCTTTCCCTTTCCGGTGCTCGATTCGAAAGTTAAACGCCTGCAGCGCCAGGGACCATCTCGCCAGTCTCCCACTCAGGTCTTTGAGTGACATTAACCACTGCAAGCTCGAATGGTCCGTAATGACCGTGAACGGAATCAGTTCAACGTATGGCCTAAAACGCTCTACTGCCTTCACCGCCGCCAGACACTCCTTCTCCGTCACGCTGTAGTTCAGCTGGGCTCCAAGCAGCTTCGCTGAAAAGAACGCAATTTTCCGGTCTGCACCTTCGTCGTCACGCTGGAAAAGCACTGCCCCAATCCCCACGTGGCTTGCGTCGCACTGGATGAAGTACGGCCGAGAAGTGCACAGGTAAGTGCCTTCTTCAACCTATGAAACGCCTCGACTGCGTCGTCCGACATTTCAAACTTCTTGCTGATTTTCAGACAATCAGTCAGCGGCGCAGAAAGGCCCGAGAAATCGCGGATAAATCGCCTGTACCAGCCTGCGGTTCCCAAAAATCTCCTCAGCTGCTTTGTGGTCCTGGGGACGGGAATCTGGATTATCGCCTCGACCTTGCTCGGATCTGTTCGGAGTGCTCCATCACCAACAATGTACTCTAAGTACCTCAGGAACTTAAAGCAAAACTTCGATCGACATAACCGTTGAGCAGCATTACATAGCCCGAAAGGCATCATCCGGAACTGGTACAATGGACGTCCAGGGATGGTAAATGCCGTATATGCTCTGCTCTTGGGCTCCATCTCAATCTGCTGATGAAGATCGTGTCGTCCACGCGGCTCAGAATGGACTCTATATTCTGCAACGGGTAGGCATCCTTCACTGTCACCTCGTTAAGCTTACGAGCGTCCATGCACAACCTATTTTTGCCCGGTTTTCGCACCAAAGTCATCCGGTTGCTCCACGGACTCTCGCTTGGCTCGATGACTCCGAGTCGCAACATTTCATCCACCTCAGCAAATAACAGCTGCTGGACCGCTGGGGACACCGGATAGAAACGTTCCTTTACTGGCACGGTGCCTTCCACAAGCTCGATGGTATGCCGTTCCAGATGATTCCTGCCTAACCCTCGCTCCTCATACGCTAGGAATTTAGCCATCACCGTTTCCAGTTGCTTCTGCTGATCGGAATTTAGCTTGTGCGGCTCAATCGGCTCTCCTTTGGTGACAAACTCTGACTCCATCTGTTCGACCGAATCCACTCCTAGAACATCGGGTGCTAGGTGGAACTTCTTCCAAAAGTCGACACCCAGGTACAAGTTCTGGACAAGGGCGGGGCATACATATAGCGTCATATGGTGCCTTACACCCTTGTAACGGATCGGGACCGATATTTTGCCCAATACGGTGTAGCATTTGTGGGTGCCACGCTAACCCCAACTTCTCGATCAGCTCTACTGCTCCTGCGCCTAGCAAGCTGACGGTCGCTCCGGTGTCGAGAAGCCCCTTCTTCGTGTGTCCTTGGATTTGAACTTCGGCAAAAACACGGTCGTCGCCCTTGAGCACCGCTCCAAGCGCTTCGCAGATGCTCTGGCTTTCCCTACGGCGTAATGGGGGCCTTTTCCGCCTCCGCAAACCTGGCAAATTTTGACTCTGCTTCGGGTCACCCTCTTTTGTGAAGATACGAGCTCTCGCTTCCTCGTACGTGGCTGTTCGCACTTCCAAAGGCTGCCGTGTCGACCACTTGGACCTCGGTAACTACTCGTTGTTGGTCCTCCTAACTATATCCTTAACTAGCATGCAGCTCTTATCTCTAGCGCTTATGTCTAACATGCGATTTGAAGAGGTTTATATTATTTTCGGGGCGCGACTCCTCTGCCTGTGTCATGCTCCGCCTCCCGTTTCCCGAACGACATTTTGGGAATTTGGGCAACACCACTCCTGGAAGACCACATTTATAACAAAATATGTTGCGCACGGTGGCCTCACACTCCCAGAACGTGTGTCCTCGCTGCGCGCAGTTTCAACATGCTAGAGTGTTGCTGTCACCACCTCCACCTCTAGATCTGGACAGGGCTTCGACCGATTCGTCCGGCGACATCTCCGCTGGACCCTTTTCCTCCTCATAATATGCCTCATGCACCTGAAACCGCTCCCTAGCTCGATTGACTGGCTCCTTCGTAGTTTGGCTCCTTGCCCAGCGAGACGAAAGCAACCTCTCCGCTTCGTGGCACTCTTCTCGAAGCTTCTCCAAGTCGGTGATCCAGATTGGATATATTACCCGCGAGATTTCATCCCTGATATTGACCTTTACAATTTTTATTAAGTCATGGTCACTGACTGGCACCTCCAACCTCGACCTGAGAGCAAACATAGACTGTAAGTAATCGTCTATGCTCTCCCCCGACTTCTGCCTACGCTCGCGTAAACCTGCGCAAACCGTTGTTTGAGCGCGTACCGCAGATTGGGCCAGTCCGTCGCTCCACTCTTCCTCAGGAACATCCAATATTAGTCTTTGGCCCGTCCCTCACTAAAGTATGAAAGTCCCGTAGTACATCGGGCCACGGCACCTGGTAGATCAGCCTCAGATGATCCAGCCTAAAAATGATTTCACCTACCGGCATACCGGTAGGGCTCGCGTCGAATATCAGCCCCCATCGGCGCATCGGGATCGCCTAGGGTATTGTCTTTGCTGTTCCCAATGGTCTCCGCGTAGGCGGACCATCTCTCGGCTGGGCTTCGCTGTGCGCTCCAAAACCCCAGTGTTCGGCCTGTTGATGCTGCTCGGATTCCAGAGCGCGATTATCGAACCAGTGTCCCTGAGCTGCTGGAGGTTTTCGCTGTGGATTTTCTCTGCGATCGGACGGTGGTGAGGAGTTTGGATTTGTCGGTGGGCGTAGAGCTTGCTGCGCGTCTTTGGGCCCCGACAGTTGTGTATAGAGGGTGCTCTCTCGGATGGCTTTCATATATTCAAGCATCTCTCGCCTGTTTTGCGCTTGTAGCTCGGCCATCCCGGTTGCCATTAATGCGATAATGCCGTTAATGCGGTGTTTATTGCAGCTCTCAGCTCGCTCTGAAGGTCCAGAGGTGTTTGTTGTTGATGTGGCATTGTGGATGTACTCCGTTTCGGCTCCGCTCCTAGGCTGTTGGGATCTATGTGCCGGCCTACTGCTCCTGCCTCGGAAATGTCCATCTCCTCTGGTGGTGCTGTGTAGTCCGCTAATATACTAGACTCAACAGCTTGGGCCTGCGACGTTGAACGAGTGATAGGAGACATTAATTCAGCCCCTCTGCTCTGATTGAATTCTGCGCTACGCCTATCCTTTCTTTGGTCCTGAACGTATTTCGCCCCCTTACGCATTTTCTTTCCTTTACTACAATAATAATTTTTTCTTTCTTTTTCAGACAATACAGTACGACATAAATATACGGGGTGAGACGAACATGGAACATGATACGGGTACTGTAAGAGTTGTGTACAAACATTGGTCCTAATCCTAAAAATTGTCCTTATCCTATATTACAGTTGTTCTATTGATACTACAGGTTATACGGTACATGGACTGGCAGGAAACACAATGTCGGTCCTGAAGGACATGACACAGACCATGGCCTCGACACATGTACACATATACGAGAAAATATAACAAAATATATTGGTTTTTACATTTACAATAATGCCATTTATCCCTGAGATTACTGGCTGACCTGTAGCAGGATATGGTACTCCACGCTCGGATTGCTCAGTATCTGCTATAGGGTAAGGCGTAGTTATGATGCCAGCTGTTCCTTGCTCCCTCCTCCAGCTACCACTGCGTCAGGTCAGGCATTAAGCCTTGCTGCGCTCCAGCAGCTTTCGGAATAAGTGCAAACTAACAACTAACCAAACACAACATGTATACAAAAAAAACAATACTTGAACAAATACTGTGGCTTCACTAGCTTCTTATTATTGAGTTTTCTATTGGGCGCCATTTGTTATGATCCGGCCTTTACTTCCCAACACTGTATCGATTGCCGGCTGGCTAGTCGGTTACCCAGGGATGGATACGATCTCGATACAATGTGGGCCGGAGTAACAAAAATTTATATTTTTACAAAAACTAACAACAAACGGACAAGCAGCAAATTTTCGCGAAATCGGACAACTTTAGGAATACATATGGTAAACAGGTGTTCACATTTACCCCCAATGTGCCCTCCCTACCTATGAGTTGGCATTTTTAAAATTACCGCCAACTCCCTAAACACAACTACACTACCAACAACAATTTACCCCGACATCTACAAATCCTCATCCCACCCACACATAAACAATTACTCACACATGTTAACTAAAAAATAACAACCTTATATTTATTCATTTAATTATAAACATTGTTTTATCTTAAATTAAATTTATTTTATTTAAATAAAAAAAATAATAATGAAATAATTAAATAAACATAAACGAAAATAAACAAAAACTACTAAACGAGAAACAAAATAAACAATAAACAAAAACTAAAGAAAGAAATAAATACTATAAATAAGTAATAAATTAAATAAAATATTAATGCTTAAATAAATAATAATTAAATAAATAGCGGGCAGCGATGATGATGGTATTTCATTTTTTTAGGCTGCGGCCCACTGTGCCTGTGGCTGGGCTGGTCGTTGGTGTGCGTGCGTGTGTGCGCGCACAGGCAGCTGGCGCAATAGCCGCTGTGGACTGCGTAGACAGCTGGGTCTGAAGGCGCCGATTTTAAAACTAACAGGTACTAAATATAAAAACCTGGTGACCACCCAGACGGGTTGGCCAATCCTCGTCCGGTGGTCTCGCTGGCTTTTCTCGGCCGCTCCAAAGATTGGGACAGTTGCCGGTGTACGTCTGGACTGCCTCCGGAAACGGTGAAACACACCATTAGCACTTATTATTTGATATTTATTTTTGTACCTGTCAATCTGTCCAGCGTTCGCGTTTTTATCCCTTTTTCTCCACTTTTTGTGTAACTTTTTAACTGCTGCTGCTGCCTCTGCCACTGTTTAAATTTGGTCTGATCACGGCTAAGCTACTCTTCCTCTTCCCCACCATCTGCCGTTCACCTGTCAAGCCTACATTAATCGAGTGTCAGGCGCCAGCACGACTCTCCAACCCTCGTTCAACGCCTCGACCATCGATAAACCAAATGCCGACCATAACAATTGCCATAAAACGTGTGCGATTGTTGCGATTTGCCTGTTGGTCGCGATTGTTGTGTTGTTCTCCGCGACCCTGTGGTGGGTGGTGATACCGCTCCTGTTGGGGTTGGAGCTGTTGCTGTTCGAGCCGCAGTCGCGCTCGATCCTTCTCCAACTCCTCAAATGCCTCTGCCAGGTCCAGATCTCCCAGATTTGAGAACTGGTAGGGTCGTGCATACGCGCGCAGATCGGGGAGACTGTTGTTATAGATTTTTAGCAGCTCTTTATCCGCTGCTAACCGCAGCGGTCGCATCAGTGTCTGCATTTCGACCATATAAATCTTGAACGGCTCCTCCAACTTCTGCCGTCTTCTGCGGACCTCATCTTCCAGATTCTCAAAATAGTCTCTGGGTAGGAAGTATTCTTGAAAACTCTGCACGAATCCCACCCAACTCGTCCAGTGTTGGTTGTTGGCGATATACCATTTTAATGCCATCCCTTTGAGCAACTCCGGCATGGCTCTTGGGATCAGGTTCAGGTTCAGCCCATATGTATCCGCTGACCATTCCACCTGTTCCAAGAATTGTAGAGGTTTCGACAACCCGTTGAATCTAAAACCCCATTCTCGTACCTGTTTTGCCACTCTTGGGTACTCCTTTCTAGTGCTTATGCGATCGTGTCTTCGATCGAAACTTGGTTCCTGCTGCGGTTGTTGTACCGAATTCCACGGTGATCGGCGAGATTCTTGTACATCTCTTGCTCGAGCCGCTGCGCTGGTTGAAGGTATGCTCAGCCGTGCTACATTAATAGCACCGAGCTCCTTCTCCTCTTCTTCCTCTTCGACCGCCGACTCGAGCTCTTTGCTTGGCGACAAGCGACCGAATCGCTTCGCCAATTCGCTAATACGGAGACCGTGTAATAGGGAGTATTCATTTTTACTCACTCATTCTCCGAATTGTTTCCGCATCATGTCGCTTGTCCCTTCCATCGCAAGACCAAATTCCGTGCCATATTTCACGAGCTGCTCCTTTTTTAAATTGTACACCCACGAACGCACCATTTTGATATATTTTATGTTTTAAATCACTTTGGTAACTCACTATCGTAGAATCCACAGTTGGGCGCCAGTTGTAACGAATATAAGCTGGGCTAACTCTTGCGGTGCTGAGGGTACGTGCCAACAAATTTGTATTTGTGGCGCTACGATAATGAAAACACTTGGTGGCTTAGTTTATTATATATAAGTTTTAATCTCGCGTTGTTTGTTGATTCCTTTTGTTACACGTAGGTTTTGCATAAGTTTGGTTGCGCGTTGACCAGTTTCGCGATGCTATTACACTTGTCTTGGAACACCTCGTAATGTGCCCTCCTGCTAACCAGCGGTCGAACTTAGTCTCGCCTACGGGACTAGGTTTCTTGCGCACTACACCAGCTATACGCCAGGTTTCGCTATTGGCTTTCTTAACTCCTTAAGAAGCTACCAATAGCACTCCTACTCGCTGGGGTAAGTGTGCTTCACCTCGTCGTGCGCCAGGCTCACCAGTTCAGCACGAGGATAGCAAGGACTCGCCTTACAGGGTTTATCCTCGAGCAAGTCTTTCGCAGCGCTCGACCTCCTTTCACAAATTACCCTTCGTCGCGTTTTTCGAATTCCGAACCGGCCGTAGTTTAGTCTCGCGTTGTGTACTCTGAATCTGACTGTCCCTCGCTGGTGATCGACGGCTCCTTTTATTGTCGTCGCTGTCTTGCTGAACCGGGGCCTATCAGCGCCAATGTCAATCGAAGGGCAAAGGTGGCGTGATGGCTTATTGGCACCTAGCAACAGCGGTGCTTGACCGCGGCGCCTCATGCCTGCCGTTGGTATGTCAGTGATCACTATAGACGGTGATCACACTGCTCACACACCAACGGCTCTTCGACCTCCACATTAACGGTACGCGTCCAGCCATCCTAGCTGCGAGACACGTACCTAGCGCTGACACCATGTGTCAGAGCGAGACAGTTTACGAATTCGCCGCGACTCAGGTCCGGCCGCGGATTCTCTCCTGTAGGTGTTGTCGGCGCCGGCTTTGTTTATACTAGCATGTTGTTATATATATATATTTATTTATATATATATATATATATATATATATATAATGCAACCATATTAATATATACTAATATATTGTTGCCATGCCAGTTATACTCCTTTTGTGAGAAGCACAGCTCCTCACACCAGATTGGTCCGCCGTAATCTACACCTGTAGTAAGAAAGGGGCGTGTTGGTGTTAATCGGTCGGCTGGCAAATTGCCCATAATTTGGTTCATTAACTTGGGCCTTGCCTTGTTGCATTTCACGCAATTGTGATTGATGTTCCTTGACGTTGTCTTGTGGCTGAGGATCCAATATTGCTGTCTTGCAGTTGCTCGTAAGGCTTGGGCACCGCAATGCATATTGTCTTCATGCAGATCTCGCAATATCATTTTTACTATTAGATCGTTGTAGGGCAGCAAAATCTGGTGCTTTGCATTGTAAGGGAGTGGGGCTCTATCCAATCTGCCTCCAGCTCGCACAAGTCCGTCTGAACCTTGTAATGGGGACAGCGATGAAATGGAACTCTTTTTTGAATTTTCGATATTCGTTTTGCCACAAATGTATGATATGTGGATGCAGCTGCATTGATCCATGAAAGAACCACAGTAGAATCTGACCAAAAGTATCCTGGCACTGTGTTGCTGTCGAGGTCTAGGTCGCGTCGAACCCTCTCAGCAAGCTCAGGACCCAATAATGCAGCACATAGCTCCAGTCGAGGGAGTGACTGTTTTGCTGTTGGAGCCGAGATTTTGAACAAAGTAACCGTACAGATATTTGCTTATTTCTGTACTTTGCGCGTACGTATATTGCGGCGCCATAAGCGCGCTCTGACGGATCTACAAAGGTGTGTAATTCCTTTGTGATTGGAGTCTTGCCATTATAAATGTGCCTTGGAATTTGCATTGAATTAAGGCTCTGCAACTCCTCTCGATAATCCTTCTATTAGTTTTGAAGATTTGCAGGTAACTCATCGTCCCAATCAAGCTTCAATTCCCAGAGCCGTTGCATACAAATTTTTGCCTTTACCACGGTTGACTTCACTGTTAAGAGTATTTAGCTGGACGGCAAAGCGAATTACATCAATTAACATTTGTGATAAGCAACATTGTCTTAACATAATTTTACAATATGGCGAATTCAATGGGCCAAAGGGCTTTTACATATGGAAATGATCCTGCTCCGAACATACTCCCCCCGTCGAAGGAGTCTCTCTTTCAACCGATGTGGTCAGAAGGGGCAGGATGGCTAGCTTGGTTACTGCTCTCATGGCCAGCCCATTTTCTCGAGAATTGAGAAAAACGGATATTTCATATGCTAATGTTCGAAGTTCGTCAATGAAGAGTACAGATAGGCCGACGACTCGGGTAAAATGATGCTTCGCTGACTTAACAGCGGCTTCCCAGAGGCCTCCAAAATGGGGCGAACGAGGGGGTATGAATTTCCAAACGATGCCATTCCGAGTGCAGGTTTCGGAGGCTGCTTAAATGTGCGGTTCGCGTAGAAACAGATCTTTAAGTTCAGATAGCTCGTTTTTGGCTCCGACAAAAACTGTGGCGTTGTCCGACCATAAAGTACTTGGTTTTCCTCGGAAGCTGATTAATCTCCTTAGAGCTGCAATGATCGCTGCAGCTGAAAGGTCCTGGACGACTTCCAAATGCGCTGCCTTGGTACTGAAGCATACGAAAATCGCAATGTAGCATTTTATTGGCGCTTTATTTCGAGATTCAGGTTTGTGGTAAAAAGGACCTCAGTAGTCTATTCCTGTTATATGAAAGGCTGGGTTTGGTTTAGCATCTTAAGCACTTATTAATAATGCTTGAAACCGGTTTGAGTCCCCTGATTGGCCAGTAGTTCTGCCGTAATGAGGCGAGGAGGCTACTGGGCCCAGCGCACAGTGGGCGATTGGGCCTCGCTAGCGGCATTTAATTAATAACTTCTAAACGAAAATAGATATCTTCAGACGGTTTTTTTCACTGCTCATAAAAAAGTCATAGGATTTTTTAAGAAAAAAATTTTGTTTACATTTTTATATTTTTAAATTTTTTTGAATTTCAACATTTTTTTTTAACTTCAATAAACAAATTTTATAAATTAAAATTATCTAGAAAATGCTAAAATATTATTCGGAATATTCGGAATCAGAATCAGGCATATCTAGAAGCTTCATTAAAAGCAAGCTCTTAACATCATCGTCCATAATAATATTTTTTTAAGACGAAATTTAAGACCCATTTGACAATGAAGATATCAAAAAGTCAGACGAAACTAATAAAGCATTTATGATATCTTCCATAGTATTTTTCCTGGAATTTTTTCTTGTATTGCTCTCGCGTATGTTTCGAAAGTCCTTGTTCCTGGCTTCAAGAGCTTCTTCGGACATCATACCAATCGGAAGGTAAAAATGGTTTATAATGTCTGCTCTATGAATTAAAATTCTGTGAACAGACGATGGCATGTAAAACCAGGGGTATGCGTTAACAAAAATTTCCAATGTATAAGATCCGAATGCGTCCGAATTTATGTCGTATCCACAAGCCAATGCTCACAAGACTACGCTGAATCGATATATCAAATCATAGCTTACTCCTGTTATACGAGCAGCCAAATTTGGTTGTTGAAAAAACCTCCTTGCAGTGTTTCCGTTGTTCGTACTGCCAGTACCAGCCATTGCTATATCCACCAACAAATGCACTTCTTCCCTTAGCTTCTGCTGAATACTTATTTTATTTTGTTCAACGACATCCTTGTCAGCACCACGAGCTTGCCACTTTAGTATTGGTATTCTATATGCAATGTGCAAAACACACTCGAAAAACCTAATCCATGCGTGGAGACTTGATAAGCCATATTCAAATAGGTTTCCATGAATAGAAAAGCTTTTCACCAAATTTAGATCGTTCATATTTTTGGGAGTTGCGCTACAGATTCCGCATGTTTGCGAAGACGATTCCGATATGACACTGAACGTTTTGCCATCAAGCATGGTCATATGAAATTGGTGATCAATTCTTAAGGTACTCACAAATGTTGGAAAAATATTTAATATTTGGCTCTTAATGTTTTCAATTTCTCTGCGAGTCAAGTCTGCCGATTCTTTCTCGCAAAGTAATTTAATGGGTCGACAATATCGGGTAGAAGAAGGCCGATTGTTTTTCCATAAAACTGTCGGTCCTTTCTGCACTGTCAATGGTACCATACAAATTGAAAATAAATATTGATCTATCATGTCTCCATCGAAGTCATCAAATTTTTGCCTGTAAGTAGAATGGCCGCTGCTGCCATCACAACCCCATTTGTAGGTAGCAGTTAATTGGGTGTTATTATTATTTTCAATATGGTTTTGAAAACTTTCTGGGTGTGCTACAATAATCCTAGCAATCGTATGGTCCACTAAGCTTTGTAATGGTACTTCAGCGAAATGATCAGTGACCGTGATGACACTAGGATAGCATTTTTGTTTCGCACAACGCAGTTTACCGTAGCATGGATATATATTGGCGTTTTGCGCTTTAGCGGCTCTCTTTGACAAATTCCATGTGTACTTGGTATGTCCAACATCTACAAATAGCGCCAGTGCTTTTTCATCAGAAAATTTTGACGGTAGACGCTGAGGGGTACTCATAGTTTTCAATATCTTACCGCTAAACTCTTTGTCGGTGTTTAGCATTGTCACCACCTGTGAAGCACTACGTTTTCCAGCTTTATACAAGCTGCAGCTTGCAGCTACCAACAATGCTTCTGATGGGGCATCTTCAGTAAGGCCTGACAATTTGTTGACTTGCGTTTTTTTGCAACACTCCGAAATATCTTTTTGCGGACGTCCAACAATTTCGGAAGATGATCTTTTAATCAATACTAGCGGCTTATCTAGCCATTCCTGGTTTCTGTTTTCTAAAAATACCTTATTTCTTCCACAGTTTTTCCACTTTTCTACAAGCCTACTAGTAAAATTTCGCAGCTTTTTGCCAATCTCGCACTGCTCCTCCTGAGTATATTTATGGTTTTTGAGAACAGTACCAAATACAAAGTTTTCCATGGTAAGAAATTTCTTGGTTGGGATCGCTTCTTCATACCATACTAAAAAAAAGTACCCGTTTTGCTACTAACATTGTGCCTAAAAAGTGCCATGATTTGAAGGTTAGCAGGTAATAGGAGTTCATATTACACATTTTGGACGCACAATGATTCATACTTCCAGCTAAAACAAGTAAGAAGGCTCTAGTCGAGATTTCCCGACTAGGAAATACCCCGAATCCTATACTTAACGCGTACAGTCATATTCTGTACGCATCTTCGATATCTCTGGTGTTTCTCAACCGATTTCAATGAAATTTTCAGAAAAGTTATATCATTATTCAAATCCCCATTTTTAAATTTTCCAAATTCGAGATTTTTTTGTAATCGATTACATGTGTATATCGGAAACTAGAATATTTTTCGATAATTTAAAAAAAACTTGCTCCGCTCATGGTATAGGAGAACTTATATTCAAAATCTGAAGTCTCTAGCTCTTGTAGTCTCTGAGATCGACGCGTTCATTCAGACAGACAGACGGACGGACAGACGGACGGACAGACGGACATGGCTTTATCGACTCGGCAGTTGATGCTGATCAAGAATATATATACTTTATAGGGTCGGAGATGCTTCCTTCTGCCTGTTACACACTTTTGCACAAAGCCATTATACCCCTTTTACCCATTTTATGGATTAGGGGTATAAAAAGAGTTAGATTGAATCCGTGTGAATCTGGTAAGTTCTACTCAACGAACGACAGGTGCACGCTAGTGCGGGCTAGTTGTTAATACACTTAATTACCACTACGTTTTATGAGCAACACATTTATAGACCGGTCACAAACACTGATATTTTATGTAATACATACCTTGAAGTTAATAAAAAGCAACACTTTTAATTAAAGAAGTAAAAATTGTAAATTTCCCAGGAGCTCGAAATTAATTCGCACAACAAAGAATAAATATTGTAAAGCACTTGCAAAAACATATGTTGTGTTTGACAGCTCACAGCTGATGATCAGCTGATCGTAGAGCTTATAAAAAGCCGCCAAAAATCTAATCAAAGCATCTGTTATCGATTTGTGAAAAAAAATTAACGCTTTTTCAAATTTGAAAATTTGAATTAAATGCCGCTAGCGAGACCAAATCGCCCACTGTGCAGCGTGGAGAAACTCTTTGTGAAATGAGCAATTATAGCTATCGTCACTGGATGCCCCTTAGGCAGCAAAATGGGATGCATGGCGTCATAATCCAGCTGCGAATTGTGTAGCCGACCGCCCACTCTTATTAGTCCATTGGAGTCTACAAATGGGTTCAATGACAATAAGCTGCTCTTGGAAGACAGCGTTTTGCTCTCAGCGAGCGTTGCGTAATCAACTGAAAACGATACTTCTTGGATGTTTCTTAACAGCAGGAATGTGCCCATTCGCAGTTCATCGACAGACAGATTGCCAAGTGTCCGGTTGCCTCTGCCTCGAATGATCATTAGAAATCTGTAAATATAAGCAAATACGCGTTGTAGGCTTCTAAATGTGTTTTGGTATTTGCATTCGCTTGACATGTCTGTTTTTAAATATATCAGCAGTACGTTTCGTCGACGCTCAGGAAGATCGCTTGGCGAGTCCATGCTAACAGGCCAGTTTGAAGCTGGTTCTTGTAAAAATGATGGGCCATGATTCCACAATTTGTGATCCAATAGCTCCTTTGGAGTGCAACCACGCGACAAGATATCAGCTGGATTTAGGAGCGTTGGACATGCTGACAAGTCATTCCCTTTGTCTTTTCTTGAATTTCCGATACTCTGTTAAATACAAAATCATTATATTCAGAATGCGATCCGCGGATCCACGCAAGTACAATTGTGGAGTCCGACCAGCAGTAAAATTCACATTTAAAGGGTAGATCGCAAGAGATGCTAGCGACTAGTTCAGCTAATAATAATGCTGCGGATAGTCCCAATTACGGGATCGTTAATGTCTTTAATGGGGAGACTCTGGACTTTGCGCATAGTAATTACGATGTGATAGAGTCTTTAAAGTTGGATCGAAGGTAAACACATGCTCCATATGCCAACATGCTTGCGTCACAGAACGCATGCATTTGATATGATGCTGCTGAATGCATTATATATCGAGGAAATTTGAATGTACTGACGCCTGAAAGCTGGGAGATCAGGTTGCGCCATGCTAATTGAAGTTCCTCTGGTAAGATGTCGTCCCAGTTTAAGTTGTCTTTCCACAACGTTTGTATAAATATTTTTGAGAAATGAGACCCAATGGATCGTAAGTTCTGGCGACTGTTGACAGTACAGAGCGCTTGGAAGCAGGACCCTCAGGCAGATTTTTCTGAAATTGGAACAGAAAGATGTCGGAGTTCGGAGAAAGATGCCAGTCCCAGAGCCTTAGCGACGTCGGATCCATTATTAAATTGCAGTAATTTTTCCTTGTCAGCCTCGGACTCACCATAGAGCGCGGCTGATTCATTCGAGCACCACTTGCCACTTGCGAATGGGGAAATGACCAAGGGCTAGAAAATTCTTGATCTGGCGTCTAATTTCCGTAACTTCTTCCATACTGTCCCCTCCAGATATCAAATCATCTACGTAGAAGTCTCTGCGGAGAATTTTGGAACCGATAGGGAATGCATTCTCCTCGTCTAGCGCAAGCTGATGCATAGTGCGAAAAGCCAAAAAGGCAGCTGGCTTTGTTCCACAAGTCACTGTGTCCAGCTTGTACGTTTTTATTGAATAGGACTTGTTGTCGCGCCAGAGAATAAGTTGAAGATATTCGTCAGGATGAGAGATTCTAACGCATCGGTACATTTTGCATATGTCGCCGCATAGGGCGATCCTGAAAAACCGAAAGCGAAGCAACGTTTTAAAGATTTTTGCCTGTATTGTAGGTCCCGCAAACCAAAGATCATTTAACGATAAGCCAGACGTTGATTTGACTGATCCATCAAATACGACTAGGGAATGCAAGATTAATCGAATGAAAGGAAATATCGATTAATTTTGGCCAAGAAACGATTAAATTATATGGTTTTTTATTTTTTATTAATTGATTAATAATCGAGTAATGAGTAAATAATCGCAATTTTTTTTTAATAATTATACTTTTTAATAAAATTTTTTGCAAACTAAGATTGAAATTATTATTTGTTTGTTGGTAACTCTATTTTTTGATAGTTATTTACACCACTGTCTCATACTGCCTACCATTTGTACCGCCATACCACCATACCATTAGGAATTTGTAACACGGTCACTCTGTAAATGTTAAAAGCGACGCGGAAGAAGCGCGCTATTTCACAAAGAGTGAAAAAATGAATAAACCGGACGAGTTTTCTATTACAAAATGGCACCTAACAAGAGTGAAGTGTGGAAATATTTTTCCAAAGTGGATAAAACCAGTTTGGTAAAATGTCTATTGTGTGGAAAGAATTTAAAATTTTCCAATAGCACAACAAATATGCTTCAGCATATTAAATTGAAACATCGGAAAGAAGCTGATGATCCTGTAAGTCGCAAACATTTGAGCACCATTTTGAACGCCTCATAAAATAAATTTAAATATATTTCAGCAGAAAAAATCTAAATCCAAAGAAGATTTTATTAATCTAATGGATGAAGAAATCAGCACTCAATCCACTGACAACAGCAATCAATCCACTGACAACAGCATAATGAATAGTATGTTCAACAAAAAAGGCAGCAGCAACAACAATAGCAAAGGCAGCAGCGGCAGCAGTTTTTCCAGCAACAACAACGACAACGAACCTAGTTGCAGTAGTAACAATCGTCAACCTCTCATATTGAATTCTTTCAATAAAATTCAAAGCTTTGCAACAGGAGGGTCAAAAAAAGAAAAGCTTACCAATGACATCGTAGGCATGATAGTCAAAGACAATTTGCCTTTTGATTTTGTTGAAGGTAAGTAATAACGGAAGTATTATTAATGAAGTGATGGGCGCGTCGCGCCGTTAGGCAGCGCGCTGCCGAATGTTCATAGGCCCTCTGCCGCGGCCGATTGCACAACATCACACGTACGCTATAAACATTGAAAACATTGTGCTTGTATGCGTGTGAAAACTGTGCCGATATGTGTGCATGCCCATCACTGCTTTAATGTCACTGAAGAAGTAGACTTTTAAAGTGGCACTTTGACTGCTCTTAAGTGATTCATTTGCAAATGTACTTATTTTTAAATTATTTCAACAGGTAAAGGATTTTTGGACTTTATGAAAAACCATTTTCCTTTGTTTAAAGTTCTATCAAGAAACACAATCAAAGCGCTCATAGATTCTTTATATGCGACTGAAAAAGAAAAATGTTTGGAGATATTTCGTAAATCAACATGTTTATGTATTACAACAGACGCTTGGACAGACACTGCAATGAAGAGCATGCTTGGAATTACCGTTCATGGCGTATATAAAAATGAGTTTTTCCTTTAACAGAAGCGCATACAGCTGGACATATATCTGATGTCTTAATAGCTGCTTTAAACGATTTTTTGATAGATGAAAAACATATTATTATTGTTGCGACAGACAATGCAGCGAATGTGGTTAAAGCTATACATAACACCTTCGGCAAAAAGCGGCACATTCCTTGCTTCGCTCACACTTTGAATCTGGTGTGTGAGAATTCTTTGAATATAACAGAAATTACTGCAATCAATTCGAAATGTCAAGAAATTGTGAAATAGTTCAAGCGCAGCGTAAATGCTAGTGACCAGCTTCGAGAGGTTCAATCTAACGCTGGAGTGAGAGAGGGCAAAATGCTGAAAATGTATGTAAATGTATTCTTGATGTTAAAACTAGGTGGAACTCCACGTATTATATGCTCGAACGCTTCATAAAACTTGTTTCATATATAAGTTCTATTCTTTTTGAATTTAATGACTCTCCGCCAATGATATCACCGGAAGATCAAAATGCAATTCTTGAAATGTTAAACATTTTACGTCCATTAGAAGCAATGACAGTCCAAATAAGTGGTGAAAAGTGTGCATCTCTCAGCCAAGTAATCCCGCATGTGCATTGTGGGATTAGCGCTTGCTGCAGTTATGAAGCATTTGCGAACTGAAATGAAAAATATTGAACACAGTATTGAAAGCAGTAGCGAGACCTCAGTGGGATCAATTGAAGAAGATTTTGACCTCTGGGCTACGCATAAGTCTTTAATTCATAAAAGAAGGAAGAAAAATGATGACATGCCACAAGATGAATTGGCTTTCTTTCTAAATGCTCAAAATCTGGAACTAAAGCGCAATGTCATTGATGCTTGGGACGAAATGAGAAAAGCTTTACACTCTTGCCAACAAATATTGCCATTTAATGGGAACATCAGTACCCGCGGAGAGACTGTTTTCGAAAGCAGGTGCAACAGCTACTCTTTAAAGAAACAGATTAACCACAAAACGTTTGGGAAAATTTTTATTCCTGCAGTCATGGTTAAATCACTGATTTGTGTATTAAATTTCGTTTTGTATTTAATTTCATTTTGTATTAAATTTCTTTTTTCACATCAAAATAATTAAATTTTTAATTTGAAAATTACATTTAATTTTTTTAAAATGTTGATTTTAGTGTACTCTATTATTTAAAAATTAAATAAATATATGTAAAACATAAACAAATATGAAAAAAAATTAATCGAGTAATTACTGGCCGTCAGCCGACAGGTGTGTAGGGGGAATCACGTGTAACTACGTTAGTAGTACGCGCCGTATCTGCACACACTGTTGGAAGTGCGACTATGCTCTCCACGCGAGGGCGGCTGGAAACAGACTCATGTCTCGACCAAGGGTGCTGACTAATGGTAGTCGGGCTAAGAGAAGACAACTCTTTTGAAAATTCCCCAATCCAAGGTGGAACAGCATATGCCGAGGGATTCATGGCCGAGGGGGTGCTCGGTTGCTAATATGCGGACTCTGGATACCTGTCCTCCTCCAGTTTTAATTGTGGACTTCCCGCGGTACACGGGCTATGCTGCGGGCGACCTCCTTTCCCGTCTACTCGTGGGATCAGAATGAGTAACAATTTAATTTCTAAACAGAATGAGTGCGTTGCGACTCAGACAGCAACACCCCAGGCCTCAACCTTCACGGTTATGGCCACACGAGGCACTGCAGCTGATGTGCTGCCGGCGCCCACCCCCATATGCGCGGATGTTGGTCCCGCTGTGATTGGGGATTCGGACAAGCCACCAACCATCACAGGACGGTGGGATACTGCCTCCTCTTCGTCACCGGACCCGGTGACTCTAGGGGATCCTGAGGTTTTGGCCTAAGACTCCGAAGACGTTACTTTGGTACCGTCTGACGACGCATCTGACTCAGCCTCTCTGGGGTTGGATCTGGCGGATGCAGGCAATCGGATCCGGCGGCTGAGGCTGGATTCCGAGCTCGCCTTTGTAAAGATGACAAGCCGCGAAAAGAAGCTGTTTAAGGCAGCTATCGCAAAAGGGCTCCCGAGAGCTGAGGCTCTCCAGGCTGCAAAAGCCACCCCTCCCGCTGAAGCCACGGCCAAGCAAGACCGGTCGTTTGATACGACCCCGGAGTCCGGCTTGTCCAAGAAGCCGAAAAGTGCCCACGCAGAGTCGACATCTTACAGTCGGATGGCGAGTGCTGTCAAGCTCGGCTTTATCTTGACTGACAGGGCGCTGACCTTAACAGCGGAGCAGATGGCTACGTTAAAGGCGGCGATCCTGAGGACGACTCTCTCCTCGGAGAAGGGTGGTCTGATGCCACGGTTCGAGGGATGTGTTCCGAGAACAGGGTGGCTGTTGCTCGTCTGCTATGACAATAATGCATCCTCATAAAGGCAAATAGTTCGCTTGACGTGGAGCTGTTGGAGGAAGGCCAATTCCCCCGGGCGAGCCTTGTAAGAGGCTACTTCGCCAACAGCTTGGAATTGTCAAATGACCTTAACACCACCCAGTGGAGAGTTGTGCAGCGGACCACTCAAGGTGAGATGCTGCACCTCGCCATAATGGTGGACCAGGCGTCGCTGCAGTCGCTTACCAAGTGTGGCGGCAAAATCTGGTACTGCTTTGGCAGAACCAGACTTATCCTGAAAACTTCCGCTCAGAAGGATAAGAGCAGTGACGTCCAACAAGCGGAATCCCCCCCCTGTGGATGGTCCTTCTACAAGCGCAGCTGCTGGGCTCGCTAAGAAGGCCATCCCCGTCCCTGCACCAAGGCGCACACCACCAGCCAAGGGAGTCCCAGGTGGGGCCAAGGGCGACTGCAAGGCTCAGCCACTCAAGGCTACGGCGTCGGCAGCCAAGATACCGATGTCGGTCAAGGCATCTAGGCTGCCAAAGGGTGTGAGAGGGGACAACTCTCGACGGGGCAAGCGCGGCAGCCTCGTCCAGCGCTCCAGTGAGGAGCCATGAGAACCACGAGGGTTCTCCAGGCGAACCTGCACCACGCCAGAGGGGCGTCGGCCACCCTGTGCAAGACGTTCGCCGAACAGAAGATCGATTTGGCCCTAGTCCAGGAGCCATGGTTGATCGGTGGCCAAATTAAAGGACTAAGCTGCGGCTCAAGTAAGTTATTATATGACCGCAGCGGAGGTGCTCCTCGCGCGGCTATTCTTTTGGATAGAAACGTGAAGCACTTCCCACTAACTAACTTTATCTGCAGGGATCTAGTTGCAACAGCCATAGAGGTGGCCTTAGCGGAAGGTGTCCGGGAGGTGGTGGTGGCGGCCGCCTACTTTCCAGGAGACACGGACGTAGCTCCGCCAATGGAGGTCCAACAGCTCGTCAACTTCTGCCGCACAGCCGGGAAACATCTGGTTATCGGCTGCGACGCAAACGCGCATCACACCATATGGGGTAGCAGTGATGTCAACAAACGGGGTGAGTGCCTACTTGAACATCTATTGTGTAGTCAATTAGATGTTGTCAATAGGGGGTGCAAACCTACTTTCATAAACGCCATTCGGGAGTAGGTCTTGGATCTCACCCTGGCTAGCAATTTCTTATCCGATTGTATAACGAATTGGAGGGTTACCGATGAGGCCACTTTATCAGACCATCAGCACATCCAGTTTGATCTACCTAGCCAAACGGAACTCAATAACTCGATATACAATCGGAAGAAAACTAATTGGAATATATTCACAGCCTCTGTGGCTATGAAAGCTGATCAACTCATCACCAACTTTGCGTCTGTTAGTGACATAGAGATGGCTGCTGACCAGCTTCATGATGTGCTAATCACTTCCTTCCAAGACAGCACAGTTCTAAAGCGTCACCGGGTGAAACGCGAGGTTCCCTGGTGGAGCGACAGACTTGCAGGTCAAAGACAGGAAGTTCGCAGACTCTTTAATAGAGCAAAAGCGAATCGGGACTCCTGGGACACTTATAGGAGTGCTCTCACGGAGTATAATAAGAGTATTAGAAGGGCTAAGCGGGAGAACTGGCGCAATTACTGCGAAAGTGTGCAGGCACTACCAGAAGCAGCTAGACTGCAAAAGGTCTTCGCTAAGGGCTCGACTAATGGGGTGGGGCTTCTAAAAAGAATAGATGGTTCTTTCACTCAGGATCGAAAGGAAACGCTAGAGCTTTTGCTTCAGGTGCATTTCCCAGGATCTCGGTTTAACACGCACCGTGAACGAGATGGGTTCACTACTCCACCGATCAGGCGTGATCACAGTCTGTCCGGTATTATTTTCGATCCTGACAAGGTCAGGTGGGCAGTCAAATCTTTTAGTCCTTTTAAAGCCCCGGGGGGCGATCAGATTTTTCCAGCCTTGCTACAACATAGCATTGAAATAATTATCTCACCACTTGTCGGTCTGCTTAGAGCCAGCTTTGCATGGGGATATATACCACATTCTTGGAGGAGAGTCAACGTGGTATTTATTCCTAAACAAGGCAACCGGGCTCTAGATCAACCCAATTCATACAGACCGATTAGTCTTTCGTCTTTCATTCTCAAGACTGCGGAGCGACTGGTAGACTTGCACGTGAGGTGCACTCTCCAGGCCACCAAGCTGCTACACAAAACACAATTTGCCTACATTAAAGGCGGATCGACGGAGGTCGCTCTACACCATTTAGTCAGCAAAATCGAAAAATCTTTCAAATCTAAGGAAATTGCCTTGTGCTCCTTCCTGGACGTGGAAGGTGCTTTCGACAACACTGGCTATCAGTCAATCTCCAAAGCTCTATCTCATAGGAACATTGACGCAGCTTCCGTAGCCTGGATAGAAGCTATGCTACGTCAACGAGAAATCTCATCCACGTTAGACGCGACGACGGTCCGTATTAACGCGGTCAGAGGGTGTCCACAAGGTGGAGTGTTGTCTCCCCTGTTATGGTCACTCGTAGTAGATGAACTTCTAGAAAAACTACACAGCCAGGGAATCGATGCCATTGGGTATGCAGACGACTTGGCCATCGTAGTCACAGGGAAGTTCGGCTACACTGTCACCGAACTGATGCAAAGGGCACTCAATTTGGTTCTCGATTGGTGCATAAACGTGGGTCTCAACATTAATCCGCACAAGGCGGTTGTTGTATGGTAAAACGTGGGGACTTGACTCCAAGTCCATCCTGTGGCTTTACTGCATGATGGTGAGGCCTATTATGACCTATGCTGCTCTTGTGTGGTGGCCCAAGGTGCAGCAGATCACGGCCATTCAGAAGTGTAGCAAGCTGCAACGGCTTGTGTGCGTATCTCTATCGGGAGCTTTACGCACATGCCCAACTGCGGCTATGGAGAAAATTATTGGATTGACTCCGCTACACATTCACATACAAGAGGGAGCCGCTAAAAGCCTTCTTAGAATCAAACTCATATCTGGGTTACTGACCAATGACGTTGGTCACGTCAGTATTTTAAATAATGTTTCTGGCTTAGAGATCTGCAGCCGGACAGATCTCATGACCACGAAGCTCTACTTTGGGGCGAAATTTAGGACTCTCATCCCAGACCGTAGGGCATGGGATAATGGCAACCCTTGTAGTGACCCCAGGGGCCTGCAGTGGTTCACTGATGGGTCCAAAACTGAGCAAGGGGTGGGTGCGGGGATCATTGGACCCAACACCAGAGTCTCGATTGCACTAGGCAAATGGGCAAGTGTCTTTCAATCAGAGATTCATGCCATAGAGGCCTGCTCTAAACTCATCCTGGATAAGAGAATGAGAGGAGTTAATATATACATCTTTTCAGACAGTCAAGCGGCGATCAAGGCTCTATCCTCTTGGAGGATAAGCTCCAAACTCGTCGCAGATTGCTGGGCTAGCCTCCAGCAGCTCTCCACCGGGAACCGGGTAACTTTGTGTTGGGTTCCAGGTCATGCCGGAATTCCCGGCAACAAAAACGCGGACGAGCTGGCAAGAGCCGGCTCAGAGACTCCTTTACATGGCCCGGAGCCTTTTTGTGGCTTAGGGTGGGCTGCTGCCAAAGATATGGTAGAAAGGTGGGTTAAAGGAGCGAAATCCAGATATTGGATATCTAGTGAAGGATGTCGCCAAGCTAAAGAGCTGATACATCCTTTAATAGGCAGGAACACTGTTGGGTGTTCCAGGATGGACCTAAGACTTTTGGTGGCCTACCTCACCGGCCACCATGTCTTAAAATACCATCTTCATAAAATGCGTCTGTCCACCGACACGGAGTGTAGGCTCTGTAAAGAAGACGACGAGACGACCAAACACATTCTTTGTGAATGCCCAGCCATTACTTGGTCTAGAAGGAGGCACCTGCGTAGTGAGTTCTTGACAGCTATGCGGATCAGGAAAGCCTCGACGGGAGATCTACTAGCCTTCTTAAGGGACGTTGAGCAGCTCTTGTCTCAGTAGGGAATCACATAGGCACAAAAGATCGTTTGGTCGCAGTGCCTCAATCTCTGTCGGGAGATCTCCAGAATATTTATTATTATTACTCGATTAATTGCTCAAATTGCGATTAATTGCAATTATTATTTTTTTTCTTGCGATTAATCATTTGATAGATTAATCGATTATTTCAAAAATTTTGCCATCCCTAAATACGACGCGAAGCTTCGTACTTGGTCTGTCAGGATTTTCCACGCAGTGGTGTGGCAAATAAAATTTTGGATGCGCTGATTCGTCCGATGCCAGGGACATGTGCTTCAGATTTATGAATTCATGTATGAATGCGGTAAACTGCGATTTGATTTCAGCATTTTTGGCCAGCCTTGATTCTAAGCTGAGAAATCGGCGAAGCGCGCGATTGTAAGAGTTGCCGAGGTTGCTGAGATCAGTTTTAACTGGCAGTTTGACTGAGTATTGTCCGCTGGGGAGGCGCGTGTACGATTTCTGAAAGAAAATTTCACAAGCCGCATCTTCTTCAGAAACTGGAGGGGATGAGTCATAACAACATTCTATCTCCCAGAAACGTTTGACATCTTCGTTCAGCGAGGTGTTTGATTATTTACGATTTGCAGCCTTGCGAAGCGAGAGCAAGGATGTGCTTCTAGCGTTTAGGTGTGATAGTCCTCCAGAGACTGTCCATCCAAGCTTGGTGTTTTGAAGAACTAATCCGCTACCTGGTAAACACGTTTTTCCTGTGCTAATTATATCAAAGAACAGACTGGCTCCGATGAGCATGTCTATGCGCTGAGACTTGTAGAATTTCGCATCAGCAAGAGCGATGGTGTTGGGTATGTTCAAGTTGTTTATGGCGAGATCGTAATGAGGTTGATAATCAGTGATAGTTCGCGTTACGACAGCTGCGAGAGAAGCCCTATAGCTCTTATCTTGAGATTGGACAACGATGTCCACTGACTTGTCGGCATCCAACGACGATTCTCCAATGCCAGAAATACAGATATGTGAAAAACAATGGCAGTTGTGAGCAACACGTAATCATCAGGCATTTTATTCGAGGCTGGGGGTGGATTTGTTGCTGCAGAGCTTGATATGAGCGAAGCCGATGCTGGTGTAATGCCCTGTGTAGGCAATGCTGGAGTTGCGGTTTCTGATTGCATGTGTAGGAGGGAATGGTGCCTTTCGGAACAATGTCTGCAATGGCCAGATTTACATTGTTGGAGAACATGGCCTTTTTTGAGGCAGTTTATGCACAGATGCATTTTCTTGATCTCTTTATAGTATAAAGCTTAGTACGCAGGAGCTAGAAATATTTCTGATAGAAATTTACACATTATTTCTAGGGTGTATCGTAAGTCCCCTGTGTGCCCCTTATAAATACCGAAAAAATCCCAAAGTCGCAAAAAAAATGGCAAAACGAAAAGGTAAAAGAGTAATACGGGCACACTTGTGTTTACATTTAATTGCCTTCATTTTAAATTGAATTTGAAACATAAAAATTACTGATGATATTTTGTTATTAGCGGCAGTGGCTGCATTTTTTATTGTAAAAAACAAAAATAAGACGCGAAAGCGGCAGTGTTGGGGATATCTATTTACAAGAAAGAAATGATAAGGGACGCTTTAGCATAGATGTAAGATGCTTTGCGTGTGTAAGGTCCCAAATGCAATTATTTTCCCTCACTGCGTTGATTATTATACTTTGATACCGAAGGTCTCATAGTATATTGGTTTTGTGCAATGTCCGTCATGGTGTCTGTCTGTCCGTCTGTCCGTCTGACCGTCTGTCCGTCTGTCCGTCCGTATGAACGCAACTTTTTTCGACACCCGTAAAGCTAGAGACTTGAAACTTTGCAATTATGTTTATCTATAGACGGTACAGATAAAGTGTCAAGATTGGGTTGGCACGCCTACTAGGAGGCTGGGAAATCGATAAATTCGATAACTGAAAACCGATAAAACCAAATATTTCTCACATTCTTACAGCTAGAGTTACCAAATTTTGCACGCAGATAGCTAGTCATGTCCCTGAAAAAACTGCATAAAAATTTTGGATGCCACGCCCACTCCTTCCGCCCCCATCATCCCTGCTCCTTGAAATTGGAAACGCCTATAGTTTTTACATTTTTTGGGCTAGAGAAATCAAATTTTGTGTCAAGATACATATTGAAGTTCCCCAAAAAAATGCATCAAAATTTTGGATGCTACGCCCACTGATTCCGCCCCCATCCCCCTTCTCCATGAAATTGGAAACGCCTATAGTTTTCACATTTTTTGGGCTATAGCCACCAAATTTTGTGTCAAGATGGATATTGACGTTCCCCAAAAACATGCATCAAAATTTTGGATGCCACGCCCCCTGATTCCGCCCCATCCCCCCTTCTCCATGAAATTGGAAACGCCTATAGTTTTCACATTTTTTGGGCTAGAGCCATCAAATTTTGTGTCAAGATAGATATTGACGTTCCCCTAAAATATGCATCAACATTTTGGATGCCACGCCCCCTGATTCCGCCCCCATCCCCCCTTCTCCATGAAATTGGAAACGCCTATAGTTTTCACATTTTTTGGGCTAGAGGCACCAAATTTTGTGTCAAGATAGATATTGACGTTCCCCAAAAAAAAGCATCAAAATGTTGGATGCCACGTCCCCTGATTCCGCCTCCATCCCCCCCCACCACTCCTTCTCCATGAAATTGGAAACGCCTATAGTTTTCACATTTTTTGGGCTATAGCCACCAAATTTTGTGTCAAGATGGATATTGACGTTCCCCAAAAACATGAATCAAAATTTTGGATGCCACGCCCCCTGATTCCGCCCCCATCCCCCCCTTCTCCATGAAATTGGAAACGCCTATAGTTTTCACATTTTTTGGGCTAGAGCCATCAAATTTTGTGTCAAGATAGATATTGACGTTCCCCAAAAATATGCATCAACATTTTGGATGCCACGCCCCCTGATTCCGCCCCCATCCCCCTTTCACCAATAAATTGGAAACGCCTATAGTTTTCACATTTTTTTGGGCTAGAGCCACCAAATTTTGTGTGAAGATAGATATTGACGTTTTGGATGCCACGCCCCATGATTCCGATCCCAACCCCCCCTTCTACATGAGATTGGAAACGCCTATAGTTTTCACATTTTTCGAGCTAGAGTCACCGAATTTGGTAGGAGGATATATGGTGACATCTACAAAAGGTCTGCACCAAAAATTAGGATGCCACGCCCACCTCTGCCGCACACTATTTAAAATCGGAAATTTCGAAATCTCTTATAGTTTTTAAGCTAGAGCCCGTAAATTGGGTAGAAAGATAGAAGGCAGCATCTACCAAAGATGTGCATCAAAATTTTGGATGCCACGCCCACCTAAGCCACCCGCCTTATAAAATCGGAATCGGCTATATCTCTAACAGTTTTTGAGCTAGAGCCACCAAACTTGGTAGGCAGATAGATAGTGACAGCTAAAAACATTTGATTCAAAAATTTGGATGCAGCGCCCACCTCTGCCGCCCACCTTTTACATTTTGAAGTTAAGTTATCTTCCACAGCTTTTGAGGAAAAGTCACCAAATTTGGTAACATGATAGCTGGCGATGTTTACCACATGGCCCACTCCCTTCGCCCCTGCATTCCCCCTTATAAGCCGTTCATTTACTGTTATCAAAGTATTTCGCAGTCGGTTGCGTCCGACTGCAACGTTTTTACTTGTTTTTTCTTGTCGTCATGTAAAAATTGTTTTACAGGACTTTTATTTTTTTGGCCGCTTAAAATTCACTCCATTTCACAATTGACGCCTAGAAATAATGTGCTGCTCATTTTTTCTAGCAGAAAATAAGCTGTTCAATGCAATCCACACGATCCACTTCAATGTAATCGATGTGGCAACTCTCAAAATTTTTATACTTTGATACTGAAAGTATCATAGTATATTGGTTTTGTGCAATGTCCGTCATGGTGTCTGTCTGTCCGTCTGTCCGTCCGTATGAACGCAACTTTTTTCGACACCCGTAAAGCTAGAGACTTGAAACTTTGCAATTATGTTTATCCATAGAAGGTACAGATAAAGTGTTAAGATCGGGGTGCCACGCCCACTCGGAGACTGGGAAATCGATAAATTCGATAACTAAAAACCGATAAACCAAATATTTCTCTTATTCTTACAGATAGAATTACCAAATTTTGCACGAAGATAGCTAGTCACGTCCCTGAAAAAACTGCTTCAAAATTTTGGATGCCAGGCCCACTCCTTCCGCCACCATCCTGCCTGCTCCTTGAAATTGGAAACGCCTATAGTTTTCACATTTTTTGGGCTAGAGCCACCAAATGTTGTGTCAAGATAGATATTGACATTCCCCAAAAAAATGCATCAACATTTTGGATGCCACGCCCCCTGATTCCGACCCCATCCCCCCTTCTACTTGAAATTGGAAACACCTATAGTTTTCACATATATTGGGCCAGAGCCTCCAAATTTAGTGTCAATATAGGTAGTGAAGTTTTCCAAAAAACTGTATCAAAAATTTGGATGCCACGCCCACACCTTCCGCCCCCCACCCCCGCCGTTGTTAAAACGGTTAAGCGTGTATCTTCCATATTTTTTGAACTAGAGTCACGAAATTTGGTAGGAAGATATATGGTGACATCTACAAAAGATCTGCATCAAAAATTTGGATGGCACGCCTACCTCTGCCGCCCACCTTTTAAATTTTGGAGTTAAGTTATCTTCCACAGTTTTTGAGCTAAAGTCATCAAATTTGGTAACATGATAGCTGGCGATGCTTACCACTCGGCCCACTCCTTTTCAAGCAGACTCCTTACCATCCGTTCTTTTACTGGTATCAAAGTATTCCGCAGTCGGTTGCGTCCGACTGCAACGTTTTTACTTGTTTGAGTATACATTTCTAGCTGCTGCGTATACTCATTAGAAACGTCTCTAGAAATTTTGTCCAGAAATTATTTCTAGCGTTTTTTTTATATGGAGTTTGACACAGCTAGAAATATTTCTAGCTACTGCGTACTAAGCTTAAGTGAGGAGAGAGGTTTAAAAACCTAGTACATTTGGAAATATAGTGCTGCTTTGAGTCACAAAATGAACATTGTGTACTTGTATTGGGTGACGATGCCACCACGAGAGAATTTTTATTCGATTTCTGCGATAATTTTCCCACCTGTGCGCTGGATGTCTGAGTTACCGCAGCGTTTTCCAGATTTTCCATTGTCCTGCATCTCCTCTCCAAGAACGATGACATTGCAGTCCATTGAGGCAGCTCGGAAGTTGTGAAGCTTTCTTCCCAGAGCTCCTGTGTGCGTTGATCAAGTTTTTGTTTGACAATGTGGATCAGGAGTCCGTCCAGTATTTGATTCGGTGCAGCTAACGAATTTAGCGCGCGCAGATGAGAATTTTATTTGTCACTGAGATTCCGCATGCTGGCAGCAGATCCTTTTTCTACACCCATTAACCCGAATATAGCCGTTACGTGTGCCTGAGAATGTAGCAATTTATTGTCAAAGCGATTACAAAGTAAACTAAGAGCTGTGTCATAATTATTCTCAGTTGGCTCCAGAGACCGAATTGTCTCTAGCGCGACGCCTTGCAAACTGGATAGAAGGTGCTGGAACTTTTCCACCTTGCTCATTTTCAAGTCGTTTTCGATAACGGTACTGAAAATTGAGAAGAAGTTTGGCCAATCCACGTATAAGCCGGTGAACTTTGGCAGCTGCAGCTGAGGAAGTCTTGCTGTCCGAATTGTGACGTTGCTAGAGCCATCGCTTGTAAAGTTTCGGAATACTGTAGAGTTTAGGACGCCGTTTTTGCGTTGCAATGCGGCTAGCTCCCGAGATAAGGTCGTTCTAACCTCAAGGTAGGTGTTGTCAAATTCTGTACGCGTACTTGATGCTAACTCCGCGATATCGATTTTTTCTAAACTTCGTTGAAGTCAGCTTTCATTGTTTCTAGCATGTCCAAACGAACCGATATTTCGGTCTCCTCGAGGCCGTCGACTCGGTCCGAATTGAGATAACTTCCAGCTGGCGTTTAACTGAGCCGGCCTTTGCCCTGTAGAAATCCTTTTTACTATACACAGTGTCATTCATATTTGGGCTTTGAATATGCAGAAAATTCAATAATAACTGCGGTAGGTTGCAATTCAACTATTTTATTTGTGCACAGAAAAGACACCTTGTTTATGTTCGCGCCAGCGCTGGTACTGCAAATGATCAGTTTGCCCTTCAACAGCGAGATGTATTTAGCGTTGTGCACTTTAACTGTTACGACGAACGCGTGTGAGTAATAAATGCCGGTATGTATGAACCAAAGAGGGCAACGATATGCACAAATGTATGTTTGTATGGTTGTGTGAGGACCGAATATTCGCACAAAGCAAAGAGTGCAACGATATGCACAACTGTTATGTATGCTTACGAGTTCGCACGACAAAGAGTCAAGATTATGTACAACGATATGTACATGTGCACTTTCACGGGTTTGGACGATAGATAAAAAAAAGTAATTAAAATAAGATCACGTCGGGGTCACCAATGTTTCGAGGAGAGCTGAGTTCACCTTTGCTATCACTCTTAACACTAATGATGAGCAACAGACTTTTGCATGTTCGTTTAATAGATATGTACTCTATTTTTCTCTGATATAACGCGATGCGTTCCGATGCGTTAAGCGTCCGCTAAGATGTTCGAACGAAGACTGGGGTGGTTGACTTCACTGTTCAGAGTATTTAGCTGGACTGCAAAGCGAATTACATCAATTAACATTTGTGATATGTAACATTGTCTTAACATAATTTTACAATAAGGCGAATTCAATGGGCCAAATGGGCTTTTACACATGGATATGATATTTAATGCATCCTGCTCCGAACACTATTGAAACGAGTTCAAAGATATTTTCCCACGGTGCCAACTTGAGTTGATTGATATTGTATATACCGGCTTGCTTTTCAAAAAATCGATTTAAATCATTAGTATATAAACCACCAACGTGCCATGTTTAAAGAAACATATCATATTTTTCACGTGCGAGGTCACTACATTTCGTACTTCGTCATTTTTAATGACTACATATACGTTGGGCTTTGAAGCTTTCTCTATTGAATGCGTTTTGCAATTCTGATTTTTCATTTCCTGCGCAGGATTTTTGTCTACTTTGTAATCTTGTAGTGACTTTTCGGATTATTTCCTGTTATACTTTTTAATTCTTTGATGGTTAACGCATCAGCTACATAATTTTCTTTACCCTTCAGATACTCTACTGTAAATTTATATTCCTCCAATTCAAGTCTCATTCTTGGTTATTTTGAGCCAGGGTTAGTCTTGAGAATAAGAAGGAGAGTGGTCTATGGTCTGTTTTGACTGTGAAATGCTCACCATAATTATAAGGTGGGTTATTGCCCAATGTATTGCTGATAACTCCTGCTCAGTGGTACTTTTATTACTTTCACCCTTTGTAAATGATCTAGATGCGTATGCTACTGGAAGTTGGTGGCCATTATGGTTTTGAGATAAAACTGCGCCACACGCTATCTTACTTGCATCTGAAGTTATGCAAAATTCTTTGGTGAAATCTGGGTATTGTAATAGAGTTGGTTCCATCAGTTTTGACTTTAAGTGTAAGAATGCATTTTGACAGTCTTCTGTCCATTCGAAAGGGATATTCTTTTTACATAATCTTGTTATGTGCCGCGAATAGTCGCCGAAATTTTTAATAAATCTTCTATAGTAGTTGCAAAATGCAACGAATCGTCTAGCACTGTCCGCATTATGTGGAATTGGATAATTTTTGATGACTTCATATTTCTTGTCATCTGGCAAGATTCCTTTATCTGTCCATTTATGTCCCAAAAATGTGACTTCATGCATACAAAAATGAGCATTTTTGAGGATGTAGTTTTAAGTTGTATTGTCTGCATTTATCAAAAACATCAGTTAAGTTTTTAATCATATGCTTTTCACAACAACCTATGACTATTAAGTCATCCATATATAGGAAAGCTTTCGAAGGTTCTAAACCAGACAATGCTATAGTCATCATCCTTTGGAAAGAATTTGATGCTATTTTAAAATTTTTACGCGATTACCATTTGGTCTTAAAAATGGTAATCGCGTAAAACGATATGAACCGTTGCTAGTCGAAAATTACGTTACATTTTTTGAGCTTTTCTCAAGTTCAATTTGGTGGAAACCAGACATTAAGTCAAGGCATGAAAAATATTTTGCTCTACCTAAATGGTCCAAAATATCATAAATTGTCGGTAATGGAAATTTGTCAGATAATAACTTTTTATTGATTTGGCGATAGTCAATTACTAAACGCCACTTCTTTTTACCTGAATCTGAAAGAGATTTCTTTGGAACAAGTAGGAGAGGGCTATTATATTCTGATACTGATGGTTCTACTATTTTGTCGTTAATTAATTTTTGTACCTGCTTTTTAATTTCTTCTACTTGACTGTAGGAATTCCTATAATTTTTAATATATACCGGTTCATCATCTTTCAATCTCAGTTCATAAATATTGTTAGTTGAAACTGGTTCTGTTTCCAGACCAAATATATCTGTGTATTTGCTACAGAGGTTCTTTAACTTTGATTTAAATTGTTTAGGAAAAGTTTTAGACAATTGAGACATGACATTTTGTTCTCTGTTTTCTATATTTGTTTGAACTACATCGTAGTTTGAAAGTGGTTCATATTTTCATTTATTGAGTTCTTTTAGTTCATTTTATACTTTGATACCGGATGTCTCATAGTATATTGGTTTTGTGCAATGTCCGTCATGGTGTCTGTCCGTCTGTATGAAGGCAACTTTTTTCGACACCCGTAAAGCTAGAAAATTGAAACTTTGCAATTATGTTTGTCTATAGGCGCGACAGATAAAGTGTCAATATTGGGTTGAAACGCCCACTAGGAGGCTGGGAAAAACTGAAAACCGATAAAACCAAATATTTCTCACATTCTTACAGCTAGAATTAACAAATTTCGCACGCAGATAGCTTGTCACGTCCCTGAAAAAACTGGATCAAAATTTTTGATGCCAAGCCCACTCCTTCCGCCCCCATCATCCCTGCTCCTTGAAATTGGAAACGCCTATAGTTTTCACATTTTTTGGGCTAGAGCCACCAAATTTTGTGTCAAGATAGATATTGACGTTCCCCAAAAATATGAATCACAATTCTGGATGCCACGCCCCCTGATTCCGCCCCCATCCCCCCTTCTCCAGGAAATTGGTAACGCCTATAGCTTACACATTTTTTGGGCTAGAGCCACCAAATTTTTTGTTAAGATATACACAAAAAAAAAATCGGTTGAAAACAACCAATTTTGTGGTTGAAACCGATCAAATAGTAAAATCAACCGATATTCACAGTCAAAATTGACGTAAGAAATTACGTAAAGTTTACTGTTAGCACTGTAAAAATCAACCGAAATTATTATTAAAAACGCGCCAACCGTCAAAAATTGTTAAAAATAACTCGAGAAATATCCATAATTCGGGAAATTGAGCAATGTATTTGTGTTCCCTTTTTTTCAAACCTATTGAAATTAAAAAAAAACAAGTAAAAACGTTGCAGTCGGACGCAACCGACTGCGGAATACTTTGATACCAGTAAATTAACGGTTGATAAGGGGGAATGCAGGGGCGAAGGGAGTGGGCCATGTGGTAAACATCGCCAGCTATCATGTTACCAAATTTGGTGACTTTAGCTCAAAAACTGTGGAAGATAACTTAACTCCCAAATTTAAAAGGTGGGCGGCAGAGGTAGGCGTGGCATCCAAATTTTTGAATCAAATGTTTTTAACTGTCACCATCTATATTCATAAAAAGTTTGGTGGCTCAAGCTCAAAAACTGTTAGAGATATAGCCGATTCCGATTTTAAAAGGCGGGTGGATTAGTTGGGCGTGGCATTCAAAATTTTGATGCACATCTTTGGTTGATGTTGCCTTCTATCTTTCTACCCAATTTACGGGCTCTAGCTTAAAAACTATAAGAGATATCGAAATTTCCGATTTTAAATAGTGGGCGGCAGAGGTGGGCGTGGCATCCTAATTTTTGATGCAGACCTTTTGTAGTTGTCACCATATATCTTCCAACCAAATTTGGTGGCTCTAGCCCAAAAAATGTAAAAACTATAGGCGTTTCCAATTTCACGGTGAAGGGGGGATGGGGTCGGAATCATGGGGCGTGGCATCCAAGTTTTGATGGGGAACTTCAGTACATATCTTGACACAAAATTTGGTGGCTCTAGCCCAAAAAATGTGATAACTATAGGCGTTTCCAATTTCATAGAGAAGGGGGGATGGGGGCCGAATTAGGGGCGTGGCATCCAAAAATTTGATACATTTTTTTGGGGAACGTCAATATCTATCTTGTCACAAAATTTGATGGCTTTAGCACAAAAAATGTGAAAACTATAGGCGTTTCCAATTTCTTGGTGAAGGGGGGATGGGGGCGAAATCAGTGGGCGTGCCATCCAAGTTTTGATGGGGAACGTCAATATCTATCTTGACACAAAATTTGGTGGCTCTAGCCCAAAAAATTTGAAAACTATAGGCGTTTCCAATTTCATGGAGAAGGGGGATGGGGGCGGAATCAGGGGGCGTGGCATCCAAAATTTTGATGCATATTTTTGGGGAACGTCAATATCTATCTTGACACAAAATTTGGTGGCTCTAGCCCAAAAAAATGTGAAAACTATAGGCGTTTCCAATTTCATGGAGAAGGGGGGATGGGGGCGGAATCAGGGGGCGTGGCATCCAAAATTTTGATGCATAATTTTGGGGAACGTCAATATCTATCTTGCCACAAAATTTGGTGCCTCTAGCCCAAAAAATGTGAAAACTATAGGCGTTTCCAATTTCAAGGAGCAGGGATGATGGGGGCGGAAGGAGTGGGCGTGGCATCCAAAATTTTGATGCAGTTTTTTCAGAGATATGACTAGCTATCTGCGTGCAAAATTTGGTAACTCTAGCTGTAAGAATGTGAGAAATATTTGGTTTTATCGGTTTTCAGTTATCGAATTTATCGATTTCCCAGCCTCCTAGTGGGCGTGGCAACCCAATCTTGACACTTTATCTGTACCGTCTATAGATAAACATAATTGCAAAGTTTCAAGTCTCTAGCTTTACGGGTGTCGAAAAAAGTTGCGTTCATACGGACGGACAGACGGACAGACGGACAGACAGACAGACGGACAGACGGACAGACAGACACCATGACGGACATTGCACAAAACCAATATACTATGAGACCTTCGGTATCAAAGTATAATGACTGTTGCTTACAGTTCAATTACAATTTGTACAGTACAGTTACTATTTTACAGTAAAGTTACTAATTTTTCTGTGATGTTACTGCAACATTTGTAATTTAACATTTTTTCGGTGAAAATACTATTTTTTTTGTAACATTACAATAAAAATAGTAAAATGACCATAAATACAGTAAACTTACAAATTTTCAGTAATTTTACAGTAAATATAGTAAAAATACTATTATTACTGTAATGTTACTATCAACAATTGTAAATGTACCATGTTGATAGTAACATAACGGTAATAATAGTATTTTTGCTATATCTACTGTAACATTACTGAAAATTTTTATTGTAATGTTACTATTAATATGGTACATTTACAATAAAAATAGTAAATATACTTTTAGTAAGGTAAATTGACAAGTTTTTGGTAAAGAATAACAAAAGCTGAAAAAATAAAAAAATTGTGACAAAATTGATCAACTTAATATATTGTTTTAAAAATAATTTTATTTAAATTGGAAAATAATTTACAAAGTTTTTAAATCTTACAAATAGATAGACACTTAAAATTAAATTTACAATGTAAAAAATTTTATGGTATATTGTCAAATATGCTAAAAATATTTTGGTCTTACATAAGTATTTCCATTTGGCGAGATATTTAAATGTATTGGACTCTTAAAACATTCAAAAGGCCTCACAAAATAAATTTGGGATTCATTTAGAGAAACTAAAAATGATTGAAAATGTTCAACAAATGAAATAACTGTATATTTAACGCAAACAAAAAGTGTATCAGAATTATCTAGTATAATAATATCAATTATTTCATATAAATCCAATAAAATCAACAACTAATTGTACATTTGCCCTTGACAGATTTGGTTGGGAGTGTAAAAAGCTTAGGAATTGAATAGCTATGTTTTCAAAATCAACAGAATCAAATCATTATGATGCTGATCTGTATTATTTAAATTTATTGTTTTTGATGCTGTGAAAGAACTTAAAATGCAAGAATTTGCGTTAAAAAAATGTTTTTTAAATGCTTTTAGTCCTTAAAAATAATGATTACAGCTGGTGCAAAAAATTGTGTTTGCAGGCTTTAAGTTATGCAAAGTTTTAAAATGGTTCGTCAAAGCGAAAACACTTTCAAAAGAGTTTTTAAACACAAAACAAGTACCCATTTCGAAATCAAAAATCATTAAAAACTTAAGTACAACTAAGATGTGTCATTAAATTGATTAGTTAAATAAAGTCTTAATTCCTAAATTTACTGTAAGTCACAAATTAGGCATAAGACATTTGGAGATACTTTGTCTTCCTTTAGACAAAAAATTCGGCTTTACTTAGGGTTAGGCCAATTGCAATTATAATTAGGTCTCACCCCTGTTATACAATGCAGTCTTCAACTACTGTAGCTGATTTTCAACATCGTTCGACGTCACCACGTGCAACAAAAATGAAAGCTGTGAATCCTTAACGGTAGATTTGCCAACAGTTTTTGATTTTGCCGGTGTTCTTTTCATTACAGGAGGTAGCAAGACATGAAGCATGAGCGCAATCAATGGATCATTACCTAAGAAAATTTTTTGTTAAATATTATAAGTATTTGAAAATACAAAAATTTATAAACAACAATAATACAAACCTTCTTCCTCAGCATTGATTTTGTCACGTGCAACAAACAAGTAAAAACGTTGCAGTCGGACGCAACCGACTGCGGAATACTTTGATACCAGTAAAAGAACGGTTGATAAGGGAGAATGCAGGGGCGAAGGGAGTGGGCCATGTGGTAAACATCGCCAGCTATCATGTTACCAAATTTGGTGACTTTAGCTCAAAAGCTGTGGAAGATAACTTAACTCCCAAATTTAAAAGGTGGGCGGCAGAGGTAGGCGTGGCAACTTAATTTTTGAATCAAATGTTTTTAACTGTCACCATCTATATTCATCTAAAGTTTGGTGGCTCAAGCTCAAAAACTGTTAGAGATATAGCCGATTCCGATTTTATAAGGCGGGTGGCTTAGGTGGGCGTGGCATCCAAAATTTTGATGCACATCTTTGGTAGATGCTGCATTCTATCTTTCTACCCAATTTAAGGGCTCTAGCTTAAAAACTATAAGAGATATCGAAATTTCCGATTTTAAATAGTGGGCGGCAGAGGTGGGCGTGGCATCCAAATTTTTCATGCAGATCTTTTGTAGATGTCACCATATATCTTCCTACCAAATTTGGTGACTCTAGTTCAAAAAATGTGGAAGATACTCGCATAACCGTTTTGACATCGGCGGGGGGTGGGGGCGGAAGGTGTGGGCGTGGCATCCAAATTTTGATTGGGAACGTCAGTACCTATCTTAACACAAAATTTGGTGGCTCTAGCCCAAAAAATGTGAAAACTATAGGCGTTTCCAATTTCATGGAGAAGGGGGAATGGGTGCGGAATTAGGGGCGTGGCATCCAAAATTTTGATGCATTTTTTTGGGGAACGTCAATATCTATCTTGACACAAAATTTGGTGGCTCTAGCCCAAAAAATGTGAAAACTATAGGCGTTTCCAATTTCATGGAGAAGGGGGGATGGGGGCGGAATCAGGGGGCGTGGCATCCAAGTTTTGATGGGGAACGTCAGTACCTATCTTAACACAAAATTTGGTGGCTCTAGCCCAAAAAATATGAAAACTATAGGCGTTTCCAATTTCATGGAGAAGGGGGAATGGGTGCGGATTAGGGGCGTGGCATCCAAAATTTTGATGCATTTTTTTGGGGAACGTCAATATCTATCTTGACACAAAATTTGGTGCCTCTAGCCCAAAAAATGTGAAAACTATAGGCGTTTCCAATTTCATGGAAGATGGGGGGATGGGGGTGGAATTAGGGGGCGTGGCATCCAATTTTTGATGGGGAACGTCAGTACATATCTTGACACAAAATTTGGTGGCTCTAGCCCAAAAAATGTGAAAACTATAGGCGTTTCCAATTTCATGGAGAAGGGGGGATGGGGGCGGAATCAGGGGGCGTGGCATTCAAAATTTTGATGAATTTTTTTGGGGAACGTCAATATCTATCTTGACACAAAATTTGGTGCCTCTAGCCCAAAAAATGTGAAAACTATAGGCGTTTCCAATTTCATGGAGAAGGGGGGATGGGGGCGGAATCAGGGGGCGTGGCATCCAAAATTTTGGTGCATATTTTTGGGGAACGTCAATATCTATCTTGCCAAAAAATTTGGTGCCTCTAGCCCAAAAAATGTGAAAACTATAGGCGTTTCCAATTTCAAGGAGCAGGGATGATGGGGGCGGAAGGAGTGGGCGTGGCATCCAAAATTTGGATGCTGTTTTTTCAGGGACATGACTAGCTATCTGCGTGCAAAATTTGGTAACTCTAGCTGTAAGAATGTGAGAAATATTTGGTTTTATCGGTTTTCAGTTATCGAATTTATCGATTTCCCAGCCTCCTAGTAGGCGTGGCAACCCAATGTTGACACTTTATCTGTACCTTCTATGGATAAACATAATTGCAAAGTTTCAAGTCTCTAGCTTTACGGGTGTCGAAAAAAGTTGCGTTCATACGGACGGACAGACAGACACCATGACGGACATTGCACAAAACCAATATACTATGAGAACGTCGGTATCAAAGTATAAAAAGAAAGCTGTGAATCTCAACGGTAGATTTGCCAACAGTTTTTGATTTTGCCGGTGTTCGTTTCATTACAGGAGGTAGCAAGACATGAAGCATGAGCGCAATCAATGGATCATAACCTAAGAAAATTTTTTGTTAAATATTATAAGTATTTGAGAATACAAAAATTTATAAACAACAATAATACAAACCTTCTTCCTCAGCATTGATTTTGTCAATGTGTGACGAGTGGACTGACCTTTTTACTTTATTATTCAATATTGGAATAATTTTTGTTGAAAATGGAACCCACTTGGCCATAAGAGATGTTGCGCCGCAATACAAATAATGAAAATCAATATCAACCTATAAATTGGAAACATATGGTATGTTAAGATATGTAATAGAAGTTTTGTGGCCTGGCATTTGTTATAATCTATTTTTCAATCAAACTTGTATTTATAAACAGGTAGCTGTTGAAAAACACATCAAACTTTACTCAAACATATTGATTAAATATGTGCATACCAAACTGTGTCCAATCGAATGAGATAAGGGCTTCCATTTATCTAAAATTCCAGTAATGGTGTCATCGCAGCCTCTGTTTTTTCAATTTCCTCCCTTCTCTTTACTTAGCTTATTTTCCACTTCTCCTGAACGTCGGTCCACGGCTCGGTATAGTGTTTAAGCCATTCAACAGCCGCAACTATTTCTAAATGATATTTATATTATATTTGTATAAATTTTAAATGCTTTTCACGACAGTACCTTCTTCTGTATAAGCTTCAACTCGTTTTTTCTTTGAATCCGTAATTTCAAGTGCACTGTTTGGCAAATCAAATTTTTCTTCATTTTTTTTAATGCGTTTCAGTGAGCTATAGTATTTATCGTAGAGCCTTCCCGACGCACGAGATCCGGAGTTACTATAGTAAATATTCTGACATTGATTTGATTTTATTATTTAGTCTGAATTTAAACGAAAAATTGATTCGGTTAAAAGCAGAGCTGCAAACGGGTCCGAAACCGAACCCTGTGGAACCGGTTCTCGGCGGGTTCCACGATGTGTGGAACCGAACCCTGAACCGAACCAATACAACGTATCGGAACCGTGAACCGAACCGGTTCCATTTTTATTTAAGGGTTCGGTCCAAAAAAAATATATATGCTTAATGTTTGAATGTAACTTTGTCAAAATTCGAATTTCCATGTGTTACTCAGTAAAGAGGAGACAAAATAACACCTACAGATATTCATACATACGTACATATGTTTATGCTAGATATCTGTTAATTTTTTTTGGTTTTCTTATGCTCATTAATCCCTAACGGGTGTATGCAGTAAATTGTTTAGAAACAGATCTTCCGATTTTTTTTTACAGCTGAATGTATAAAAATGTAAAGTTAAATATGAGTGAATATAAAGCAGTGATGTCGCTACCCATAACTCCCATACCTACTTTGTATATGTAATGGCTCTCAGGCATAGGCGAGCAGTTTTCGTATACATAAACTGCTCGTTTCATAAGCGATGCAAAAAATAAAAATTTAATATTTTGTTCGTCTCCTCAGAGCCCATGCTCAGCAGCAAAGTAACGGATCTTTCTTATATTTGTTGTTGGGCAACGAAATTTCAAGGATTTTTTTTGTTTTTTTGCAGACGAGACTGCACCATAGACAATGTTATTCAACTAGACTGGACAAATCTCTCTTATACAAAAAATTATATGCGGCACGATTGGGTGCGAAAGCAAAACAAGGCCAAAGAAGAAGTAGGAAGCTAGCAAACGCCATTTGGCAGCTTTTGATATACACACAGGTGCAAGCCCAAGCTGCCAAATGGCGTTTGCTAGCTTCCTACTTCTTCTTTGGCGTTGTTTTGCTTTCGCACCCAATCGTGCCGCATATAATTTTTTGTATAAGAGAGATTTGTCCAGTCTAGTTGAATAACATTGTCTATGACTGCACTTAAATATAAGCGTGTGTAACAATCAGTTTCGCACAACCCTATATGAGTGCTGGTCATTATTATTACTTTTTCTTGTCGTTCAAATGTATATAAAAATCTTTGCAGTGATACCTGCCTTACTTGTATTAGTGTATTTTCTTCATAAGTATTGTGATAGCTCTTCCATAAGCATTGTTTTGACATCTCTGATACAAAGTATGTATTATGTTGTTATCTTATATTTGTGTTGGCTCAAGTTGGCATTAAGGCGCCACTTGCTAAAATTTCTCAGAAACAATTTGTTGTTCTTTTTTTTTGGGTTATCCCTTGTTGTCATTTATTGGCATTAGAGAAATTAACGTTGTTGGACAATGACTTCCAATGTTTTTCATTTTCTTCTTCGACGAACCCGGGTTTGGATTCTAACCCTGGGTTCCAAAATATTCAGAACCCGGTTTTGGAACCTCTGCGAATTTTCAATTTAGGGTTCGGAACCCGAACCGAACCCTAGCCGTTTTATAGGGGGTTTGCAGCTCTGGTTAAAAGCTTACCTTGTCGTCACCAAATTTGTTTTCAATTTCTGATGAAATCTGCTTAAAATCTGTTTTCGATAGCTTTTTCTTGTCACTGCAATAATAGCTTATTATAGCTTCAATCAGAATTTTCCTTGCTGCGTCATTTAATTTATTATCTTCATTAAATACTTGATGCACGTAACTTCCAGACGTATGATCTCCTAAAATGCGTTGAAAACCCTAAATTGTAATTGTAAAGAAAGAAACTGTTTTATAAACATAACATAAATGCCTTACTATAGCTCCTTTTAATCCAGAAAGTTGAACTGAAGACGACCTGCTCGACTGCGAAAACTCGGAATTCAAATCTTCAATATTAGATAAAATAGAGACCGTGGAGTATGCTCGCGTATTGTCATAGCCCTTAAAAAAAATAATAAATACACAATATAAATATAAATGTCCATAAATAAAGAAAAATGAAACATACCCTGGTGCGCTTCCATTCCCAAAGCTTATAACTAAATTCGATTTTATCGCCCAGCTTATGGTTCCTAAATATTTTATCCAAATCCCATTCAGTAACAAATCGCAGCGATCTTATGTTAATCGACTCAGCTGGATGGGCGATAATATAAATTTATTAAATTATCTTGATTTCACGTTGACTTCTGCATACAATGTTCGGTACTTGTGTTTTACCGCCACCACAATAGAAGTTGCGCTAATGCGTAAATATATATTTATATATACATATATATATATATATATATATATATATATATATATATATATATATATATACATATATATGTACATGTATGTATAATATATTAATACATGTATTTTATTATTTTTTAATGTGACTCAAAACTTTTCTAATTTGTTGCATTATTTTGATACGACGTTAAAAATGCCCTTGTATGTATGTATGTATGTAAATGAAGTCGAGTCACATAAAAACAAAAAGGAAAATACATTTATACATGTATGTGTTATTGAAGGATCGTTTTCCATTTCTATTTTTATACTTTGATACCGAAGGTCTCATAGTATATTGGTTTTGTGCAATGTCCGTCATGGTGTCCGTCTGTCCGTCTGTATGAACGCAACTTTTTTCGACACCCGTAAAGCTAGAGACTTGAAACTTTGCAATTATGTTTGTCTATAGGCGCGACAGATAAAGTGTCAAGATTTTCTTCATTTTTTTTAATGCGTTTCAGTGAGCTATAGTATTTATCGTAGAGCCTTCCCGACGCACGAGATCCGGAGTTACTATAGTAAATATTCTGACATTGATTTGATTTTATTATTTAGTCTGAATTTAAACGAAAAATTGATTCGGTTAAAAGCAGAGCTGCAAACGGGTCCGAAACCGAACCCTGTGGAACCGGTTCTCGGCGGGTTCCACGATGTGTGGAACCGAACCCTGAACCGAACCAATACAACGTATCGGAACCGTGAACCGAACCGGTTCCATTTTTATTTAAGGGTTCGGTCCAAACAAAAATATATATGCTTAATGTTTGAATGTAACTTTGTCAAAATTCGAATTTCCATGTGTTACTCAGTAAAGAGGAGACAAAATAACACCTACAGATATTCATACATACGTACATATGTTTATGCTAGATATCTGTTAATTTTTTTTTGGTTTTCTTATGCTCATTAATCCCTAACGGGTGTATGCAGTAAATTGTTTAGAAACAGATCTTCCGATTTTTTTTTACAGCTGAATGTATAAAAATGTAAAGTTAAATATGAGTGAATATAAAGCAGTGATGTCGCTACCCATAACTCCCATACCTACTTTGTATATGTAATGGCTCTCAGGCATAGGCGAGCAGTTTTCGTATACATAAACTGCTCGTTTCATAAGCGATGCAAAAAAATAAAAATTTAATATTTTGTTCGTCTCCTCAGAGCCCATGCTCAGCAGCAAAGTAACGGATCTTTCTTATATTTGTTGTTGGGCAACGAAATTTCAAGGATTTTTTTTGTTTTTTTGCAGACGAGACTGCACCATAGACAATGTTATTCAACTAGACTGGACAAATCTCTCTTATACAAAAAATTATATGCGGCACGATTGGGTGCGAAAGCAAAACAAGGCCAAAGAAGAAGTAGGAAGCTAGCAAACGCCATTTGGCAGCTTTTGATATACACACAGGTGCAAGCCCAAGCTGCCAAATGGCGTTTGCTAGCTTCCTACTTCTTCTTTGGCGTTGTTTTGCTTTCGCACCCAATCGTGCCGCATATAATTTTTTGTATAAGAGAGATTTGTCCAGTCTAGTTGAATAACATTGTCTATGACTGCACTTAAATATAAGCGTGTGTAACAATCAGTTTCGCACAACCCTATATGAGTGCTGGTCATTATTATTACTTTTTCTTGTCGTTCAAATGTATATAAAAATCTTTGCAGTGATACCTGCCTTACTTGTATTAGTGTATTTTCTTCATAAGTATTGTGATAGCTCTTCCATAAGCATTGTTTTGACATCTCTGATACAAAGTATGTATTATGTTGTTATCTTATATTTGTGTTGGCTCAAGTTGGCATTAAGGCGCCACTTGCTAAAATTTCTCAGAAACAATTTGTTGTTCTTTTTTTTTGGGTTATCCCTTGTTGTCATTTATTGGCATTAGAGAAATTAACGTTGTTGGACAATGACTTCCAATGTTTTTCATTTTCTTCTTCGACGAACCCGGGTTTGGATTCTAACCCTGGGTTCCAAAATATTCAGAACCCGGTTTTGGAACCTCTGCGAATTTTCAATTTAGGGTTCGGAACCCGAACCGAACCCTAGCCGTTTTATAGGGGGTTTGCAGCTCTGGTTAAAAGCTTACCTTGTCGTCACCAAATTTGTTTTCAATTTCTGATGAAATCTGCTTAAAATCTGTTTTCGATAGCTTTTTCTTGTCACTGCAATAATAGCTTATTATAGCTTCAATCAGAATTTTCCTTGCTGCGTCATTTAATTTATTATCTTCATTAAATACTTGATGCACGTAACTTCCAGACGTATGATCTCCTAAAATGCGTTGAAAACCCTAAATTGTAATTGTAAAGAAAGAAACTGTTTTATAAACATAACATAAATGCCTTACTATAGCTCCTTTTAATCCAGAAAGTTGAACTGAAGACGACCTGCTCGACTGCGAAAACTCGGAATTCAAATCTTCAATATTAGATAAAATAGAGACCGTGGAGTATGCTCGCGTATTGTCATAGCCCTTAAAAAAAATAATAAATACACAATATAAATATAAATGTCCATAAATAAAGAAAAATGAAACATACCCTGGTGCGCTTCCATTCCCAAAGCTTATAACGAAATTCGATTTTATCGCCCAGCTTATGGTTCCTAAATATTTTATCCAAATCCCATTCAGTAACAAATCGCAGCGATCTTATGTTAATCGACTCAGCTGGATGGGCGATAATATAAATTTATTAAATTATCTTGATTTCACGTTGACTTCTGCATACAATGTTCGGTACTTGTGTTTTACCGCCACCACAATAGAAGTTGCGCTAATGCGTAAATATATATTTATATATACATAATATATATATATATATATATATATATATATATATATATATATATGTACATGTATGTATAATATATTAATACATGTATTTTATTATTTTTTAATGTGACTCAAAACTTTTCTAATTTGTTGCATTATTTTGATACGACGTTAAAAATGCCCTTGTATGTATGTATGTATGTAAATGAAGTCGAGTCACATAAAAACAAAAAGGAAAATACATTTATACATGTATGTGTTATTGAAGGATCGTTTTCCATTTCTATTTTTATACTTTGATACCGAAGGTCTCATAGTATATTGGTTTTGTGCAATGTCCGTCATGGTGTCCGTCTGTCCGTCTGTATGAACGCAACTTTTTTCGACACCCGTAAAGCTAGAGACTTGAAACTTTGCAATTATGTTTGTCTATAGGCGCGACAGATAAAGTGTCAAGATTGGGGTGCCACGCCTACTAGGAGGCTGGGAAATCGATAAATTCGATAACTGAAAACCGATAAAACCAAATATTTCTCACATTCTTACAGCTAGAGTTACCAAATTTTGCACGCAGATAGCTAGTCAAGTCCCTGAAAAAACTGAATCAAAATTTTGGATGCCACGCCCCCTGATTCCGCCCCCATCCCCCCCTTCTCCATGAAATTGGAAACGCCTATAGTTTTCACATTTTTTGGGCTAGAGCCATCAAATTTTGTGTCAAGATAGATATTGACGTTCCCCTAAAATATGCATCAACATTTTGGATTCCACGGCCCCTGATTCCGCCCCCATCCCCCCTTCTCCATGAAATTGGAAACGCATATAGTTTTCACATTTTTTGGGCTAGAGCCACCAAATTTTGTGTGAAGATAGATATTGACGTTCCCCAAAAAAATTCATCAAAATTTTGGATGCCACGCCCACCTAAGCCACCCGCCTTATAAAATCGGAATCGGCTATATCTTTAACAGTTTTTGAGCTAGAGCCACCAAACTTGGTAGGAAGATACAATAGATGGTGACAGTTAGAAACATTTGATTCATAATTTTGGATGCCACGCCTACCTCTGCCGCCCACCTTTTAAATTTGGGAGTTAAGTTATCTTCCACAGCTTTTGAGCTGAAGTCACCAAATTTGGTAACATGATAGCTGGCGATGTTTACCACATGGCCCACTCCCTTCGCCCCTGCATTCCCCCTTATCAACCGTTCTTTTACTGGTATCAAAGTATTCCGCAGTCGGTTGCGTCCGACTGCAACGCTTTTACTTGTTGTTGTTGAACGCAGTGAGTTTCGGTGCGTACGGCAGGCTACTCCAATTCATACTGACTCTCGGTTTCTCTTCTACCTCGCACCGAACCACACTCGGCTTCATTATGTCGCCGCGTTCTAACTGTTCTTGCAAAACCACAAAAATGCATGAAAGACGACAACGTTAAAGATGATGAAATATTTCTTAGTATTTCGTATGTCGCGGAATCGTCGCGTTCCAAAATAATTTAAATTAATTTAAAAGTAAATAACATAAATATTCTTGAATATAAATATAGATACTATACATATGTCTACATGTACGTAAACTAATTTTTTGTTTCGTGAAGGCGCACTTTTGCATGTAGGTATGTATGTATGTATATGCGTATGTATATGCAAGCGTAAACGCGCCTTCTCGGAACCGAAAATGCGTGCACGTGTATACATTTATGTATGAATATGCAAGTATATTAATTTATATAAAAAAATATTTATGTATATTAACTGTTTATTAAAATTAAACTATTGTTTTTGTGAAAAAGAATACATGCGTACATATGTATGTACATACTTGTAAGCTATTCACTTATAATATGCGTATGTATATACGGATGTATGTACATATGTATTCATTATTTGTTCACTGTTTTATTACATTAACTAATATTTATATTTTCGCACCATTAAACACATCTATTAAATGTTCGCACTTCCATTCTGTGAGAAACGCACTAAGCTCTTCGTTGTTGTTACAATTAATAAGTTCAGGGTCGGCTTGCGTTTCATTAATATTTTCCATTATACGTCTTTCCACTACAACACTTTTTCTAAAATGAGCCAAATCCGCGGCTTCGATGCGAACACAGAAGGAATAGGCAGACATTATAACTGTAACAAACCGAAGCCGAAGAAAAAAAAAAAAAGAACACACAAAATGTTTTTACAGTGGGCAGGTACACACGAAATTTAGATCGGTGCGTTGTATAGCGACGCATTATCAATAATCGCACATATACTTACCATTTCATTGCAAATATTTATTGTAATATTTTTGTAACTAATGTCCAAGAACAATAAAATGGTGGCACTAATGTTGTTTGTCACTTTTTTTTATTTTTCACAACTTTAATTACGTGAGGCTTGCACGGCTTGGCAAATACCGTCTTGGGACGATTGGCGACAGCCAGACGTACAAGCGGACAGATGCAAAAACAAAATACACACCGTGCTGCCTGCGAATATACATACACTTTCGTTCGGTACTGGCATGCGAGTATGATCCTAACGGTACTGATTTGTTTTACCGCGACATACATACATCTGTATGTATGAATGTATGCATATATGGACATAGATGAATATGCATGAATAAATGTTAAATAGCAACAACATTACGCACACAATCAACGCCATATATGTATGTATGTTTCCCCCTTACTTTCGACATATTACTCCAGCCCCTTGCACTTGCCCTTGGCAACAACAAATATTCACATTATATGTAAAAACTAATTATTATCTTCTTTTTCATTAGGTATAAAGCAAAAATGTATGCATGTACCATATGTATATATGTACATTTTACAAACATAGCAACATGTGCAAAATTTTACGCTAATTACTTAAATTTATTTATTTTATTTAAAAAAAATTAAATCTAGTACATAATACTCAACTTAATACTAGTTATAAGAGTGCTAGCAAATGGGCAAAACTTAAATTTAATAGCCCTATTTTGCCCTATGCATATTTTTGTACTCCAAAGAGACCTGTTTAAACATGTTCTCACAGTAAAAGGTACTGTAGAGTATGGTAACTTTACAATGGGCACAGTTCATCGATACAACAACAAAACACATACATTTTATTTTACAAGTTTTGTTGTCATACTACTGTTCTCACAGTAAAAGGTACTGTAGAGTATGGTAACTTTACCATGGGCACAGTTCATCGATACAACAACAAAACACATACATTTTATTTTACAAGTTTTGTTGTCATATTACTGTTCTCACAGTAAAAGGTACTGAACATTATGGTAACTTTACCATAAACACAGTACATCGCTGCAACAACAAAACACATACATTTTATTTTACAAGTTTTGCTGTTTTATTACAGTTTGCACAGTTCAGGATTGCTAATTACGTTACAGTAACAATTTTTTATGGTAAATTAACTGTGATTATCAGTTGTTCCTTAAAACAACAAATTCCATAAAATTTTTGTTGTAATTTGTCGGATTGGAGGAATGACAGCAGTAACTTAACTGTTACTTTAACTTCCGCGTCGGTTAAATTCAACCGTTGATTTTTTTTTGTGTGTACTGACGTTCCCATTTGACATTTGATTCAAAAATTTGGATGCCACGCGTACCTCTGCCGCCCACCTTTCAAATTTTGAAGTTAAGTTATCTTCCACAGTTTTTGAGCTAAAGTCACCAAATTTGGTAACATGATAGCTGGCATTGTTTACCACCCGGCAAGCAGACTCCTTACCATCTGTTCTTTTACTGGTATCAAAGTATTCCGCAGTCGGTTGCGTCCGACTGCAACGTTTTTACTTGTTTGTATTTAAAATTTGTACTAAGGCGTTTCAAGAGTTAGAAATGGTATTTGCAACTTAAATACCTGGCTGTATTTCTTGATTGGGTATTAATATATTATTACCTTCAGTTGGAGCTATGTATATTAATTTGCCGCACTACCTGTGATCTAGCTGGCAATAATATTTGGTTATTACCAGTGTTATAAGTAATTGGTACGAAAATTTGCAAATTTATATTATTTGGCCTTAGTATGAACCAATCTTCTTTGGGTTTGAAATTTTTCTGGCAGTTGTATTTTTTATTAAAATCCATTCCTATTATTCCATCACATGGTATTGGGAATTGTTTATCAACTAAATGAAAATTGTGTGGAATTATGTACTTGTCTGTCTGTATCTCAATTGATGCTACTCTTTTTGATTTGAGAATTTCTTGGCTAATGCCTTGAATATTTATTATTCCTTTACTTTGGACATTGTTAAAGTAATCGCAATCTTCTTTGAAGATTGAGATGTCAGCACCTGTGTTTATTAAGAATACTTAAGATTTTCCTGTTGCAACGTGATTGAATTTTATTTATTTATTGAATTTTATTCCTAGTGCTACGAGTGGGAGTACTTATAAATTAGTGCACTAGTCACATTTAAATAATCCTATAAAAATTTAAACAGAAAGTATAAATATGATTAATACAATGATTATAATAATAATAATAATAATATTAATAATACTTATGTACTAAACATTAAAATGGAAATAACAAATTGTATATAATTATGGGCATTACTCTCTGCAACCTCACTCACAATGTTATTGTCATCGTTATCACCATTATAATTTTTATTTTTAATACTAATGTTGAAAAATCAACATCATTAGCTATGTTGTTGTATATGGCTTTTTAGCCTGATTCGAAAACTTGATGTGCTTCTAATTGTCTTAATCTCAAGTGGCAACTGATTCCAAAGTCGAGCAACCCATATAAAGAAGTGCCTGTCGGAGGATGCAAGTTTAATTCTGGGACAAACAATATTGCAGGTCCTTAAAGATACCGCAAAGCATAATTTGTCATATAAGTAATCAGGCGTTTTTGTAATGATGATCTGATGGAGCAAAGTTAAAGTTTTATATCTAGGCCAATTTTTTTAAGTCTAAGTCAAAAATACGATTTTTAAAACATGTAACATGGTCATATCGTTTGAGTCCAAAAACATAACGTGCTATACTATTTAAAGCTACTTTTAGCTTCTGCTGACTAGCAATATCACAGTTGGCAAAAATTTCAATTCCATAAAACAAAACTGGTGTAACTAAAGCTTTCGCGTCATTCTTGTATTAATCGGCAGCCAGGGCTGTGTTAGCACAAGCTGCCGGAGAACACCATATGTCTTACCCACAGCCTTATTGACCTGGTCTTTCCATGTTAGTGTATTGTTAAATGTTATTCCTAGATTATCAGCCTTTTCCACATACGCAATATCTACATTATCAACACAGAGTTTACTTAAATTGTTAACATTTAGTTTTTTCTTATACATTATGATACATTTACACTTTGATGGGTTCAAACGAAGGCCATTGCTACTTGCCCATTTACATACACGTAACAGATCATTATTACATAGCATGATACATTGGTTAATCTGACTAACAGGACGACTTACATATAATTGGACATCATCAGCGTACATATGGGCTTCACACATGGACAGAACAATTGGGAGATCATTAACATAAATTGTAAAAAGTAGAGGACCTAGAATTGATCCCTGTGGAACACCACGTGTTGTTACCACAATGTCGGAGGTAGAATCCTGAACAACTACAGCCTGTTTTCTATTTCTCAAATATGAGTCCATTAACTTAACTGCAGTTGTGGAGAAGTTATAAAGTCTGCTTAACTTCGTTGTCAAAATTTCGTGGTTAACCGTTTCAAAAGCCCTACTAAAGTCAAGAAGTGTTAATAGAGTAACTTCACTATTGTCCATATGACTTCTTATGTCCTCAACAATTTTTGAAATTGCGGTTGTACAACTTTTCTTTTTCCTAAGAAAAGTAAGTTGTTGGTGTCCATAAAAGTTGAAATTTGGTTTGCCAATAATTTTTCAAAAACTTTGGACAAGAATGTCAATATAGCTATCGGTCTAAACTCATCCTTGCCTTTTGGGATGGGCGTAATCTTAGCGATTTTCCACATCTCAGGAAATGTGGACGTGGTTATTGCATAATTTAGAATGTGCGTTATATGACCTAAAATTAGTGGAAGTATTATTTTTACAAACTTTGGGTTAATATCATCTAATCCACACGCATTTGACTTAATTTTAAAGATTGACTCAAGTACATCACATTGACTAACAATAACAAAGTTAAAACAGCTAGTACAATTATTTAACGACACATAGTTTATGTACGGATTACATGTTGCTGGACGAACATTGACATTTACAAAACTACCATTAAGAACATTTACATCCAAGTCGTCATTTATCACAGATTTTGCCTTTCCAATTCCAAAGTTCTTCAACTCCTTCCATAATTTTTGCGTGGAATTTATATTTTCAAACTTTAAACCATAATGTCTACGCTTAGCACTACTGATCAAGTCATTTACATTACGCCTAGCAGTCTTAAAAAGTTAGAATATTTGGTCAGTCTTTTAACGTTTCCACCTCTCGTAAAGCTTGTCCCGGTGTTTTATTGCACTTGTTATATCACTGCTCAACCATGGATTTAGCTTCGGCTTAATAACTAAGGTCCTAAGCGGTACATGCTTATTGTACAAATATTCAATATTAGTTTGTAACAATCCTAACTGGGTGTCAACCGACGGAAGGAAGTATAGACTATCCCAATCACAATTATTACAGTCACTGAACAACATACTTTTATCAAAGATAACATCATGTAAAGTATTTGTGGTTTGAGAGAAATGGGTCGGTGTTGATTAATTTACAAACCATACCCAATAACGAAAAGCGGAAACATTGGAATGCTAATTGTTGTTGACCACAATACTTAATTTCATTTTATGTGTCCACTAAAGACATTTACAGGTCCTAAAATCTGTAATTATTTCGAGAGACAAAAATTTTATGCATTCGGTGTACCAGAAGTTATGTTGTCTGACAATGGTTCCCAATTTAGATCAAACGTGTTTGAATCGTTTTAACTCGGTTCGGTGTAATGCACAGGTGTACGGCCATACATTCACCGCAAGCAAATGCAAGCGAGCGTTTGAATCGGTCCGTATTAGCCGCAATTCGTGCTTATGTTGGTCAAGATCGAAGGAATTGGGATGTCAACCTCAATGGTATAAGCGGCGCTTTGAGAGCTGCTCTGCATCGAAGTATAGGCTATTCACCCTATTTCTTGGCTTTCGGACAAAACATGGTTTTGAATGGAAATGATTTTGAGTTGCTGTGTAAACTTAATCTTCTTGCAACTTGAGAGACAGACTGCAAAAGGTAACATCAACAAAATGCATGAACAGGTATAATCTACGTAGTCGAAACGTTCAATTTTATGTTGGGGATGAAGTTTTTGCTCGGAATTTAACGCAGAGTAACGCCAGTAAAAAGTTTAGTGCCAAGTTAGCACCAGTGTTGTTTATTCCAGCTAAAGTTTTGAAGAAACGTAGTCCGTATTATTATGAATTAGTATACCATACAGGAAAGAAGATTGGGGTCTACCACATAAAGGATTTGCAAGCCAGGAAATCGGCATGATGTTCTGCCTTTTTCAGATAAAGACCCTGCGATCAAGTCTAGGACCTTTATCTGAGCTGTAGTGGCCGAACTTTTGCGTAGGTAGAAAAGTGAGTAACTTCACGAGCCACCCACGCGTTGTTGTTTAGGCGATCTAATTGGTCAACATAATCGGATGATTAACTGTGCAAGTGCCGAACAACATCATACGTAGGTACAGGCAGATTGCGTAACCAGATTACCCCTCCCTCGGCTCATGCATTGGTGCGGCCAAGAAGAGATAATATCTGCATAAGGGGACAAAGTGGGTGATTGCGGCGATCGGCTTCAGCGAAGAGTGGTTAAGCGCATATACATATATATTTACGCAGATTTTTATGCACACAAACGTGCATATATAGTGGGCAGCGCTGGCACACGTGGAATCAGAACTTCGCTGCGATCGGACTAACCTCTGGCGGTGTATCAATTACTTCGCCTATATGATTGCTAAACACCCATAGGCATAAAGAGGGATCAAATTGCTTAAAACAACCAAACAACAAAAATCAGTTTGTAATTAATGTACCATGTGGCTTAAGTTCTACTCATAAACCATCAGTGCAAGTTATAGTTTTGTGAATGATATGCTAAGTGAGCTCTGCTCTAGAATTCTTCTTGTTATTATGGTTCGTAGCTAATTTTCAAGTTCAAGTTCAAGTTTGTTTACATTGTTATGATCTTATGGTCATTTATATTAGAACTACAGTAAAGGCAAAAAGTAAAGGGATGGAAGCTACTTAAATTCTTATAAGACTTCCCACATATTATATTTAAGCCAAGTTAAGCTGATTGCTATGAGTGATGGTAGCCGATGGTGATATAATTAATACACATGTATAGATACGCATTATTCTAATTATTATTTCTACAAAAATCAAATAATAGATTCAACATGAGCAACGTGAGTAAATCTATAGTCAACTGAATATTGCTATCTATACATATAGGTTTATTTCTTTTTATTTTTGTTATCAATTTTGAAATGATCACGGCTTTCTACCTACTTAAAACTCATGTTTATAAATACATTAATTTGATACTAAAACTTATATTTAGATTTGATAGTAACTAGTTATAACTACCCACATATTTAGATGTACCCACAAATGACCATTCTGATGAGTCTTGTATTGAAAGGCCGAATAATTAAATTAAGTTTAGAAAATGAATTATATGAAGAAAAGTTCAAAAATTAAGATACAATGAAGGATTAACAGCCTTTATTATAGAGACAACGCACTTACCCTAGCAATTGTCATGGTCGGGTGTGTGAAGAAAGAGAGCGACCAACACCACTAGCTTCTCTACAAGGCCAATTGTCGGTACAATCATTCTCTTTATTTGACAGCGTCGGTACCTGATATCATTATTTTGCGGTTGTTTATATGAACACTTGTTTGTTTATACATAATCTTTTAGTCATTCTGTCGCGAATTATTATTTTTATTATCGTAATGCAACTGTGTAGTTGGGTGAGGAAGAATTCCCGACCGATCCGACGAGCTAGACCCGATAATAGCAAGAATGCGCAACCCCGAGCTCAGCTACACAACAAAGCTTTGTACTGTGGACGCTACAGGAGTCAGTGAGCTCAGCGACGCGTTGATGAGTTGGGCTGTGTAAAGAATATTTCTTAAGAATATACATACATATATACATGGGTATAAACCAAGAAAAGAAATTAGATACTAATACCCGTTTAAATCTCCAACGCACAGGCAGGCACACACACACACTTGGGCCACCGCAGCGGACACTCACACGGGTACACACGCCACACACACGCACCCGAGCTACACCCGGCACACACTCTCGCACACATCTACACATACTCACACACACACATCCACACGCATACGCCTGTTACAGCGGGGTAAGTTGGCCCACGGCCATGCGTAGAGAGCGACCCCCACACACTTCCCGAGCAGGGACTCTGGAAGACTCCGTTGAGAAGGAGCCCTTCCCCTTTTTGTGGCCTAAAGAACCACTTGTACAATAGTCGTACAGAAGGGGGGGGGTCCGGGATCGATACCAGTGCGCAGAGTGTTGTCTGTTATTGTCTGCACCATGTCCTTACGCTTTTCCGTGTTGTTAATAGAAAGTTTTGTCCAAGTCCCCAAAGTCCTACGCAAAAAAAAACTCTACCCCGAACCCATCTCGCCCCCCCCTCTGCCCCGAAACTCGTGTTTTGGAACGCGTCGCAGCAGCCGGCGAGAGAAGGCTGCGTCGCCGCGCTGCCGACGACGGCAGAGCGTCGCTGTTGGTGCTGGCAGAGCGGCTGTTGGTGTATATAAGGCCAGCCTCCGAGCTGAACACATCAGTCAGTGCAAAAAAGAAATTTTATAATTCAACGATCCTTTTGAAAAGGATAACCCAGCAACGATCCTATTCGAAGGATATACCAGCAACGATCTTATTCGAAGGATATACAAGCAACGATCCTCTTCGAGGATAACCCAGCGACATCCAAGCAACGATCCTCTTCGAGGATAACCCAGCGACATCCAAGCAACGATCCTCTTCGAGGATAACCCGGCGACGATCTTATTCAAAGGACATCCCAGCAACGATCGTATTCGAGGATAACCCAGCCAAGAAACAACGACGACCGAAGGACCATGGTAGCGGTGAGTTGGTTTACTACCGCCGGAGGGACGAGCTAGTGTCCTTGGCAAGCGAGTTCGGGCTCGACGTGGAGGGGACCGTCACCGAGCTACGGAGCCAAGTGGCCAGCTTCATCAGCCGAAGTGAGCACCCGGACACACTTCTAGCCCGCTTCGAGGAACTGGCAGCGAAGTATCGGGACCATTCACCATCATCCAAGGATAACAAGGCATGGTCACGGAAGCCGAGCCCAACCCAACCGGAGATGAGTACCCTACATACAACAAGGCCAGTCATTACAGTGACGAACGCAGACGGGGCCGTGCCTGGACCCGACCCGACCCGACTCGCCGGTAGGTCACCATCGCGCCTACGCCACCACTCCCCACTCAGGATAAACCGACCGGAGCCCTCACATGGCATGTTAGCCGAGAAGATGCAACGCTGGGGCCTAACCTTCGATGGATCAACCGATCCATTGAACTTTATAGAGAGGGTAGAGGAACGAGCCGCGGTCCACCAGATCGACATATACAGCCTGCCCCTACTGATTTCGGAACTGCTCACAGGAGAGGCCGAAAGCTGGTACCGGATCAACAGGATGCATGGGGAGACGTGGACGCGGTTCCGAAAGGAGTTCCTAGAGTTCTACCTGCCCCCACGGTACTACGAACGCCTCGAGGACGAAATCCGGAACCACATGCAGCGCGACGGCGAACCTTTTAAACGCTTCATGGTGCAGCTGCGGTTGATGATGCAACGGGCAGTATACTCCAACGAGCGAGAAATGGACCGCCTTTATGAGAATCTGCTGCCGGAATACAAGCTGTACATAAGGAGGCATGAGGTAACCTTCCTAAGCCAGCTGACGCAGCTGGCTACCCACTACGAGATGGTCATGGAGAGGGAAACCCGACAACAACAAAATCGAAGGAAGCCGACGACAGGCCCCCGACCCCCCGCGCCTAGCCCACAGGAGACCCCGTCTGCCCCAAGACACCACAACCGCTTCCGGGACCACACGCCTCGGGCACAAGAGGCCCACCCACCACAGGCCGATGACACCCCGATCGACGTACGTACCGCATGCCGAAGATGCGGGCAACCGGGACACCCCGCCCACAGTTGCCGGAACCGGCGAGAAGGTCGACCAACAGCTTTCGGCAGAGGGGCTCAGGAAAATCCAGGTAGAGGTAAATTTGGCGGATGGATCGCGCACGACCGTCACCAGGGCCTGCATCACGGAGGTCGAGCTTATCTTGGGCATCGACTTCCTTTGCGCGATACAGGCCACTCTAGCGTTCGGGTCATCTGAGCTGCAGATGACGAAGGAGTTGTTCCTGAGCCCAGCCGGACGCCGGAATCGAAGGACTACTACAGAAGATTCAGCCTCACCCACAGAAGTGGTACCGCCCCCGATTGCCACTCCAAGGGAGGATGACGCAAGCACCGCCAAGGCGCCCGAAGTCTGCAGCCGCGAGGTGGCCGCCGAGCATTCGCAAGCGGTAACAGTTGACCAGGTGCCTGTAGTCAAGGACACAACGGAGAGACCGACCGAAGCCGGCGAGGAGATTGACCCCAGAGTACAAGCATTTTTGGAGCGGGAGCTGGCGCTGTTTGATGAGTTGAAGGGAGTCTCTCACATTGCAGAGCATGTGATTACCATTCGAGACGAGAGACCCATCAAGCAGCGCTACTACCCGAAAAACCCCGCCATGCAGAAGGTCATCTATGATCAAGTAGATGAACTGTTAAAGAACGGATGCATAGAACCCTCCAAGTCACCCCATAGCGCCCCCATCGTGCTGGTAGTGAAGAAGACGGGTGACATCAGAATGTGCATCGACTACCGGCAGTTGAATGCACGTTTCATCCCCGACGCCTACCCCTTGCCCCGCATCCAACACAACTTTGAACGGCTGCGGAATGCGAAGTTCATCAGCACCTTGGATCTAAAAAGTGGATACTGGCAGATTCCGATGGCCCGAGATAGTCGCCAATACACCGCCTTCACGGTACCGGGACGAGGACTGTTACATTGGAAGGTTATGCCTTTCGGCCTCCACTCCGCCCCAGCCACCTTCCAACGAGCTCTCGATGGAGTCATCGGACCGGACATGGAACCATTCGCCTTCGCCTACCTGGACGATATTATCATCACCGGGACCGACATTGATGACCATCTACAAAAGCTGCAGGAGGTCCTTCGACGGTTGCGGGAAGTTGCAAGTTTTTCCAGCGCAGTCTTTCTTACTTGGGCCACGTCGTCAGCGAGCAGGGCATTCATACTGATCCAGATAAGATCGCCGCCGTCCGAAAGCTAACACCCCCGACGAATATTCGGGAACTGCGACGATGCTTGGGCATAGCGTCGTGGTACCGGAGGTTCGTGCCCAAATTCGCCGGAATAGTGCAGCCAATGTCGCTCCTACTGAGGAAGAGCAAACGCTGGGAATGGGGAGAGCCACAGCAAGCAGCCTTCGACGAGCTGAAGCGGCGCCTTACGGAGGCACCTGTCCTAGCGTGTCCCGACTTTGAGGCCAAGTTCGTGCTGCAGACCGACGCCAGCGACTTTGGTATAGGGGCTGTGCTAACACAGGAAATAGATGGAGCTGAACGAGTTATAGCGTACGTGAGCCGGAGACTGTCCAGGCCCGAGGAGAACTACTCGGCGACAGAGAAGGAGTGCCTCGCTATCGTCTGGGCCATTCGCAAATTGAGATGCTTCCTCGAGGGCTACCGCTTTGACTTAGTGACGGACCACTTTGCGCTCAAGTGGTTGAACAGCATCGATAACCCGACTGGACGAATCGCGAGGTGGGCGTTGGAACTGCAGCAGTACCAGTTCGACATCCACTACCGACGGGGGAAGTTGAACGTGGTCGCCGATGCGCTATCTCGGCAACCACTGGAGGAGGCGTTGCAGACAGTACAGTTCGACACAGTCGACTGCCCTTGGCTACGCAAATTGGTTCAGCGAATCAGGGATCAACCGGACAAGTACCCGGACTATGCGCTGGAGAACGGGCAAGTATACCGGCACCTTGGTCATCGCCCCCTGGAAGAGGAGTACATCCCATGGAAGCTCTGCGTGCCCACGGATCAACGGCCCCGCGTTCTAAGTGAATGTCATGACGGCCCTACTGCCGGCCACCTTGGGATACGGAAGACCATCGGACGAGTCATGCAGCGGTACTACTGGCCCGGCCTGTTTCGAGACGTCACCAAGTACGTCCGACAGTGCGCCAAGTGCCAGCGGTACAAGGTGAGCCAGCTCAAGCCGGCCGGGAGGATGCTGACAAGACAAGTGAAGGAACCCTTCGCAACGCTCTGCGCAGATTTTGTCGGACCCTTACCCAGGTCGAAACATGGTAACACCATGCTACTAGTGTTCTTCGACCACTTTTCTAAGTGGGTCGAGTTAGTACCTCTGCGCAAAGCAACCACGGCCTACCTGGAAAAGGCGTTCAGAGAAAGGATCCAGTGCCGGTTCGGAACACCGCGATGTTTCGTGTGCGACAACGGAACCCAGTTCACAAGCCGGTCCTTTACCCGATTCTGCAAACAACTAGGGATGGAGTTGCAGCATACCGCCCCCTACAGCCCCCAGCAAAACCCCACGGAGAGAGCGAACCGGACGATCAAAACAATGCTGGCGCAGTAAGTCGAGGGGCACCAAAATACGTGGGACGAACTACTGCCAGAGCTCATGCTGGCTATAAACACAAGCATCTCGGACACGACCAAGTTTAGCCCGGCCTACCTGGTGCAAGGACGTGAGCCCCCGCTACCCAACGCCTTATACGACCAAGTCACCCCTGGGAGCGGTCGTCGGGAAGTAGATCCCGAGACACGGGCTACGGAGCTGAAAGACGTTTTCGATACCGTCCAAAGGAACACACAAAGGGCTTCTCAGGACCAGGAGAAGGAGTACAACTTCCGTCGCCGGGATTGGCGACCTACCCTGGGTACACGGGTCTTGGCCAAACACCACATATTATCTAATGCAGCGGAAGGGTTTGCCGCGAAACTGGCACCAAAATTCGACGGGCCATACCAGGTCGTAAAATTCGACTCTACAAATGTCGTAAGGATCCGACATGAGGAAACGAAAAGACGTCTCGTTGCCAATCTGGCGGACTTAAAGCCATTCCACGCAGACAATGGCGAGGAAGACCCTAAAACTACGCTCGACCTAACTCTTGTTCCTTTCCCAACCTCCTCACCCCGTGTGACCCGAGAAAACCCACTAATCGCAGATGAAGACGTAAATCTCAACCTTGTGGTACTTACAGACGAGATGTCGGAAGCCGAGGGACACATCCGAAGGGCATTGCCGACGGTACACAGACCCGGTGGGCTACGTGTCGGAGGATAGTCGGAATACCGACATCTTTGTCCCCTCGGATGAGCTCCCCGACTCAGCCCTCGGTGTTGACCTGCCACCGCTGAACCTGGAAGGGGACCTCGGACTGGATTTCGGCTGGTTGGACGACAGCGCTATGGACGAGGCGTTGACGAGTACACAGGACGATGTCGGGCTGGACGACCTCAGCCTCTTCACTATTGATTGGGTGATGGCCCCGGAAGCATTGCGAGTGGTGGGCACCGGTGGATTACTGCTGCTGGAAGTCCTGGAAAGCGTCCAGCACAAGACCCACCGAGGGGTGAAATACCTTATGGAGGTAAGGTCACCGTCCGTCATCGCCACCCGAAGTAAGGGGGGGGTGTGAGGTAGCATTCTGGCTACCCCACAAAAGGCTGAGTGGTACGACACCCGCTGCGTCGTACCGTGGCCAGCCACTTACGCGCAGAAGAGAGAGCAATCGGTCTGATCGTTACGCGCCCCTAACGCAAAAGTGAGCAAGAGGGCACTTGACGTGACAGCCCACAAAACATGACGCCGACTTCGCGTGAGACAAGAGAATGAGCCAGCGATTTTGGTTAATTCTGCGAAGAGGAGTTGGATTTTTGCACGCAGCCAGGCACAACGCGATTTTTACCAAGTGGAACGGCAACAACAACAACAGCCACAGCAACGGCAGCAACAACAACAACAACAACAGAGCCCCCAGCCACAGCAACAACAACAGAGGCAACAGCAGCGACAATAACAACAGCAGAGGCAACAGCAGCAACAACAAAAACAACAGAGCGCACAGCCACCGCACCCCGCAACAGCAACAGCCACCGCAGCAGAGTCAGCAGGAGCAGCAACAACAACAGCGGAGCGAACAGCCACTGCACCCGGTCGCAACGCCAACAACAACAACCGTGGAAGCGACCGCGGCGACACTCGCAACAACAGGAGTAGCAGCAAGGAGACGCGGGATTCGGAGGCAGCAAGGAAAGTGGTCACAAGTGAAGTGAAGAGTGAAAAGTGAAAAGTGCAAGTGGCGGGGAAGCTGTTTGGCACACACACACACGTGCCGGCAGCCATACACACACTCACACGCACGCACTCACGCTACCCCCCGGCCGCCACGCACTTTCATCCGCAGCCACACGCACTCACACGCGCTCATACACACTTACACGCACCCGACACACACGACACACACACCTGTACACACGCACACCCACACGCAGGCAGGCACACACACACACTTGGGCCACCGCAGCGGACACACACAAGGGTACACACGCCACACACACGCACCCGAGCTACACCCGACACACACTCTCGCACACATACACACACACACACATCCACACGCATACGCCTGTTACAGCGGGGTAAGTTGGCCCACGGCCATGCGTAGAGAGCGACCCCCACACACTTCTCCGAGGATGTCGACTTGGCCGCCACCACCACCCCTCTGACCCCCTATATGTCTGCGTATTGGTGTTCGACTTACAACTTACAAATTATCTGTAAATAAACCCCGGACGCGACAGAGACGCCGACCTCGGCTAGGAAACGTCCTTACAGTATGTTTAGCTGGTAAGCCTTCATCAATAAACGATGCTTCGAGGAGCTTACGTAAATTATCGAATTCAGTTGTAAACTGAGTCACGGTTTTCCTTTTTGTTGAACAGTTGATAATTTTGCTTTAATATTCTGCGAAGTTTCGCCAACAATTACATTTTGCAATTTATTATTAATATCTTGTATTGTATCTTCGTCTTGTATTTGGTATAGGGTTGTGCCTATTACTTTTGAATTGATAGCCTGCGCAGCAATGGCTTCATGTGGTCCCTTTGCAAGGTCAACCAATTTTATTACCATTATAAACCTCTGAAGATGGATTTTCTGTCCATCGAAGTCTGGCACTGCGCTGGCTACTTCCCTAATGTATGCCCTTATGGCGGCTGAAGTGTCTACCATTGTGAGGTTTTCTTCGTTTGAATCCTCCTCAATTTTTACTGCTGGTATTGCTAAATCCAGCAAGTCTTCCTCCTTTATTTCTGTTTCGGAGTCTTCCTCCTTTATTTCTGTTTCGGAGTCACTCAAAGATTCTATTGATTCCTCACTGCATTTGTGAAGTAGGCCCCTGGCCTCCCCCACAACAGCCTTGATTTTGTAGTATTTAATTTTGTAGTATTTAAATTGTAGTATTTAATTTGTAGATTAAATTAGTAGATTTAATTCGTAGTGTATAAGGAAAAGATTTATTGATTTCGTTATTATACACCTAACCCATAAAATGGGTAAAAGGGGTATATGGTTTTGTGCAAAAGTATGTAACAGGCAGAAGGAAGCATCTCCGACCCCATAAAGTATATATATTCTTGATCAGCATCAACAGCCGAGTCGATATAGCCATGTCCGTCCGTCCGTCTGTCCGTCTGTCCGTCTGTCTGTCTGTATGAACGCGTCGATCTCAGAGACTACAAGAGCTAGAGACTTCAGATTTTGAATATAAGTTCTCCTATACCATGAGCGGAACAAGTTTGTTTAAAATTATCGATAATTTTTCTAGTTTCCGATATATACATGTAATCGATTACAAAAAAATCAAGAATTTGGAAAATGTAATAATGGGGGTTGAAATAATGGATAACGATAGAACTTTTCTGAAAATTTCATCGAAATCGGTTAAGAAACACCAGAGATATCGAAGATTGAAGTTTAGGTCACAGATGCATACAGACAATGACTGTACGCGTTATGTACAGGGTTCGGGGTATCTCCTAGTCGGGAAATCTCGACTAGAGCCTTCTTACTTGTTTTTCTTATGCTTTTTCCGTAACGCAAGGAGCGAGGAGTTTTCAGTTGATTTTATTTTTATTTCGTTTTGCTTTCTTTTATTGAATATTATACAATTATAAAATGAATTAAAAATGGAGTTGGCAGATTAGTTTAAATAATAGATTCGAATGGACCGCCCGATAACGCAGAGTCGCAAAGGGTGCAGCGCGCCAGCTGTGGACTTCGAACCCACCACGCTCGCTCGCGAGCGTGGGGAGTTTGGCAACGGCAGCGCTGGCCGAAGCTGAAGCATGGGCGACTCAGTAGTTAAAAACGATCGGTGCCATAGAGCAGACGCGCGGAGAAAGAAAAATTACAAAAAAAATTGAATAGAGAGTGGATTTTTAACACGTGCCCGGAGGAATTAAAAGGCTTGTAAGTAGATGAGGAAGGGCGCCAGTTTATAATAATGATAGAGCGAGTTAGGCCAAAAGAAACAAAAGGATAATAAAGTGACGGTCAGTGAACTTGCGTTCAAGCAAACACGCCGGTGACTATAAAGATATACACTTGTGTGGATTTATTTTGTGGTTGCACATGTGCCAATTGTATTAGTGTTGTTACTTGTGTGGAGGTTTTGCCGCCCCGTTGTTAACATCCGACCCGACTGCGGGACTAACTTTCTCACTCCTCCCTAGACTGTGCTAAACCCCGTTTTACAATCCCAGCGAACTACAAATTTTCTTGTAAGCTGAGCCTGGCCAGACTGAGATCTGTACCCAGGCACATCACTACTTTACAAGTGGCGCCCGAGCAGGGACTAGTAAAACGTGGGTGCGGTGTGAGCTGGAATTAAAGCCCCAGCAACACTACTAACAAGTGACAGGGAATTTTTGTTTGGTTAATAAGAAAAAAAGTGAAAATAATAAAAAAAAAAAAAGTGTCGAGTATACCCGCTGATACACTGAAAAGTCGTGGCGGAGTGCACAGTGGCTTAAAAAAAAAATGTTTTTGTATCACCGATTTTTTTTTTGGCGTTGATTTTGGACTTTCGAGTGAACGGGAAGTCCAACAGTGCGTGTCCAAAGGGAGCACAGTGGGACAAAGTGTGCGACACGGAACAAAAAAAAAATATATGTTTTTTTCATATTCAATAATAATAATATAATAATATATTATTCAAACAAAAAAACATTCTTTTTAAATAAAAGAGGAAATTTAAAAAAATAAATTGTTTTGATTTCTGTCATACAGTGGGACACCTATGGTCCAAATTTTTTTTTTAGGCAAAAATTTTAATTTTTGACTGGGTTTTTGTTTATCCGCGCGTGGGTTTTTTAAAAAAAAAATTTTGAACATGGAGAAAGCAGCGACGAATGGATCCGACGGAGTGGAATTAGGAGACAACGGTAACCCCGGCGTGGGTGTTCAATGGGTCTGCAACTGCCTCAAGGAGGATCTGGAGAGCATCGAGCAGGAGTTCCAGTTACAAAAGTGTCCCACGGTAAACGAGTACCGGAAGCTGGTATGTAGTTTTATAAAGTCAGGTGGTCATACCACCGAAATATGGACCCGACTGACCGAACGACTGCAAAAACCACAACAAAAGTCGGAATCCGATACGGTAATCCCTGCGGTACGGGCAAGCGGCACAGGGAACCTGCTATCGCCATCCCACGGTGCCATCTACCCGGAATATACTCCGCGTGTCCCTGATATACGTATCGATTCACCCCTTGCATCCGGGGAAGACACCCTATCCACTTCAACAAAAATAACAGTGCCCCCAGGAGTGGGATGGTTGTCCCCGAGCTAGTCCGAAAGTGGGGAATCAGGTTCGATGGGTGCGCTGATCCGCAGGACATAGGTCTAGATCGTTTGCCTCGGGCGATGAGCGAAGCGTTAACCGGCAAAGCAGCACGGTGGCTAACCGTGAGTAGGCTTCGGGACTCGACATGGGCAACGTTTAAATCTGAGTTTTTAGAGTTCTTTCTACCCCCTCAATACTTTGACCGGTTGGAGGACAGTATCCGGGCGCATCGACAGCGCAAAGACGAAACGTTTAAGGACTATCTGCTAGAGTTAAGGGGTATGATGTACCAGGCTGGTTACAGGGGGGACCAGGAGCTGCATAGGGTGTACGAGAACCTGGCGCCCGAATATCGCTTATACATTCGTAGGCATGACTTCTCCTCGCTAGCACAGTTGACACAGATGGCGTCAGAATATGAGAGCGTACGGCAACAAAGTCGTGAATGTGCAACCCACAGTCGGGCGGGGGCTCCTAGGTACCCAGATAGGGTAGTCGGCGAGGCCCACCCCCCAAGCATTTTAACCCGTTTAGGGCACAGCCGCAGCCCGGGGTGAGCGGCAATAACGCGGGTACCCCTTCTTTCCTACCGACGGGGGTGATCACGAACGGTATGATCGGTCAAGACCAGCCAAGAGTGCTCGAGGGAAGACGGGTATGTTATAACTGCTCGCAAGAGGGGCACTTTGCCAAGGGATGTCCCAACCCTCGAATACTATTTTGTAGGCAGTGCGGGGCGAAGGGTGTCAGTACCGGCCAGTGTTGTCAGAAGACGGGGGCGGGAAACGGACAGCGGCACCATCTGGAACGGGATCCGGTGGGAGCCGACGCGACGCAGTCCCAAAGTTAGAGTATCCCCTTAGAGTGGAAGAAGGGCGGATAGTCGCTATCGTGAGCGTAGGTGATCAGGTAGCGACCGCGACTGTAGACACGGGGGCTACGAGGAGTTTCGTTAGTGAGGGATTCTCAAGCAGGGTGGCCAACGGGGGTAAGATGTTGGACGCCAGTGCGAGAATTCGCTTGGCGGATGGGTCGACCTTAGAGGTCAAGAAGCTATTGAGGGTAAAGGTTGGTCTAGTGGGGGCAGTGGTCACGATGGATATGCTCGTGATGCCCTCGATGCTAGACAACCTGATACTAGGGATAGACTTTTTGTGTCGGGTGGGGACGACACCAGATCATCATGAGGGATGACAAAGCCGATAAAACAGAGGTACTACCCCAAAAACCAAGCGATGCAGAGAGTAATTAACGAGCAGGTGGATGAGCTACTGGAGGCCGGGGCGATAGAGCCGTCGCTTAGCCCGCACAGCGCCCCGATTGTACTCGTCCGGAAGAAAACAGGCGAGTGGCGGATGTGCATAGATTACTGGCAGCTCAATGCACACTCCGTACCGGATGCATACCCCGTACCCAGGATTAACCACATTTTGGAGCGACTAAGGCACGCACGTTATATCTCGACGCTCGATCTTAAGCACGGATACTGGCAAATTCCTATGGCTGCGGATAGTCGGGAATGTACCGCGTTCACGGTACCCGGCAGAAGTCTATTTCAGTGGCGGGTGATGCCTTTTGGATTGCACTCGGCCTGTGCTACTTTTCAACGAGCTTTGGACTCGGTTATCGGACCAGTAGTGAGTGGCGATGGGATAAAGACGGACCCCGCCAAAGTAGAAGCCATCCGGAATCTGAAGGCCCCGGCAAATTGTCTGGGGATGGCCTCGTGGTATAGGCGATTCGTGCCGAATTTCGCGACAGTGGTGCAGCCGATGACCAATTTATTAAAGAATTCGAGGAAATGGTCGTGGGACGAGGAGCAGCAAATAGCGTTGGAGACCCTTAAGCATAGTCTGACAACTGCCCCTGTACTGGCGTGCGCGGATTTCTCAGAGAAGTTTACCCTGCAAACTGATGCAAGCGATTTCGGTCTTGGAGCGGTGCTGACCCAGACGATTGATCAGCAGGAACGTGTGATAGCTTATACGAGTCGGAAGCTGAACAAGGCGGAGGAAAACTATTCAGCGACCGAAAAGGAGTGCCTAGCAATCGTGTGGTCGATCCGAAAGCTGAGATGTTACCTGGAAGGGTACCGTTTTGAGGTAATAACCGACCATATGGCGTTGAAGTGGCTGAATTCAATCGAAAGCCCGTCGAGACGGATCGCGCGTTGGGCCTTAGAGCTCAAACAATACCAGTTTGACGTACGTTACAGGCAGGGGAAGCTCAACGTGGTAGCGGACGCCCTCTCGCGGCAACCCTTGGAGGACCTTCAGCAAGCAGTACAGGAGAAATCCTGTAAGCAATGAAAGAGAAAATCGCGAAGGAATCGGTAAAGTACCCGGATTACATGGAGGAAAATGGCCAGCTATATAGACACCTCGGACACCGCGCGGACGACGACGACTACATACCGTGGAAACTGTGCGTTGGTGAGGATCAAAGGAAAAGAGTCTTACTGGAGTGTCACGACGCACCGACGGCTGGGCATCGAGGGGTACGGAAGATGATATTGCGGCTATCCCAAAGGTATTACTGGCCCGGGATGTTCCGAGATGCAGCCAGGTATGCTAAGTGCTGCGAATCATGCCAGAGGTTCAAGACGCTGCATGTCAAGCCGGCGGGACAGATGTTGACGCGTCAGGTGGCCGAGCCTATGACTATACTTTGCGCCGATTTTGTGGGTCCGTTACCCAGATCGAAACATGGGAATACCATGCTCCTAGTATTCCATGACGCATTTTCGAAATGGGTAGAGCTAGTCCCCTTAAAGCGAGCGACGGCGGCACAGCTACAGAGAGCGTTCCGCCAACGTTCTTATGTCGATTTGGGATACCATGAAAATTCGTGTGTGATAACGGTGTCCAGTTCACAAGTCGCAGTTTCAAGGCATTCTTGAAGTCGCTGGGAGTGGAGGTGCAGCATACCGCCCCTTACTGCCCGCAGGAAAACCCGACCGAGAGGACGAATAGGACCGTGAAGACGATGATCGCCCAGTTCATAACAGAAAAACAGAGTTTATGGGACGAACTATTACCCGAAATTTCGTTGGCGGTTAATTCCAGCGTGGCAGATTCGACGGGGTTTTCACCCGCGTTCCTGATGCAAGGACGAGAGCCCCGCTTGCCGGCCTCCTTATATGACGAGAGCACACCCGGATCAGGAAGCACACAGCAAGCGCCAGAGGACAGGGCGAGGAGGCTGAAGGAGGTGTTCAGCATAGTCCAAACCAACCTGCAACGTGCCTCGTAAGATCAAGGAAGGAACTACAACCTCAGGCGGAGAGAGTGGAGGCCAGGACTCAACACATTGGTTTTGCTAAGGACGCACCAGCTGTCGAAGGCCAGTGAAGGGTTTGCGGCAAAGCTCGGTCCTAAGTATGACGGACCGTTCTTGGTCAAGAAGTTTGTGTCGCCTAACGTCGTACGATTGGTAAAAGAAGGTCAGCGGAAAAGCAAACTCGCCAACATCGCGCAGTTGAGACAGTTCTATTGCGAGACAGAGGAACGGGAGGAAGGCGACCAACCTGATCAAACAGTCCTACAGCTCTAATACGCTTTATGTCCCTCCTTCGATTTTTTTATACTTTGATACCGAAGGTCTCATAGTATATTGGTTTTGTGCAATGTCCGTCTAGTGTCTGCCTGTCCGTCTGTCCGTCCGTCCGTATGAACGCAACTTTTTTCGACACCCGTAAAGCTAGAGACTTGAAACTTTGCAATTATGTTTATCTATAGACGGTACAGATAAAGTGTCAAGATTGGGTTGCCATGCCTACTAGGAGGCTGGGAAATCGATAAATTCGATAACTGAAAACCGATAAAACCATATATTTCTCACATTCCTGAAGCTAGAGTTACCAAATTTTGCACGCAGATAGCTAGTCATGTCCCTGAAAAAACTGCATCAAAATTTTCGATGCCACGCCCACTCCTTCCGCCCCCATCATCCCTGCTCCTTGAAATTGGAAACTCCTATAGTTTTTACATTTTTTGGGCTAGAGCCACAAAATTTTCTGTCAAGATAGATATTGAAGTTCCCCAAAAAAATGCATCAAAATTTTGGATGCCACGCCCTCTGATTCCGCCCCCATCCCCCACCCCCTTCTTCATGAAATTGGAAACGCATATAGTTTTCACATTTTTTGGGCTAGTGCCACCAAATTTTGTGTGAAGATAGATATTGACGTTCCCCAAAAAAATGCATCCAAATTTTTCCACGCCCCCTGATTCCGCCCCCATCCCCCCTTCTACTTGAAATTGGAAACGCCTATAGTTTTCACATTTTTCGAGCTAGGGTCACCGAATTTGGTAGGAAGATATATGGTGACATCTACAAAAATCCGCATCAAAAATTAGGATGCCACGCCCACCTCTGCCGCCCACCATTTAAAATCGGAAATTTCGATATCTCTTACAGTTTTTAAGCGAGAGCCCGTAAATTCGGTAAAAGATAGAAAGCAACGTATACCAAAGATCTGCTTCAAAATTTTGGATGCCACGCCCACCTAAGCCACCCGCCTTATAAAATTGGAATCGGCTATATCTTTAACAGTTTTTGAGCTAGAGCCACCAAACTTGGTAGGAAGATAGATAGTGACAGTTAAAAACATTTGATTCAAAAATTTGGATGCCACGCCCACCTCTGCCGCCCACCTTTTACATTTTGAAGTTAAGTTATCTTCCACAGCTTTTGAGCAAAAGTCACCAAATTTGGTAACATGATAGCTGGCGATGTTTACCACAGGGGCCACTCCCTTCGCCCCTGCATTCCCCCTTATCAACCGTTCATTTACTGGTATCAAAGTATTCCGCAGTCGGTTGCGTCCGACTGCAACGTTTTTACTTGTTTTATATATAACACTAACCAAATTTTCAGAGTCTCCGAACCATTTTGACGATTAAGACTAATCATTGCATTATTGTATACCCACAGATAAAACGACACAAGATGAGCGACTTTACGCAGCCCGGGGCCAAGGTGGAGGATGCCGCAGACACCAGCGGAAACTCAGGAGAGACCTCATGCCGACATACGATGTTCGTCCACCGGGAGGAGTCAGCAACAATCGTCGACGGAGGCGTTATTTTGATGACGGTAGAGACCACCGCCATCTACGTCAATGAGCCCAGTTTCCGGGCCCCCTGCCTTATGTGGAGGAGCCACCGTCGCCGCCCAGGCACCCGGGGGCTGAGGAGGGGGTACCCGTCCCGCTTCCCGAAGGCGAGCCGGCAGGGGACCCGGAACTACACGGCGAGGGAGCCTTTTGGAGTGACGCGACGGGTCGGACGGAGGACGTGGTGGATTTGTGGGAGGAGGGTCTGGAGGAGGGGCTGGAGGCAGCATTGGAGCCCGAGGGGCCGACCGATACCCAGCCAGTACCGAGCCGGGGCGCATCTCCGAGGAGGTGGGCGGTACGTCCTGTAAGTTGGACGGTCCTCCCCGACGAGTACTTACTGACGGAAACGGCGGTGGAGGAGATCACCAAGGCGATGGAGATTTTGTATGATTTTTCCTTAACGCAAGGAGCGAGGAGTTTTCAGTTGATTTTATTTTTTATTTCGTTTTGCTTTCTTTTATTGAATATTATACAATTATAAAGTGAATTAAAAATGGAGTTGGCAGATTAGTTTAAATAATAGATTCGAGTGGACCGCCCGATAACGCAGAGTCGTAAAGGGTGCAGGGCGCCAGCTGTGGGCTTCGAGCCCACCACGCTCGCGAGCGAGCGTGGGGAGTTTGGCAACGGCAGCGCTGGCCGAAGATGAAGCATGGGCGACTCAGTAGTTAAAAACGATCGGTGCCATAGAGCAGACGCGCTGAGAAAGAAAAATTACAAAAAAAAAATGAATAGAGAGTGGATTTTGAACACGTGCCCGGAGGAATTAAAAGGCTTGTAAGTAGATGAGGAAGGGCGCCAGTTTATAATAATGATAGAGCGAGTTAGGCCAAAAGAAACAAAAGGATAATAAAGTGACGGTCAGTGAACTTGCGTTCAAGCAAACACGCCGGTGACTATAAAGATATACACTTGTGTGGATTTATTTTGTGGTTGCACACGCGCCTGTTGTGCCAATTGTATTAGTGTTGTTACTTGTGTGGAGGTTTTTCCGCCCCGTTGTTAACATCCGACCCGACTGCGGGACTAACTTTCTCACTCCTCCCTAGACTGTGCTAAACCCCGTTTTACAATCCCAGCGAACTACAAATTTTCTTGTAAGCTGAGCCTGGCCAAACTGAGATCTGTACCCAGGCAAATCACTACTTTACAAATTCTATTGTCAAGGGAGTATTTAGGATTGTCGGTATCGATGTGTCCAAATTAAACTTCCCTTTTATGTATATTAAGTTTGATCTTAATTTCAATAGAAGTTTTGAAACTGATGTGCACTGTTCTTTGTCTAATTTGCTTCTTTGTTTGTGTATCAATTTTCTAGCTTGATTAAAACTGTCTTCCAAATTTTCTGCATGATTGTTTATGGTACTGGATTGTATATTTATATTTTGTGTTAGGCATTTATAAGATTTTCTAAATTGATCTTTAATTTCAATTATTTTGTCAAAAAATTGCTGCCAATCCTTATTCTTTTACCATTCTAAAAAAATGTTTTTTATATTTTACTTATTCATAATTGATTTCATATTTAAATCTTTAATTATTTTGATTATAAATTTTCTAGGCCATCGGCCCTGCTATTGTGGTAATGTTTCTTAATGCACTTATTATGTAGTTTATACATTTATATTAGTGCATTCAAAATTAGAATAAATGTTATTATTATTAAAAGAGCTGTAATCCAGTTTAGATTCTGCGTTTCAACTTCAACTTTATTTATTACATTCGCAGTTGAATCTACTGTTTTGCTCTCTACAATTGCCATTCTAGTTAGTTTTATCTATTCTATTTGTGCGCATTGACATTGGCGCCCCTGCCTATTTTCCGTACGACTTTACAGGCCGTACTGGTTCATCTTGCAGAAATGTTTCCGCTCAATGTTACAAAGGTTTTACAATTTTTTGCTTAATTACTTAGTGTTTTACATGTACTATATTTATATATATAAAAAAAATTTAAATTTATGCTGTCATCATTGGTTGGTGCTATTGTTGTCTTCTTATTTTCTTCTTTTGTCTTCTATTGCTGCTGCTGCTGTTGTCCGGGGCCTATGGGCACAGGCGGTGCCGGTGCTGGTCATCGCACAGGCAATGTTGTTACTTTTCAGCCAGTGTTTGCATTTTGCAATGCTTGCAAGTGCCGATGCAATATGGATTCCAGATTCCTTCGCAGTCCGTGGGACACTCTTTTGTCCTCTTTGGTAGTTCATCTTGGGCTGAAGCTTGAATTTTATTAATATTGGATAGAATCTCGATAAGTGAGTGGAACATGGATTTTTAGCACTGTTTTGCAAGTATTCTTGCAAATGGTCAAGCTCCGTTAGTAGCTTCTGAGTTGTTGACCAGGCAGGTGGAGGTTGTTGGGTATATAGCTGCCAATTTAGGCTAGCTATCCTCTTTTTATACTTTGATACCGAAGGTCTCATAGTATATTGGTTTTGTGCAATGTCCGTCATGGTGTCTGTCTGTCCGTTTATAGTTTTCACATTTTTTGGGCTAGAGGCACCAAATTTTGTGGCAAGATAGATAAAGACGTTCCCCAAAATTATGCATCAAAATTTTGGATGCCACAGCCCCTGATTACGCCCCCATCCCCCTTCTCCATGAAATTGGAAACGCCTATAGTTTTCACATTTTTTGGGCTAGAGGCACCAAATTTTGTGTCAAGATAGATATTGACCTTCCCCAAAAAAATGCATCAAAATTTTGGATGCCACGCCCCCTGATTCCGCCCCCATCCCCCCTTCTCCAGGAAATTGGAAACGCCTATAGTTTTCACATTTTTTGGGCTAGAGCCACCAAATTTTGTGTCAAGATAGATATTGACGTTCCCCAAAAAAATTCATCAAAATTGTGGATGCCACGCCCCAAATTCCGCACCCATCCCCCCTTCACCATGAAATTGGAAACACCTATACTTTTCACATTTTTTGGGCTAGAGCCACCAAATTTTGTGTCAAGATAGGTACTGACGTTCCCCATCAAAACTTGGATGCCACGCCCCTGATTCCGCCCCCATTCCCCCTTCATCAGGAAATTGGAAACGACTATAGCTTTCACATTTTTTGGGCTAGAGCCATCAAATTTTGTGTCAAGATAGGTACTGACGTTCCCCATCAAAACTTGGATGCCACGCCCCCTAATTCCGCCCCCATCCCCCTTCTCCATGAAATTGGAAACGCCTATAGTTTTCACATTTTTTGGGCTAGAGCCACCAAATTTTGTGTCAAGATAGGTACTGACGTTCCCCATCAAATCTTGGATGCCACGTCCCTGATTCCGCCCACATCCCCCTTCGCCAAGAAATTGGAAACGACTATAGCTTTCACATTTTTTGGGCTAGAGCCACCAAATTTTGTGTCAAGATAGGTACTGACGTTCCCCATCAAAACATGGATGCCACGCCCCCGATTCCGCCCCCATCCCCCTTCACCAAGAAATTGGAAACGCCAATAGTTTTCAAATTTTTTGGGCTAGAGCCACCAAATTTTGTGTCAAGCTAGATATTGACGTTCCCCATAAAAATGGATCAAAATTTTGGATGCCACGCCCACACCTTCCGCCCCCACCCCCGCCGGTGTCAAAACGGTTATGCGTGTATCTTCCACATTTTTTGAACTAGAGTCACCAAATTTGGTAGGAAGATATATGGTGACATCTACAAAAGATCTGCATGAAAAATTTGGATGCCACGCCCACCTCTGCCGCCAACTATTTAAAATCGGAAATTTCGATATCTCTTATAGTTTTTAAGCTAGAGCCCGTAAATTGGGTAGAAAGATAGAATGCAGCATTTACCAAAGATGTGCATCAAAATTTTGGATGCCACGCCCACCTAAGCCACCCGCCTTATAAAATCGGAATCGGCTATATCTCTAACAGTTTTTGAGCTTGAGCCACCAAAAAATTAAGATGCCACGCCTACCTCTGCCGCCCACCTTTTAAATTTGGGAGTTAAGTTATCTTCCACAGCTTTTGAGCTAAAGTCACCAAATTTGGTAACATGATAGCTGGCGATGTTTACCACATGGCCCACTCCCTTCGCCCCTGCATTCTCCCTTATCAACCGTTCATTTACTGGTATCAAAGTAATCCGCAGTCGGTTGCGTCCGACTGCAACGTTTTTACTTGTTAATTTTGTTTCTCACACCGCCTCTTTTCTTTACCATATTCACACTCTACTCACTCAGAATTTCTCTTGTTTTTCCTCATCGTCGCTTATAATTCCTGTTGATTTCTCTACTTGTTTTATTTAAATACACATATTTTTTTTATGTTATTTTATATATTTTTTTTTTTCTTTGTCGTCGTTGCTTTCGTTGCCGCTGTCACGGTCGCCATGTAGTGTACTCAAAGACTTTGATTTCCATTCTGTTTCTTAATTTTTATACTTTGATACTGAAAGTATCAAAGTATATTGGTTTTGTGCAATGTCCGTCATGGTGTCTGTCCGTCCGTCCGTCTGTCCGTCCGTCTCTCCGCCTGTGTGAACGCAACTCTCTTCGACACCCGTAAAGCTAGAAACTTGAAACTTAGCAATTATGTTTGTCTATAGGCGCGACAGATAAAGTGTCAAGATTGGGCTGCCACGCCTACTAGGAGGCTGGGAAATCGATAAATTCGATAACTAAAAACCGATAAAACTAAATATTTCTCACATTCTTACAGCTAGAGCTACCAAATTTTGCACGCAGATAGCTAGACATGTCCCTGAGAAAACTGCATCAAAATTTTGGATGCCACGCCCACTGATTCCGCCCCAATTCCCGCTTTATCTTTGGAAATTGGAAACCAAACTTTGTGTCAAGATAGGTAGTGAAGCTTTCCAAAAAAACTGCATCAAAAATGTGGATGCCACGCCCACACCTTCCGCCCCCCACCCCCCGCCGTTCTTAAAACGGTTATGCGTGTATCTTCCACATTTTTTGAACTAGAGTCACCAAATTTGGTAGGAAGATATATGGTGACATCTACAAGAGATCTGCATTTGATTTGGCCACGCCCACCTCTGCCGCCTACCATTTAAAATCGGAAATTTCGATACCTCTTACAGTTTTTAAGTTAGAGCCACCAAATTCGGTAGAAAGATAGAAGGCAACATTTACCAAAGATCTGCATCAAAATTTTGGATGCCATGCCCACCCGCCACCCGCCACCCGCCTTATAAAATCGGAATCGGCTATATCTTTAAGAGTTTTTGAGCTAGAGCCACCAAACTTGGTAGGATGATGAATGGTGACCATTTAAAAGATTTGATTAAAAATTTGGATGCCACACCCACCTCTGCCGCCCACCTTTTACATTTGGAAGTTCAGTTATCTTCCACAGATTTTGAGCTAAAGTCACCAAATTTGGTAACTTGATAGCTGGCGATGTTTACCACACGACCCACTCCTTTGCAAGCAGACTCCTTACCATACGTTCTTTTACTGGTATCAAAGTATTCCGCAGTCGGTTGCGTCCGACTGCAACGTTTTCACTTGTTGAGTTTGGAAAGACTTAGCCTAAGCAGCGTGGCTGCGCTGCGGGTTGCGCTAGCAGCGGAGCGGCTGCGTTACATATTTCTTATGTGTAACTTATGTATAGCTTATGTATAGCTTAGGGAGTAGGAATGCTATGTACGCGCCTTATGTATTCAGTCTTTGGTCAGCGTGAGAACGCCGACTCAGCATTTATGCATTGTTCACTGCAAGCGGGTGATCATGTTACCCTTGCATTTGAACTAGCCTGTTTATGTTAACTGCAACAATATGTTAGTACTTATTGTTGCAGTGTTTTGGGTCAATGTCTTGTAAAATATTTCATTGTATTTTTAATGTGGTTCAATGTACTTGAGTACAGTGAATTATCAATAAGTGCGCATACTACAACAACAACAGCGGCAGAAACAGCAGTCACAGCTACAATAATGGCCACAACCGCGCCAGCGTCGGCGACAACAACAGCCGCAACGGCCACACCAGCGCCGGGATCGGCAATAACAACAACAGCAGCACCAGCCACAGCAGCGCAGAACAGCGAAAGCGGAAAGGACAGCGGCAGCCACAGCAGCAGTGCAAGTGAATGTGCAAGTGACGGTGCCGGGTTTTTTATGCGAGCGTACGCACCACACACTCCGAGACGGCCAGGGAATCCCCGAAGGAAGACCCGAGCACTTGCGAGACGGACGCGGTTCTCCCCAGTCGGGAAGTGACCTTCGAGGCAGGCAACGGGCGTTCACAGGCGGTAGCAGTTGGAAGACAACAGCAGTGAGAGCAGAAGCAACAGCCGCGGCCATAGCAACGACCACAGCAGTCACCGCCCTAGCATCGGCCACAGCAGCACCAGCAACCATAGCAGCGGCCACAGTAGCGCCAGCATCGGCAACAGCAGCCATAGCAGCGGCCACAGTAGCGCCAGCATCATCAACAGCAACGGACACAGCAGCGCCAGCCTGGGTAACAACAACCACAGAGACGGCCACATAAGCGCCAGCACCGGCAACAACAGCAACGGACACTGCATCGGCAACGGACAAAGCAACAGCAGCAGCATCGACCACTGTAGCCACAGCAACGTACTGCAACAACAGCAGCCAGCGACGACCACAGTAGCCCGCAACAGGAGCCGCAGCAGCCCGCAACGACAACAACGATCGGCCGGCAAGGTCACCATCCGTCATCGTCCACGAAGTAAGGCGAGAGTGTGAAGTAGCATTTTGCTATTTTCTCGCAGCATCGGCAACAGCTAACAACAGCAACGGCCATAGAAGCGCCAGTGACGACAATAACAACAGCGACGGCCACCGCGGCACCCTACAGCAACAACAACAATAGTCGTGGTCACAACGGCAGCAACGCCAGCAAGAGCACCAACAGCAGCAGCATCGGCTACAGAAGCGCCAGCATCGACAACAACAGCAGCAGAAGCAACAACAGCAGCAGCAACAACAGCAGCAGCAACAACAGCAGAAGCAACGAAAACATTAGCGACAATAACCGCAACAACAGCAACAACCACAGCGGCAGAAACAGCAGCCACAGCTACTGCAATGGCCACAACCGCGCCAGCGTCGGCGACAACAACAACCGCAATGGCCACACCAGCGCCGGGATCGGCAATAACAGCAACAACAGTACCGGCCACAGCAGCGCAGAACAGCGAAAGCGGAAACGACAGCGGCAGCCACAGCAGCATCAACAACAACGACAATAACAGTGCAAGTGACGGTGCCGGGTTTTTTACACGCACTACACACACACACGTAATAAAACCTTGAAAATAGATATTCGTGTGTTTTCCTTTGTTGTCACCCCACTCTACCCTTTCTTTCCCGCTTCAGCGGGTAGTCGAAGCCCTTGGCTTCGGGTAGCCTCACCATGCGGCCCACATGGGTCGGACATGAGGGGCAGAATAGCGAATCCTCCGGGTTTTACCCTAGATGCTGCGAAGCAAAACGAGGTGGGCAGGACCGGGTGCTGGCAAGGCTTCCGGGTTTTACCCTAGCCGAGCCCGATGAGTACTTGGTTCTCGCTCCTTCATATCCCGAAGCCTCTAACTTTACGCCTGGTCGACGCCGAATGGTGGTCCAAGGAAGGGGATTGAGGAGTCTTCCGGATTATCACCCTAGACTCTCAGTCCCTTCCCTAAGCCCACTCTAACAGCGCCGATCCGAGCGACCGTACTGCCCCTCCGCCCCTTCATGTCTGTACATTGGTGTGTTAAAAATGATCTGTAAACAGACCCCGGACGCGACTGAGACGCCGACCCAGGCTAAGAAACGTCCTTACAATGTAATTGTATTTGTTTTTATGTATCGAGCAGTTTGTGAGAAAATAAATAATCTCGAGCACCTTTGTATAGGGGTGGATTTGCCTACTTGCTGCTTATATACCTCAGACAAAACATAACACGCTAACATTATTGATATACAATTTCGAACAAACAAAGGGCGTTCACATAAGTTTATATCACTTCCGGTGTTCCGCAAGGAAGTCACCTTGGACCTTTATTATTTACACTTTTCATCAATGATCTTCCATCTGTTATTGAACAATCTCGAGTGCTGATGTATGCAGACGATGTAAAATTATGCATGTCGGGTACTGCTCTGTCGTCTGCTCAAAAACTACAAACTGATTTAGATAATTTTCAAAAGTGGTGTCGTGTTAACTTACTAAATCTTAATTGCAACAAGTGTAAAGTCATGTCCCTTTATAGATGCCTTCCTTTTTCAAATATATATTTTCTTGATGGAAGCCCACTCGATCGCATTGAATGGGTTGATGACTTAGGTATCCTTTTTGATCCGAAACTTAAATTTCACAAGCATATCTCTTCAGTTGCAAATCGAGCCTCTAGTACCTTGGGGTTCATTAAGCGCTGGTCGAAAGAATTTGACGATCCCTACATAACCAAAACACTTTACACGTCTTTGGTACGTCCTGTACTTGAATATGGATCTTGTATCTGGTATCCCAAATACAGGATTCACCAGGATAGAATAGAATCAGTACAAAAACAATTTTTGCTCTTTGCCCTTAGGAGATTTAACTGGGATACTAACATTAACCTACCTTCCTACCACAGTAGACTTTTACTAATAAATCTTCCTTCTCTTTCTGATTGCAGAACAATGCTAGGTGTAGTCTTTTTACATAAACTAATAAATGGTGAAATTGATTCCTCCGAATTGATCAGTCAAATTAATTTTACTGTTCCGATCAGAAGGAATTTTCTACCCATTGCTATTCAAGCTTGTCACTCTAACTATGCAATTCATAACCCTTTTCGGATTTTATGTTCAAACTATAACGAATTTTCAGACTTAATAAACGGTGTCACTTCTAGTAGTTCTCTTAAAAAGTTAGTCTTATGTCATTTGTCTACGTTTTCGCGATCTACGTAACCGAACGCTATGCGGTGTGCCCCTCGGTCGGTTGGGCGGGAGGTTGGTTGCTTTTTGCTTGGGTTCGCGCGTTAACAAGCCGGTGCTTGGTATCGTTGGGCCACTTGAATGTACTGTCTTTTTTAGTACATCTACGTCCAATAATAATAATAAATCTATGCATGCCTGCGCGTGTCGCTCTTATGACCGGCGCTAGATATCAAATAATTTAAAATATCGCTCCGATCATGCGGCTTTGTTGTTGCCCATTTATGTTCACTCTCTTTTTTATGCGCGCGCTTTGCATGTCAATCATAAAGTTTAATAACCCTAACTCCTCCGCACACACTAAATCAAAGCTAAAGGCAGGTACACGTGATTAATGATGCAGATTCTCGCGTGTATGTGTGAGTTTAGGCTATGCAATTCACTTAACTGCAGCCTCTTAGATATGTTTTGCTTTGATTCAGAGCGTGCGAAGAAGGTACAGATACTAAGCTTTTTGTTTGACATGCAGAGCGCGCGCATACATAAGAGAGTGAGCCGAAATGGGCAACAACAAAGGCGCATGATCGGAGCGATATTTTAAATTATTTGATATCTAGCGCCGGTCATAAGAGCGACACGCGCAGGCATGCATAGATTTATTATTATTATTGGACGTAGATATAAAATATCTCCGGTGTTTCTTAACTGATTTAGACCAAATTTTCACAGAAGTTATAAAGTTATCCATAGTTTCAATTGGTATCGATAGTTTGAAATCTTCTTTGAGATCTTCGCGTTCATACATACGGACGGAGAGACGGACGGAAACACGGACATGGCTATATCGACTCGGCTGTTGATGCTGATCAAGAATATATATACTTTAAGGTGTCGGAGATGCTTCCTTCTGCCTGTTACATACTTTTGCATAAAACAATTATACCCAATTTTATCCATGTCATGGGTTCAGGGTATTAAAATAAAGTAATATTTCACTCATCGAATGCTTGCAAAACAAAGTTTTCTTATATTTTGTAGCCACAGAAAGATAACAGAGAGAAGAAGAGCTATTAGTGGTGTTTTGGTGACGCATACAGTTTTTGCCATAATTGGTGATGGAGCCTGCCTTTTTAGATATATTTCCTACCTTTTATTTGGTAGGCAAGGCATTCATGGCACCATACGCCAACATATTGTAGCCCTTATTGTAACAAACTGGGAAACTTTTGCTTTCTTCAGCTTAAACTTAAATGGAGAGAGTAAATTTTCAAGTTTTTCAAAATGAAAATTTATTACAAGCATTTGGAAATATTATGCATCCTGTAAAAAGATTGCGTTTTACCGGTCCATTAATGCATGGACATTTTGATGTATATATTCCTTTAGAGGAAGTATTGACTCAAGATTCTGATACGTCAAGTGACTGTAAAAATGGAAATCCCATTAAAAGACGTAGTCGGTTCACCGACAAAACAAAAAAGGCACGAAAACATTCAGTTGAAAAATATCTTGATAAAAATAGGGATAAGCACATAGAAGTATCAAAAACGATTTCAGGTTAATCAGGAAAAGAGAATATAAAATAGTTGGCTATAATACGTTGTTAAATATTTTCAAATTTATTTATTTCATATCTATCTACTATTGCTAAGATTTATATAAACTATCGACGCAGCGAAGAAGTTGAACGGAATCGATGGATCCCGAACCAACAAAATAGAAGTGTTGCGCTTAACCTCTACAGAGCTGCATTTAATTATAACAAAGAAATTGACTACAGTACACTGCATGTTGTTGTTATTGGACCAATGAACGTTGTTTGTCAATATTGCAAGGCATTTAAGTTAAAAAATGAAGCCCCTGTATTGTGTTGCTCGAACGGTCAAGTCAAACTGACGCCGTTGGTACCGCCACCAGAGCCATTACATTCATTGGTTTCCCGAAATGGGCCAGATTCCAGACATTTTTTAACTCATATCCAGCAATACAATAATTGCTTTCAAATGACATCATTTGGCGCTACAAAAGTTATTCAAAAAAATTTTATATTTATACGTAGCGAAGCACGTACCGGGCCGCTAGTACTAATATATAAAGAGGAAAGATTTTTTTGTTTGGATCACCGAAACTACTGGACCGATTTGAAAAAAATTTTTATCCGTTGAAGCCGAATTTATCCCTACTTTTTACCGCGGAAAAATGCTTCATTTATTCGGGAAAACGCGTTATAGTAATAAGCTATTTAATATTCTCAATGCCAAAGTTACCATTCATCTATATGTCACTTCTGTAAATACGATACAATTAGGGATGGCAAAATTTTTGAAGTAATCGATTAATCTATCAAATGATTAATCGCAAGAAAAAAAAATAATTGCAATTAATCGCAGTTTGAGCAATTAATCGAGTAATTACTCGATTAATTTTTTTCATATTTGTTTATGTTTTACATATATTTATTAAATTTTTAAATAATAGAGTACACTAAAATCAACATTTTACAAAAATTAATTGTGATTTTCAAATTAAAAATTTAATTATTTTGATGTGAAAAAAGAAATTTAATACAAAATGAAATTAAATACAAAACGTAATTTAATACACAAATCAGTGATTTAACCATGACTGCAGGAATAAAAGTTTTCCCAAACGTTTTGTGCATAATCTGTTTCTTTTAAGAGTAGCTGTTGCACCTGCTTTCGAAAACAGTCTCTCCGCGGGTACTGATGTTCCCATTAAATGGCAATATTTGTTGGCAAGAGTGTAAAGCTTTGGGTAGACTGATCTCATTTCGTCCCAAGCATCAATGACATTGCGCTTTAGTTCCAGATTTTGAGCATTTTTCTTCCTTCTATTATGAATTAAAGACTTATGCGTAGCCCAGAGGTCAAAATCTTCTTCAATTGATCCCACTGAGGTCTCGCTACTGCTTTCAATACTGTCTTCAATGTTTTTCATTTCAGTTCGCAAATGCTTCATAACTGCAGCAAGCGCTAAAGTGTCACTGAAATGAATTATTTTGAATCTGGGGTCTAATAGAGTCGACGCTGCCAGAAGAAACATGTGCTCTGTAGATCCAAACCTACGATCAAACTCATTTAAAATCGTGCTTTTTAGTTTTACGGCGGCAGGATGAATGATGATTGTTTTCACCAATTGTTGACGGCCACAATGCACATGCGGGATTACTTGGCTGAGAGATGCACACTTTTCACTACTTATTTGGACTGACATTGCTTCTAATGGACGTAAAATGTTTAACATTTCAAGAATTGCATTTTTATCTTGCGGTGATATCATTGGCGGAGAGTCATTAAATTCAAAAAGAATATAGCTTATATATGAAAAAAGTTTTATGAAGCGTTCGAGCATATAATACGTGGAGTTCCACCTAGTTTTAACATCAAGAATACATTTACATACATTTTCAGCATTTTGCTCTCGCTCACTCCAGCGTTTGATTGAACCTCTCGAGGCTGGTCACTTGCTTTTACGCTGCGCTTGAACCATTTCACAATTTCTCGACATTTCGAAATAATTGCGGTAGTTTCTGATATATTCAAAGAATTCTCACACACCAGATTCAAAGTGTGAGCGAAGCAAGGAATGTGCCGCTTTTTGCCGAAGGTGTTATGTATAGCTTTAACCACATTCGCTGCATTGTCTGTCGCAACAGCAATAATATGTTTTTCATCTATCAAAAAATCGTTTAAAGCAGCTATTAAGACATCAGATATATGTCCAGCTGTATGCGCTTCTGTTAAAGGAAAAACTCCGATGGCTATATTCATTTGTTCATTTTTATATACGCCATGAACGGTAATTCCAAGCATGCTCTTCATTGCAGTGTCTGTCCAAGCGTCTGTTGTAATACATAAACATGTTGATTTACGAAACATCTCCAAACATTTTTCTTTTTCAGTCGCATATAAAGAATCTATGAATGCTTTGATTGTGTTTCTTGATGGAACTTTAAACAAAAGAAATGGTTTTTCATAAAGTCCAAAAATCCTTTACCTGTTGAAATAATTTAAAACTAAGTACATTTACAAATGAATCACTTAAGAGCAGTCAAAGTGCCACTTTAAAAGTCTACTTCTTCAGTGACTTTAAAGCAGTGATGGGCATGCACAATGTTTTCAATGCTTATAGCGTACGTGTGATGTTGTGCAATCGGCCGCGGCAGAGGGCCTATGCACATTCGGCAGCGCGCTGCCTAACGTCGCGACCTTACCTTCAACAAAATCAAAAGGCAAATTGCCTTTGACTATCATGCCTACGATGTCATTGGTAAGCTTTTCTTTTTTTGACCCTCCTGTTGCAGAGCTTTGAATTTTATTGAAAGAATTCAATATGAGAGGTTGACGATTGTTACTACTGCAACTAGGTTCGTTGTCGTTGTTGTTGCTGGAAAAACTGCTGCCGCTGCTGCCTTTGCTATTGTTGTTGCTGCTGCCTTTTTTGTTGAACTTACTATTCATTATGCTGTTGTCAGTGGATTGATTGCTGTTGTCAGTGGATTGAGTGCTGATTTCTTCATCCATTAGATTAATAAAATCTTCTTTGGATTTAGATTTTTTCTGCTGAAATATATTTAAATTTATTTTATGAGGCGTTTAAAATGGTGCTCAAATGTTTGCGACTTACAAGATCATCAGCTACTTTCCGATGTTTCAATTTAATATGCTGAAGCATATTTGTTGTGTTATTGGAAAATTTTCTTTCCACACAATAGGCATTTTACCAAACTGGTTTTAGCCACTTTGGAAAAATATTTCCACACTTCACTCTTGTTAGGTGCCATTTTGTAATAGAAAACTCGTCCGGTTTATTCACTTTTTCACTCTTTGTGAAATAGCGCGCATCTTCCGCGTCGCTTTTAACATTTACAGAGTGACCGTGTTACATATTGCTTAAGGTTGGTATGCTGTTTAGGTGTATGGTATGTGTATGGTATGGTGGTATGGCGTTACAAATTGTAGGCAGTATGAGACAGTGGTGTAAATAACTATCAAACAATAGAGTTACCAACAAACAAATAATAATTTCAATCTTAGTATGCAAAAAATTTTGCTAAAAAGTATAATTATTAAAAAGAAAAATGCGATTATTTACTCATTACTCGATTAATAATCAATTAATAAAAAAAAAAATATCACATAATTTAATCGTTTCTTGGCCAAAATTAATCGATTATTTCCTTTCATTCGATTAATCTTGCCATCCCTAGATACAATCATCCTAAGGCGAACAGATGACTGAAGCATAAATCCAAAGGGCTTATTTGATTATTCTAGGTCCATCGGTATAAGTGTTAAACAGACCTTCAGGCATCGGATTAGTAAGGGCTAACCGAACATTGAGATACTCAAAATCGACTAATTTTAGAATAGTTTGCCAAACCGGACATTAAGTAATTCGGCCTTAAAAATACAATTGGACCCGGTAGGTGGCGCTGCTGTCGGTATGTCAACTACTTAATTTTGTTAATTAATATTACTAATATTAATTTTTTTTCGTTTTGTCTTATTAAGATTAAGATAACTAAAAGATCAAGATCCCAACTTTCTAGAAAAAGTTTACAAGCTAGGGCAATAAAAATACGTCGTGATGGAGAATCTTCATCAGAAACTGAAAGTCGTCTTGCAAGTCAGAGAGAACACACGTCACAATCTCGAGCAAGACCCCCTGATCAAAATTTGCGAACGTCTCAAGTCCGCGCCCGAGAGTCGATAAAAGCGCGTTCGCAGCGGGTTGAAGAACAAAGTTTAAGAACCTCTAAAGTCAGGGCGATCGCCGTAATATATGTACTGTACGCGCATATTTAGAACGATTGCATCAAATGTCTTTTTTTTTATATGGGTACAACAACCGTGCGAAGCCGGGCAGAGAAGCTACTAGCAGATAGCGATGGGTCGAAGAAGAAGATCCACGGACATGACCATGTGTAGTGTGCAGATAGTATGTGGCCCGAGCCACTGCTATGTATAGAGAAACTTTGGAAAGGCGTGCACTGCTAGCTATGTTCTGATCTTAGCTCGCCGGATGGGGTGTGGGTTCTTCCTCACCCTCTTTGCAAACTATACAAACTACAATTGGAATTGAGCCTCAGATCAGACAAACACGTATTAGGGCACTGGAGATGTTAGTTGATGCCCTTTTCTATACCCACCCTACCTTGGTAGCGCCTTCATTATATTTTGGGCTACTCCTTAACTATTACTTTGAAAAGACTAGTAAGTATTACTCGCGCATCTTCTTACATTGCAATGAACCACCATAATAATTACTCAATCATCATGAAGAAACCATAAATACGCTTAATAAATGTATATAAATGTACTCCTTCCATCAGGGTGACTGTTGCGAGTTCGTTTAAAAATAACTGCCAGGCCTTGCCGTACTGTTTTCTTATTTAGTTCATACAACCATATGATGCGATATATACAATATATAATGCATTGAATTATCAGTATTTTCTTATCGATGGACGATAGAATCGAGCTGTGATGCGACCCTACGATCGAGGCCAGTCTTCTTCACAAAGTTTCGCACGCAGCAGCATATTAAAATAAATTTTTTACCACATCTTTTTTGCTAATATTATTCTTTCGTTGAATTATATTAATAATCTTATCAAAATGGAGTGAAGGATTATATTTTTGTGTTGCGACGACGTGTTCTGGTCGGAGACAGAACAGTGACGCTCACGCGATTTAAATATTTCACTTAACAATTAACATTAGTTGCTGATAAAACTTGATTCTCCAAAATGTTCATTATCTTTTAAATTTAACTAACTAAGATTTTGTTGTTGTAAAAACAAGATAAATGTCACGGAGCTTCAGCAAAACATTTCATATTCGCTCAACATATATAATTCTTGCCATTAGAAAGTGCTACTCCCGGTTCGATATACCATGTATTTAGAAAGGTTCCGACTCAAACTTTCCATCTGTGCTAGTTAAGTGGGCCCATCGAAGATGCAGATGTGGTTGTTGCGTTGCTGCTTTATCGATAAAAGAAAAGAATTACATATGCTTACAAGCGAGAGGCGCTGTTGCTGTTACTCGCCATTTACGATTTAACTATTCTTTTTAAACGAAAATTACAAACTCTTTTCTTAAACGTTTCTATAGCATCATATCTACATAACATATGCACATAATGCAGCAACAAGAAATTCCAAATGATTGTCGCTTTCGCGACACGTGTCCGACTCCCGTTTGTCGCTCAACGTGCCACTTTCAATAGAAAGATTATCTCTTCACACTCTTTAAACCTAGTACCGTTGATTTCCAGTGGAGCGAATTCGCTCTCTCAGCGCTCAGTAATCTTTGTTTTGCTTGCACCCACGATAGTTTGTCTCGCTCGCACGCGTTTTGATCCATGCGATCGAGAGGACAACGCATAAAACAGATAGACGAAAATCACGCCACTTCGCCATTTTATATGTTTCCAGGCGAGAATTATCGTTTGCTTCTGATATATTGGAAACAATATTGGCACGCGCGCACTTTTCTATTCTGCATCAATTCAGTATTCTGATAGCTGTGGTTCCAAACGAACGTTTGCTCAAACAATCTGTGTGCCTTATAAAACATAAGGCGAATAAACATAAAGTAATTGCCAGACTGTATCCACGTGGACAGTTTTATTTGAGCTCGTCTACACAAAGTTAAATATATACTTTGGTTGTGAATATTAAGCCACAATTGTTCAACCAAAGTGCAGAAACCCTTTTGGTGCATTGTGCGATAAAAAGAAACAGGTGATATTAGTGAAATTGAAGTGTGCACTGGTGTTAAGGCATACCTAATTCTAGCCGTATGATGCATCTCTAGTAGGTAGCTAAATCGTTACGTACAAGTGATGCGGGCGTTAGGCAAATAATACGAAAAACAAAAGTTAACAGTCCAATGATGCATCACTAGTTACTAGTAGCTAGCTAAATCGTTAGGTACTAGTAATGCAGAGGGCGTTAGGCAAATAATACGTAAAACAAAACTAAACAGTCCAATGATGCATCACTAGTAGCTAGCTAAATCGTTAGGTACTAGTAATGCAGAGGGCGTTAGGCAAATAAAACGAAAAACATAACTAAACAGTCCAATGATGCATCACTAGTAGCTAGCTAAATCGTTAGGTACTAGTAATGCAGAGGGCGTTAGGCAAATAATACGAAAAACAAAAAAAAACGGCCCTATGGTGCATCACTAGGCTCATCTGAGACACATAGTTTTGATAAAAAAAAATTGAAAGTGAAATGGATATAGATTGTAATTTATTTGACATGATAACGGACATATATAAATGTTAGCTCAATTTATAAGTCGGATTGCCCGAATTTATTGCTAAATTGCTAAAATAGCTGGTGGGCAATATTTACATATAGGTTTAGAGACGCAGCTGAAAAATATAAGCAAAGTTGTTCAATGTGGTGATAGTTTAAGCTTAGACATAAACACTGACGGATTACCGTAAAAAATTTCTGGAAAAGTTTGTTTCTGAGGTTTCTGAATTAATGGAGACCGGGTTTTCGTCAAATAATAAAATTGTTGAAACAAATATAAGATCTTTTATTTGAGATGCACCTGCCCATACATCCCCACATGGGTGCTCTAAATGCATACAGGTAGCAAGAAAAATAGAAGGAGCTCTTACTTACAGTGACGCGGCTGCATCATTAATAACTGATTTACATTTTTCAAACAGAAATTACCCCACACACCATAGTCCTGCCTATTTGTCACAAAAAACAGTTCCATGTTTACCCAAATTCCATTAGACTATATGCATCTGGTAGATCTAGGAGTTATGCGTAAATTTCTTTTAAGATTATGAACAAACAAGGTTTTGTACAAAGTTCCCATTACCAATTTAAATAGAATATCAGAAAAATTGGTTGCAGTTAGTAAATGTGTTCCCAGGGAGTTTTCTCGCAAGCCGAGGCCATTAAAAGATTTAGTACATTGGAAAGCCATTGAGTTTCGACAATTTTTGCTATACACTGGAATAATAGTTCTAAAAACTGAGATACATGAAGATTTGTATTATACTTTTCTTTTACTTCACTGCTCTTGTAGAATTGTTTCCTGTGCTAAACAACGAACTTCAACGAACTTAATGACAGTACAATTAATAATAATAATAATAGATAGTCTGAGGGTGGTGCACTACGAACACTAGGGTCTATTGTGCCCTCGTCCTAGTAACTGAACTAAAGCTCCTCGATCAGTTTAATCGAACGCAAAAATGCGATGATGTCGCCCGGACGAAGAGCCCTCATTTCCTGCGTGGTAAGTGTAAGACCCCCCAAGTGGAGCAGCCTCAACCGACTAATAGCTGGGCATTCCTCTAGTAGGTGTTCAGGAGTCTCGTCTTCCTCTAAGCAGAGTCTGCATAGACTCTCCCGTGACTATTCGGAGAGATCCTTTGCTCAACTCCAAACAGTCCTTGGACCTCTTGCTGTTGTAGCTAGCTAGCAGACGTTTACTCTGCCTTGTCCCTAGCGAAGATCGCCAGACGTCCTCGCAGGCAGTCATGAGATCAGCATGACTGCTCTGACTGATGACCCCTGGGCCCAGCCCACAGAAAGGTTCTGGACCATGGAAAGACGTGCTAGCCCCCTTTCTAGCCATAATGCCGGCCACTTCGTTGCCGGGGATCCCCGCATGCCCTGGTACCCAGTAGATGGTTACTTTATTATTACTACCCAACCTATTGAGTGTTCCTATACATTGCCATACTAGTCTGGAAACAATCTTGTGCGCACTGAGTGCTTTGATTGCTGCCTGACTATCTGAGAAAATGGCTATGTCTCTACGATTGTAACCCCTCTCAATGTTGAAAGAGCACATCTCTCAATCGCGTGCACTTCAGCTTGAAAAATGCTGACGAATTTCCCTAGAGGTTCGTGATATTTGAGTCGAGGTCCGCAGACACCCGCACCGCCCTCTGTCAGTGAGCCGTCAGTGTACCATGTAACAGCATGTGGTTTCACATCTTAGGTGGTAGACATGTTGGTCCACTCCGACTTGTTGCTGAGTTCCGTTTTGAAGAGTTTATCAAAACTGAACTGGGCCATCTGAACATCCTGTGGATAATCCAGCAACAGGTCAGTTGCAGTCGCAGCCGAGTCCTTTTCTGCAGAGTGCTATAACCACAACATCATGAGCTGTGTTATCAAAAGCACCCTCTATGTCCATAAAGGCACAAAGAGCCACCTCTTTAGCCTTTACAGAGCGCTGGACACTGTCAACCAGGCTCAGGAGAGCCGATTCAGTTGACTTACCTTCTCTATAAGCATGGTGATGCGCATGCAGAGGACTTTGCACCAAGTGCAAGTATCTAATATGATTATCCACAATCTTTTTGAAAGTTTTCAGCAGGAAGGAGGTTAGGCTGATCGGCCTAAAGGATTTGGGATGAAATGGGTCTTTCTTCCCCACCTTCGGGATTAAGATCACCCAAGCCTTTCTCCATGCCCTAGGAATGTAGCCCATAGCCAGGCTCCCCCGGAAAATACTTAAAAGGAACAACATTAGCTGTTCAACACCCTTCTGAAGATGGATGGGAATGATGCCATCCATCCCCGGAGCTTTGTAGGGGCTTTGTGTACTTATTGCCCACCTAATCTTTTGCTCAGTTACGATCGCTTCAGCCAGGCTCCAGTCAGGTCTCCTTTAGGGATCCTTTCGTAACTGCTGTCTGCGCTTGAGATGGTTCTGCATAGAGGGAAGTGAGTTTGCAGGAGGAGTTCCGCCTTCTCCATCTCATCCTCTGTGAATGAACCATCCGATCTCTTCAGGCAAAGTTCAGAGAGTACTTTGCTTTTTGAGATCGCCCTAATATGATATGCATCCAAGATAGTCACGCATACTTCTTCTGAGAGTTGCTCAAGATCCTCAGGAGAGGATATTCTTCTACTCTGGTTCAGTCTGCTCAGATTTAATCCTAGACAGGACTGATAGAGTGACCAGTCAGTCCGTCGTGGATTCCTGATAACCCTGCTGAAACTGAGGTTACTATGAATGTCGAAAAGAATGATTCTGTAATCCGACATTGACGGTTCTGAGAAGACCTTCCAGTTGCGAACCAACCGGGAGCCCCTCTCATTGCCGAAAGTGATATCGAGCACTTCGGCCCTTGTTTTAGTAATAAAAGTGGGTTCAGCCTTCACATTGAAGCCGGTGAGATCCCTAGATACTAGATAATCAAGTAAACACTCACCTCTGCTGTTGTTGTCTGTGCTTCCCCATGCAACACTGTGTGCGTTGGCATCGCATCCTAGCAGCAAGGGTAGTTTTTTGCTGCTTCAGTGTAGGACCAGATCCTGGACCTCTGTTGGGGGGCATCCGCCACATCACCCGGGAAGTACGCTGACGCCACCACAATACTCCCGAACTCGCCAGTGATCATCACCGCTACTAGATCTCTATTGAGAAATTTAGAGAGACAGAAAAGTTAATGTTCTTCCGCACCAAGATGCAAGCTCTCGGAGATGCCTCCCTTACGTCTGCAATTGTTTGCATACTCACTTGATTTAGGCCGCAGATCCTGCCTCTGACGACCCAAGGCTCCTGGATGATGCAGGTTGATCTGTGCCACGCTGGTGACCACCACGCTCTTCTTCCCCCTCCGAGAGTGTCAGATAGGCCTCTGACTGCATCCCAGTGGGTGTCTGCTCATCATCGGATGGCTCCTCGTTGCTGGTTTGCTCCTCCTCGCTGCCCATGTGCAGGCGCGTCAGGTCCAGCCCCTTAAGAGAAGGCGAGTCCAACTCGGCTTCTGCTGCCGCTAAAGCCTCAGCCTGCGCTGCCTCATCCATGAGGGGGCAAGAGGGCGCCACTTTGGCTGCTGATGACGTGCCAGGCACATCATCGGTGTTCGCCTCCGTGGAGGCTCGTTAAGCAGACCAAGAGACCTCTCCAACGTCTCACCGGCCGTGCGAGGAATGTAGAGTGTGACGATGTTGGTCACTGGCAGGTCCTTCTGCAGGCAGGTGCGGAGCTGCACGCCCATCGTGGTGCTGATGGTGGGCACCGTCAGCTCTAGCCACTTCTTGGCATCACTGTCCATAAAGTCAACCAGGACGAGACCATCACGGAACTGAATGCCATTGAAGTTGAGAGCTGAGGTCCAACCCTTCCTCATCTCCTCGACAAGGGCCTGCTCCACCGCCGACAGCTCTTCCTTCGACAGAAGCCTTCTCGGGTAGTCACGTGCCAGAACAGCCAAGTTTGTACCCTTGGCTACACTGGCGTACGTGGCCGCCTTCGGACGCTTCGCGCCAAGTGAGGTCCTCGAGCCCTCCAGAGCTGCAGAGTTCTTCTTCCTCTTCGAGTCAGTCTTGGGGAGGTCAGACGGCGACGTGTGATGCAACTGCCTTTTCCTCCCCGCAACGGCCTGGCAGTCGACTCTCTCCACAGGAGACGCGTTCACGGCACGGTGCTCCAGGGCTCTCCTGTGAGCCTCTTCCGGCTTCTAGCCGCGCTCAAGGTACCGGAGGTACCACTTACGGCCGGCTCCACCCCCCCCCCTGCTGACCGTCCGTTTAGTGGCCTCACTGCCGGCCACTTGAGACTTGAAAGTCTCTACACCTTTCGATTCGCTCTGCGTCGGGGTCGAGCCCTTCAGCTTCGCAGCACTCTTCTGGTGAGGGGCCAAGCCCCTGCGCGGCGACAGCTTACCACCATCGTCCAGAGCCGCCTCCTCTATCCGCTCTGCTAACTGTGTTGCGGTTAAGTCCCGCATGTTATATGTTTTTATATTTTTTTCCATAAATAAATCCCACGAGTGTAGGGGAGAGTAGTACCAGCGTGTCATAGCCCCCATTAACACGCTGGGGCCAGGTATACTCACCGACGCGGCCAGGTATCGGTGAGGCTCCGTCCAAATAGTCGGTTACCCCTGACTGCAAACCAACCAATGGGCACGGAACGCATAACACCCTGGCTTAGGGAGGTGACATGGCACCCTTGCCTCAGGACGTCACCACTGCCCTTGTGAGATGTTGGGTATAGGATGTGTAAGACTATGTTTAGAAGACGGTCAGACAAGCGCCTTGTCGGTCCCACACATGGTGTGGTACCCGCTGTTGTCCAGGACTGCTTATTTACGACAAGTCGCTATTCGCAGCTAACCTCCACCGGAGGCCTTGCGCTATCCGCAACCTGCGACCCGTCCGGTGGCTTCAGCTTGCCCACCTCAGTACCATCTCACTAGTTCTTTAGTACCAGAGACACTACAATTAATGCTTAATGACTTCGTGCAAAAATTTTCAAATCTATTTGGGACAAATCATGAATAACTAGCGACTAGCCGATTAGGGCGAACTAACGATTTCACTACTCCTTCGGTACCAGGGAAATCGGTAGCTAGTGGTAATGCTCCGCCGTACCGCTTGGTACGTTTTGCGGACATCCAGAAGGGAAAATCGTTAGGTAAATGCCATTGCTGGTGTTGCGGCGAGCACCAGTACTCAGCACAGAGTTCTAGGCATATCGCTAGTCTGCAAGGTAGTTATACAGGGAGTGCAAATATCACAAGCCTCGTGCAAAATCTTACTGGAAGCCTAAGACATACACTGCGAAAAATTTTTGTATGTTTTTCATTCTACTTGCAATTCTAAACAACGATGTCTTATAAGCATATAAGATATTAATGATATGATTTAAATTTAACAGAGCCGTCACAATCTCCCTCATAACGAGCATTTAAATTAGTTAACTTATAGGTTTGTAGGTATGTTTTTAAGTTAGGTTAATTTAATTTTCGAGGTAAGATAGCTGCGCACGCGATTGTGGTGGTATGCAACGCACCATATATAATTATTCACTAGGTTTATTTTCTCATTATGCACTTAAAACACCATCACAAGACAATCAAGCGAAAACGTTGCAGTCGGACGCAACCGACTGCGAAATACTTTGATACCAGTAAAAAAAAAACGGATGGTAAGGAGTCTTTTCGCAAAAGGGGAATGCATGGGCGGAAGGGGCTCTAGCTTAAAAGCTGTAAGCTATCGAAATTTCCGACTTTAAATGGTAGGCGGCAGAGGAGGGCGTTGCATCCAATTTTGATGCATATTTTTGGGGACCGTCTGTACCTATATTGACACAAAATTTGGTGGATCTAGCCCATAAAATGTGAAAGCTATAGCGTTTCTAATTTCAAGGAGCAGGGAGGACGGGGGCGGACGGTGTGGGCGTGGCATCCAAAATTTGGATGCAGGTTTTTCAGTGACATGACTGGGTATCTGCGTGCAAAATTTGGTAACTCTATCTGTAAGAATGTGAGAAATATTTGGTTTTCTCGGTTTTCAGTTATCGAATTTATCGATTTCCCAGCCTCCTAGTAGGCGGTGCACCGCAATCTTGACACTTCATTTGTCTTGCCTATAGACAAACATAACTGCAAAGTTTCAAGTCCTAGCTTTAGGGGTGTCGAAAAAAGTTGCGTTCATACGTACGGACGGACTGACGTACAAACGGACACCATTACAGACATTGCACAAAACCAATATACTATGATACTTTCAGTATCAAGGGATAAAAAGGATTCCTTAATAATTGTATATAGGTAGTTAAAGTTGATCCAACCGTTGTAGCAGATATTTAGTTAAAGTTGATGGCGCTGGGTCGAACAAGAAGATCCACAGACATGACCATGTTCATCAGGTTAGGTTTGTTATAAGAATACTAATGGAATGCATTCGCTGCCTCTTTACATAGCCAAATTAGCCTGACCCACATATGTTTGTATGTATGATAGTATGCTGTGACGTCCGCCAAAACGTGGTGGTTTTAAGAGAGGCTCTCTTAAGTACAACAGCTAGCGCGATTAGCTTAAGACATCTTCGTAGCGAACATGGGCTTGGCAAAGGCGTTATATATATGCCGCTGAACATTTATTGCTCGCTTAAATTCATTCGGGATATATAATATTAATTTAATGAATTAATAATCCAGCATTAAGCTCGCAAATAATTATAGCAAGAATTCGCCACTATGCACGGCAAAAAAAACATTGTAATAAATTCCATTCGTTGGGCCATTCCGTAACACCTTTGGAACAGGACACTGAAAAAAAAAGTGCTGCGCAGCAGCTTGCTGCAGCGAAGACCTTACGCCAAAGAAGAGTTATAGGCGATTCCCCTTTATTGTTTAAATTAACTTAACTTCACTGTACTGCATGAAATTACTATGTACACATCTATATTTGTATAAAAGATTTTGTCCTGATTGTCGAGATTCGAGAGCTAAGGCTGAAATTTGCACAAAATATTCCATGCAGGTAGTAAGTGAGCAAGAAAGGATTTTTATTTTGGACAACTCCTTCGATGACCTCCCATACACCTAGGTCCGAAAACAAAGCACATGACTCATTCCACTACAAGCGCCTGATTGTCGCACAAGCTGAGGGTTTGATCGAGAGAGCAGTGATTGCCGGCTTTGTGTCGCACAAGCAAAGTCATAAAAAAAAGTTTCGTACACTTGCAAAAAAAACCGAATTTCCGCTTCTTAATGAATTAGTGCATACACAATTAAGGGAATAATGCGCATGAAAATTTAAATTTCATAAATTGATGTACATGTATTACTTCGCACAGTGCATAATTTTTTTTTTCTTACTTGTGTGCCTTTGACAATTGATTTACGACCCAAGAAGCGATTGTTTTTGTTGTTGTTGGGCCCGCACTGCCACTTTTTGTTGGTGTCATTGATTTTTAACTAATCAATTTAAACAAAACTTGGTGCGTCTAGAAAAGTTTTGGTTAATTATGCATAGAAACCCTGAATTGCAAATTTGCACCGGAAGCGTTACTAATTTGCATTGGTGGCCGACTCTCTTGCTTCCTGGCTTTCAAAGAAGAAAGAACGCAAAAGTACGCTTCCCTTGCGGAGCAAAAATGTGACAAGTATCACCAATATCACCAGTAATATCGTCTCTGGAGTACGAGAGACCGTGCGTTGGCTTCGTGGTGGTTTTGATGCCCTTTCGGACGCTGAAGGCGTGTAAGAAAAATTGTTTAATTTGCACCACCGTGCACAGAGGTTCGGATATCTTCATGGAAAAAGTTTGAATTTAATTATAGTTAAAGTTTTGTTATTTAAACTTATAATTTTCTTCGATCTTATTTTTATAGCTATGCGCACGTTGTTGTAAAAATTACACCTAAACTTCATAACATCTTTACACATGCACATATGTACCTTAAAGTTTACAGACACCTCTTCGTCATCAGGCCTGCTGACATCGATGGATATTATGGTTTGATTTCGTGAGTACGGCCTAGCCGAAAATAAACAAAGTAAGCAAGAGAAACAATTGTAATGAGTGTGTACATATATTTAATGAAATTATAACTTTTACAACAACAAAATACGCAAAGCAAACCTCAATTAGTTATCAATTGTAAGACATAGCCTCTAGTTGTAATAATTACAAATAATATTCGCGTATATTCAATTGTTATGAAGTTAAGAACGAAATTTGTTTAAGTTGCCATGAAGGTATTATCAAAAATGTTTAGATTAAAATTGTTAATACTTACGATGAACTAATGTGTTATTTAATGGGCACCTGATCGCTAATCACAACCTAATATTTATAAGGTAGAATCATGAGAGTTTATTAGATTCTACAGGTAGGGAGGGTAAAGACATAAGAACAAATCCACCATGGTTCTTATAATACTACATCTCTGTTAAGTGAATGTCGATTGACTTTGGCTCTCCGAGTGACGCGTATGTCAAGGCATTTCCAAAGATCCCACCCCACTTGCTCTGAGCACGGCCGGAACCGTATAGTAGACAGGGAATTTTTAAAACATTACTGTTGTGCACGTTACATAAAACTAAGTTGGCGCCATTGCGTGGAACCCGAGGTAGTTTAAAGACCAAAAACAATTAGTATCCAAATTTCTAAGTAGTTTCAAAAAAATATTTCATATTTGGTTAGGAATAGATGGCGTTCTGAGTAACAAATAAGTTGTATTAATGCGTCGAACGTTGTTCCGCGTGATAGCTGTTGAGCATATTCTGCATGTTCCTCTTTATTTTAGAATTGATATTCATACCCATTTATTAAACTAGACCCGTTTATAACTTAAGAAATCAAATTTTATGGTGTGAAAGTGTATGGATAAATCCCACAAAATTAATGATCATAACACAAGTTTTTTTTAACGTTAATATCGTTTATCGCATTTCGCCTATCGTCTTTATCGTTAATATAGCGTAATTATCGCTTATATCATTTTTTTGCTATCGTTTAAAATCAGTAAACATGGCGGTTGTCCGTAGTACTGAAGACTTACTTGCTTTAGCAAGTAACGTTAATGAAACAGTGTCATGTGTCATCAGCAATGACACTAGCTTAGAAACAGAATTTAGAGAAACCAGTTTTAAACATCGTTTTCATAAATCATGTTTATCTCAGAAGTTGAGTAATAACAACGTATGCCCAATGAGTAGGCAGCCTCTTACAATATCGCAGAGCTTAGAAAATATTACAGCTCGGCCTAGAGCCAATTCCGGTGGTACAAGGGGAAGACCTCGTGCTACCGTAATCAGAAGGTGCTGTTCCACGTAGACCAGTTACGAGAACAAATAATCGTAACACTCCACATTAGGTCGTAATTCAGCTAATAATTCTGTTGAAAGTGCGTTAGTATCAGAAGATCGCATTCAGCAGATTATTTCAAACTCCTTGGAAAATTATCGCAGTATAAAGTTTCGTCGGTAGCTGATCACATCAGTGCCGCAATACAAAATTTAAATTTGTCTGCTCCCGCTAGAAAGACTCGAGACGAAACTCAGCTGGAATGGGATAATGACATTCAGCTTAGTGTTCGGCGTAGGAGTTTTGAGCGTGAAAATCTCCCGGGAGATAGGCTTGGTCCATCTCGTGAGAGCGCTAACAATAGTAGTAATTATTCAATAGATCGTCCAGATAGAATTTCGAATGTCGTATTTAACTGGAAAATACAATTTTCATGTGCGTTGAATGACATTCCCATTGAAGATTTTATAAACCGAGTCAATTGTCTTACGGCTCAATATTTTAATAATAATTTTGATTTAATTTACCAGTTTGCAAATTTCCTTTTAAAAGGCCAAGCTTATTCATTTTATTAACGAGTTCACAAAACTGTGGGTTGCATGGGATGGTTTGAGTTGTGCGACCGTTTAAGAGAAAGATATCAAGACCAGCGAACTGATCGAGACATCAAAGGAAAAGTTACAATCTGTTATCGGTTACATTCCTTCTTCGGAGCGTAGTGGTCTTGGTGAGACACCTTTGGTCGAACATGCTATCGACACAGCTGGTGCCAAACCAATTAAACAAAGGTTTTACCCTTTGTTCCCTCTAAGGAAAAACTGTAATGCGATGAAGTTGATCAAATGATTCAACTAGGCGTCATAGAAGAAGCTCCGACATCTCCATGGTCTTCGCCTGTTACACTCGTGGTTAAACCTGGAAAGGTTCGATTTTGTCTGGATGCACGAAAGTTAAGTGCTGTTACAGTTAAGGATGCATATCAAATGCCAATTCTTGATGGACTTATTAGTAGACTTCCCCCAGTACATTGCATATCCAGAATTGGTTTGAAAGATGCATTTTGGCAGATACGTTTGGATTTGAATTCAAGAGCAAAAACCGCGTTCACTATTCCAAATCGACCCCTTTACCATTTTAACAGGATGCCTTTTGGCCTTACTAATGCTCCACAAACTATGTGCCGGTTAATGGACCAAGTCATTCCGTATCAGTTAAAATTTCACGTATCACGTACAGTAACAATGCAGTTGCGTAAAGCTGGACTAACGATAAATGTTAAGAAAAGTCAATTTTCTCTTATTATTATTATTATAGATATTGGACGTAGATGTACTAAGAAAAACAGTACATTAAAGTGGCACAACGATACCAAGCACCGGCTTGTTAACGCGCGGACCCAAGCAAAAAGCAACCAACCTCCCGCCCAACCGATCGAGGGGCACACCACATAGCGTACGGTTACGAAGATCGCGAAAACGTAGACAAATGACATAAGACTAACTTTTTAAGAGAACTACTAGAAGTGACACCGTTTATTAAGTGGGAAAATTCGTTATAGTTTGAACATAAAAACCGAAAAGGGTTATGAATAGCATAGTTAGAGTGACAAGCTTGAAAAGCAATGGGTAGAAAATTCCTTGTCCTTCTGATCGGAACAGCAAAACTAATTTGGCTAATTAGTTCCGAGGAATCAATTTCACCATTTATTAGCTTGTGTAAAAAGACCACACTAAGCATTGTTCTGCGATCAGCAAGAGAAGGAAGATTTATTAGTAAAAGTCTACTGTTGTTGGAAGGTAGGTTAATGTTAGAATCCCAGTTAAATCTCCTAAGGGCAAAGAGCAAAAATTGTTTTTGTACTGATTCTACTCTATCCGGGTGAATCCTGTATTTGTGATACCAGATACAAGATCCATATTCAAGAATAGGACGTACCAGAGACGTGTAAAGTGTTTTTGTCTATGTAGGGATCGTCAAATTCTTTCGACCAGCGCTTAATGAACCCCAAGGTACTAGAGGCTCGATTTGCAACTGAAGAGATATGCTTGTGAACTTTAAGTTTCGTATCAAAAAGGATACCTAAGTCATCAACCCATTCAATGCGATCGAGTGGGCTTCCATCAAAAAAATTTATATTTGAAAAAGGAAGGCATCTATAAAAAGACATGACTTTACATTTGTTGCAATTAAGATTTAGTAAGTTAACACGACACCACTTTTGAAAATTATCTAAATCAGTTTGTAATTTTTGAGCAGACAACAGATAAACAATAAAGGTCCAAGGTGACTTCCTTGCGGAACACCGGAAGTGACATGACCCACCTTAGAGACAGCGCCATTTTAACTGACTCTCTGTGTTCTATGAATTAAATATTCCCTTATCCACCGAATAAGATTGCTTGGAAAACCTAAAAGTTGAAGTTTATGAAGTAAAAGGTAGTGATTAACCGAGTCAAATGCCTTGCTGAAATCTGTGTAAATAACATCCGTTTGCATTTTATTTTGAAAACCATTAACAACTAGTGAAGTAAATTCTAACAGGTTAGTGGTAGTAGGTCTTTGTTTCATGAATCCATGCTGGCACGGTGAAATTAAACATCTGCAAAAATGTTGTAATTGAGAAGTTATTAATTTCTCAAACATTTTTGGTATAGCAGACAATTTGGATATACCCCTATAATTTTGAACATTAGACTTGTCTCCTTTTTTATGGAGCGGAATAATAAATGATTCTTTCCAGATATTAGGAAATGAAAATACAGGCATAATACCCTGTAGATCACGTAGTAATGAACAATCCGTGATACTTGGTTCAAAAATGCAATTAGAGGCGTCAACCTGATACGAATAAGGCAGATCAACCTGTTTATCAATTGAACCGTATATTGTTTGAAAAAATTCGGCATATAAATTGGCAATGGCCTGGCCGATTTGTTTTCAAAAGATAAATTAGATGGATGTGTTGATGACTTTCGCTTAACGCATTAACGCATTAACGAAGTCATAGAACCTCTTAGGATCTTGCTGAAACTGTAGTCTGCTCCGACTTAGTTAATTTTTATAACATGAATTATTCATGACTGAAAAACTGGAACGCGCAATCAAGTATGATGAGTAATGAACAAAAGAGCCAGATTTTCTGAAACTCTTATAAAGCTTCGATTTTCGATTTTTAAGGGCAGTCAACTCTTGTGTAAACCACGCAGGTTTGTTTTTCCTACTTGGCCTACCAAAAGGGACACACATGTCGAATAATTTCTCTAAGGTTCTATTAAAAATACTGATTGCCGTATCCAAGTCCTCAGAACCATAGAGGGACGACCAGTCAACCAGTGCCAAGAGCCGGGTAAGTTTTACAAAATCGGTTTTTCGAAATTGACGTACCCGTCTTAATGGTTCACTACAATGGCGTACGGCACAGGCAGGCAAAGTGATCAACACCTCCAACGTCGGGTGGTATAAGTCTTCGGGAGTGGATATGGGAAGGGATCTTGACACAGATAGAGTAGATGGATCCGAAACAAAACCAAATAAAGCATTCTACCAAGAGAATTTGGATTGCCATTGCTCTGACCCAATGACAGTCTGCACCATGGGGGTCAACACGCTTGAGTCCGGACTTGAAATCCAAGTAGCATCAGCAATATTAAAATCGCCAAGAACTACAAAAATATCACGATCAGAAAGCACAGAAGATATGGAAAGTATTGCTGACATATGTTCATTATAAACAGAGCTGTCACATAAAGGTGGTATATAGGAACAAGAAATAAAATTACCAACACCGTTAATATTTAACTTTACAGCAACAAACTCAATATCTATAGAGCCACTTAATATTACTGTCTCAGAGGAAAAGACCACATCAACAGCAATAAGCACCCCACCACCACGGCGCAGAGGGCGGTCCTTTCTATAGATACAGAATCTGTTAGATAATACTTCAGAATTAAGTATTTCTTGTCTTAACCACGTTTCGGTGAAGGCAACGATATGAAAGGGAAAAGAATGACTTTTAAGGTACAAAGTACTAAGTTTACTACAAAGTCCTCTTACATTCTGATAAACCAGTAAGAGGAAGGTAATCAACTGTGTTAGTTATTTGCTACTAAAATGGATGCAAAAGGCGGAGTACTACTGATGCTAATATTATTATTATTATTATTTCGCCTACTGACATACTCCTTCACTACGATGTGTGGCGGCCAAAACTTATCAGAACAAATCGTTAAGAAAAGTTCCGGCGGCACACTCAGCTTAAAGGACGATATATCGCAGGCGAGCTTGAATTTAAATTTGTCGACAACAATTCGCGGGGAATCAATTTTACCTTTTATATAGGCGCTTACATCTTCCGCAGAATAATCGAAAGCGAGCCTAGTGACAAAAACAAATTTACTCTGAGGTACAACCCTAATGGTCTTAAGACTTGAACCTAACGTAGAATCAGAAGGCTGACTATCGGTTGAACCACAGGGATCTACGGGAAGATCATTAGTTTTAGGTAACACCGGGTTAGTTGCCGGTGAGTTAAATTTCATTAATGGGCTGGCAGCAGGCGTAGGGGTACTAACAATAACAAGGGGAGGCTTGGATGTGGCAGCAGGGGTAGAGGCAGTTGCAGGCAGAAGAGGCTTGGGGGCCAACACCAGCGGGAGTGTAAGCGGACAAGAGCCCGAAGTCTTTTTGCGCTTCGGCGAGTCATTTAACGTTTTAGCAGTATTAATGTGGTCTTCCAACTCTTTAATACTGCCACGAAGCGTATCGAAATTATTTCGGACAGCTTTGAAATAATTGAAAGTCTGCCTCATGAACTTTAACTGTTCCTTCTCTATATCATTGCAGGTGTGGCAATACCACTTAAGACCAGAATCAGCTGACCCTGATTTTGGCATTGAAACTAGCACATTTCATGTGAATCATGTTATCACACGCCCAACATAAAATAAAGTCTTGGGTGGATCCACCAACATTTTTGCAACTTTTGCTGCAGCAGACAAACATGTTTAAAGAAAAATTTAAAAATAAAATTAAAAATGTTTAGAAGTGTGCAAAACAATATGCTTGAGCAAAGAAAAGTAGGGTACACGTGCAATGAGCGCAATATAACGGACAACAGAGGGAGAGCGCTTACGTTGGAGAACGTTAGAGCGTAGGCAAATAAAACCGCATGTGCGTGGTATAAGAGCGTGAGAGAGCAAGAGCGCGTAAATAGGTATTTTGTTTTAGTAGATAAAAACACAGAACAAGCGAAAGCAAAATATATGTATGTATGTATAAAACGTGTGTTTAGGCACTGCAAATATAATCAATTTTATAAACAAAAATTGCAATATGCACATGTAAATACATAGAAAGTACAATGACAATCACTGTTACAATTGTTAAGCACAATAATACTTAATAAAACACAGTTTAAACACTCACAAAGTTATCAATTCCACGGATCACACAGAAACACAGCCGTCACCAACGAAAGACAAACTAACCGTGCCGAAGACGCGCAAGCAGCTGAGAAGATTTTTAGGGATGACTGGCTGGTACCAGCGCATTATCTCCCACTATTCATCCGTAATTTTTCCACTTACAGAACTTTTGCGAGGAAAATCTTTTGAGTGGAATGACCAAGCTCAAGTAGCGTTTCTTGAAATTAAGCGAAAGTTATGTATCGCTCCGTTTTTGATTCATCCGAATTAAAAGAAGCCTTTTATCTTACAATGTGACGCTTCATTTTATAGAGTAGGAGCTGTACTAGCACAAGTTGATGAGTCAGGATTTGAAAGACCTATAGCATTATGTCGAAAAAGTTAAATAAAGCCCATCGTAACTATACCGTTACCGAGCTTGAATGTTTAGCGGTCGTCTTAGCGATAAAAAAGTTTCGAATGCATATCGAGGGTCAGTCGTTCAAAGTCGTTACTGACCTTGCTAGTCTTCGTTGGCTAATGAACCAAGCCGATTTAAGTGGCAGATTAGCTAGATGGGCAATTAAATTGCAAGGATTTTCCATTGATATTGAACATCGAAAAGGTAGTGATAATGTCGTAGCTGACGCGCTATCCCGATGTTTCGAAGAGGTTGACAATGTTGCCACCCTTAGTATTGATGTTCTCCCTGAAATCGATTTAGATTCAAGAAGCAAATCTCCCAGATGTTAAAGTCAAGATAAGTTTATATATCGGCGAAGTATCTTTTTTGAAAATAGTGTTTCCGAGGATTGTTGGAAGCTGTATGTTCCAGAATCACTGCGTGAACAAGTTATTCGTTCAATCCATCATCAGCCTTCGTCCAGTCATTGTGGCATTGCCAAATGCTTAGAACGAATTCGGCGAACATTCTTTTGGACAAAAATGGTTATCGATGTGCGCAGATATATAAGCAATTGTGATATATGCAAGACTACCAAATATCCTACGTGCACCTAAAAACCGCACAAGTTTCTAGCGAGAGACCCTTTCAAAGATTATATATAGATTTTATTGGACCGTTTCCACGCACTAAAAAAGAAAATGTTGGCATTTTTATCGTACTTGATCATTTTTCAAAGTTTACTTTTCTTAAGGTAGTAATTGAATACTTGAAAAATGAACTTTTTACATGCTTTAGAGTGCCTGTGATAATTGTGAGTGATAATGGCACTCAGTTTAAAACCCATGATTTTTCCACATTTATTTCACAGTTTGGTATTCAGCATATTTGCACCGGAGCATACACACCTCAGTCAAACGCAACTGAAAGGGTGAATCGGGCAATAAACGCAGCTCCAAGAGATAACGTTCGTGCCGACCAACGAGCTTGGGATGTATTTTTATCCAGTGTAATTGTGCTTTACATTATTTCCTCCACCAATCTGTGGGAATGTCGCCTTACCGGATTGTATTCGGCCAATAAATGGCAAAGATTATAACTTTTTGAGAAACCTGAATGTGCTTAGCGATGGTACTCAACAGTTATATCGAACGGATGAGTTTCATAAAATTCGCTCAAACATTGAAAAGAACATAACCAAAGCGTATGTAAAAATCAGCATACATTCGATTTGCGTACCCTTCCTCGTTCGTTTGAATTAGGCCAAGAAGTTATTAAAAGAAATTTGGCTTTAAGTAATGACGCAGCTAAATTTAATGCAGAATTGGCTCCTGTAGGCATTAAAGTGCGCATTAAAGCAAAGCATGGTCAGTCTATCTATTTAGTCGAAGACCTACCTGTAAATAGCAAGGAGTTGGGAGGAATCCAAGCAAAGGTCTTGTGGTAACCGATATACCCTTTTTGTATATTTTCAGCTTTTATCTCAATCCAGTGGATAAAGATCAAAACTGTGGTGTGAGGGTGCGATTTATTTGGTCTGGTTCGAATTATAGCTGCAGTGGCATTTTGTCAAAACAGCAGCTGATTATTAGCGTCAATTAGCAGGGCCACCCCTATTAACCGTCTGGCACTTTTAATGAATGCTATGTTAATTAATTATGCATAGCAACCCTGAATTGCAAATTGCATTGGTGGCCGACTCTCTTGCTTCCCTTGCGGAGCAAAAATGTGCCTCGGGATATAAGTCTTAAATCCGGACGCATCCAGCGCTAAACTGCTAAATTTTCAGTACAATTGCTCTTCATTGTACCGGCAGCTCAAGCCAAGCTTGCCGCTGCAAATATTTTGTTGGTCGTCGCCGAAATACCAAAGTTTGATGACGGTCTAACAACACAAGTGCATCTTGCGGAGGCTAGTGGTGCACGTGCCGAAAATTGTCTTGGTCTGCACCGACCCAAGTAGCCGCCCGCGCTACTTCTTCGCAGAAGTGTGCTAACAAAGAGAGAGCTCGATACCTTCCGATCTTGGCCGGCAAGGCAAAAAAAACCGTAGCAGCGAAGTGATCGAGTTGTATCAACGAGCGAAAGCCGCGAAACCGCCGCCCGGGATTTAAATACGCCTAACTAAGGGCTAAAGTCGCCGCGAAGGCTCAACCATGCATTAAGGCAAAGCACCCCCCGCCACAAGTATCACCAATATCACCAGTAATATCGTCTCTGGAGTACGAGAGCCCGTGTGTTGGCTTCGTGGTTGTTTAGATGCCCTTTCGGACGCTGAAGGCGTGTGAGAAAAATTGTTTAATTTACACCACCGTGCACAGATGATCGGATATCGTCATGAAAATTTTTTAAACTTATAATTTTCTTCTAGTTGTAAAAATTACACCTACACTTCATCAGGTCTTTACACATGCACATATGTACCTTAAAGTTTACAGACACCTCTTCGTCATCAGGCCTGCTGACATCGATGGATATTCTGGTTTGATTTCGTAAGTACGGCCTAGCCGCAAATAAACAAAGTAAGCTAGTGAAACAATAGTAATGAGTGTGTGTAGTGGCAGCATTTCTCATTTCTTTTTGACACTAGTGTGTTTTGTTATATTGACTGATTAGGTGGGTGTCTTAGCTAAATGAGTGTCAATTCTGGATCTCAGATTTTACTCTCCCTCAATAAGAATACATTGTAATGAGCTTTTATAGTCAGCGTTATAGGTTACAACTAAAGAGAGAGGATTAACAATCGGAAGGTAAGGCTCTCGGATAAACAGCTTACGAGCCGAAAGTTTAGCTTTAGCGACTTAGCTTAATTAGCTCGACATATCGAGATTAGAGATTATTATCCAAGAAACCTCGTGGAGTGATGAAGCACTGCGAGGCATTAAATATATATATTTTAATTCAAACAGCGTGCTATAACCTAAAATAAAAGAAGAAAACATTTATATATATATATATATGTCGGTGTGTAGAGATTACTGGTTTCTTAGAATGTAAATATTACGCATGAACTCGAATTATTTCATCATTTTATGTTGTGCGTCTTTGTATTGTGATTGTTTCTCTGCGTTCTTGCAAGTGCCGTTGGAGCGGGGCGACAACGACGCGTCGCCTGTCTAGCTGCACGACGATGCGTCGCGACGGTGTCGCCGAGTGTGGTTCGAGGTAATTGCATAGGCGGTAGAGAAACGAGCAGATCAGTATGCTTGAGTTATCGCCTGTGAACAGATCGAAACGCGCTACGCTCTAATGGAAGACGAGCATACTTCGACATCAGAAGTGGGATCTGGCCCTATACCTTCAACAGCAGATGGACCATGGCGTACCATCATGGAATTTCAAAATAAAAATTTAATTGAACTTGTGCGGGCCATACAAACAACGGCATCTGATGCAGGGCAAAGTAAAGCGGTGCAACTACCCAAATTCAACCCAGACAAGGCAGGCGCAATCGCTTCATCGTGGTGTAACACCGTTGAAATTATTTTGCAAGAAAATGCATTAAAAGGCAGTGCGCTAGTAGTGGCATTAAGTTCAGCATTAGAGGGCAGCGCTTCGCAATGGCTCTCCCAAGTGTGTTACGCTGACATGACCTGGCTCGAGTTTAAAGAACTGTTCATCCATCGCTTTGACACTATAGAAACACCAGCCGCCATGTTTCTAAATATGCTGTCAAAACGACCGACTGATGGCGAATGTCTTGCAGTCCATGCAAGCCGCATGGTTACAGAACTAACGACGAAATGGCGCCAAATGGAAACGGAAGAAATTGCTGTGTCTGTAACTCTCGCGTTGCTGGCAAATGTCGATAACCGTTTGCAGCGTATAAGTTTTACATCAAATGTTCGAACCAGAGGCGATTTACAGTCCGAATTAAAAGCGTTCACTTTTAATAAACGAAAGAATGGTTTCATGGAGCAACAAACGGAAACTTATCCTAAACGGCAAAAGCAGTCATCAATGGAATGTCATTTCTGCGGAAAATTGGGACACAAAATGTTTGAATGCAGACTTAGGAAGCAACAAAATCACTTTGTCAACGACAAAGAACGACATGACAGACACGATGGTAATCAACGCGGAAAATCAAGTGTAACTTGCTACAAGTGCGGTGAACAGGGTCACATATCTACCCAATGTGCAAAGAAGGAAGCTGATGGGAGCAAAACATTCAACCGAGAAAAGCGAGTGGAGCAGTGCAGTGTTGCAGTACCTAAAGGATTCATGAACCATAGAGGTCAAATTTTCAAAATCACCTTTGATTCTGGAGCGGAATGCTCGCTGCTGAAAGAAAAGCTAAGTACTAAATTTTCTGGTAAAAGATTTAATAATATTGTTATGTTAAAAGGCATAGGCGGTAATGGAATATGTAGTACTGTACAAATTTTAAGTAACGTAAAAATTGATGATTATTGCATTGAAATTTTGTTTTATGTAATAGGCGATGATCATATGCAAAACGATATTGTCATTGGTCGCGAAATACTAAATCAGGGTTTTGATATTGTCATTTCTTCAAACCAACTTAAAATTTCAAGAACCAAAATAATTAATTTATGTACCGGCAGTGAGTCGGCCGATATTGATACTGAACTTGATGAACGAGACAAAATAAAACTACATTCATTGTTGGCAAAGTACTCAAATTCTTTTATAAAGGGTATCCCATGTACTAAAGTTAAAGTTGGCGAAATGAAAATAAGATTAATTGATTCAAGAAGGACAGTTCAAAGAAGGCCTTATCGATTAAGCCCATGCGAGCGAGATTTAGTTCGAGAAAAAATTGACGAACTGCTGAAATGCAATATAATTAGACCAAGCTGTTCACCTTATGCAAGCCCTATATTACTGGTAAAGAAAAAAAAAATGGTTCGGATAGACTTTGTGTTGACTATAGAGAGTTAAATTCAAACACAGTCGCTGATAAATACCCGTTGCCACTTATACAGGATCAAATAAATAGACTTCGAGGAGCTTATTATTTTACATGTTTAGATATGGCTAGTGGTTATTACCAAATTCCTTTAAATGCGGATTCCATTGAGTATACAGCGTTTGTGACACCCGATGGCCAGTATGAGTTTTTATCTATGCCATTCGGGCTTAAAAATGCGCCTTCGGTATTTCAACGTTTAGTAATGCAAGCGCTAGGGGATCTTGCAAATTCTTATGTTATCGTCTATATGGACGACATCATGATAACTGCGTCAACACAATCTGAGGCGTTAGAAAGATTACAAATTGTTCTAGATGTTCTGACAGAGACCGGGTTTTCATTCAACATTACAAAGTGTTCCTTCTTGAAAACATCGGTTCAATATTTAGGCTACAATGTTAGTGCTGGTGAAATTCGCCAAAACCCTCAGAAAATTGTTGCGTTGACTGCTCTTCCGCCTCCACAGTCAGTCACATCGCTTAGACAATTTATTGGATTAGCAACTTATTTTAAACAGTTTATTAAGGGATTTTCACAGTTGATGAAACCGTTATATTTTTTAACGTCAGACAAAAATAAACTTATTTGGAAAACGGAACATGAACAGATACGAAAAAAGGTTATTTCTACTCTTACCGATAAACCAGTCCTTGTTATTTTTGACCCAAAATATCCAATTGAGTTGCATACGGATGCAAGTTGCAGTGGCTATGGTGCAATTTTATTACACAAAATTAATGACAAGCCCCAGGTAATAGAATACTATAGCAAAACTACTTCAGCTGCAGAGTCAAGATACCACTCGTACGAGCTGGAAACTTTAGCTGTTGTAAACTCCATTAAATATTTTCGGCATTATTTGTTGGGCAGGAACTTTACTGTTTTTACCGACTGTAACTCACTAAAGGCGTCAAGAAATAAACAAGATTTGGCCCCTAGAGCCCAACGTTGGTGGGCTTATTTGCAATCATTTACATTTGAAATTCAGTATAGAGAAGGGAAAAGAATGGCACATGTTGACTTTTTGTCGAGAAATCCTATCTTACCAAAGTCTACTTCTGCTGTAAAGGTGATTGAAAAGAAGAGAGTTAACTTGGCCGAAATTTCAAGCAACTGGCTCATTGCTGAACAGCGTCGAGACTCGGACATAGCCGAAATTGTGAGCAAATTAAAAGATTTTTCTCTTGCTGAAGATATTGCGAAAACCTATGAACTAAGGGCAGAAGTTCTTTACCGAAAAATACAGAGAAATGGCAGAACACGCTGTTTACCAGTGGTGCCGCGTTCCTTCAGATGGTCTGTTATAAACCAAGTACATGAGTCGATAATGCATTTAGGTTGGGAAAAAACACTAGATAAAGTTTACGATTTTTATTGGTTTGACCATATGTCAAAATATGTTAGAAAATTTGTTGACAACTGTATCACTTGCAAAATGTCCAAATCAAACTCAGGAAAAATTCAGGCCGAATTGCATCCAATCCCAAAAGTGAATATTCCTTGGCACACTATCCACATCGATATAACAGGGAAATTAAGTGGCAAGAGTGACCAGAAGGAGTATGTAATTGTTCAGGTAGACGTTTTACCAAGTTTGTCTATCTTAGTCATAGCCTTAAATTAGACAGTGAGAGTTGCATAAATGCTGTTCAATCGGCCGTTTCGTTGTTTGGAGTACCAAACCGAATAATAGCTGACCAGGGAAGGTGTTTTACGGGAGCAAAGTTTAGTCAATTCTGTTCAAACCAGAAAATAAACTTGCATTTAATTGCCACCGGTGCTAGTCGAGCTAATGGTCAAGTGGAACGAACCATGAGCACATTGAAAAATATGTTAACGGCGGTTGAAACTGGAACGCAGTCTTGGCAGGATGTGTTAGGGGAGGTGCAGTTGGCAATCAATTGTACAACTAACCGTGTGACGAAGTCAAGTCCTCTTGAAATGTTATTGGGAAAGGTAGCACGCCCACTAGGATTACTTCCTCCTGGTGACATAGAAAATGATGTTGATCTGTCAAATGTAAGAGCACAAGCTGAAAAGAATGTTTTAGCCACTGCAGTTTATGACAAAGAACGATTTGATAAAAATAAGGCAAAAGTACTTAGACACAAAGTAGGAGATTTTGTGCTACTTAAAAGCGAAGAAAGGCATCAAACCAAGTTGAGTCCGAAATTCAAGGGGCCTTTTGAAATAATACAGGTTCTAGAGGGTGACAGGTACACTTTAAAGTCCTTAACCAATAAAAGAAATTACAAATATGCACATGAAGATTTGAGAAAATTGCCAGAGGGGCAAGTGCCCGAGGAGCTGAATGTGTGTGATTATTATAATAATATTGTTGAGAGTGATAAAACAGTTGCAGACGAGAGCGAAAATGAAAATATCGAAAATGTTGAAAATTTTGAAGCCACTGAAGAAAGTGAAGCACACCAATAAGGGTGACGAAAGATTAACTGCTGGCCAAAGAAAATGGCAGAGTAATCAGACCATATAAAATAATGCAAGCACAAGTGCAAAACAAACTGATGTTTGTTTTGATCATGGCGTGTGGGGCATTGAATGTGTAACTCTAATGTTGAATGAAAATTAATTATTACTTTATAATAAAAATTATGTAAAGATATTGGTTAAGGAGGCTTGATACTGTTTTGTGAAATTAACTTTATAAGTTTAAACGAATTGAAATGGGAATATTAAATCTTTTGTTTGTAGTAAAAAGGAAAAAATAAAAATAAAAATAAAATTATAGAAGGACAATTGAATGATGGTCTTCACTACACGAGGTCGTGTTAGAGTCAGTATGGCCGTGTCGGTGTGTAGAGATTACTGGTTTCTTAGAATGTAAATATTACGCATGAACTCGAATTATTTCATCATTTTATGTTGTGCGTCTTTGTATTGTGATTGTTTCTCTGCGTTCTTGCAAGTGCCGTTGGAGCGGGGCGACAACGACGCGTCGCCTGTCTAGCTGCACGACGATGCGTCGCGACGGTGTCGCCGAGTGTGGTTCGAGGTAATTGCATAGGCGGTAGAGAAACGAGCAGATCAGTATGCTTGAGTTATCGCCTGTGAACAGATCGAAACGCGCTACGCTCTAATGGAAGACGAGCATACTTCGACATATATATATAATTGTGAGTTCTAGACCAAGTGGGATTAAAAAAATACAAAGACTTCGTCTTTAGTTTATTTCTTTATTATATGAAATGAACCAATGTTAAAAGTTACAAAAACATTTCCACACTTATAGTGTAACGGACAATCGTCGCTCTTACCATTAACTCGGTTAGGCAATCCATGCCGTTTGTGTGGATATCGTTTCCTATTGAGATTCGGGATTCGGATTTCCTGATCACGGCTAGCAAAAACAGTCTCCGCGGGGTTCGTTGAACCTTAATAGTAAGACCGCACACAAAATCCAGCGGTTATTATTATTGTATTCATTTAAATTTATAAGAAATCCGAGAGCCTGCTTTGACATCTATACATATAACACTAACTGACTTGGAGCGGGTTGGAAATCGGACACGCTTACGCCGGGGTTTTCTGATTTTTGTTAAACTGCCGATGTTGTCGCAGTCTGGCTCTGAACCCACCCTTCCTTGAGTTTTTATTATGCCATCCTTAATTGAAAAACTCCCAACCCAAATTCATGCAATCATCTATCTATCCAGGAAACATCAAAAAAAATTTTATTCGTTCATTGTAATTGTTTCTATTTATTCATTAAACGTAATTAAATTCACAACAGAAAATCGCAAAAAAAAAAATTATTTTTTTTCATACTACTTTCAGCATAATTATTTTTTTTCCTTAAAGAAAAGGATTTAATAATTGTTCATCAACAAATAGTATGCATAAAAAAATCGACTAATAAAGAAAACCAAAACACTCGGTTTTCATGCATACCACTAAAAAATAAATTTCAAAAGAAAATTTTTTTTCAATACATTATAGAACTAAACAAAAAAAATTTTTTCCAGTGTATTGTCTAAATTTGGAATACGACTTAATAATATTAACAATAGGTGATCATAAAAAAAATTTTAATTTTAGTTAGCTACTCTAAAGTGCCTCATAATTTCTATCAGTGTAGCTAGTTTTGGTTTTGGTACTACACCAGTACAGTTTTCAGTTTGTCTATACGCACATGCCACTAAAAGCTTTGCTTCGACGAAGCCAACTTCAAAACGTTAAACTCAACCCAAAACAAAAACAAGTAAAAACGTTGCAGTCGGACGCAACCGACTGCGGAATACTTTGATACCAGTAAAAGAACGGTTGATAAGGGAGAATGCAGGGGCGAAGGGAGTGGGCCATGTGGTAAACATCGCCAGCTATCATGTTACCAAATTTGGTGACTTTAGCTCAAAAGCTGTGGAAGATAACTTAACTCCCAAATTTAAAAGGTGGGCGGCAGAGGTAGGCGTGGCATCTAAATTTTTGAATCAAATGTTTTTAACTGTCACTATCTATCTGCCTACCAAGTTTGGTGGCTCTAGCTCAAAAACTCTTAGAGATATAGCCGATTCCGATTTTATAAGGCGGGTGGCTTAGGTGGGCGTGGCATCCAAAATTTTGATGCACATCTTTGGTAGATGCTGCATTCTATCTTTCTACCCAATTTAAGGGCTCTAGCTTAAAAACTATAAGAGATATCGAAATTTCCGATTTTAAATAGTGGGCGGCAGAGGTGGGCGTGGCATCCAAATTTTTCATGCAGATCTTTTGTAGATGTCACCATATATCTTCCTACCAAATTTGGTGACTCTAGTTCAAAAAATGTGGAAGATACTCGCATAACCGTTTTGAAATCGGCGGGGGGTGGGGGCGGAAGGTGTGGGCGTGGCATCCAAAGTTTTGATCCATTTTTATGGGGAACGTCAATATCTATCTTCACAAAAAAATTTGGTTGCTCTAGCCCAAAAAATGTGAAAACTATAGGCGTTTCCAATTTCTTGGTAAAGGGGGGATGGGGGCGGAATCAGGGGGCGTGGCATCCAAGTTTTGATGGGGAACGTCAGTACCTATCTTGACAGAAAATTTTGGTGGCTCTAGCCCAAAAAATGTGAAAGCTATAGTCGTTTCCAATTTCTTGGTTAAGGGGGGATGGGCGCGGAATCGGGGGCGTGGCATCCAAGTTTTGATGAGGAACGTCAGTACCTATCTTGATACAAAATTTGGTGGCTCTAGCCCAAAAAATGTGAAAACCATAGGCGTTTCCAATTTCATGGAGAAGGGGGGATGGGGGCGGAATTAGGGGGCGTGGCATCCAAGTTTTGATGGGGAACGTTAGTACATACCTATCTTAACACAAAATTTGGTGGGTCTAGCCCAAAAAATGTGAAAACTATAGTCGTTTCCAATTTCATGGAGAAGAGGGGATGGGGGCGGAATTAGGGGCGTGGCATCCAAAATTTTGATGCATTTTTTTGGGGAACGTCAATATCTATCTTGACACAAAATTTGATGGCTCTAGCCCAAAAAATGTGAAAACTATAGGCGTTTCCAATTTCATGGAGAAGGGGGGATGGGGGCGGAATCAGGGGGCGTGGCTTCCATGTTTTGATGGGGAACGTCAGTACCTATCTTGACAGAAAATTTTGGTGGCTCTAGCCCAAAAAATGTGAAAGCTATAGTCGTTTCCAATTTCTTGGTTAAGGGGGGATGGGGGCGGAATCGGGGGCGTGGCATCCAAGTTTTGATGGGGAACGTCAGTATCTATCTTGATACAAAATTTGGTGGCTCTAGCCCAAAAAATGTGAAAACTATAGGCGTTTCCAATTTCATGGAGAAGGGGGGATGGGGGCGGAATCAGGGGGCGTGGCATCCACAATTTTGGTGCATATTTTTGGGGAACTTCAATATCTATCTTGCCACAAAATTTGGTGCCTCTAGCCCAAAAAATGTGAAAACTAAAGGCGTTTCCAATTTCAAGGAGCAGGGATGATGGGGGCGGAATTAGGGGCGTGGCATCCAAAATTTTGATGCATTTGTATGGGGAACGTCAATATCTATCTTGACACAAAATTTGGTGGCTCTAGCCCAAAAAATGTGAAAACTATAGTCGTTTCCAATTTCATGGAGAAGTGGGGATGGGGGCGGAATTAGGGGCGTGGCATCCAAAATTTTGATGCATTTTTTTGGGGAACGTCAATATCTATCTTGACACAAAATTTGATGGCTCTAGCCCAAAAAATGTGAAAACTATAGGCGTTTCCAATTTCATGGAGAAGGGGGATGGGGGCGGAATCAGGGGGCGTGGCATCCACAATTTTGGTGCATATTTTTGGGGAACTTCAATATCTATCTTGCCACAAAATTTGGTGCCTCTAGCCCAAAAAATGTGAAAACTAAAGGCGTTTCCAATTTCAAGGAGCAGGGATGATGGGGGCGGAAGGAGTGGGCGTGGCATCCAAAATTTTGATGCAGTTTTTTCAGGGACATGACTAGCTATCTGCGTGCAAAATTTGGTAACTCTAGCTGTAAGAATGTGAGAAATATTTGGTTTTATCGGTTTTCAGTTATCGAATTTATCGATTTCCCAGCCTCCTAGTAGGCGTGGCAACCCAATCTTGACACTTTATCTGTACCTTCTATGGATAAACATAATTGCAAAGTTTCAAGTCTCTAGCTTTACGGGTGTCGAAAAAAGTTGCGTTCATACGGACGGACAGACGGACAGACGGACAGACAGACACCATGACGGACATTGCACAAAACCAATATACTATGAGACGTTCGGTATCAAAGTTTTGATGGGGAACGTCAGTACCTATCTTAACACAAAATTTGGTGGCTCTAGCCCAAAAAAATGTGAAAACCATAGGCGTTTCCAATTTCATGGAGAAGGGGGATGGGGGGCGGAATTAGGGGGCGTGGCATCCAAGTTTTGATGGGGAACGTTAGTACCTATCTTAACACAAAATTTGGTGGGTCTAGCCCAAAAAATGTGAAAACTATAGTCGTTTCCAATTTCATGGAGAAGAGGGGATGGGGGCGGAATTAGGGGCGTGGCATCCAAAATTTTGATGCATTTTTTTGGGGAACGTCAATATCTATCTTGACACAAAATTTGATGGCTCTAGCCCAAAAAATGTGAAAACTATAGGCGTTTCCAATTTCATGGAGAAGGGGGGATGGGGGCGGAATCAGGGGGCGTGGCTTCCATGTTTTGATGGGGAACGTCAGTACCTATCTTGACAGAAAATTTTGGTGGCTCTAGCCCAAAAAATGTGAAAGCTATAGTCGTTTCCAATTTCTTGGTTAAGGGGGGGATGGGGGCGGAATCGGGGGCGTGGCATCCAAGTTTTGATGGGGAACGTCAGTACCTATCTTGATACAAAATTTGGTGGCTCTAGCCCAAAAAATGTGAAAACTACAGGCGTTTCCAATTTCATGGAGAAGGGGGATGGGGGCGGAATTAGGGGGCGTGGCATCCAAGTTTTGATGGGGAACGTCATTACCTATCTTAACACAAAATTTGGTGGCTCTAGCCCAAAAAATGTGAAAACTATAGGCGTTTCCAATTTCATGGAGAAGGGGGATGGGGGCGGAATTAGGGGCGTGGCATCCAAAATTTTGATGCATTTTTTTGGGGAACGTCAATATCTATCTTGACACAAAATTTGGTGGCTCTAGCCCAAAAAATGTGAAAACTATAGGCGTTTCCAATTTCATGGAGAAGGGGGATGGGGGCGGAATTAGGGGGCGTGGCATCCAATTTTTGATGGGGAACGTCAGTACATATCTTGACACAAAATTTGGTGGCTCTAGCCCAAAAAATGTGAAAACTATAGGTGTTTCCGATTTCATGGAGATGGGGGGATGGGGGCGGAATTACTGGCGTGGCATCCAAAATTTTGATGCATTTTTATGGGGAACGTCAATATCTATCTTGACACAAAATTTGGTGGCTCTAGCCCAAAAAATGTGAAAACTATAGTCGTTTCCAATTTCATGGAGAAGTGGGGATGGGGGCGGAATTAGGGGCGTGGCATCCAAAATTTTGATGCATTTTTTTGGGGAACGTCAATATCTATCTTGACACAAAATTTGATGGCTCTAGCCCAAAAAATGTGAAAACTATAGGCGTTTCCAATTTCATGGAGAAGGGGGGATGGGGGCGGAATCAGGGGGCGTGGCATCCACAATTTTGGTGCATATTTTTGGGGAACTTCAATATCTATCTTGCCACAAAATTTGGTGCCTCTAGCCCAAAAAAAATGTGAAAACTAAAGGCGTTTCCAATTTCAAGGAGCAGGGATGATGGGGGCGGAAGGAGTGGGCGTGGCATCCAAAATTTTGATGCAGTTTTTTCAGGGACATGACTAGCTATCTGCGTGCAAAATTTGGTAACTCTAGCTGTAAGAATGTGAGAAATATTTGGTTTTATCGGTTTTCAGTTATCGAATTTATCGATTTCCCAGCCTCCTAGTAGGCGTGGCAACCCAATCTTGACACTTTATCTGTACCTTCTATGGATAAACATAATTGCAAAGTTTCAAGTCTCTAGCTTTACGGGTGTCGAAAAAAGTTGCGTTCATACGGACGGACAGACGGACAGAGAGACACCATGACGGACATTGCACAAAACCAATATACTATGAGACCTTCGGTATCAAAGTTTTGATGGGGAACGTCAGTACCTATCTTAACACAAAATTTGGTGGCTCTAGCCCAAAAAATGTGAAAACCATAGGCGTTTCCAATTTCATGGAGAAGGGGGGATGGGGGCGGAATTAGGGGGCGTGCATCCAAGTTTTGATGGGGAACGTTAGTACCTATCTTAACACAAAATTTGGTGGGTCTAGCCCAAAAAATGTGAAAACTATAGTCGTTTCCAATTTCATGGAGAAGAGGGGATGGGGGCGGAATTAGGGGCGTGGCATCCAAAATTTTGATGCATTTTTTTGGGGAACGTCAATATCTATCTTGACACAAAATTTGATGGCTCTAGCCCAAAAAATGTGAAAACTATAGGCGTTTCCAATTTCATGGAGAAGGGGGGATGGGAGCGGAATCAGGGGGCGTGGTTTCCATGTTTTGATGGGGAACGTCAGTACCTATCTTGACAGAAAATTTTGGTGGCTCTAGCCCAAAAAATGTGAAAGCTATAGTCGTTTCCAATTTCTTGGTTAAGGGGGGATGGGGGCGGAATCGGGGGCGTGGCATCCAAGTTTTGATGGGGAACGTCAGTACCTATCTTGATACAAAATTTGGTGGCTCTAGCCCAAAAAATGTGAAAACTACAGGCGTTTCCAATTTCATGGAGAAGGGGGGATGGGGGCGGAATTAGGGGCGTGGCATCCAACATTTTGATGCATTTTTTTGGGGAACGTCAATATCTATCTTGACACCAAATTTGATGGCTCTAGCCCAAAAAATGTGAAAACTATAGGCGTTTCTAATTTCATGGAGAAGGGGGGATGGGGGCGGAATCAGGGGGCGTGGCATCCACAATTTTGGTGCATATTTTTGGGGAACTTCAATATCTATCTTGCCACAAAATTTGGTGCCTCTAGCCCAAAAAAAATGTGAAAACTAAAGGCGTTTCCAATTTCAAGGAGCAGGGATGATGGGGGCGGAAGGAGTGGGCGTGGCATCCAAAATTTTGATGCAGTTTTTTCAGGGACTTGACTAGCTATCTGCGTGCAAAATTTGGTAACTCTAGCTGTAAGAATGTGAGAAATATTTGGTTTTATCGGTTTTCAGTTATCGAATTTATCGATTTCCCAGCCTCCTAGTAGGCGTGGCAACCCAATCTTGACACTTTATCTGTACCTTCTATGGATAAACATAATTGCAAAGTTTCAAGTCTCTAGCTTTACGGGTGTCGAAAAAAGTTGCGTTCATACGGACGGACAGACGGACAGACGGACAGACGGACAGACAGACACCATGACGGACATTGCACAAAACCAATATACTATGAGACCTTCGGTATCAAAGTTTTGATGGGGAACGTCAGTACCTATCTTAACACAAAATTTGGTGGCTCTAGCCCAAAAAATGTGAAAACCATAGGCGTTTCCAATTTCATGGAGAAGGGGGGATGGGGGCGGAATTAGGGGGCGTGGCATCCAAGTTTTGATGGGGAACGTTAGTACCTATCTTAACACAAAATTTGGTGGGTCTAGCCCAAAAATGTGAAAACTATAGTCGTTTCCAATTTCATGGAGAAGAGGGGATGGGGGCGGAATTAGGGGCGTGGCATCCAAAATTTTGATGCATTTTTTTGGGGAACGTCAATATCTATCTTGACACAAAATTTGATGGCTCTAGCCCAAAAAATGTGAAAACTATAGGCGTTTCCAATTTCATGGAGAAGGGGGGATGGGGGCGGAATGTGGGGGCGTGGCTTCCATGTTTTGATGGGGAACGTCAGTACCTATCTTGACAGAAAATTTTGGTGGCTCTAGCCCAAAATATGTGAAAGCTATAGTCGTTTCCAATTTCTTGGTTAAGGGGGGATGGGGGCGGAATCGGGGGCGTGGCATCCAAGTTTTGATGGGGAACGTCAGTACCTATCTTGATACAAAATTTGGTGGCTCTAGCCCAAAAAATGTGAAAACTACAGGCGTTTCCAATTTCATGGAGAAGGGGGATGGGGGCGGAATTAGGGGGCGTGGCATCCAAGTTTTGATGGGGAACGTCAGTACCTATCTTGACACAAAATTTGGTGGCTCTAGCCCAAAAAATGTGAAAACTATAGGTGTTTCCGATTTCATGGAGATGGGGGGATGGGGGCGGAATTACTGGCGTGGCATCCAAAATTTTGATGCATTTTTAAGGGGAACGTCAATATCTATCTTGACACAAAATTTGGTGGCTCTAGCCCAAAAAATGTGAAAACTACAGGCGTTTCCAATTTCATGGAGAAGGGGGATGGGGGCGGAATTAGGGGGCGTGGCATCCAAGTTTTGATGGGAACGTCATTACCTATCTTAACACAAAATTTGGTGGCTCTAGCCCAAAAAATGTGAAAACTATAGGCGTTTCCAATTTCATGGAGAAGGGGGATGGGGGCGGAATTAGGGGCGTGGCATCCAAAATTTTGATGCATTTTTTTGGGGAACGTCAATATCTATCTTGACACAAAATTTGGTGGCTCTAGCCCAAAAAATGTGAAAACTATAGGCGTTTCCAATTTCATGGAGAAGGGGGGGATGGGGGCGGAATTAGGGGGCGTGGCATCCAATTTTTGATGGGGAACGTCAGTACATATCTTGACACAAAATTTGGTGGCTCTAGCCCAAAAAATGTGAAAACTATAGGTGTTTCCGATTTCATGGAGATGGGGGGATGGGGGCGGAATTACTGGCGTGGCATCCAAAATTTTGATGCATTTTTATGGGGAACGTCAATATCTATCTTGACACAAAATTTGGTGGCTCTAGCCCAAAAAATGTGAAAACTACAGGCGTTTCCAATTTCATGGAGAAGGGGGATGGGGGCGGAATTAGGGGGCGTGGCATCCAAGTTTTGATGGGAACGTCATTACCTATCTTAACACAAAATTTGGTGGCTCTAGCCCAAAAAATGTGAAAACTACAGGCGTTTCCAATTTCATGGAGAAGGGGGATGGGGGCGGAATTAGGGGGCGTGGCATCCAAGTTTTGATGGGAACGTCATTACCTATCTTAACACAAAATTTGGTGGCTCTAGCCCTAAAAATGTGAAAACTATAGGCGTTTCCAATTTCATGGAGAAGGGGGATGGGGGCGGAATTAGGGGCGTGGCATCCAAAATTTTGATGCATTTTTATGGGGAACGTCAATATCTATCTTGACACAAAATTTGGTGGCTCTAGCCCAAAAAATGTGAAAACTATAGTCGTTTCCAATTTCATGGAGAAGTGGGGATGGGGGCGGAATTAGGGGCGTGGCATCCAAAATTTTGATGCATTTTTTTGGGGAACGTCAATATCTATCTTGACACAAAATTTGATGGCTCTAGCCCAAAAAATGTGAAAACTATAGGCGTTTCCAATTTCATGGAGAAGGGGGGATGGGGGCGGAATCAGGGGGCGTGGCATCCACAATTTTGGTGCATATTTTTGGGGAACTTCAATATCTATCTTGCCACAAAATTTGGTGCCTCTAGCCCAAAAAATGTGAAAACTAAAGGCGTTTCCAATTTCAAGGAGCAGGGATGATGGGGGCGGAAGGAGTGGGCGTGGCATCCAAAATTTTGATGCAGTTTTTTCAGGGACATGACTAGCTATCTGCGTGCAAAATTTGGTAACTCTAGCTGTAAGAATGTGAGAAATATTTGGTTTTATCGGTTTTCAGTTATCGAATTTATCGATTTCCCAGCCTCCTAGTAGGCGTGGCAACCCAATCTTGACACTTTATCTGTACCTTCTATGGATAAACATAATTGCAAAGTTTCAAGTCTCTAGCTTTACGGGTGTCGAAAAAAGTTGCGTTCATACGGACGGACAGACGGACAGACGGACAGACGGACAGACAGACACCATGACGGACATTGCACAAAACCAATATACTATGAGACGTTCGGTATCAAAGTTTTGATGGGGAACGTCAGTACCTATCTTAACACAAAATTTGGTGGCTCTAGCCCAAAAAATGTGAAAACCATAGGCGTTTCCAATTTCATGGAGAAGGGGGATGGGGGCGGAATTAGGGGGCGTGGCATCCAAGTTTTGATGGGGAACGTTAGTACCTATCTTAACACAAAATTTGGTGGGTCTAGCCCAAAAAATGTGAAAACTATAGTCGTTTCCAATTTCATGGAGAAGAGGGGATGGGGGCGGAATTAGGGGCGTGGCATCCAAAATTTTGATGCATTTTTTTGGGGAACGTCAATATCTATCTTGACACAAAATTTGATGGCTCTAGCCCAAAAAATGTGAAAACTATAGGCGTTTCCAATTTCATGGAGAAGGGGGATGGGGGCGGAATCAGGGGGCGTGGCTTCCATGTTTTGATGGGGAACGTCAGTACCTATCTTGACAGAAAATTTTGGTGGCTCTAGCCCAAAAAATGTGAAAGCTATAGTCGTTTCCAATTTCTTGGTTAAGGGGGATGGGGGCGGAATCGGGGGCGTGGCATCCAAGTTTTGATGGGGAACGTCAGTACCTATCTTGATACAAAATTTGGTGGCTCTAGCCCAAAAAATGTGAAAACTACAGGCGTTTCCAATTTCATGGAGAAGGGGGATGGGGGCGGAATCAGGGGGCGTGGCATCCAAGTTTTGATGGGGAACGTCATTACCTATCTTAACACAAAATTTGGTGGCTCTAGCCCAAAAAATGTTAGAGCTATCGGCGCTTCCAATTTCAAGGAGATGTGGGGATGGGGGCGGAATTAGGGGCGTGGCATCCAAAATTTTGATGCATTTTTTTGGGGAACGTCAATATCTATCTTGACACAAAATTTGGTGGCTCTAGCCCAAAAAATGTGAAAACTATAGGCGTTTCCAATTTCATGGAGAAGGGGGATGGGGGCGGAATTAGGGGGCGTGGCATCCAATTTTTGATGGGGAACGTCAGTACATATCTTGACACAAAATTTGGTGGCTCTAGCCCAAAAAATGTGAAAACTATAGGTGTTTCCGATTTCATGGAGATGGGGGATGGGGGCGGAATTACTGGCGTGGCATCCAAAATTTTGATGCATTTTTTTGGGGAACGTCAATATCTATCTTGACACAAAATTTGGTGGCTCTAGCCCAAAAATGTGAAAACTATAGGCGTTTCCAATTTCATGGAGAAGTGGGGATGGGGGCGGAATTAGGGGCGTGGCATCCAAAATTTTGATGCATTTTTTTGGGGAACGTCAATATCTATCTTGACACAAAATTTGATGGCTCTAGCCCAAAAATGTGAAAACTATAGGCGTTTCCAATTTCATGGAGAAGGGGGGATGGGGGCGGAATCAGGGGGCGTGGCATCCACAATTTTGGTGCATATTTTTGGGGAACTTCAATATCTATCTTGCCACAAAATTTGGTGCCTCTAGCCCAAAAAATGTGAAAACTAAAGGCGTTTCCAATTTCAAGGAGCAGGGATGATGGGGGCGGAAGGAGTGGGCGTGGCATCCAAAATTTTGATGCAGTTTTTTCAGGGACATGACTAGCTATCTGCGTGCAAAATTTGGTAACTCTAGCTGTAAGAATGTGAGAAATATTTGGTTTTATCGGTTTTCAGTTATCGAATTTATCGATTTCCCAGCCTCCTAGTAGGCGTGGCAACCCAATCTTGACACTTTATCTGTACCTTCTATGGATAAACATAATTGCAAAGTTTCAAGTCTCTAGCTTTACGGGTGTCGAAAAAAGTTGCGTTCATACGGACGGACAGACGGACAGAGAGACACCATGACGGACATTGCACAAAACCAATATACTATGAGACCTTCGGTATCAAAGTTTTGATGGGGAACGTCAGTACCTATCTTAACACAAAATTTGGTGGCTCTAGCCCAAAAAATGTGAAAACCATAGGCGTTTCCAATTTCATGGAGAAGGGGGGATGGGGGCGGAATTAGGGGGCGTGCATCCAAGTTTTGATGGGGAACGTTAGTACCTATCTTAACACAAAATTTGGTGGGTCTAGCCCAAAAAATGTGAAAACTATAGTCGTTTCCAATTTCATGGAGAAGAGGGGATGGGGGCGGAATTAGGGGCGTGGCATCCAAAATTTTGATGCATTTTTTTGGGGAACGTCAATATCTATCTTGACACAAAATTTGATGGCTCTAGCCCAAAAAATGTGAAAACTATAGGCGTTTCCAATTTCATGGAGAAGGGGGGATGGGAGCGGAATCAGGGGCGTGGTTTCCATGTTTTGATGGGGAACGTCAGTACCTATCTTGACAGAAAATTTTGGTGGCTCTAGCCCAAAAAATGTGAAAGCTATAGTCGTTTCCAATTTCTTGGTTAAGGGGGGATGGGGGCGGAATCGGGGGCGTGGCATCCAAGTTTTGATGGGGAACGTCAGTACCTATCTTGATACAAAATTTGGTGGCTCTAGCCCAAAAAATGTGAAAACTACAGGCGTTTCCAATTTCATGGAGAAGGGGGATGGGGGCGGAATTAGGGGGCGTGGCATCCAAAATTTTGATGCATTTTTTTGGGGAACGTCAATATCTATCTTGACACAAAATTTGATGGCTCTAGCCCAAAAAATGTGAAAACTATAGGCGTTTCCAATTTCATGGAGAAGGGGGATGGGGGCGGAATCAGGGGGCGTGGCATCCACAATTTTGGTGCATATTTTTGGGGAACTTCAATATCTATCTTGCCACAAAATTTGGTGCCTCTAGCCCAAAAAATGTGAAAACTAAAGGCGTTTCCAATTTCAAGGAGCAGGGATGATGGGGGCGGAAGGAGTGGGCGTGGCATCCAAAATTTTGATGCAGTTTTTTCAGGGACTTGACTAGCTATCTGCGTGCAAAATTTGGTAACTCTAGCTGTAAGAATGTGAGAAATATTTGGTTTTATCGGTTTTCAGTTATCGAATTTATCGATTTCCCAGCCTCCTAGTAGGCGTGGCAACCCAATCTTGACACTTTATCTGTACCTTCTATGGATAAACATAATTGCAAAGTTTCAAGTCTCTAGCTTTACGGGTGTCGAAAAAAGTTGCGTTCATACGGACGGACAGACGGACAGACGGACAGACGGACAGACAGACACCATGACGGACATTGCACAAAACCAATATACTATGAGACCTTCGGTATCAAAGTTTTGATGGGGAACGTCAGTACCTATCTTAACACAAAATTTGGTGGCTCTAGCCCAAAAAATGTGAAAACCATAGGCGTTTCCAATTTCATGGAGAAGGGGGGATGGGGGCGGAATTAGGGGGCGTGGCATCCAAGTTTTGATGGGGAACGTTAGTACCTATCTTAACACAAAATTTGGTGGGTCTAGCCCAAAAAATGTGAAAACTATAGTCGTTTCCAATTTCATGGAGAAGAGGGGATGGGGGCGGAATTAGGGGCGTGGCATCCAAAATTTTGATGCATTTTTTTGGGGAACGTCAATATCTATCTTGACACAAAATTTGATGGCTCTAGCCCAAAAAATGTGAAAACTATAGGCGTTTCCAATTTCATGGAGAAGGGGGGATGGGGGCGGAATGTGGGGGCGTGGCTTCCATGTTTTGATGGGGAACGTCAGTACCTATCTTGACAGAAAATTTTGGTGGCTCTAGCCCAAAATATGTGAAAGCTATAGTCGTTTCCAATTTCTTGGTTAAGGGGGGATGGGGGCGGAATCGGGGCGTGGCATCCAAGTTTTGATGGGGAACGTCAGTACCTATCTTGACACAAAATTTGGTGGCTCTAGCCCAAAAAATGTGAAAACTACAGGCGTTTCCAATTTCATGGAGAAGGGGGGATGGGGGCGGAATTAGGGGGCGTGGCATCCAAGTTTTGATGGGGAACGTCAGTACCTATCTTGACACAAAATTTGGTGGCTCTAGCCCAAAAAATGTGAAAACTATAGGTGTTTCCGATTTCATGGAGATGGGGGATGGGGGCGGAATTACTGGCGTGGCATCCAAAATTTTGATGCATTTTTAAGGGGAACGTCAATATCTATCTTGACACAAAATTTGGTGGCTCTAGCCCAAAAAATGTGAAAACTACAGGCGTTTCCAATTTCATGGAGAAGGGGGATGGGGGCGGAATTAGGGGGCGTGGCATCCAAGTTTTGATGGGAACGTCATTACCTATCTTAACACAAAATTTGGTGGCTCTAGCCCAAAAAATGTGAAAACTATAGGCGTTTCCAATTTCATGGAGAAGGGGGATGGGGGCGGAATTAGGGGCGTGGCATCCAAAATTTTGATGCATTTTTTTGGGGAACGTCAATATCTATCTTGACACAAAATTTGGTGGCTCTAGCCCAAAAAATGTGAAAACTATAGGCGTTTCCAATTTCATGGAGAAGGGGGGATGGGGGCGGAATTAGGGGGCGTGGCATCCAATTTTTGATGGGGAACGTCAGTACATATCTTGACACAAAATTTGGTGGCTCTAGCCCAAAAAATGTGAAAACTATAGGTGTTTCCGATTTCATGGAGATGGGGGGATGGGGGCGGAATTACTGGCGTGGCATCCAAAATTTTGATGCATTTTTATGGGGAACGTCAATATCTATCTTGACACAAAATTTGGTGGCTCTAGCCCAAAAAATGTGAAAACTACAGGCGTTTCCAATTTCATGGAGAAGGGGGATGGGGGCGGAATTAGGGGGCGTGGCATCCAAGTTTTGATGGGAACGTCATTACCTATCTTAACACAAAATTTGGTGGCTCTAGCCCAAAAAATGTGAAAACTACAGGCGTTTCCAATTTCATGGAGAAGGGGGATGGGGGCGGAATTAGGGGGCGTGGCATCCAAGTTTTGATGGGAACGTCATTACCTATCTTAACACAAAATTTGGTGGCTCTAGCCCTAAAAATGTGAAAACTATAGGCGTTTCCAATTTCATGGAGAAGGGGGATGGGGGCGGAATTAGGGGCGTGGCATCCAAAATTTTGATGCATTTTTATGGGGAACGTCAATATCTATCTTGACACAAAATTTGGTGGCTCTAGCCCAAAAAATGTGAAAACTATAGTCGTTTCCAATTTCATGGAGAAGTGGGGATGGGGGCGGAATTAGGGGCGTGGCATCCAAAATTTTGATGCATTTTTTTGGGGAACGTCAATATCTATCTTGACACAAAATTTGATGGCTCTAGCCCAAAAAATGTGAAAACTATAGGCGTTTCCAATTTCATGGAGAAGGGGGGATGGGGGCGGAATCAGGGGGCGTGGCATCCACAATTTTGGTGCATATTTTTGGGGAACTTCAATATCTATCTTGCCACAAAATTTGGTGCCTCTAGCCCAAAAAATGTGAAAACTAAAGGCGTTTCCAATTTCAAGGAGCAGGGATGATGGGGGCGGAAGGAGTGGGCGTGGCATCCAAAATTTTGATGCAGTTTTTTCAGGGACATGACTAGCTATCTGCGTGCAAAATTTGGTAACTCTAGCTGTAAGAATGTGAGAAATATTTGGTTTTATCGGTTTTCAGTTATCGAATTTATCGATTTCCCAGCCTCCTAGTAGGCGTGGCAACCCAATCTTGACACTTTATCTGTACCTTCTATGGATAAACATAATTGCAAAGTTTCAAGTCTCTAGCTTTACGGGTGTCGAAAAAAGTTGCGTTCATACGGACGGACAGACGGACAGACAGACACCATGACGGACATTGCACAAAACCAATATACTATGAGACCTTCGGTATCAAAGTTTTGATGGGGAACGTCAGTACCTATCTTAACACAAAATTTGGTGGCTCTAGCCCAAAAAATGTGAAAACCATAGGCGTTTCCAATTTCATGGAGAAGGGGGATGGGGGCGGAATTAAGGGGCGTGGCATCCAAGTTTTGATGGGGAACGTTAGTACCTATCTTAACACAAAATTTGGTGGGTCTAGCCCAAAAAATGTGAAAACTATAGTCGTTTCCAATTTCATGGAGAAGAGGGGATGGGGGCGGAATTAGGGGCGTGGCATCCAAAATTTTGATGCATTTTTTTGGGGAACGTCAATATCTATCTTGACACAAAATTTGATGGCTCTAGCCCAAAAAATGTGAAAACTATAGGCGTTTCCAATTTCATGGAGAAGGGGGGATGGGAGCGGAATCAGGGGGCGTGGCTTCCATGTTTTGATGGGGAACGTCAGTACCTATCTTGACAGAAAATTTTGGTGGCTCTAGCCCAAAAAAATGTGAAAGCTATAGTCGTTTCCAATTTCTTGGTTAAGGGGGGATGGGGGCGGAATCGGGGGCGTGGCATCCAAGTTTTGATGGGGAACGTCAGTACCTATCTTGATACAAAATTTGGTGGCTCTAGCCCAAAAAATGTGAAAACTACAGGCGTTTCCAATTTCATGGAGAAGGGGGGATGGGGGCGGAATTAGGGGCGTGGCATCCAAAATTTTGATGCATTTTTTTGGGGAACGTCAATATCTATCTTGACACCAAATTTGATGGCTCTAGCCCAAAAAATGTGAAAACTATAGGCGTTTCTAATTTCATGGAGAAGGGGGGATGGGGGCGGAATCAGGGGGCGTGGCATCCACAATTTTGGTGCATATTTTTGGGGAACTTCAATATCTATCTTGCCACAAAATTTGGTGCCTCTAGCCCAAAAAATGTGAAAACTAAAGGCGTTTCCAATTTCAAGGAGCAGGGATGATGGGGGCGGAAGGAGTGGGCGTGGCATCCAAAATTTTGATGCAGTTTTTTCAGGGACATGACTAGCTATCTGCGTGCAAAATTTGGTAACTCTAGCTGTAAGAATGTGAGAAATATTTGGTTTTATCGGTTTTCAGTTATCGAATTTATCGATTTCCCAGCCTCCTAGTAGGCGTGGCAACCCAATCTTGACACTTTATCTGTACCTTCTATGGATAAACATAATTGCAAAGTTTCAAGTCTCTAGCTTTACGGGTGTCGAAAAAAGTTGCGTTCATACGGACGGACAGACGGACAGACGGACAGACAGACACCATGACGGACATTGCACAAAACCAATATACTATGAGACCTTCGGTATCAAAGTTTTGATGGGGAACGTCAGTACCTATCTTAACACAAAATTTGGTGGCTCTAGCCCAAAAATGTGAAAACCATAGGCGTTTCCAATTTCATGGAGAAGGGGGGATGGGGGCGGAATTAGGGGGCGTGGCATCCAAGTTTTGATGGGGAACGTTAGTACCTATCTTAACACAAAATTTGGTGGGTCTAGCCCAAAAAATGTGAAAACTATAGTCGTTTCCAATTTCATGGAGAAGAGGGGATGGGGGCGGAATTAGGGGCGTGGCATCCAAAATTTTGATGCATTTTTTTGGGGAACGTCAATATCTATCTTGACACAAAATTTGATGGCTCTAGCCCAAAAAATGTGAAAACTATAGGCGTTTCCAATTTCATGGAGAAGGGGGATGGGGGCGGAATGTGGGGGCGTGGCTTCCATGTTTTGATGGGGAACGTCAGTACCTATCTTGACAGAAAATTTTGGTGGCTCTAGCCCAAAAAATGTGAAAGCTATAGTCGTTTCCAATTTCTTGGTTAAGGGGGGATGGGGGCGGAATCGGGGGCGTGGCATCCAAGTTTTGATGGGGAACGTCAGTACCTATCTTGACACAAAATTTGGTGGCTCTAGCCCAAAAAATGTGAAAACTATAGGTGTTTCCGATTTCATGGAGATGGGGGATGGGGGCGGAATTACTGGCGTGGCATCCAAAATTTTGATGCATTTTTAAGGGGAACGTCAATATCTATCTTGACACAAAATTTGGTGGCTCTAGCCCAAAAAATGTGAAAACTACAGGCGTTTCCAATTTCATGGAGAAGGGGGATGGGGGCGGAATTAGGGGGCGTGGCATCCAAGTTTTGATGGGAACGTCATTACCTATCTTAACACAAAATTTGGTGGCTCTAGCCCAAAAAATGTGAAAACTATAGGCGTTTCCAATTTCATGGAGAAGGGGGATGGGGGCGGAATTAGGGGCGTGGCATCCAAAATTTTGATGCATTTTTTGGGGAACGTCAATATCTATCTTGACACAAAATTTGGTGGCTCTAGCCCAAAAAATGTGAAAACTATAGGCGTTTCCAATTTCATGGAGAAGGGGGGATGGGGGCGGAATTAGGGGGCGTGGCATCCAATTTTTGATGGGGAACGTCAGTACATATCTTGACACAAAATTTGGTGGCTCTAGCCCAAAAAATGTGAAAACTATAGGTGTTTCCGATTTCATGGAGATGGGGGGATGGGGGCGGAATTACTGGCGTGGCATCCAAAATTTTGATGCATTTTTATGGGGAACGTCAATATCTATCTTGACACAAAATTTGGTGGCTCTAGCCCAAAAAATGTGAAAACTACAGGCGTTTCCAATTTCATGGAGAAGGGGGATGGGGGCGGAATTAGGGGGCGTGGCATCCAAGTTTTGATGGGAACGTCATTACCTATCTTAACACAAAATTTGGTGGCTCTAGCCCAAAAAATGTGAAAACTACAGGCGTTTCCAATTTCATGGAGAAGGGGGATGGGGGCGGAATTAGGGGGCGTGGCATCCAAGTTTTGATGGGAACGTCATTACCTATCTTAACACAAAATTTGGTGGCTCTAGCCCTAAAAATGTGAAAACTATAGGCGTTTCCAATTTCATGGAGAAGGGGGATGGGGGCGGAATTAGGGGCGTGGCATCCAAAATTTTGATGCATTTTTATGGGGAACGTCAATATCTATCTTGACACAAAATTTGGTGGCTCTAGCCCAAAAAATGTGAAAACTATAGTCGTTTCCAATTTCATGGAGAAGTGGGGATGGGGGCGGAATTAGGGGCGTGGCATCCAAAATTTTGATGCATTTTTTTGGGGAACGTCAATATCTATCTTGACACAAAATTTGATGGCTCTAGCCCAAAAAAATGTGAAAACTATAGGCGTTTCCAATTTCATGGAGAAGGGGGGATGGGGGCGGAATCAGGGGGCGTGGCATCCACAATTTTGGTGCATATTTTTGGGGAACTTCAATATCTATCTTGCCACAAAATTTGGTGCCTCTAGCCCAAAAAATGTGAAAACTAAAGGCGTTTCCAATTTCAAGGAGCAGGGATGATGGGGGCGGAAGGAGTGGGCGTGGCATCCAAAATTTTGATGCAGTTTTTTCAGGGACATGACTAGCTATCTGCGTGCAAAATTTGGTAACTCTAGCTGTAAGAATGTGAGAAATATTTGGTTTTATCGGTTTTCAGTTATCGAATTTATCGATTTCCCAGCCTCCTAGTAGGCGTGGCAACCCAATCTTGACACTTTATCTGTACCTTCTATGGATAAACATAATTGCAAAGTTTCAAGTCTCTAGCTTTACGGGTGTCGAAAAAAGTTGCGTTCATACGGACGGACAGACGGACAGACAGACACCATGACGGACATTGCACAAAACCAATATACTATGAGACCTTCGGTATCAAAGTTTTGATGGGGAACGTCAGTACCTATCTTAACACAAAATTTGGTGGCTCTAGCCCAAAAAATGTGAAAACCATAGGCGTTTCCAATTTCATGGAGAAGGGGGGATGGGGGCGGAATTAGGGGGCGTGGCATCCAAGTTTTGATGGGGAACGTTAGTACCTATCTTAACACAAAATTTGGTGGGTCTAGCCCAAAAAATGTGAAAACTATAGTCGTTTCCAATTTCATGGAGAAGAGGGGATGGGGGCGGAATTAGGGGCGTGGCATCCAAAATTTTGATGCATTTTTTTGGGGAACGTCAATATCTATCTTGACACAAAATTTGATGGCTCTAGCCCAAAAAATGTGAAAACTATAGGCGTTTCCAATTTCATGGAGAAGGGGGGATGGGGGCGGAATGTGGGGGCGTGGCTTCCATGTTTTGATGGGGAACGTCAGTACCTATCTTGACAGAAAATTTTGGTGGCTCTAGCCCAAAAAATGTGAAAGCTATAGTCGTTTCCAATTTCTTGGTTAAGGGGGATGGGGGCGGAATCGGGGGCGTGGCATCCAAGTTTTGATGGGGAACGTCAGTACCTATCTTGATACAAAATTTGGTGGCTCTAGCCCAAAAAATGTGAAAACTACAGGCGTTTCCAATTTCATGGAGAAGGGGGATGGGGGCGGAATTAGGGGGCGTGGCATCCAAGTTTTGATGGGGAACGTCAGTACCTATCTTAACACAAAATTTGGTGGCTCTAGCCCAAAAAATGTGAAAACTATAGGCGTTTCCAATTTCATGGAGAAGGGGGATGGGGGCGGAATTAGGGGCGTGGCATCCAAAATTTTGATGCATTTTTTTGGGGAACGTCAATATCTATCTTGACACAAAATTTGGTGGCTCTAGCCCAAAAAATGTGAAAACTATAGGCGTTTCCAATTTCATGGAGAAGGGGGGATGGGGGCGGAATTAGGGGGCGTGGCATCCAATTTTTGATGGGGAACGTCAGTACATATCTTGACACAAAATTTGGTGGCTCTAGCCCAAAAAATGTGAAAACTATAGGTGTTTCCGATTTCATGGAGATGGGGGGATGGGGGCGGAATTACTGGCGTGGCATCCAAAATTTTGATGCATTTTTATGGGGAACGTCAATATCTATCTTGACACAAAATTTGGTGGCTCTAGCCCAAAAAATGTGAAAACTATAGTTGTTTCCAATTTCATGGAGAAGTGGGGATGGGGGCGGAATTAGGGGCGTGGCATCCAAAATTTTGATGCATTTTTTTGGGGAACGTCAATATCTATCTTGACACAAAATTTGATGGCTCTAGCCCAAAAAATGTGAAAACTATAGGCGTTTCCAATTTCATGGAGAAGGGGGGATGGGGGCGGAATCAGGGGGCGTGGCATCCACAATTTTGGTGCATATTTTTGGGGAACTTCAATATCTATCTTGCCACAAAATTTGGTGCCTCTAGCCCAAAAAATGTGAAAACTAAAGGCGTTTCCAATTTCAAGGAGCAGGGATGATGGGGGCGGAAGGAGTGGGCGTGGCATCCAAAATTTTGATGCAGTTTTTTCAGGGACATGACTAGCTATCTGCGTGCAAAATTTGGTAACTCTAGCTGTAAGAATGTGAGAAATATTTGGTTTTATCGGTTTTCAGTTATCGAATTTATCGATTTCCCAGCCTCCTAGTAGGCGTGGCAACCCAATCTTGACACTTTATCTGTACCTTCTATGGATAAACATAATTGCAAAGTTTCAAATCTCTAGCTTTACGGGTGTCGAAAAAAGTTGCGTTCATACGGACGGACAGACGGACAGACGGACAGACAGACACCATGACGGACATTGCACAAAACCAATATACTATGAGACCTTCGGTATCAAAGTATAAAAAGTTAACAGTTACGAAAAAATTTTTTTTTCTACACTAATTAAATTTTCTGCTTCGTTGGTAGAAAGATAGAAGGCAACATCTACCAAAGATCTGCATCAAAATTTTGGATGCCACGCCCACCCAAGCCACCCGCCTTATAAAATCGGAATCGGCTACATCTCTAACAGATTTTGAGCTTGAGCCACCAAACTTTTTATGAATATAAATGGTGACAGTTAAAAACATTTGATTCAAAAATTTAGATGCCACGCCTACCTCTGCCGCCCACCTTTTAAATTTGGGAGTTAAGTTATCTTCCACAGTTTTTGAGCTAAAGTCACCAAATTTGGTAACATGATAGCTGGCGATGTTTACCACATGGCCCACTCCCTTCGCCCCTGCATTCTCCCTTATCAACCGTTCTTTTACTGGTATCAAAGTATTCCGCAGTCGGTTGCGTCCGACTGCAACGTTTTTACTTATTTTAGTTTATCATCGTGTGCTAACTGAATAGTAGGTTCATCTAATAACTGTAGATTTCTCAGCACCTGATATTGTGAACCATGAGTTATCATATCCAAGCCATACAATGCGTGATAAGGGGAAACCCCAATACTGGAATGATACCCGTTTCTTAATGCACAACTAATAGCATGAACCTGTAAATCCCATTCACTCTGATCAGACCCAACATATGCTCTTATAGCTGAAATTAATTACCTGTTAACCCTTTCTGATGCATTTGACTGAAGTGAATATACAGCGGTATACGTATGCTTGACCCCAAACGTAGTCAGAAACGCATTAAACTCTTTCGCTTTGAACTGTGCACCATTATCACTAAATAAAACTTCTGGTACTCCGTATACATCGAATATTTGATCCTCTAAAAACTTTTGAATACACTTGCTAGTAAACTTCTTAAGCGGGTGAAGCCAATGAAATTTAGAAAAATGGTCCAGAACTATTAACAATCCTATGTTCCCTTGTTTGCTCCTAGGATAAGGTCCTAATATGTCAATGTAGAGACGTTGAAACGGACTTGAGGAGTCTGCTTTCGCTCCCATTGGTGGTTTTAGCATCCTTTTTTGTGCTTTTGTACCTTTACAAACTTCACAAGCCCTAATAAACTCTCGTACTTGCGATACCATTCCCGGCCAGAATAGGTGTCTACGGATCACATCAAAGGTTTTTGTCATTCCCCCATGAGCAAGAACTGATTCATGTGCCCGTTTAATAACTTGAATGGACAATCCCGGCGGAATCCATAATTTCCATGCATTCTGTTCCGATGCTTCGGTGCCATCGAAATGCTCTGTGCGTTTATACACAAAACCATCCAACAGCTTTACATCTGGGTAACTATCTTTGTTCGCATTAACTTTACTTTGCAGCTCCACATATTCGGGACTTTCGAAGTCCGGTCCAAAATTGTCAAACACATCAATCTCCTCCATAAACATTCGCGATAAGGCATCTGGGACGACATTATCTCGGCCTTTCCTATGACTTACTGTGAAACGGTAGCTCTGTAATTTCATCGCCCATCGTGCCAATCTTCCTTTTAATTCTGCTTGCCTCATCAGCCATGTTAAACTAGAGTGGTCTGTAATTACTTCGAATTCTTGCAGCTCTAGGTAACAACGAAATTTCTCTATGCCTAACAGCACTGCTAAGCATTCACGCTCCTTAACACTATAATTGCGTTGAGCCGAATTAAGCTTTCTTGACATAAACGCTATAGGTTGTTCCAAACCTTCCTCAGTTATCTGAACTAATACTGCGCCCACACCCAAGTCACTTGCATCACAATGTAAATAAAACTTTCTACTAAAATCTGGATTCCGGAGTACTGGAGCTGAAGTTAAGATGTTTTTTAGTTTCTCAAAAGCCTCTTGCGCTGCTTCTGTCCATGTAAACTTCGGCTTCTTCGTAAGCAGATCCGTTATAGGTGTTGTTATTGTCGCAAAATTTTCAATAAATCTCCTATACCATCCTACCAATCCTAAAAATCTCCGGACCTGTTTCACGGACTTTGGAACCGGCCAGGCTAACATTGACTCAACCTTGCCTGGATCCGTAGATATGCCTCCACATCCTATAACATAACCCAAATACTTGACTTTCGTTACACAAAAGTGACTTTTGCTTAAATTCAGAGTTAACTTAGCTTTGCGAAATTGTTCGGCTAGTCTAATCAACACTGTCAGATGCGATTCGAAATCTGAAGATACGACACAAAGGTCATCCAAATATCCGAAACAACAATTCTTCAAATCTGCCGGTATAAGTTCATCCATTAATCGAGACATTGTCTGTGGTGCGTTACCTAAACCAAACGGCATAACTACAAACTGGTATAGAGGACGACCTGGAATTGTAAACGCGGCAATCTCTTTAGAAGCTTTAGACAACGGCACTTGGCAATACGCATCTTTGAGATCGATTTTGGATATCAAATTTGCATTGGGTAACCGTGCAAATATGCCATCTATATTAGGTAACGGATATGCATCCTTCCTAGTGCATTCGTTTACTTTTCTTGCATCTAAGCATAATCTTACTTTGCCTGGTCTTATCACCAATCTCATGGGTGAACTCCATGGGCTATTAGAGGTCTCTATCACCCCTAACTCAATCATCCGATCTACCTCCAAATACATCAGTTTTTCTACTGCCGGTGATACCGGATAAAATCTTTGTTTGACTGGTTTCGCATTTCCCACATCAATTTCGTGTTCAATAAGCGAAGTACGACCTAAACCTTGCTCCTCAAAACTAGGAAATAATGATAGAACGGTGTTTAACTGGTTTTGTTGTAAGTCAGTTAAAGGATAAAGGATACTATCCTTGTCGGCTTCATTGCGGTCATACTCAATTGTTGAAATAATTCCTGGTGCTAAACTAAACTCCTTCCAAAAGTCGACTCCCAATATAACTCTTTTATTTATTGACGGAATTACAAAGAATTTAATTGTTTTTATTAGATCCTTATAGGTGACCTCAGTACAAAAGTATCCTAAGACTGGATGCGCCCTACCATCCGCTGTTTTCACCGTTGATGAAATGCGTTGAAATTGTGCATATTTAGGCCAATCTATTGAGGCTAAACCCGAACCCACACAACTTATATTCGCTCCTGTGTCAGTAATCCCTCTTCACAAAAATCTAAAAACTTCACTTCAGCATATAATCTGCCATCAGTGGCTGAATTTACGACTGAAGAGATCAGCAACTTTTTGGTTTTTCGAATACCGCGGTAAAAATCACGTATCCGTCGCGTTGAACGTTTCGAAGCTCTCACCGACTTTCCTAATTCTTTATCTTTAAATATTCTTTCCGTAGCTTGCATATATGAGCGTAAGCGCTCGTGAAAAGGACGAATTGTACATAATTTGAGAGATTTAACTACCTCCTGAAAAATCTCAGTTTTCGGTGTTAAATAAGACACATCCGGTGCTTCTAAAACTGGCTCTTTTGAACCAGCTAACTTTTTATAGCTGCTGATTTCGTCTACTGTTTCGGGACCACTTGACGCTGATTGCCAAATGGACCCACCTGGGAGTTTTCCGCTCGTTTTGCAAGGCATACTGAACAAGTTGGTTTGTAGACTTTCTTTGCGCCACATCCGTAGCAAAAAATTTTCCGTTCCTGCAAACACATATCCCAGCCATAAACTTCTTCGTCACAATTCCAACATCTGTATACTCGTCTTGGGGCTTGAATTGACTCTACTTCAGCATTGGGATCCTCAAAACATTCTTCCGTTAGAGCTGCAACTACTAGCTTTGGAATATTTGTACTATTGAAAGCTTTTCCTACCCTCTTTACTTGGTTGTCTTGCAATAAGTTTTCTCTCATTTGGATAGTTTTTCTGAGATGCGCAACGGAATTTATTCGAACATACAAAAGTTCTTGCCTTATCTCAAATAACAGATTTCTAGTTAGCATTTCCAAAAGTTGAGCTTCTTCTATCGGTACCGACATACGAGATGCTATCACCATGATTGCATCATAAAAAGATTCAAATTATTCATTATTCAATTGTTTTCTCGCTCGAATATCTTCAAGAACATCAAAATCGTTCGTATAGTTTGTATACTGTCGTTGTAAACTCACTCCATACAAATCTAGGGGAGTCTCGACGATAACGCCAATACCATTCCCTAAATTATTCAAATTATTCATTATTCAATTGTTTTCTCGCTCGAATATCTTCAAGAACATCAAAATCGTTCGTATAGTTTGTATACTGTCGTTGTAATGCAACGCTAAACTCACTCCATACAAATCTAGGGGAGTCTCGACGGTAACGCCAATACCATTCCCTAGCTTTTCCCACCAATAAAACATGTATGTTTTTACATAATGCCTCAAAGTCGTAATCTAAGCAATCTTCGGTTAGTGAGCGAATTCTATATACAAATTCTTCTACCGTTATCCCTTTTGTTGAACCATCGAATTTAAGATTCCAACTGTGCATAATCTGTGCGACTTTATCCGGCTGAATACGACTGCTTCGACCAAATCCTCTATCTACCGATGGACTTACTCTAGGTTGGTGTGTATCCAACTCATGAGCTGCACTTGTTTGTACTCGGTCCTGTATGTTCATGTCGCTCAATCTACGAGTAATGATACTATCCATTTGCTCAAATATCCTGTCATAATCAATTTCAGAGGAGCGTGCGTTTAAACCAACTCGTGAGCCCGAATGCATCTCATACTGTCTATGTCTAGCTGGTGCGTTAACAGTTCTTTTTGGTCTCCCTGTTTTCTTTGCACTGGGCCGTTCAGTGTTTTCTGTATTAAATACCTTCGAAACAGCTCCTGCTTCTGTATTTTGATCATTTCTATTTCTGTTTTTAGACTTTGTCGTTGCCCTTGTATTATGTAGCTTGCTTACTGCTCCTGTAGAGATTTTGTCTACTTCTATATTCGCTTCTTCTTGTCTACCTAATACCAACTCTTCAATTTTCGCCACTTGTTTACATTGCGGACATTGGTTATATCCAGTCCCGAATGCAACTTTCATGAAAAATATGGTTGCACCCCGTTTTCAGAACCTGTTCTTGTAGTCCTACCAACGGTCTTTCACAAATGCTACACACCGCCATAGGTGGTGCATTAACTGTCTCCGGAATGCGTAAATCTCCTTCACTCCTAGTTAACCCCATTATTTTCCTTTTATTTTATTTCGTTTTTTTTTTTTATTTTTTTGTTTTATGACTGTTTCTGTTTCCCTTCTAGTAAATAATTGCATTAATTTCTTATATATAACAATTGCGTATGCGCAATTTCTTGTGTACCTGTTTATAAACCAAAATAATATTGTTTACTAACTCTTTCCCAATTACCACTCCTTGTACAAAATTTTTTTCTGACAATCTCTATTATACATCTAGCTGCGGTTATTATCCCAGTCTAAGCCAAAAACAATAAAATTCCTTTCAGTAGATCTAATTAATAAAGTCTGTTAGAACAAGACAAAAATGAAAACCACTATTACTTTTCCGAAGATAATGTCAACAATTAACTTTGGACGTTGTCGCGGCCTAGCCTCAAGCAACGTATTCCTAAAGCTATTGCTTGCTAAGTTCTAAGGTAACAATTCACAAAATACTTTTAGTTACTTATGAACAAACTTGCGCGGACTGTGTTGTGGCTTCAGCCTCAATGCACAGTAATTCCAGCAACTCGTTTGAACAACCTAACTTTAACGAACAACAATTTCAATACATGGCAAAAATATAACCTTCACCACTGCAGTGCACTGGCGGAAAATATAGCTTTCCACATAAGTCAAACAATATAACTTTCCACACCGGCCAAAAATGTACCTTTCTATTCAGATCCCACGATCTGAGCGGCAAAAATATTGATATAATATAGATTATTCCCCACAAGCCACACGTTCTGGGCGCCAAAAATAAATATTAATAATAATATTATTGTTTATTACTGTAACGGACAATCGTCGCTCTAACCATTAACTCGGTTAGGCAATCCATGCCGTTTGTGTGGATATCGTTTCCTATTGAGATTCGGGATTCGGATTTCCTGATCACGGCTAGCAAAAACAGTCTCCGCGGGGTTCGTTGAACCTTAATAGTAAGACCGCACACAAAATCCAGCGGTTATTATTATTGTATTCATTTAAATTTATAAGAAATCCGAGAGCCTGACATCTATACATATAACACTAACTGACTGGGAGCGGGTTGGAAATCGGACACGCTTACGCCGGGGTTTTCTGATTTTTGTTAAACTGCCGATGTTGTCGCAGTCTGGCTCTGAACCCACCCTTCCTTGAGTTTTTATAATGCCATCCTTAATTGAAAAACTCCCAACCCAAATTCATGCAATCATCTATCTATCCAGGAAAATTCAAAAAAAATTATAATTGTTTCTATTTATTCATTAAACGTAATTAAATTCACAACAGAAATCGCAAAAAAATTTTTTTTCATACTACTTTCAGCATAATTATTTTTTTTCCTTAAAGAAAAGGATTTAATAATTGTTCATCAACAAATAGTATGCATAAAAAAAATCTACTAATAAAGAAAACAAAAACACTCGGTTTTCATGCATACCTACCATGACCTACCACTAAAAAATAAATTTCAAAAAAATATTTTTTTTTTCAGTCCATTATAGAACTAAACAAAAATTTTTTTTCCAGTGTATTGTCTAAATTTGGAATACGACTTAATAATATTAACAATAGGTGATCATAAAAAAAATTTTAATTTTAGTTAGCTACTCTAAAGTGCCTCATAATTTGTCTCAGTGTAGCTAGTTTTGGTTTTGGTACTACACCAGTACTGTTTTCAGTTTGTCTATACGCACATGCCACTAAAAGCTTTGCTTCGACGAAGCCAACTTCAAAACGTTAAACTCAACCCAAAACAAAAAAAAGTTGACAGTTACGAAAAAAAATTGCTGCCTGCATCTTTCTTGGTAACTCAACTGTCGCCTACCCTGACTTGCCACTATTAAGGTGGTTCATTTATTTTTTTCTTCTTTCAGGTTTCTTCTTCTTGCACCTTTTCTCTCACTTCATAATACTTTTACTTCCGTAGTAATTTATCAGTAATTTATATCTAAAAATAAAATTTTATAATCTTATATTTTTTTCCTCTGCCTTAACTAAATATAGTCGCTAGTCGTTACGACTAAAAAAAAAAAAATTCCCTGTTCTCTTCTTTCCTATGCTATTCTTATTCACTGCTTCAATTGTAATTTTTTTTTCTACACTAATTAAATTTTCTGCTTCTTTTTATACTTTGATACCGAAGGTCTCATAGTAAATTGGTTTTGTGCAATGTCCGTCGTGGTGTCTGTCCGCCTGTCTGTCTGTCCGTATGAACGCAACTTTTTTCGACACCCGTAAAGCTAGAGACTTGAAACTTTGCAATTATGTTTGTCTATAGGCGAGACAGATAAAGTGTCAAGATTGGGGTGCCACGCCTACTAGGAGGCTGGGAAATCGATAAATTCGATAACAGAAAACCGATAAAACCAAATATTTCTCACATTCTTACAGATAGAGTTACCAAATTTTGCACGCAGATAGCAAGTCATGTCCCTGAAAAAACTGCATTAAAATTTTGGATCCCACGCCCACTCCTTCCGCCCCCATCATCCCTGCTCCTTGAAATTGGAAACGCATCAAAAAAATGCATTAACATTTTGGATGCCACGCCCCCTGATTCCGCCCCCATCCCCTCTTCACCATGAAATTTGAAACGTCTATAGTTTTTACATTTTTTGGGCAAGAGATACCAAATTTTGTGTCAAGATAGGTCCTGGCGTTCCCCATGAAAACTTGGGTGCCACGCACCCCACACCAAATTTTGTGTGAAGATAGATATTAAAGTAACCCAAAAAAATGCATCAAAGTTTTAGATGCCTAGCCCCCTGATTCCCCCCCCTCCACCCATTCTACTTGTAATTGGAAACGCCTATAGTTTTCACATTTTTCGAGCTAGAGTCACCAAATTTGGTAGGAGGATATATGGTGACATTTAGAAAAGGTCTGCATTAAAAATTAGGATGCCACGCCCACCTCTGCCGCCCACCATTTATATCTCTATCTCTCGATATCTCTTATAGTTTTTAAGCTGGAGCCCGTAAATTGGATAGAAAGATAGAAGGCAGCATCTACCAAAGATCTGCATCAAAATTTTGGATGCCACGCCCACCTAAGCCACCCGCCTTATAAAAATGGAATCGGCTATATCTTTAACAGTTTTTGAGCTAGAGCCACCAAACTTGGTAGGCAGATAGATAGTGACAGTTAAAAACATTTGATTCAAAAATTTAGATGCCACGCCTACCTCTGCCGCCCACCTTTTACATTTTGAAGTTAAGTTATCTTCCACAGCTTTTGAGAAAAAGTCACCAAATTTGGTAACATGATAGCTGGCGATGTTTACCACATGGGCCACTCCCTTCGCCCCTGCATTCCCCCTTATCAACAGTTCTTTTACTGGTATCAAAGTATTCCGCAGTCGGTTGCGTCCGACTGCAACGTTTTTACTTGTTTTTTTCTGCTATTATTCACAACACTTTATTTTTAATTTTTATTATTTTTTTTGTTCACCAGCAAAAAATAAATACAAATATATATATATGGATTTATGGTTTACTCACCCCTCCGCTTCAACGATGAAGGCCTTCTCGCTGTGCGAGGTGTTGTTGTTGTTGAGCAATTGTCGCTATGTAGATTGCAGGTTTAATGATTATATTTATATTTATTTGTTGCGGCGTTTAGTGTTTAACTATTGTAACTAGCTTTTGTTTTCACTTCTTTAACCACTTGCTTTCAGATATTACCGTTTGAGGGTTCTTTTCCCCTATGCTTTTGCTTTCTTTTATGACACTAAATTTTTCTTATTTTTTCCTTTCACTGACTTGTGCGGCATTTGGCTGATTTGGTGCTATTAATCTCCTCCTGCTTTTTCTCTTGTTCTTCAATAGATTTCACTACACACACTGAGATGCCCATGAGACGTTTTTAAGACTTTTCAGATCACTAAAAATAATGTAACAAACTGAGAGCGGTCGGGGGGGACAATTATTTCGAAATTGTTTTTAGCTTTTGCGATTAACTTATTTGTTCACTTTTCGTTTTTTTTTTCGGGTTTGACACTGAGCCCTTTTCGGGCATCTAACTTGCGCGGCGAAGTTTTTGCATAGCACTGATTGCGTTTTGAACTTTTTTCCCCCGCTTGTTGCACTTTATACTCCTCCTTGCATGTGTTGGTTCGCTTATCGTTGATCGCTTTTGTTTTGTCTGCGCTGCTTTTGGTTGGTTTTCTGCGATAATGCAGCGCAAGACCAAAAATGCGAGCTTTTAGCCTGCACTGTGGCAAATTTCGCTGCATAATAAAAAAAGGTTTTTTCTCTGTTAGCCTAAGCCAAAAAGACATGCCCAAACGAAGGCAAATATTAATGCTTACCCAAAAATTTTGGCTGCAAGAGGGTTAGATCCGTTTTTTTTCGATTTTTTTTCCGCAAAAAAATAGAACTAGCTTTTAATTAGCTTTAGCATTCGTTGTTGAGAGTGATTTTTAAATACTTGACTGGAGATGAACTTCATAGATATATATATAGTTTTTATATATCTATATGGCACAAACGTGCTCCGAAGGTTATGTCCAATCACACAAAAAAACAAGTAAAACGTTGCAGTCGGCCTCAACCAACTGCGGAATACTTTGATACCAGTAAAATAACGGTTGATAAGGGGGAATGCAGGGGCGAAGGGAGTGGCCCATGTGGTAAACATCGCCAGCTATCATGTTACCAAATTTGGTGACTTTAGCTCAAAAACTGTGGAAGATAACTTAACTCCCAAATTTGAAACGTGGGCGGCAGAGGTAGGCGTGGAATCCAAATTTTTGAATCAAATGTTTTTAACTGTCACCATTTATATTCATTAAAAGTTTGGTTGCTCAAGCTCAAAATCTGTTAGAGATGTAGATTTTGATGCAGATCTTTGGTAGATGTTGCCTTCTATCTTTCTACCTAATTTACGGGCTTTAGCTTAAAAACTGTAAGAGATATCGAGAGATAGAGATATAAATGGTGGGCGGCAGAGGTGGGCGTGGCATCCTAATTTTTAATGCAGACCTTTTCTAAATGTCACAATATATCCTCCTACCAAATTTGGTGACTCTAGCTCGAAAAATGTGAAAACTATACAAGTAGAATGGGTGGAGGGGGGGGAATCAGGGGGCTAGGCATCTAAAACTTTGATGCATTTTTTTGGGTTACTTTAATATCTATCTTCACATAAAGTTTGGTGGCTCTAGCCCAAAAAATGTGAAAACGATAGGCGTCTCCAATTTCTTGGAGAAGGGGGGATGTGGGCGGCATCAGGGGGCGTGGCATCCAAAATTTTAATGCAGTTTTTTCAAGGACATGACTAGCTATCTGCGTGCAAAATTTGGTACTTCTAGCCGCAGGAATGTGAGAAATATATGGTTTTATCGGTTTTTAGTTATCGAATTTATCGATTTCCCAGCCTTCTAGTAGGCGTGGCACCCCAATCTTGACACTTTATCTGCCGCGCCTATAGACAAACATAATTGCAAAGTTTCAAGTCTCTAGCTTTACGGGTGTCGAAAAAAGTTGCGTTCATACGGACGGACAGACGGACACCATGAGGGACATTGCACAAAACCAATATACTATGAGACCTTGGGTATCAAAGTATAAAAATCGTAAAGTGTCTCCTGCTGCGTCTGTCCAAATCGAAAAGATCGAATCGCGTCTGCATAGCTCCTTTTATACCCCCATTAAGCGGATGTAACCAACTGTCAACTTGCCAAAACTCTCTTGAAATTGAACTCACCACTACCAGGGCGGCAATTTTCGTTCAGTGCAACGATGCATTCCCCACCGATCAATAACGATTTTGCGCCACGCATGCATTTTTATACTTTGATACCGAAGGTCTCATAGTATATTGGTTTTGTGCAATGTCCGTCATGGTGTCTGTCTGTCCGTCTGTCCGTCCGTATGAACGCAACTTTTTTCGACACCCGTAAAGCTAGAGACTTGAAACTTTGCAATTATGTTTATCCATAGAAGGTACAGATAAAGTGTCAAGATTGGGTTGCCACGCCTACTAGGAGGCTGGGAAATCGATAAATTCGATAACTGAAAACCGATAAAACCAAATATTTCTCACATTCTTACAGCTAGAGTTACCAAATTTTGCACGCAGATAGCTAGTCATGTCCCTGAAAAACTGCATCAAAATTTTGGATGCCACGCCCACTCCTTCCGCCCCCATCATCCCTGCTCCTTGAAATTGGAAACGCCTTTAGTTTTCACATTTTTTGGGCTAGAGGCACCAAATTTTGTGGCAAGATAGATATTGACGTTCCCCAAAAATATGCACCAAAATTGTGGATGCCACGCCCCCTGATTCCGCCCCCATCCCCCTTCTCCATGAAATTGGAAACGCCTATAGTTTTCACATTTTTTTGGGCTAGAGGCACCAAATTTTGTGTCAAGATAGATATTGAAGTTCCCCAAAAAAATGCATCAAAATTTTGGATGCCACGACCCCTGATTCCGCCCCCATCCCCCCTTCTCCATGAAATTGGAAACGCCTATAGTTTTCACATTTTTTGGGCTAGAGCCACCAAATTTTGTGTCAAGATAGATATTGACGTTCCCCAAAAAAATGCATCAAAATTTTGGATGCCACGCCCCTAATTCCGCCCCCATCCCCACTTCTCCATGAAATTGGAAACGACTATAGTTTTCACATTTTTTGGGCTAGAGCCACCAAATTTTGTGTCAAGATAGATATTGACGTTCCCCATAAAAATGCATCAAAATTTTGGATGCCACGCCAGTAATTCCGCCCCCAGCCCCCCATCTCCATGAAATCGGAAACACCTATAGTTTTCACATTTTTGGGCTAGAGCCACCAAATTTTGTGTCAAGATAGGTACTGACGTTCCCCATCAAAAATTGGATGCCACGCCCCCTAATTCCGCCCCCATCCCCCCTTCTCCATGAAATTGGAAACGCCTATAGTTTTCACATTTTTTGGGCTAGAGCCACCAAATTTTGTGTCAAGATAGATATTGACGTTCCCCAAAAAAATGCATCAAAATTTTGGATGCCACGCCCCTAATTCCGCCCCCATCCCCCCTTCTCCATGAAATTGGAAACGCCTATAGTTTTCACATTTTTTGGGCTAGAAGCCACCAAATTTTGTGTTAAGATAGGTACTGACGTTCCCCATAAAAACTTGGATGCCACGCCCCCTAATTCCGCCCCCATCCCCCTTCTCCATGAAATTGGAAACGCCTGTAGTTTTCACATTTTTAGGGCTAGAGCCACCAAATTTTGTATCAAGATAGGTACTGACGTTCCCCATCAAAACTTGTATGCCACGCCCCCGATTCCGCCCCCATCCCCCTTAACCAAGAAATTGGAAACGACTATAGCTTTCACATTTTTTGGGCTAGAGCCACCAAAATTTTCTGTCAAGATAGGTACTGACGTTCCCCATCAAAACATGGAAGCCACGCCCCCTGATTCCGCCCCCATCCCCCTTCTCCATGAAATTGGAAACGCCTATAGTTTTCACATTTTTTGGGCTAGAGCCATCAAATTTTGTGTCAAGATAGATATTGACGTTCCCCAAAAAAATGCATCAAAATTTTGGATGCCACGCCCCTAATTCCGCCCCCATCCCCCCTTCTCCATGAAATTGGAAACGACTATAGTTTTCACATTTTTTGGGCTAGAGCCACCAAATTTTGTGTTAAGATAGGTACTGACGTTCCCCATCAAAACTTGGATGCCACGCCCCCTAATTCCGCCCCCATCCCCCCTTCTCCATGAAATTGGAAACGACTATAGTTTTCACATTTTTTGGGCTAGAGCCACCAAATTTTGTGTTAAGATAGGTACTGACGTTCCCCATCAAAACTTGGATGCCACGCCCCCTAAATCCGCCCCCATCCCCCTTCTCCATGAAATTGGAAACGCCTATAGTTTTCACATTTTTTGGGCTAGAGCCACCAAATTTTGTATCAAGATAGGTACTGACGTTCCTCATCAAAACTTGGATGCCACGCCCCCGATTCCGCCCCCACCCCCCGCCGATGTCAAAACGGTTATGCGAGTATCTTCCACATTTTTTGAACTAGAGTCACCAAATTTGGTAGGAAGATATATGGTGACATCTACAAAAGATCTGCATGAAAAATTTGGATGCCACGCCCACCTCTGCCGCCCACTATTTAAAATCGGAAATTTCGATATCTCTTATAGTTTTTAAGCTAGAGCCCTTAAATTGGGTAGAAAGATAGAATGCAGCATCTACCAAAGATGTGCATCAAAATTTTGGATGCCACGCCCACCTAAGCCACCCGCCTTATAAAATCGGAATCGGCTATATCTCTAAGAGTTTTTGAGCTAGAGCCACCAAACTTGGTAGGCAGATAGATAGTGACAGTTAAAAACATTTGATTCAAAAATTTAGATGCCACGCCTACCTCTGCCGCCCACCTTTTAAATTTGGGAGTTGAGTTATCTTCCACAGCTTTTGAGCTAAAGTCACCAAATTTGGTAACATGATAGCTGGCGATGTTTACCACATGGCCCACTCCCTTCGCCCCTGCATTCTCCCTTATCAACCGTTCTTTTACTGGTATCAAAGTATTCCGCAGTCGGTTGCGTCCGACTGCAACGTTTTTACTTGTTTAAATACACGTATGTGATAAAAATTGTGTTTTATTTCCCTTTATGTTAATTATTTTTTTCTTGTTTCAAATTTCCCTGTGCCCCTTACAATAGTCTATCTTATTCAAAACTATTGCTTTGAACTCCAAATCTGAACTGCTTCTCAATCGTTCTTGCTGCGCAGAGCAAACCTCGGTTGAGAGCTTTTCTTATGATCAAATCTTTTAAGCTTTGTTCGTTTTAAGCTTTCTTTCAAAAAGTGCCAATTCGGCGATCTCACGCTTGTGGCGTGAATTTAGAAATATGTTTATGTTTTATGTTTATGTCCAGTTTGCTTGTGGCGTGATGCATGATTAGAAATATTCTTATGTTTAATGTTTATGTCTAGCTCGTTTCCTGTGTTAGGATTTTAGGGTGTAATGTGATATTTAATTGTTGGGGTGCGTGCTTATGTGTAACATATTTGAGATATGAATATGTGTGCATATTGGATATCTTACTCGCCCACACTAAAAAAATTTGCGTTACGTTAGACTGCTCCTATCTTGGGATACAGTGCGGGTTGATCTTGTTTGACTATTGGTCTATTTGGACTATTGGACTATTTGATCATTGATTATTTCTTGTTCTTTAGGTTTTCTATACTTAACAATAAGTGTTCTGGGTAAACTTTTGAACTTATAAATTAAGTACAATAATATGCTTAATATGGTAATGGTTAATGATGTCAATGTTATTATTTGGAATGTATTATAATATTTTGTATGTTCCAAAATTAATTCCTTAGTTTGAATATATGACAATGGTTCGAGTTTTGTTACGTTATTACTGACATAAATGTTTTGTGTAAAATCTAGTCTTGAATTAGATATTGATATCTCGTTAATTTGTATTTCACAATTATTGATTATTATAATATTGTTTCCTTTTATCTTAATTTCATTATTCATACAATTTCGATTTACAATTGATTCTGGTAAATTCCATGTTACGATTATGTTTGGTTCTATATAATTTGTTTGAAAACTTTTAATTGTTTTGGTATATTTACATTCGGTTTTGATTTGCTTTACAATGCCTACTATGCAATTATTCAATATTTGTTTTTTATACTTTGATACCGAAGGTCTCATAGTATATTGGTTTTGTGCAATGTCCGTCATGGTGTCCGTCTGTCCGGCTGTCCGTATGAACGCAACTTTTTTCGACACCCGTAAAGCTAGAGACTTGAAACTTTGCAATTATGTTTGTCTATAGGCGAGACAGATAAAGTGTCAAGATTGGGGTGCCACGCCTACTAGGAGGCTGGGAAATCGATAGCTAGAGTTACCAAATTTTGCACGCAGATAGCTAGTCATGTCCTTGAAAAAACTGCATCAAAATTTTGGATGCCACGCCCCCTGATTCCGCTCCCATCCCCCCTTCTCCATGAAATTGGAAACACCTATAGTTTTCACATTTTTTGGGCTAGAGCCATCAAATTTTGTGTCAAGATAGGTACTGACGTTCCCCATCAAAACTTGGATGCCACGCCCCCTGATTCCGCCCCAATCCCCCCTTCTCCAAGAAATTGGAAACGCCTGTAGTTTTCACATTTTTTGTGCTAGAGCCACCAAATTTTGTGTGAAGATAGATATTGACGTTCCCCAAAAAAATGCATCAAAATTTTGGATGCCACGCCCACCTAAGCCACCCGCCTTATAAAATCGGAATCGGCTATATCTTTAACAGTTTTTGTGCTAGAGCCACCAAATTTTGTGTGAAGATAGATATTGACGTTCCCCAAAAAAATGCATCAAAATTTTGGATGCCACGCCTACCTAAGCCACCCGCCTTATAAAATCGGAATCGGCTATATCTTGTGAGGTAGCATTCTGCTACCTCACAAAAGCTGCCAGCTTTACGTCGTGAGGCGCGCTCAGTAGTGTTGCGCAGTTGCGAGAGCGCCTCCACGACAAAAGCTCGATCGTTGCGCAAAGTGAGCCAAACGACGCACTTTTACTCACGGGTGTTGGCATTACCCAACACTATGCCGACCGGCTGGATGATTTGGCAAAAATTGAGAAGACGAGGAAGAAGGTTTTCGACGCGCCGCGAGAGAGAACGTTTTATGCGCCCCGGTGGCAACAACAACAGCAGTGAAGCGCCACCGCCACGGCAAAAACACCACCAGCAACGGTCATAGCATCGCCCCGGCAGCCACAACAACAACAACGGAAGCAGCATCGCAGCAAGAACAACGACAGCAACGACCACGACAGCCCCAGCGGCAGCAACAACAGCAGCGAAGCGCAGCAGCCACGGCAACAGCAACAACCACAGCAACGGGCACCGCGGCCCTGGCCACAACAACAACAACAGCGACTGCAGCTTATAGCAGCAACAACAACAACAGCGACTGCAGCTTATAGCAGCAACAACAACAGCCACGGCAACAGCAACAACCACAGCAACGGTCACCGCAGCCCTGGCCACAACAACAACAACAGCGACTGCAGCTTATAGCAGCAACAACAACAGCCACGGCAACAACAACAACCACAGCCACGGTCAACAGCAACGACCACGACGGCCCCAGCGGCAGCAACAACAGCAGCGAAGCGACTGCAGCTTATAGCAGCAACAACAAATAGCCCCGGCCACAACAACAACCACGGCAAGCTACAACAGCTGTGGCCCCCTACAACGACAGGAGTGACAACCACGAAACCCCGGAGCGGCAACAGCGGCAGCAGAAAAGTGCAAGTGCAAGTGCAAGTGGCGGTGTAAGAGCATACGCACACACCGGCATACACACACCCACACACCCCGCTACACACACACACATACCTACTACACTCAACGTACACACACCACCGGCACGCAGACACAGAGGCACAGGCGGTATACACACACACTCACACACACCCACACACACACACACGTACGGTGAGGGGTAAGTTGGCCCATGGCCACCACAACGATGTAGCGGTACCTCGTACCTTTTCTTCCCCCCTCCCTAATATGAATACAATAAAGAGACATATGATCTGTAGTATAAAATAAATCAATGTTCAAGTGTGTGTTTTCTTTGTGTTGTCTCGCACTCCCCTTCGCCCACCCTTCTTTTCAGCGGGTAGTCGAAGCCTCGGGCTTCGGGTCGCCTCACCGTACGGCCCACACGGGTCGGACATGAGGGGCGGGATAGCGAATCTTCCGGGTCTTACCCTAGATTCTGCGATGCCTGCTCCTTGGTCTAGATCCGTGTGTAGCGACAACCGGGTAATACCCGCGCGTTGCAGCTGTAGCGGGCTTGGGGGAAGTAGTTTGCAGACGCATTCCGGGTATTACCCTGTGCGCCGCAGATCTTCAGCTGGGCCCTCTACACGCGTCTAACGACGCGGCCGGTGAGCACGAGCGAGGTGGGTGGGGCCAGGTGGGCTGCTGGAAAGGCTTCCGGGTTTTACCCTGGCCTGACCCGCTGCACGCTTTGCCTCTCACCCCCTTCGTGTCCCGGCTGCTGGCCCAAGGAAAGGCAGTCAGGCTCCAGCCACCAAGGTGGACAGTCAATCAGCAGTACGAAACGCGAATTATCCTTACGAAGGATAATAAAGCCAAAAGAATAATCATAATAAATAAATAATCCACATCCTTACGAAGGATAATAAAGTAAAGAAAAACCCTAAAATCTGGAAACATGGTCGCGGTAAGTTGGGTGTACTACCGACGCAAGGAAGAACTGGTATTCCTGGCAAGCGAGTTCGGGCTAGATGCCGAAGGGTCCGTCACGGAGCTAAGGAGCAGGGTGGCTAGCTTCGTCAGCAGGAGCGAGCACCCGGAGACACTGGTGGCCCGGTTCCAGGAACTAGCCACCTAATATCAAGACCACTCACCAGCCGGCTCGGGAGAGAGCAAGCCACGGTCGAGGAGCCAGTCGCCGAAGGAAGCCGGTACCCCCAGCCGCAATCCTGTGGTCACGATCACGAATACGGATGGAGCCGTTCCAGGACCCGACCCCAATCGACTCGGAGGCCGATCGCCGCTCCGCCTACGCCACAGTTCGCCACAAGGACGAGAAGTGTCGATCGGTATGCTGGCCGAAAAACTGCAGAGATGGGGCATAACGTTTGACGGATCGACTGATCCGTTGAAGTTCATTGAACGTATCGAGGAGAGAGCAGCCGCGCATCAAATGGACCTGTCCCGCCTTCCGCCCATACTCTCCGAAGTACTAACGGAGGAGGCCGAGAGCTGGTTTCGGATCAACAGGATGCAGGAAGAAACATGGACCAGATTCCGGCGGGATTTCCTGGAGTTCTATCTCCCGCCGAGGTATTTCGAGCGCTTAGAGGACCAGATTTGGAAGCATATGCAGCGCTACGGGGAGCCGTTCAAGCGGTATATGATCCAGCTACGGTTGCTGATGCAACGCGCAGGATACACCCGGGACCAAGAGCTGGATAGGTTATACGAGAACCTCTTGCCGAGCTACCAGCTCTACATCCGAAGGCACGAAGTCGCTAGCCTGAACCAGCTGACCCAGCTGGCAACGCACTTCGAGATGGTGCAGGAGAGGGAAGTCCAACAGCCAAGGAAGACACCCAGTCGGGAACACCCACCCCAAGCCCCATCCAGTCGGGAGCACCAACCCTCAGCCCCATCCAGCCGAGAACACCACCCCCGCGCCCCAGCACCAAACGCCGGAAGAGACACCCTGGCCCCACGACACCACAACCCCTTTCGGGATTCCCCGATGCGACCGGCAGAAAGTCACCCGGGACCAGACATGAGCACACCAGTGGAGATCAACACCGCATGCCGAAGATGCGGGCAGCCAGGGCACCTCATCCGAAATTGTCGGAACCCACAGGTTCTACACTGCTGGCAGTGCGGAAGACGAGGTGTTCGCACGATCGAGTGTTGTACACGGACTTCGGGAAACGAAGTGCCTCCCTCCTCAACTCCGGAACAGGGGGGAGTGGGCAGCAACTAGCAACGGAGGTAAGCGGAGCCATCCAGCTCAGGAACGCGAGGATAGTAGCCAGGGTAAGCATGGAATGCAAACCCTTCCTGGCTACTATCGACACTGGAGCGACTAGGAGTTTTATCAGCGAGACGGTCGTGAGGCAGCTATCCCCCGAAGGGCTGCGAGAAATCCGGGTAGGAGTAAGCCCAGCAGACGGATCGCGCACAACAGTCACCAAGGCATGCGTCATGGCGATCCAGTTGGGAGAGGAACACGTCCGCCTGCCACTCTTGATCATGCCCACCGTTTTAGATGACTTGATCCTGGGCATCGATTTCCTGTGCGCAACGGGAGCCACCCTATCGTTCGGAACATCGTCGCTTCGACTTAGCAAGGAGATGTTTCAAAGCCCCGAGGGTAGGCGAAACACCACGAGACCACCGGAACCCGAGCGTAAGAATACGCAAGAACCCGAACCCATACCACCGACAGCCATCCCCAAAGAGGAAGACCCAAGCACCAAGGAGACGAACGTGGATCTCGGTCGCGAGGTGACCCCTGAGGCGGGGAAGGAACCCCCACCAGAAAACCCAAGTACTGGCCAGACGCCCGAAGTCTCCAGTCGCGAGGTGACCGGCGGTTCACAGGTAGTAGCGGTGGCGCAGGTACCGGACGAGCAGAGCCCTCTCGCAGTCCAAGACGAGAACCAGGAATCGGAGGAGGAAACAGACCCCAGGATACGAGCATTTTTGGAGCGAGAACTGGCGCTGTTTGATGGACTGAAGGGGGTCTCTCACATTGCGGAGCATGTGATCACCATGCGGGACGAGAGACCCATCAAACAGCGCTACTACCCGAAGAACCCCGCCATGCAAACGGTCATCTACGATCAGGTAGATGAACTACTAAAGAATGGATGTATAGAGCCCTCGAAGTCCCCTCACAGCGCGCCCATCGTATTGGTTGGGAAAAAGACAGGCGACATAAGGATGTGTATCGACTACAGGCAACTGAACGCACGCTCTGTCCCCGACGCCTACCCGTTGCCCAGGATACACCACATCCTGGAACGCTTGCGGAACGCCAAGTACATAAGCACCCTGGATTTGAAGAGCGGATATTGGCAAATCCCCATGGCTCGCGATAGTCTGCAATACACCGCCTTTACGGTGCCGGGACGTGAACTGTTCCATTGGAAAGTTATGCCTTTTGGCCTACATTCCGCCCCAGCCACCTTCCAGCGGGCCCTCGATGGAGTTATCGGGCCCGACATGGAGCCGTTCGCCTTCGCTTACCTGGATGACATCATCATCACCGGCTCCGACCTAGAGGACCATCTACAGAAGCTGCAAGAGGTGCTACGACGACTGAGACGGGCGAATTTACGGCTAAATAAGGCGAAGTGTAAGTTCTTCCGACGCAGCATCTCGTATTTGGGACACGTCGTCAGCGAGCAGGGCATCCACACGGACCCCGACAAGATTGCCGCCGTCAGGAAATTGACACCCCCGACCAACGTTCCCGAGCTCAGACGGTGTTTGGGAATAGCATCGTGGTATTGGCGGTTCGTGGCCAACTTCGCCGAGGTGGTGCAACCGATGTCGGTGTTGATGAGGAAAAACAAACGCTGGGAGTGGGCCGCGCCGCAGCAGCACGCTTTCGAGGAATTGAAGCGCCGACTGACGGAAGCACCTGTCCTCGCATGCCCGGACTTTACAGTCAAGTTCTCGCTACAGACAGACGCTAGCGACTTCGGGATCGGAGCAGTCCTGACACAGGAGCTGGAAGGAGCCGAGCGGGTAATCGCTTACGTCAGTCGGAGGCTAACCAAGCCCGAGGAGAATTACTCGGCAACTGAAAAGGAGTGCTTGGCTATTGTGTGGGCCATTCGGAAGTTGCGATGCTTCCTCGAGGGCTACCGTTTCGACGTGGTGACCGATCATCTGGCCCTCAAGTGGTTAAATAGTATCGATAATCCGACCGGCCGAATTGCGACTTGCCACTTGCAATTAACGCAAGTGGAGGCCGAATGTCCGTGGGTCCAGAAGATGGTCAGACACATCCAGGATCACCCTGACCAGTACCCGGATTACATGCTGGAGAATGGGCAGCTAAACCGACACCTTGGACACCTCCCCCTAGAAGAAGAGTACGTCCCTTGGAAGCTCTGCGTCCCGTCTGGCCAACGACAACGTGTTCTAAGTGAGTGTCACGACCACCCTACCGCCGGACACCAGGGGGTCCGGAAGACCATTGGACGCGTGATGCAGAGATACTACTGGCCTGGACTATTCAGGGATGTAAAAAAGTATGTGAGACAATGCAGCAAGTGCCAGCTGTTTAAGGTGAGCCAGCTCAGACCAGCTGGGAGAATGTTGACCAGGCAGGTGTTGGAACCCTTCGCAACGGTATGCGCAGACTTGGTCGGACCTCTTCCCAGATCCAAGCACGGAAACACGATGCTTCTGGTGTTTTTCGACCACTTTTCAAAGCGGGTAGAGTTGGTCCCGCTGCGGAAGGCCACAACCGCTCATTTGGAAAAGGCATTCAGGGAAAGGATTCTCGGTCGGTTCGGGACCCCGAGATGTTTCGTGTGTGACAACGGAACCCAGTTCACTAGTCGGTCCTTCACCCGCTTTTGCCAGCAGCTTGGGATGGAGTTGCAGCACACCGCCCCCTATAGTCCCCAACAAAACCCCACGGAGAGAGCCGACCGGACCATCAAGACGATGCTGGCACAGTACGTGGAAGGGCATCAAAGCACGTGGGATGAATTGCTGCCAGAAATTATGCTGGCCATAAACACCAGTATCTCCGACACCACCAAATTCAGCCCAGCCTACCTGGTGCAAGGACGAGAGCCCAGACTGCCCAACGCCTTGTACGACGAAGTGACGCCGGGAAGCGGAAGACCAGTCGTGAGTCCCGAGACGCGGGCCACCGAACTACAAGCGATATTCGAGGTCGTGAAGGGGAATACGCAGAGGGCATCCCAGGAGCAGTCCAGGGAATACAACCTGCGCCGACGGGATTGGCGGCCTACTCTGGGAGCAAGGGTGTTAGCAAAGCACCACGTGCTATCCAACGCGGCAGAAGGATTTGCAGCAAAGCTGGCGCGAAAATTTGACGGCCCATACCGAGTCGTGAAGTTCGTCTCCCCAAATGTCGTCAGGGTCCAACACGAGGAGACGAGACGAAGACGCGTTGCCAATCTCGCCGACCTTAAGCCTTTTAACGGGGACGACGACGAGGAGCTCCCGACAAAAGCAATGGACTAACCTCCCTTCGGTTCCCCTCACTCCCGACTAATAACCTCCCATCCCACACACAAAACCAAAGATAAATCTTCATAGAGCCGACGATATTTTCAAAGAAGGGATGTCGGACGCGCAGGGAAAGATCCTGTTCGGGAGCCTGGAGGGTCACTGCCGAAGATACGTGGATCCGGAAGGGTATATGTCGGAGGACAGCCGCAGTACGGACATCTTCATCCCGGAGGACGAGATACCAGACTCCGCCCTAGGAGTAGAATTGCCGATAAGAAACGTGGAGCTGGACATCGCCATGGACTTCGACTGGCCGGACGACCTAGTAGACGAAGCCCTTACAGGCGGTCACGTCGGGAGTCTGGACGACCTGCCGTTTTACGACATTGATTGGGAGAGGGCTCCGGAGTCATGGCGGGTCGTAGGGACCGACGGAATGCTCCCTGAGGCGGTAATTGAAAGCGTGGAAGCGGCCGTCCGGCAATGCCATGACCGAGGGCGGAAGTACCTGATGGAGGTGGACAACCAGGGGTTCCAGGTGAAGGTATCTCAGGGCGGCAAGGTCACCGTCCGTCACCGCCCCCCGAAGTAAGAGGAGGGTGTGAGGTAGCATTCTGCTACCTCACAAAAGCTGCCAGCTTTACATCGTGAGGCGCGCTCAGTAGTGTTGCGCAGTTGCGAGAGCGCCTCCACGACAAAAGCTCGATCGTTGCGCAAAGTGAGCCAAACGACGCACTTTTACTCACGGGTGTTGGCATTACCCAACACTATGCCGACCGGCTGGATGATTTGGCAAAAATTGAGAAGACGAGGAAGAAGGTTTTCGACGCGCCGCGAGAGAGAACGTTTTATGCGCCCCGGTGGCAACAACAACAACAACAACGAAAGCAGTAACAACACAACAACAACAGCAACGACCACGGCAGCCCCAGCGGCAACAACAACAGCAGTGAAGCGCCACCGCCACGGCAAAAACACCACCAGCAACGGCCATAGCATCGCCCCGGCAGCCACAACAACAACAACGGAAGCAGCATCGCAGCAACAACAACGACAGCAACGACCACGACAGCCCCAGCGGCAGCAACAACAGCAGCGAAGCGCAGCAGCCACGGCAACAGCAACAACCACAGCAACGGGCACCGCGGCCCTGGCCACAACAACAACAACAGCGACTGCAGCTTATAGCAGCAACAACAACAACAGCGACTGCAGCTTATAGCAGCAACAACAACAGCCACGGCAACAGCAACAACCACAGCAACGGTCACCGCAGCCCTGGCCACAACAACAACAACAGTGACTGCAGCTTATAGCAGCAACAACAACAGCCACGGCAACAACAACAACCACAGCCACGGTCAACAGCAACGACCACGACGTCCCCAGCGGCAGCAACAACAGCAGCGAAGCGACTGCAGCTTATAGCAGCAACAACAAATAGCCCCGGCCACAACAACAACCACGGCAAGCTACAACAGCTGTGGCCCCCTACAACGACAGGAGTGACAACCACGAAACCCCGGAGCGGCAACAGCGGCAGCAGAAAAGTGCAAGTGCAAGTGCAAGTGGCGGTGTAAGAGCATACGCACACACCGGCATACACACACCCACACACCCCGCTACACACACACACATACCTACTACACTCAACGTACACACACCACCGGCACGCAGACACAGAGGCACAGGCGGTATACACACACACTCACACACACCCACACACACACACGTACGGTGAGGGGTAAGTTGGCCCATGGCCACCACAACGATGTAGCGGTACCTCGTACCTTTTCTTCCCCCCTCCCTAATATGAATACAATAAAGAGACAAATGATCTGTCTCGCACTTCCCTTCGCCCACCCTTCTTTTCAGCGAGTAGTCGAAGCCTCGGGCTTCGGGTCGCCTCACCGTACGGCCCACACGGGTCGGACATGAGGGGCGGGATAGCGAATCTTCCGGGTCTTACCCTAGATTCTGCGATGCCTGCTCCTTGGTCTAGATCCGTGTGTAGCGACAACCGGTTAATACCCGCGCGTTGCAGCTGTAGCGGGCTTGGGGGAAGTAGTTTGCAGACGCATTCCGGGTATTACCCTGTGCGCCGCAGATCTTCACCTGGGCCCTCTACACGCGTCTAACGACGCGGCCGGTGAGCACGAGCGAGGTGGGTGGGGCCAGGTGGGCTGCTGGAAAGGCTTCCGGGTTTTACCCTGGCCTGACCCGCTGCACGCTTTGCCTCTCACCCCCTTCGTGTCCCGAAACCTCTGGCTTTACGCCGGAATCGACGACGAAGAGCCGTCTGAGGAAAAGGGCCGACGAGTCTTCCGGGTTATCACCCTGGACCCGCAGCTCTGCCCTTGGCCGACCCCGAAGGTGTCGAGCCGGGCGGCCGATCTACTCCAACCCCTTTATGTCTACGTCTTGGTGTCCGACTCCGGTGCGGCTCACTCCAGGGTCCCAGCACTTTACAAATAATCTGTAAAAGACTCTGGACGCGACTGAGACGCCGACCTCGGCAAAGAAACGTCCTTACAATCTTTAACAGTTTTTAAACTAGAGCCACCAAACTTATTAGGAAGATAGATAGTGAGAGTTAAAAACATTTGATTCAAAAATGCAGATGCCACGCCTACCTCTGCCGCCCACCTTTTAAATTTGGGAGTTAAGTTATCTTCCACAGTTTTTGAGCTAAAGTCACCAAATTTGGTAACATGATAGCTGGCGATGTTTACCACATGGCCCACTCCCTTCCCCCCTCCCTCCCCCTTATCAACCGTTCTTTTACTGGTATCAAAGTATTCCGCAGTCGGTTGCGTCCGACTGCAACGTTTTTACTTGTTTGTAATTGTGCCATATACTTTATTATTATTTATAAAATATTTTTCTTGAATGTTTTCTGTTAAAATATTATCGTTCTCATCTGGGTAGGGTATTATTTCGAAAATGGGTGTTTTACTAATTGCTTGTGGAATATGTGATATTATGTAAATTTCTTTTGTATCAGTTTTTAACCAAGTTGATGTTTTAATATTAAGAATTTTCTCTGGTGTAACATGCAATAAGTGATCGTGTTTAAGTAATTTAGGGTTGAATATGTCTAATCTAGTTAGTTGCATTCCCATCTCTATGTCTTCTATATATTCGGTAAAATGTTCTAAATTGAAAATTAGTAAATCAAATTTCTTGTATTTTTCTTCTTTTGTTTTAAATGTGTTCAAGGTTTCAATTGCTTTGTTAATTGTTTCGATTATTTTGTTTAGTTCATTAACTTGAACTCTATTTTCTGATAAGTTACTTATTTTCTATTCTAGTTCGTCTCTGTCATCTGTGTCTAATGTTTCGAATAAGTATTTGTATGTTTTGCCTACTAAATTTATTAGTCCTCTCTTTTGTCTTTTAATGATTGTTATCCCGTTCATTTCCCTGTTTAGTTTTTCAATAAGATAATTTATTTTAGTTGAATTTTCGTAATCGTTTGCTTGTATTAATAAGTTATTGTAGACCTTTTCTATTTTTGTTAAATTTACAGTTAGATAATGGTATTCAAAATTAGTTGGTATGTCCAGTGTTCCTGTTTTAAATATTAGGTAGCCGTTGTTTGCTTTTATGGGGTTAATTTCGATACTTTGTCCGTTAATTGTTACTGTTAGCATTGTTATTATTATTAGAATTCCCTTCATTAGCTGGTTCTCTGTAATTAATGTATTTACTTGTATTAGTTTTCTTTTTCTTCTTAAACTTTGATTTGTAATGGGTGACTTTTCTACCTCTATTGGTTTCTTCAAAGTGCTTCTCGTCTATTTGTCTTAATTGACCTGTCTGATGGAATGGATTGGTTATTTTTGTTTTAACTAATGGTGAAGATCTATATTTTGTATCTATTTCAAATTCTTCCCTTGATTCGTTCAATTTTTCAATTTGTTTCTTTTTCTTGTCTTGTGTGTCATACTTTGGTGTCCCTGCGTACATAAATATATCTGCGGGTGTTCTGTTTGTTGTATTGTGTTTGGTTTTATGATTATAAATGAATAATATAATTTCAAATCTGGTTTGTTTGTTTTCTATGTTATTGTCACTACTTATAATTCGTAATTTTTCGTTGATTGATTTATGAAATCTTTCTATATCTGCTATTCCGTTTTTACTTGTTGTTATATTGATTTTTACGTTTTCTGTTGCTAACCATTGTTGTAGAGCAGCACATATAAATACTGAATCTTTGTCTGCTTTGATTTCTGTTGGTTTTCCCATTAAATCGAAAACTTTTAATATAGCTCTTTTTGTTTCTAACCAATCTCGGCTGTTAACTTCAATTAATGTTGCAAATTTTGAATAAATATCTATGCATGATAGAAATTGTTTATGGTCAACTAAATAAAAATCCATTACATACTTTTCCCTAATGTAATTTGTTCTGGGGTTAATTCGTACACTAACTTGGTACTTCTGTGCTCTGTTTTTGAGATGTTGCAAATATGACATTCATTTATTATGTTTTGTATTAGGTTCTGATAATCTGGGTAATAAAATTTTCTTTAAACCCTTATTGTCTTTTTACCCTGTGTAATATTTATGTCTTTTAAGTATCTGTTCTTTGAATTCTGCGTACGTTTGTAAGTCTGTTAATTTTGATGAGCTTTTCATTACTTTAATTTTACTTTCTGGGTTTATTATTTCTACGTATGCGTTTTGAAAAATCGGAAAATCGGAGTTGTTGTGAAAGTATAAGACGCTATTTTTTGAACATAAATATTCTTTAATTATTTCTTCAGCTTTAGTAATCGTCATTTCTGTATATGTTATCTTTATGTTTTTCTTGTGATAATAGTTAGTAACTTGTGTTGTATTGTCGTTTCCTTTAATTAGTTCTGTTATAATAATTGAATGGTCTTTCCGTTTGTTTTGAGGAAGAACTATATCCACCTTCGCACTAATTGCCAACGAATAATTTGTGCTCGATTTTTTAATTATATTTGTTTATTAATTTTTGGAAGGTTTGTTCGCTTCCATGCCTTTCAACGAGGTGTTCTTGGTCGTTAGCAAACGAGCTACAGGTGTAACAACTTTAACATAGAGATAAGAGGGCAGGCTTTAACTGTGCAAGCATGCAAGCTTTAAAAGCATTCATAATAAAAGAGATTAAGATATGTTTTAGGCAAAGCAAACATTGGCGCAGGCAATTACATTTACTACTATTTTAATACAATGTATAAACTGAATGTTCTGCTCCAGACATACTCCCCCCGTTGCAAGTGATCCACTTTTAACCAATTTGGTCAGAAAGGGACAAGCTTCATTGCTGCTCTCTTGGCCAAACCAGTTGCGGTTCGAACCAATGCCACTCTAGGTACGCCATCCGCTCCTGGTATTGTCGACTCAACCTTGCCAAGCCGCCATTTCAGAGGAGGAAGATTTTCGTCCTTAATCAGCACCATGGAGCCAGGTTGAAGCGCTGTTTGTGACGTCTTCCATTTGCTGCGTTCCTGTAGGATTGACAGGTAGTCCGTGCTCCATTTACGCCAACGATCCAGACGACCTTCCTTTAAGTGCGTAATATCAGGCTCGTCTATGGCGGTGAATGTTGACCCAATGAGGAAGTGCGCTGGGTTTAGAAAATTAACGTCATCAGGGCTTTCTGAAATAGCAAATAAAGGGCGAGAATTAAGAATTGCGGCAATTTCATAAGCCAATGTCCGAAGCTCATCAAGGTTTTAAGTCGAAGAACCAGCAGTTCGATAAAAGTGATATTTTGCAGACTTCATAATCCACCAAAGTGCGGAGATCGAGGTGGTATGAAGTTCCAGTCTATTCCATTTGCCACACAAATGTTCGATACAGCATTATTATGTGGGTCGCTCAAGAAAAGTTTTTTCAACTCAGTCAATTCGTTTTTAGCACCAACAAAATTCGTTCCATTGTCCGTCCATATGACACGTGGTTTGCCTCTGATGCTAATGAAACGCCGCAGAGCCGCAATGAACGATGCAGTAGACAGGTCGCTGACCACTTCGAGATGCGTAGCCTTTGTACTAAAGCAAATAAAAACAGCTATATAGAATTTCACCGGCGCCTTGCTTCTGCTCTCAGGCTTGTAATGAAAGGGACCGCAGTAATCGATTCCTGTGGTGTGAAACGCTGGGTTTGGACGAATACGATCCGCTGGAAGCCTGCCTATAATGTGCTCGGCATACTTTGGCTTTAGCCGAAAGCATCTCAAGCATTTGTTAACGACTCTGGATACCGTTTTGAGCCCCCCAATTGCTGCGAGGAGGCTTCTAGGCCCAGCATGCAGAAAATTGTGGTGATAATGCACAATAATTGCAATTGTGACTGGATGTCCCTTGGGTAGGAGAATGGGATGCCTGGCGTCGTATTCCAACTCCGAATTCTGCAGCCTGCCCCCAACTCTGATCAAACCATTAACGTCAATGAACGGATAGAGTGAAAGTAGACTGCTTTTGGCTGGAAGTGACCCTTTTGACGAGAGAATCGCATATTCGACAGCGAATGTGATTTCTTGAATGTTCCTTAAAAGGAGATATGAGCCCATGCGTAAATCCTCGACGGTCAGCTTGTTTGTGGGCTGAACTCCTTTTTCGATATAATAAGCCAAAATCTGCGAACATATGCGAAGACACGTTGCAAAGAAGCAAAGGAATTTTGGTATTTGCAATTGGAAGACATATCAAATTTAGATGTTGCGATCAGAGCACATCGACGACGTTCTGGCAAGTTAACTGCAGGCAAAACATTCGCAGGCCACTCTGAGCTGGACTTGCTGAGAAACCGGGGTCCATGTTGCCAGCACCTGTTGACCAGTCAGTCTGTGTACAGCCTCGAGATAGTATGTCAGCTGGGTTGCAGGATGTTGGTACATGGTGCCAAGTCATTCCTTGAGTCAGCTCTTGTATCCTTGCGACCCGATTAGAGACAAATACGTTGAATTCTGATGGCGACTCGCGAATCCAGGAGAGCGCTATTGTGGAATCGGTCCAGCAATGGTACTCACATTGAAAGGGTATACTGTGACCAAGGTTGTCGAGCAGTTCGGCCAAAACTAATGCGGCTGACAGTTCCATTTTTGGAATGGTAAGCGTTTTAAGAGGGGCAACTCTAGATTTGGAACATAGAAGATGCGATGAAATTGAATCCTTAGATTCCGACCGAAGATAGATGCAAGCGCCATATGCAAGTCGCAAAATGCGTGAATTTGAAATGAAGCTTCAGGAGTCATCGCATAGCGAGGAAATTTAAAAGAGGTGACTATACAGAGCTGACAGAATAGCTGGTTCCATGCAGCCTGTAGCTCTTCTGGCATCATATCATCCCAATTAAGCTGATGTTTCCATAAAGTTTGAATAAATATCTTTGCCTTTGTAATGATTGGTCCAATTAAGCCGAGCGGATCATAGGTTCTGGCAACAGTGGATAGGACGAAGCGTTTCGTAGCTGGTCCATCTGGTAGGATTTTTGAAAGGCTGAATAAAAAGTTGTCAGAGCTGAGATCCCATACCAGCCCCAAAGCCTTCGCAATGCCAGTTCCATCGTCGAATGTTAACAACTTTTCCTTGTCCACTTCGGGCTCACCCTCTTACACGGCAGGCTCATTGGAGCACCATTTTCGAATTGGGAAGTGCCCACGGCTTAGCAGGAGCTTTACCTGCCGTTTAATGTCTACTACCTCCTCGATACTATTCCCACCAGACATAAGGTCGTCCACGTAGAAATGATTTCTTACGATCCGTGATCCAATAGGAAAATTTTCTTCCTCGTCGAGTGCTAGTTGATGCATGGTCCTTATTGCCAAAAACGCTGCAGGTTTGGTTCCATATGTTAGTGTGTCCAATTTGAGGCTTTTATTTCATCAGCTGCACTGTCACGCCATAGTATTATTTGCACATACTCATCAGGATGCGAAACTCTGACGCATCTGTACATTTTACAAATATCCCCACAAAGAGCTATTTTAAAAAATCTGAACCTGAGCCACGTTGTAAATATCTTTGGTTGAATAGTGGGACCTGCAAGTAATAGATCATTTAACGAGTGTCCGGAGGTCGACTTCGCAGATCCATCAAATACAACTCATAATTTTGTTGTTGTACTATCTGGCTTTTGAACACAGTGGTGCGGCAAGTAGAACCTTTTTGCTGTGCAGTCTTCCAAGGCAAGCGACATGTGACCTAAGTTTAGGTATTCTTGAATGAACGCCGCATATTGGGATTTAAGGTTGGAATCCTTGGCAAGTTTAGCCTCCAAGCCCTTAAATCTGCGCAGAGCGCGTTGGTACGAATTTCCAAGATTGCAAACATCAACTTTAAATGGAAGCTTGACCGAGTATTGGCCGTTAGCGAGACGCAGGTGATTTTGTTTGAAGAATCCTCACAGAGCGAGTCTTCTTCAGAGGCTGATACTGGCGAAGCATAAGAATTTTCTATTTCCCAAAATCATTTAACTATTTCTTCAAGCGAATCATCTTGTACCCGAATTGCTGGTGACTTTGTGAGCGAAACAAGTGCTGAGTGCTTTGTAGCGCTGTGTGAGATGGCTCCAGACACTGTCCAACCGAGTTTGGTTTCCTGCAATATCAACTTGCTTTCTGCTAAACGAATTTGCCCAGTGCAAATTAATTCGAAAAATAGGCCTGCTCCAATTAGCATGTCTATGCGTTGAGATAAATGAAATTTTGGGTCAGCTAGAACAATGTTATTGGGTATGTGCAACATTTTTATATTGAAATCGTACTGCGGCTGGTAGTCAGTGATGGTTCGTGTCACGACGGCTCCTATTGACGCTCCATAGCTTTCGTTTTGCGACCTGACGACGATGTCAACTGCCCTATCCGAATCAAGTGTTGATTCTCCGATTCCAGATATTGCAATATGTGAGCGACGTGCTTTTTAGCTGCAGCTTTGAAGCGGGTTGTATAATTAGTTGATGCTTTAATAAGCTCTCAAGCGTTTTGCACCTATGCCCGTAGCAAACAATTTAATTTGGCAGAGTTATAGTGCTTAACTTGTTTTAGATTTTAGCGAGGAGGAGTTTGCTTTATAACTGGCAAGAGCTGTGGTTGGGGTTTGAATTAGAGATGCAAAAGGTATGATGCTTTGATTGGGGAAATGCCGGACCTGCCTATTGCGAAATTTGTAGTATTTTTTAGCAGATTAGGGGAAGCCGAGCACATTTCGAGCCAAAGTGCTCTCCAGAATCGCAAAATACGCATGTTGAGTTAACATTTGATGACGAATGCGTGTTTGAAACAATCAAGGAATTTTTGCTAGTTTTATACGATAATTTTCCAACCTGATTGCTAGGTGGTGGCGTCACCGTAGCGCTTTCCAAATTCTCCATGGTTCTGCACCTTTTTTCCAGAAATGACGCCATTTTTGTGAATTAAAATACCATCCAAAATCTGGCTTGGATCGGCCAATGAATTTATAGCCCTTAAATGGGAGTTCATTTTGTCGCTGAGCGCCCGTAGACCAGTAGCTGAGCCCTTATCCACACCTTTAAGCCCGAAAATCGATTTTACATGTGCCTGAAAATGAAGTAACTTGTTATCAAACCTATTGCAAAGCAGTTATAAAGCAATATCATAGTTATTCTCTGTAGGTTCCAACGAACGAATTGTTTCCAAGGCGACGCCCTCCAAACTGGACAGTAGATGCTGAAGTTTTTCCACTCTTGTTAGCTCAGCATCATTTTCAACAACAGTGCTGAAAATAGAGTAGAAGTTGGGCCAATCCATATACGATCCACTAAACTTGGGCAACTGCAGTTGAGGTAGCCTTGATGTTTTAATGGTGACGTTGCCGGATGAAGTTATATCGCCGAATGCATGCCGCACTGTGGTTGAGTTGGCATCACTACTCTTGCGTTGAATAGTCATAAGTTCTCGAGAAAGTTTTGACTTAACCTCTGCAAAAGTTTCATCAAAATGAAAGCGCGCATCGGATGTCAATTCCAATAAGTCCAATTTTTCCACACCAGTCTGTGCCGCGTTGAAATCGGCCTTCAAATTAGCCAGCATTTCGATGCGCACTAAGAGATCTGCTTCATCGAAGGCGGCGACTGTCTCATCATCCAAGTACGAATTTAAAGCCGTTAATTGCCGCTTAGAAGCATCAGCCTTTGCTTTATAAAAGTCATAATCCCTGGCACCTGTGCCGGGCATAATTAGCGCTTTGTTTTATTTTACTGCACAAAATAACGTTTGGTGAATTAAAAAACACCCTGTTTTTTCGGCTGTGGAGTTTTAATGCACTTAGCAGCGTCTGTTGCTACCCAAAAAGTAACTGTGATGCTGAGCGAGAGCACTTGCCGTAACGCACAATAAATGCTACCGAACGAACCAGCACAAAGCGAGAGTCAAAAACGAAGTGCCAGGCATATATTTGTTACCGAATTGTGACAAATAACCACGAAAGGTATTTATATTTGTTACCGAATTGCAACAAATATCCGCGAAAGGTATTTATATTTGTTACCGACTTGTAACAAATATCCACGATAGAATAGGATCAAAAATGTTTTACTGCACCACTTTATGTTTCATGAGTTATAAAGGCGCTCGTTTTATGCAGCGGTTGACCTTTATTGCCCTTGGCAGCATCTGTCGCTATTCAAAGGGTCAATGCACGACTGCTGTAATGTACAGTAACGCACGAAGCAACTCAAAAGCACAGAGTATAAAACGAATGGCCAAACATGTGTTTGTCGCCGAATTGTTACAAATAACCACGAAGTGTATGGAAGATTTGATACCGAATTGTAACAAATAAACCCACGCGAAATTACAACTTTATTTTTACAAATTAATAAACGATAATAAGAAAACGAAATCACGTCGGGGTCACCAATGTTTGGAGGAAGAACTATATCCACCTTCGCACTAATTGCCAACGAATAATTTGTGTTCGGATTTATTTAATTATATTTGTTTATTAATTTATTGCGACACCGGGTAGGTTTGTTCGCTTCCATGCGCTTATCAAACGAGAGTGTTCGTTGGTCGTTAAAGCAAACGAGCTATAGGTGTAACAACTTTAACATAGAGATAAAGAGAGCGCAAGAGCTTTAACTGTGCAAGCATGCAAGCTTTAAAAGCATTCATAATAAAAGAGATTAACATATGTTTTATTTTTATACTTTATTTTTACTATATTTACTATATTTACTACTATTTTAATACAAAGTATAAACTGAATGTTCTGCTCCAGACACCGTTATTTGAATATAACTTTGATTATCTTCTTGGGCACTGTGAATGGTAGCACATGTTGCTTGACTCATTTCTTCTCCCAGTAGATTTTCATGTATTTGCACACGTGAAAGTGCGTCTGCGACATGATTTTCTTTACCCGGTTAGTATTTGATTGTGTAATCAAATTCATTTAATTTGATCTTCCATCGTTGGAGTTTCATATTCGGTTCTTTTATATTGTTTAACCATACTAATGGTTTGTGATCGCTTAGGATTTCAAATTTTCTACCATATAGATAGCTTCTATAAGTTTTAGTTGCCCAAACTACTGCTAATAGTCCTTTTTATATAGCTGAATAATTTAATTTATGTTTGGTTAGCGTTCTGCTGGCAAAACAAACAGGCTTATGATTTTGTGTTAAGACCGCTCCTAGAGCTACATTACTTGCATCCGTTCTGAGACAAAATGGTTTGTCATAATCTGGATGAGTAAGAATTGGGTCAGAAGTTATCAGTAATTTTAATTTCTCGAATGCTGAGATATATGCTGTATCCTTTATGTCTACTTTGGCTCCTTTCTTTAATTTGAGTGTCATGGGTTTGACGATGTTGGCGAAGTTTGGAATGAATTTTCTGTAAAATCCACACAAACCTAAAAATTTTTTTATCTCTTTTGGAGTCTTTGGAATAGGATATTTCATTACTGCTTCAACTTTATTTGGATTAGGTTTTAATCCTTCTGTTGTGACTATGTGTCCTAGAAATTCCGTTTCCTTTTTGAGAAATTCACACTTGTCTAATTGCAATTTTAAGTTGGCTTCCCTTAGTTTGGCAAATACCTTATTTAGTGACAATATGTGTTCTTCCAATGAAGTGGAAAACACTATTGTGTCATCTAAGTAGAATAAACAATCTTTGTAGATTAAATCTTCCAACAAATTGTTCATGCAGCGTTGAAACGTTGCTGGTGCATTTTTTAGACCAAATGGCATACGTGTATATTCGTAGTGGCCATGTTTAGTGGAAAATGCTGTCTTAGGTATTGATTTCGGATCCATCTGGATCTGGTGATAGCGTTTTGCTAAATCAAGAGTTGTGAAGTATTGGCATCGGCCAAGTTTATCTAAAATTTCATCCATTATTGGAATAGGAAATTTCGTAAAGAAATCGTCTATTACTACTTTATACTTTTGTTTACCTGATGCATCCAACTTTTTTGGGATTACTAATACAGGTGAATTATACGGAGACTGAGATTTTCTTATTATCCCTTGCTCTAGCATTTCTTTTACTTGTCTGTCTATTTCGACATGTTGAATTTGGGAATACTTGTTGGGTCTCGTGTAAATTGAGTTCTCATTTTTTGTAATTATCGAATGTTTAACAGTACTAGTGAAAGTCAAATTATCGCCTTCATGGTACTGTATGTCTCGATAGTTGTGAAGAATTTTTGACACACACCTTTTCTCTTTATCGTTAAGATGATCTAAGCGGAACTCATTGGACTCTTTTAATTCTTCGTTGATCACGAAATTGAATTCTAAATCTTCCGACAAAGGTGGGTCTAGACACTCTGGTGCCTCCTCTTCTTCTCTTATATGGGTTCTTAAATGGAATGTGTATTCTAATAAGGTAATGGCTCCCTCTTCGTAATTTATTTTTGCCTTGCAAGCTTCTAAATAATTTCATCCTAACAATAAATCATATCGATTTGAAAATTCATGTATAAAGAACTCCTGTTTGGATGGACATAATTTACATGCTCCTATTGTAATGCTTGATGTTAATTTAATGTTACCATTGATGGTATGAACGTTAAGTTCTGTATTTTTAATTGGAAATTTTAAGTAATTTTTATTCATTAAATTAATTGTTGACCAAGTGTCTATAACACACTTAAGCGGGTTATAATTCATAATAACAATTATGAATGGGTTATTGTTTCTTCCTGGTCCGAGGCAATTGCTTGAAAATTTTCGGAGGTGTCCATTTTTGACACACCACTGTTACTTTCTCTTTGCCTTTTTTGAGGTTGGTTGTTGTAAGGGGATGCTTGTGCATTAGAGTTTCTATTATGCGAATAGTTCATAGGATTCATTGAAATTCGGCATATGTCTGCCCATAATCTTGTTGATTCATATGTGGGTTATTTGTATTGTAATTGGTTTGGTAGTTATGATTATGTGGTGCTTGGTTAGTGGGGTTATGTGTTGAACTTTGGTTAAAATATTCTTGATACTTTTTACCATGATAGTTTTTGTTTGAATTATTATATTTATTATCTTTGGGTTTTTCAACCACACTATTTTAATATAAACCCTCCTTTTGAGCTGCTACTTGTTGGCTAGTTGTTATATCGTACCTAACTAGAATCATTAAAATTCTATCTGGTATTTTTCTTTTTATAACATCTTTAACTGTGTTGTTCATAGCATTGGTGTAGACAATTGTGTTGTATGCATTATTATCTAGTGTTAGCTTATTTGTTATTACATATGATTTGTGTTCTAGTTCTTCTATGAACTTACGGAGATTTCCTTGATAGCTGGTGTTGTATAGTTGTCGTAGTAATTCCTCCACTGGAGTCTGGGTGGTGTATTCCTCGATGAGTGCTCGCTTCAACTCCCCCCAATTATTGGCATGTGATAGTTGCGAGATCCTTTGGGCTTCTCCGATGACTTGCAGTTCTATCGCACCGTATATAATACTTTGTTGCCTTTGGTTTGTAGTAGGGTATAATTGTAATAGGAATTCTGTCCTCCTGATGAAGGCGCTTAGCTCCTGTTTATTTCCTGAGAACTGGGGCACTTGTCGGATTTGAGACAATGCCTGGCTTAGTTCTGCATCACTTAGTACGACTGCCATGTTGGTTTCTTTTTTGTTGCTTTGTTGTTGATTATATTGTTCTTCGTTCTTAAATTATTTAAACACCATTAACTGTGTTTGTTGCACGATTAGTTCTTTGGCGGATTAGTTTTTTATGAAGTATCGCAATTTAATTTATTTGCACTTATTTTTCACTAATCCTACCGGCTGCGCCAATTGTGAGTTCTAGACCAAGTTAGATTAAAAAAATAAAAAGACTTCGTCTTTAGTTTATTTCTTTATTATATGAATTGAACCAATGTTAAAAGTTACAAAAACACTTCCACACTTATAGTCTATCTTATTCAAAACTATTGCTTTGAACTCCAAATCTGAACTGCTTCTCAATCGTTCTTGCTGCGCAGAGCAAACCTCGGTTGAGAGCTTTTCTTATGATCAAAGCTTTTAAGCTTTGTTCGTTTTAAGCTTTCTTTCAAAAAGTGCCAATTCGGCGATCTCACGCTTGTGGCGTGATTTTGGAAATATGTTTATGTTTTATGTTTATGTCTAGTTTGCTTGTGGCGTGATGCATGATTTAGAAATATTCTTATGTTTAATGTTTATGTCTAGCTCGTTTCCTGTGTTAGGATTTTAGAGTGTAATGTAATATTTAATTGTTGGGGTGCGTGCTTATATGTAACATATTTGAGATATGAATATGTGTGCATATTGGATATCTTACTATATGAACATATATATATAGTGTCATTTAAAGACAATTAAAACCTTTTCCAAATAAGTGTAAAAATAACCACGGAAGCCTGGTATATCAGTTTAATATAAAACAAGTGAAAACGTTACAGTCGGACGCAACCGACTGCGGAATACATTGATACCAGTAAAAGAACGGATGGTAACTAGTCTGCTTGCAAAGGAGTGGGCCGGGTGGTAAACATCGCCAGATATCATGTTATCAAATTTGGTGACTTTAGCTCAAAAACTGTGGCAGATAACTTAACTTAAAAATATAATAGGTGGACGGCAAAGGTAGGCGCGCATCCAAATTTTTGAATCAAATCTTTTTAGTTGTCACCATTTATATTCCTACCAAGTTTGGTGGCTCTAGCTCAAAAACTGTTAAAGATATAGCAGATTCCAATTTTATAAGGCGGGTGGCTTGGGTTGGCTTGGCTTTCAAATTTTTGATGCAAATCTTTTGGAGAAGTCACCATATATCTTCATACCAAATTTGGTGACTCTAATTAAAAAAAGTCGACCCCCCACCGTCCTTTCTTTGGGAGCGTGATGGTTACTCCCACGTAGTGCCATCACGCTGGTCGCATTGCCCACACCTTCGGCGGTATAACCTGCCTTTTCGGCGGTGGCTTCTGCGGCTTGGCTGGCTCCTCCTCGTCCATCACTGCTGCGGGTAACACCTCGACGTGATTTATCCCTCCAGAAACGCAGAAATTCCCGTTTGCCACTCTCTTCGCCTGAGCTTGTAGTCCCTTCGTTTGATTGGCTTTTTATCTCTCGTACTGATCCTGTGTTTGAGATCTGGTTCCTTCTTCAGAACTTCCTGGATACCTGGTTCCAGATCCGCTGGCCACTCCTGTTCCTTCTTGGCGACGCTCTTCAACTGTGTTTTTGCGGGGCCGGGTAAAACGCACCCTCCTACCTCGCCCAACAGTTGTTCCTTTGCGCGCGGCACCGTGTCCTTGCTTGCTCTCTGGATCGTTCCTACGGCGATATCCGGCTGAGGTGCCCCCAGGACATCCTACTTCTGCCTCTGTTTCACGTAGTCCTCCGATCGTTAATCAACTGGTTCACGTTCCATGTCCATTGGCGCCTTTACAGCTTCGAGTGTTAAGCTAGCTTCCCCGCACTGTACGGTCGTCCCCATCCGGCACTAGAAATCTATTCCTAGTGTTATGTTGTCTAGCATCGAAGGCATCACGAGCATATCCATCGTGACCTCTGCCCCCGCTAGACCAACTTTCACCCTCAATAACTTTCTTACCTCTAAGGTCGACCCATCGGCTAAGCGAATTTTCGCATTGACCGCCAACGTCTCACATCCGTTGGTCACTGTGCGGAAAAATTTCTCGCTTACGAAGCTACTTGTTGCCCCTGTGTCTACCGTTGCTGTCGCTACCTGGTCCCAGACTCGTACGGTAGCGACCAGCCGCCAGTCCTTGACTCTAAGGGAATCTTCTAATTTCGGGACTGGTTCGCGTTGGCCCCCATCGGATCCCGTCCCATATGGTGCCACAGATCGTCCTGGCTGTGGTCGAGACTTGAAAGGAATAAAATTTTTGGCGGGGACAGCCTCTCCGGCTAACCTGTCCGAATCCCTATTTTGATTCATAATATCTTCATACTCGACGGCCATCTGCGTCAGCTGCGCCAGAGATGAGAAATCCTTCCTGCAGATGTACAGCCGGTGTTCAGGCGCCAAATTTTCATACACCCTGTGCAGTTCCTGTTTCGCCCTGTACCTCGCACGGTACATCGTCCCCCTTAGCTCGAGCAGATAGTCTTTGAACGGTTCGTCGTCACGTTGTCGTCGTGCCCGGATACCGTCTTCTAATCTGTCGAAATATTGTGGGGGTAAGAAGAATTCTAGAAATTCGGCTCTAAACGCCGCCCATGTCACGTCCCTTAGCCTACTAACTAACAACCAACGTGCTGTCTTTCTGGTTAGAGCATCGCTCATTGCCCGAGGCAGCCTCTAAACCTATGTCATACGATATCGCCCGGTACTCAATCGCCTCTAACAACGCGAGTTGGTCGGTGCACCCATCGAATCTAATACCCCACTTGTGAACTAACTCTGGGACGCTCATACTACTTCAGTGGGCATTACTGCTTACCGTGCTGCGCCTTCCAAAATCGTCATCCCTTGCGACGTTCTCAAAATCCTCCTTAAGGCAGTGGTAGACCCATTGCGCGCCCACTCCACGGTGGCGGCAGTGTCCGGCCTCCGTACCGGCGGGTTTACTTGTCGCAGGTTTCTCCATTTATTTTATTTCAAACACAGAAAAAAACAAGTAAAAACGTTTCAGTCGGACGCAACCGACTGCGTAATACTTTGATACCAATACAAGAACGGATGGTAAGGAGTCTGCTTGCAAAGGAGTGGGCCGGGTGGTAAACATCGCAAACTATCATGTTACCAAATTTGGAGACTTTAGCTCAAAAGCTGTGGAAGATAACTTAACTTCCAAATTTAAAAGGTGGGCGGCAGAGGTGGGTGTGGCATCCATATTTTTGAGTCAAATGTTATTAACTGTCTCCATTTATCTTCCAAGCCTCCTAGTAGGCGTGGCACCCCAATCTTGACACTTTATCTGTCGCGCCTATAGACAAACATAATTGCAAAGTTTCAAGTCTCTAGCTTTACGGGTGTCGAAAAAAGTTGCGTTCATACAGACGGACGGACGGACAGACGGACAGACAACATGACGGACATTGCACAAAACCAATATACTATGAGACCTTCGGTATCAAAGTATAGTAATCGAAAAACAAAAAAAAAATCTGTTTCAGATTGACTTTGTCCCAATGTGCAACAATAAAAAAATTTTGAAACCCGGTTCTCTCTTTATTTTATTTTTATACTTTGATACCAAAGGTCTCATAGTATATTGGTTTTGTGCAATGTCCGTCATGGTGTCCGTCTGTCCGTCCGTCCGTATGAACGCAACTTTTTTCGACACCCGTAAAGCTAGAGACTTGAAACCTTTCAATTATGTTTATCTATAGACGGTACAGATAAAGTGTCAAGATTGGGTTGCCACGCCTACTAGGAGGCTGGGAAATCGATAAATTCGATAGCTGAAAGCCGATAAAACCCAATATTTCTCACATTCTTACAGCTAGAGTTACCAAATTTTGCACGCAGATAGCTAGTCATGTCCCTGAAAAACCTGCATCAAAATTTTGGATGCCACGCCCCCTGATACCGCCCCCATCCCCCCTTTACCATGAAATTGGAAACGCCTATAGTTTTCACATTTTTTGGGCTAGAGCCACCAAATTTTTTGTCAAGATAGGTACTGACGTTCCCCATCAAAACTTGGATGCCACGCCCCCTGATTCCGCCCCCATCCCCCCTTCTCCCTGAAATTGGAAACGCCTATAGTTTTCACATTTTTTGGGCTAGAGCCACCAAATTTTGTGTTAAGATCGATATTGACGTTCCCCAAATAAATGGATCAAAATTTTGGATGCCACGCCCCCTGATTCCGCCACCATCCCCCCTTCTACTTGAAATTGGAAACGCCTATAGTTTTCACATTTTTTGGGCTAGAGCCACCAAATTTTGTGTGAAGATAGATATTGATGTTCCCCAAAAAAAATTCATAAACATTTTGGATGCCACTCCTCCTGATTCCGCCCCCATCCCCCTTCTCCATGAAATTGGAAACGCCTATAGTTTTCACATATTTTTGGCTAGAGCCACCAAATTTTTTGTCAAGATAGATATTGACGTTCCCCAAAAAATTCATCAAAATTTTGGATGCCACGCCCCCTTATTCCGCCCCATCCCCCTTATCCATGAAATTGGAAACGCCTATAGTTTTCACATTTTTTGGGCTAGAGCCACCAAATTTTTTGTCAAGATAGGTACTGACGTTCCCCATCAAAACTTGGATGCCACGCCCCCTGATTCCGCCCCCATCCCCCCTTCTCCCTGAAATTGGAAACGCCTATAGTTTTCACATTTTTTGGGCTAGAGCCACCAAATTTTGTGTTAAGATCGATATTGACGTTCCCCAAATAAATGGATCAAAATTTTGGATGCCACGCCCCCTGATTCCGCCACCATCCCCCCTTCTACTTGAAATTGGAAACGCGTATAGCTTTCACATTTTTCGAGCTAGAGTCACCAAATTTGGTAGGAAGATATATGGTGACATCTACAAAAGGTCTGCATCAAATTTAGGATGCCACGCCCACCCAAGCCAACCGCCTTATAAAATTGGAATCGGCTATATCTTTAACAGTTTTTTGAGCTAGAGCCACCAAACTTGGTAGGAAGATAAATGGTGACTGCTAAAAACATTTGATTCAAAAATTTTGATGCCACACCCACCTCTGCCGCCCATCATTTAAATTTGGAAGTTCAGTTATCTTCCACACTTTTTGAGCTAAAGTCACCAAATTTGGTAACATGATAGCTAGCGATGTTAACCACCCGGCAAGCAGACTCCTTACCATCCGTTCTTTTACTGGTATCAAAGTATTTCGCAGTCGGTTGCGTCCTACTCCAACGTTTTCGCTTGTTTTATTTTATTATAAGGAACAAAATTTTTATCTTTTTTTTTTGTACAACTGTACAAATTTCTACTCACATTGATTTTCCGTCCATAAAAAAAATATGACGACAAAAAAAATTTCCCCACTTCACACCATTTTGGCCTACTGTACAAGTTTTATCAGCTTACAGTGCCGAATGTTCACGGCACACTGTGCAGAGACTCCGCATTATTTATCGCAAAAAAAAAAGTTCACTTTTTGCGGTCATTGTCCCACTTCTTTCCGCGACTATAACTTTTGGCACCGCCTGTACCAAGCGCACCAACACTCTGGTAACTTCGTTAGATGATCGGCTCGTATGCTTTACCGACACCTTCGCTGCACCACAACCGTTTGCCAGTGCACAAGAACTTGAGCGAGTCCGTTAGGCAATCGGTGCACACGTTCTCAATGTCTCTATCGTTGCGCCGCAAACTTTGGCAAACCGCGCAGACTCGAAAGCGAACCGTTAGGCTTATCGGTGTGTACCTTTTCACCATCACTTTCGACTCGACCAGCCTGAGCTCTCTGCTCCGATCCCGTTGGTTATCGGTGCACACATTTTCCGTTCACTTTCGGTGTGCCGCGACGATTGCACAAATAACCACGCTCGAAATCCGTTTCGATATCCGCGGTTTTACATGCGCTCAGTAAAACAGGGTATCACCGGGTATGCGCACTTCACTTAAGTTCACTTTTCTTTTCACACTTGTTGGTGGTGTTCTTGGGGGCTCTAATCCCAGGTTACACCACACCTTCACGCTTTACGGTCCCAGCTCGGGTGCAACTTGTAACGTAGTAATTGGCCGGGGTATAAGACTCAGTACGGCCAGGTCTAACTCACAAGAATACTTGTATTTAGTTAGAGACTAAAACACTTGGCTTACAAATGTTAAAAGGGCGTGTCTACTGTTAGGGCCACGACAAAGGATTAGGGAGTGCGAAGGGTTGTACTACTTCACGCCTCTAGCCACACGGTCGGGATTACTGGCTAATTCGATGGTATATTAAAAATATAACCACGCCGATTAGCGAACACACTGTGAGACCCCTAGGAAATATGGTAGTACACAGCGTACGCTGGGATTCTTTTCCGCAGGTACACGTGCACGTACAAGTAAAAACACAAGAAGCTAATCTTTCACTAGATCGCGGATTTCCCTGCGATCGTTTTAATTAATTCCAAATAATTAAACTAAGCTTATTATAAGGTGTTCCTTTACTATCCTATCAATTATTATACTCCCCGCACACGCGCGCTTCCATCATCTTTTGCCGGTTTTTCTTACTCTCGCGATACACGCGCGCGGCCGTCCGCTTACACCGACCTTTCGCAACTCCCGAGTCGGTCGCTCACCAGCCTCGGCGCGAGCTGCGTTTTTGCTACTCCCCACGCTTATTCGCGACCGTGGTGGATTTGCCGATCACAGCTGGCGCGCTGCACCTTGCGACCCTTCAGTTTGGGCGGTTACGATCAAATCCCTGCATCAAATCCTAATACGTTAATTGCTAGTTAGTTGCTATCTTATACAATATAAAACTAATCTCTATTTCGCTTCTTGCGTTCTCTTTGTCTTATTTACTATTACTTGAAATAACAATAGGAACAATCCTCGCGCTTCTTGCGGATTTCTCTAATTATTTCTTATCAATTCTTAATATACGTTATCGACGGCGCTTTGTGGGGGGCCTATTTGGGGCCTACCTCACAACATCATATATCTCAGCATTCGAGAAATTAGAACTCCTAAAAACTTCTGATCCGATTCTTACTCATCCAGATTATGACAAGCCATTTTGTCTCACAACCGATGCAAGTAACGTAGCTTTAGGAGCAGTATTAACCCAAAATCACAAGCCCGTTTGTTTTGCCAGCAGAACGCTAAACAAACATGAAATAAATTATTCAGCTATAGAAAAAGAATTACTGGCAGTAGTTTGGGCAACAAAAACTTATAGAAGCTATCTATTTGGCCGAAAATTTGAAATATTAAGCGATCACAAACCATTAGTATGGTTAAATAATATGAAAGAACCAAATATGAAACTCCAACGGTGGAAAATAAAATTAAATGAATTTAATTATACAATCAAATATTTACCATGGCAACAACGCACAAGTCACTAATTACTTTCATAAGAAAAACATAGAGATAACATATACAGAAATGACTTGTGGGATTAGTTAGTGTTCATCACTTTAATCATTTATTAATAACAATAACTTTAATAAGTAGTACAATAAGTTTTGAATAGAAAAAGGCGCGTGGTGCGTATGTTCTTCCGAATGCCCGAGTTGTGTGTGTGTTCGTGTAATTGAGCTAGAGTATCGATTACAATAAGTGTGTGCCTATGAACTATCGTGACCGCCACAGACTAATGCTAAAGCTAAAGAAATAATAAAAGAATATTTATGTTCGGAAAATAGTGTTATATACTTCCATTTCGATTCCAATTTTCCAATTTTTCAAAACGCATATGTAGAAATAATAAATCCAGAAAGCCTAATACATATCATTCACAATTTTCAAATTGTTTCGAATCACCCCCTTTGGTTCATGACGTCGAGCCTGTATTAATAATTGCAAACAATTAGAAACGTCGCTAAAAAACAAATATAAACAAGTAAAAACGTTGCAGTCGGACGCAACCGACTACGGAATACTTTGATACCAGTAAAAGAACGGTTGATAAGGGGGAATGGGGGCGAAGGGAGTGGCCCATGTGGTAAACATCGCCAGCTATCATGTTACCAAATTTGGTGACCTTTGCTCAAAAGCTGTGGAAGATAACTTAACTTCAAAATGTAAAAGGTGGGCGGCAGAGGTGGGCGTGGTATCCAAATTTTTGAATCAAATGTTTTTAACTGTCACTATCTATCTTCCTACCAAGTTTGGTGGCTCTAGCTCAAAAACTGTTAAAGATATAGCCGATTCCATTTTTATAAGGCGGGTGGCTTGGGTGGGCGTGGCATCCAAAATTTTGATGCAGATCTTTGGTAGATGCTGCCTTCTATCTTTCTACCCAATTTACGGGCTCCAGCTTAAGAACTATAAGAGATATCGAAATTTCCGATTTTAAATAGTGGGGGGCAGAGGTGGGCGTGGCATCCTAATTTTTAATGCAGACCTTTTGAAGATGTCACCATATATCTTCCTAACAAATTTGGTGACACTAGCCCAAAAAATGTGAAAACTATAGGCGTTTCCAATTTCTTGGTGAAGGGGGGATGGGGGCGGAATCAGGGGGCGTGGCACCCAAGTTTTGATGGGGAACGCCAGTACCTATCTTGACACAAAATTTGGTGGCTCTTGCCCAAAAAATGTGAAAACTATAGGCGTTTCAAATTTCATGGTGAAGAGGGGATGGGGGCGGAATCAGGGGGCGTGGCATCCAAAATTTTGATGCATTTTTTTTGGGAAATGTCAATATCTATCTTGACACAAAAATTGGTGGCTCTAGCCCAAAAAATGTGAAAACTAGAGGCGTTTCCAATTTCAAGGAGCAGGATTATGGGGGCGGAAGGAGTGGGCGTGGCATCCAAAATTTTGATGCAGTTTTTCAGGGACATGACTAGCTATCTGCGTGCAAAATTTGGTAACTCTATCTGTAAGAATGTGAGAAATATTTGGTTTTATCGGTTTTCTGTTATCGAATTTATCGATTTCCCAGCCTCCTAGTAGGCGTGGCACCCCAATCTTGACACTTTATCTGTCTCGCCTATAGACAAACATAATTGCAAAGTTTCAAGTCTCTAGCCTTACGGGTGTCGAAAAAAGTTGCGTTCATACGGACAGCCGGACAGACAGACAGACGGACAGACACCATGACGGACATTGCACAAAACCAATTTACTATGAGACCTTCGGTATCAAAGTATAAAAATAAGGATTGGATAAGAAAAATAATTGATCAGTTAAATAACAATAAGAACTTATGTATACAAAGCAGTTCCGCCTTGTCATAGTTCGAGTGAGCTTAGATTAAGCTTAGTTCAATGGGTAGAAGCTTATATAAATTGATAAAAAATGAAAGCTTTACAGTAAATGGTTAGAATTACAAATGCAGTCGTTGATGTAAAACTCTGATTAACCAGGGATGGATGTCGTCAGGGAATAGCCCAGTGGCTAAGACTTCCGCCTCGTTAACGAGAGGTCCCAGGTTCAACTCCTGTCCCCGACTATAGTTTCATATGCGATCAGTTTGAGTTTAATAATTCTAAACAGAAAGGTCACTGATGAGAATGTTTGGCAACATTCGAAATAGCGCTATCTGGCCAGCCTAATACATTTCATTCACAATTTTCAAATTGTTTCGAATCACCCCCTTTGATTCATGACGTCGAGCCTGTATTAATAATTGTAAATCCAGAAAGTAAAATAAAAGTAATGAAAAGCTCATTAAAACTAATAGACTTACAAAAGTACGCAGAATTTAAGGAACAAATACTAAAAAGACATAATGAATTATTACATCCAGGGATAGAAAAGACAAAACAGTGGTTTAAAGAAAAATTTTATTATCCAATTAAATGTCACACTTGCAACATTTCAAAAACAGAGCACAGAAGTACCAAATTTGTATACGAATTAACCCCAGAGACAAACTACATTAGAGAAAAATATGAAATGGATTTTTATTTAGTTGACCATAAGCAATTTCTATCATACATAGACGTATATTTAAACAAATGGTATAGCAGACATAGAGAGGTTCCATAGAACAATCACTAATGGGAAAACCAGCAGAAAATAAAGCAGATAAAGATTCAGCATTTACATGTGCTGCATTACAACAATGGTTAACAGCAGAAAACGTAAAAATAAATATAACAACATGTTAAAATGGTATAGCAGACATAGAGAGGTTCCATAGAACAATCAATGAAAAACTACGAATTATAAGCAGTGACTCTAACATAGAAAACAAACAAACAAGATTCGAAACTATATTATACACATATAATCATAAAACTAAACACAAGATAACAAACAGAACACCTGCAGATATATTTGTGTACGCAGCGGCACCAAAGTATGACACACAAGATAACAAAAAGAGACAAATTGAGAAATTAAATGAATCAAGAGAAGAATTTGAAATAGATACAAAGTATAGATCTTTACCATTAGTTAAGTCAAAAATAACTAACCCATTCAAAAAGACAGGTCAATTAAGACAACTAGACGAGAAACATTTTGTAGAAACAAATAGAGGTAGAAAAGTAACCCACTATAAATCGAAGTTCAAAAATAAAAAGTAAATATGTTAATTACAGAGAACCAACTAACTAGATTAGGCCTATTTAACCCTAAATTACTAAAGCATGATTACTTATTGCGCGTTACACCAGAAAAATTTCTTAATATTAAAACATCGACTTGGTTAAAAACTGATACAAAAGAAATTTATATTACCATGTATCACACATTCCACAAGAAATTACTAACACACCTATATTTGAAATAATACCCTATCCAGATGAAAACGATAATATATTAACAGAAAATATTCAGGAAAAATATTTTATAAATAATCATAAAGTGTATGGCACAACTACAAAGAGACAAATAATTAATAATTGTGTTGAAATATTGACCCCACAAGTATTCTTTTGTTACAAAGTACCAAAGTGGCAACACGCGAATATGTGTAAGCCATCTGGCAACTCGCGTTTGCACATTCTTATGTTTTTTCTCTCATTCTTTTGTCGGTAGTAAAATGTCGCTAAGCGCGCATCGAGAGCATCAGCTTATAATGAATTAATACAATAAACTAAATTATATGTATACTATTATTATTATTTTCACTACGCAATTGAAACTAGCACATACTCTGCTGTAATTTCAATAGGTTATGGGCCCAGAGTGCAGAAAATAATTAATAGCGTGAATAGTTGAACAAAAGTGCAGTCGTGAAAAATGTCGGGCGCATTTATACGGATAGAGCCGCTGTGTGCGGAAAACTATGATACATGGAAACTACAGATGCGAGCAGTTTTAATAAATAACGATGGAACGAAAACGTGTCCAACCTAGCCGGCAGATCAGGCTGTATGGAAAATATTCGACGAAAAGGCACGAGCGGACATATTATTGTCAATTAGCCCATCGGAATTGTCTATAATCGAAAAGTGCTAATCGGCGAAGGAATACTGGTTTAAATTGCAGGAGACATTTCAATCAAAGGGGCCAGTGCGAAAAGCGAGCCTTTTAAAAGAAGTGGCATTATCACGCATGAACAAAGGTGGCGATGCACGCCAACATGTGAACAATTTTTTCGAAGCAGTGAAAAATTAAAAGTGATTGGCGTCGCGATTGGCGACGATTTGCTAGTAATTCAATTACTATACAGTTTGCCAGAATTCTATAAAATGTTTCGATGCGCGATGGAAGCCCGAGATGACTTACCCCACCCTGATGTTCTTCGTGTTAAAATTCTAGAAGAATCAGAAGCACGCAAATCTAAAATTGATAGTGAAGAACAAAACGCAATGTACGCTAATCGTCGGAAAGACAATACCAAAGAGGAACGCAACGAAAAATTACAAAGGGAAGACAGAAAATGTAACAACTGTGGCAAAACGGGACATATCGCGCGCAACTGTCGCAGCAAGTTATAGAAGAACACGAAAAGTGATACAAAAAAACAAAGTGAAAGTACAGCAGAGATGCTAAACGCGTCAGAGATGGCATTTTTCACAAATGAGAAAAACAACTTATGGTGTTTAGATAGCGGCAGCACAGCACATATGAGTTCAAATGTGAACATGTTCGATAAAATGCAAGTGATCGAAAAGACATTGCATTTACCATCAATAATACCACAAAGATAAATGGTATTGGTAAAATTAAAATCGCAGTAGCGAAATGCGGATTTAACGCTAAAAGACGCTTTCTATGTGTCAGATCTGCGTCAAAGTTAAATGTCAATTTCCAAAATTACTGATAATGGTTTTGAAGTGCTGTTTCGGAAAAGTGAAGCAGTTATTATGAAAAATAATACGATAATGCTATGTGCACGAGGACATGGAAACACCTAAACGAAAATGATTTAATGAGTATGGCTAAAAATGGCAAAATCTACGGTATAAAAATAAATGAAAGAGAAAGACTATAGAAATGCGAAATTTGCATAAGTGAAAAACAAACTGCAAATAGCTATAAAAGCGCACAAGAAAAGCGGACAACAGAGCGACTTGAAATAGTACATAATGATGTATGCGGCCCAATGAGAACGCAATCAATTGGTGGCTGCAAATTCTTTGTTACCTTTATAAATGATTATACGCGGCATTGCGAAGTCCATTTCTTAAAACACAAATCGGACGTATTCGAGGCGTTCAAGGTATACAAAGCAGCAGCCGAAAATTACACGGGTAAGAAGGTAAAAGCCCTTCAGTCGGACAACGGAACAGAATATTGCAACAAAGCATTCGATGCCTACATGAATGCTAATGGAACCGGAAGACGATTGACAACGCCACATACACCACAGCAAAACGGATTAGCAGAAAGATTTAACCGCACCCTGGTCGAGTTGGCACGCTGCATGATGAAAGGCATATGCGTTGGTTAAGGGCTCAAATAAAGGCAAATTTGAGTCGCGCTCGGAATAATGCGTTCTGGTTTGCTATTCAACAACATCGAAAGCATATCGATTGTATTTACCTGGAAAACATAAGGTAATAGTAAGCAAAGATGTAAAATTCTATAGTATTCCAGGCTTTAAAAGCGAATACGCAGAGTTCTATGACAACAAACAGAGCACAGACGAAGGCATCGGCATCAATCTCACCAGAAAACGAACCGAAATACATACAAGTGATGATAGCAGTTGCGAAGAGCAACAAGAGTCAGCTAATCAACGGCATTGCGGAGGGCGTGCGAGACTTGAGAGGACAGGCCAACGCGGTAGGCCGCGTAAGATTTATCAGGCACCAACAAAGGTGCACAACAACAGCAGCAACGAGGAAAGCAGTGAAAGCGAACTGTTTGAAGAATGCGAAATGGCATATTTAGCTACATCCGAAGACCCAACTACGTTAAAAGAAGCAGTAGAAAGTACAGATGGCTCTTACTGGACAAAGGCGATCGAGGATGAGTTTTAGGCACAGATACATAACAAAACATGGCAAATAGTGGAACGTCCCAAGGATCGAAAAGTTTTGGGAAACAGAATGATATTCCGTACAAAAGACGATGGCACAGTCGCAGGAAAAAAGAAAGCCCGATTGGTCGCTAAAGGATATGCACAAAGGCCCGGAGAAGATTATCACGAAACTTACTCACCTGTAGCCAGATTTACTTCAGTAAGGTTGTTGTTAGCCATGGCAACAGAACTTTATATGGAAGTACACCAGATGGACGTCGTGACAGCTTATTTAAACGGCGAGCTTGAAGAGCGCGTATACATGAAAATACCTGAGAGCTTTAACGATTTTATGAAAAAGTTGGAATCCGGTAAGTTAGTCGGAAGCAAGCAGAACCCTCATCATGGAGAATTCGTACAGGCAGCAATGGACTGGCGTACAGCACATTCATCTTTGGAAAATGCTGTGTGCCTGCTAAAGAAGGCGCTTTACGGTCTGCGCCAGTCTGGTTTGCGATGGTATCTCAAACTTAAAACGAAGCTGCAAGAAATCGGACTGGAGGCTACGAAGCAGGATCCATGTCTGTTCGTCAAGCGGCAAAAGGAGAAAATTATTTTAGTCACAATTTATGTGGATGATTTGCTGATGGCGACTAATCATCGGAAATGGCTGCAGCTGGTCAAAGAAGTTCTCGGAGAGGCGTTCGAAATGAAAGATCTTGGACCAGTGAATTGTCTGGGCATAGATTTTGAGCAAAATATGAACGAGCATCGCATATTTCTCTCACAAGAAAAGTACATTAGTGCTGTACTAAAACGATTTGGAATGTTTTGTGCGAGGATGAAAACCAAAGCCTTTTACCAATTTTTGATCGCTTTGGTTATCATTGAAGAGCTGTACCGAATCGCATTTTCTGCCGACCCGTTTAGAATCGCCTTTAAGTACAAAGCCTCCTTTGTTGCTTCACTCATTGCCAAGTATTCGGATTCGGTGCTTGACAGTGCGACAGTGCGTTGTTTCCGTGCCTCCCAACTTATGGCGGCACCTGCTTAAACGCATGGCCCAAATAAGAGCGCCTGTCAATTAGATTTGCGCCTCAATCAGCATCGACTATCCGTAAAGATCATCGCCTGTGTGCTTAAACATCAGGCCAAGTTGCATGCTACCACTTATGTATCGGAGAATTCGTTTCGCTGCTTTCCAGTGTTCAACGCTATAGTTTGAGCTGAACTGGCTGAAAGAAACATAAGAGAACCAATTAAATTTTGATATGGATACTTATCCATTTCTTTTTGATCAGCTGTTGTCTGGCCGCTTCAAGTTGATGATGGATTGCATTCAGTCATTCCAAATCATTTTAGTACAGCACTAATGTACTTTTCTTGTGAGAGAAATATGCGATGCTCGTTCATATTTTGCTCAAAATCTATGCCCAGACAGTTCTTCACTGGTCCAAGATCTTTCTTTGACCTGCTGCAGCCATTTCCGATGATTAGTCGCCATCAGCAAATCATCCACATAAATTGTGACAAAAATAATTTTCTCCTTTTGCCGCTTGACGAACAGACATGGATCCTGCTTCGTAGCCTCCAGTCCGATTTCTTGCAGCTTCGTTTTAAGTTTGAGATACCATCGCAAACCAGACTGGCGCAGACCGTAAAGCGCCTTCTTTAGCAGACACACAGCATTTTCCAATGATGAATGTGCTGTACGCCAATCCATATTCTGCTTGCTTCCGACTGGCTTACCGGATTCCAACTTTTTCATAAAATCGTTAAAGCTCTCAGGTATATTCATGTATACGCTCTCTTCGAGCTCGCTGTTTAAATAAGCTGTCACGACGTCCATCTGGTGTACTTCCATATAAAGTTCTGTTGCCATGGCTAACAACAACCTTACTGAAGTAAATCTGGCTACAGGTGAGTAAGTTTCGTTATAATCTTCTCCGGGCCTTTGTGCATATCCTTTAGCGACCAATCGTGCTTTCTTTTTTCCTGCGACTGTGCCATCGTCTATTGTACGGAATATCATTCTGTTTCCCAATACTTGTCGATCCTTGGGACGTTCCACTATTTGCCATGTTTTGTTATGTATCTGTGCCTAAAACTCATCCTCGATCGCCTTTGTCCAGTAAGAGCCATCTGTACTTTCTACTGCTTCTTTTAACGTAGTTGGGTCTTCGGATGTAGCTAAATATGCCATTTCGCATTCTTCAAACAGTTCGCTTTCACTGCTTTCCTCGTTGCTGCTGTTGTTGTGCACCTTTGTTGGTGCCTGATAAATCTTACGCGGGCTACATCGTTGGCCTGTCCTCTCAAGTCTCGCACGCCCTCCGCAATGCCGTTGATTAGCTGACTCTTGTTGCTCTTCGCAACTGCTATCATCACTTGTATGTATTTCGGTTCGTTTTCTGGTGAGATTGATGCCGATGCCTTCGTCTGTGCTCTGTTTGTTGTCATAGAACTCTGCGTATTCGCTTTTAAAGCCTGGAATACTATAGAATTTTACATCTTTGCTTACTATTACCTTATGTTTTCCAGGTAAATACAATCGATATGCTTTCGATGTTGTTGAATAGCAAACCAGAACGCATTATTCCGAGCGCGACTCAAATTTGCCTTTATTTGAGCCCTTAACCAACGCATATGCCTTTCATCATGCAGCGTGCCAACTCTACCAGGGTGCGGTTAAATCTTTCTGCTAATCCGTTTTGCTGTGGTGTATGTGGCGTTGTCAATCGTCTTTCGGTTCCATTAGCATTCATGTAGGCATCGAATGCTTTGTTGCAATATTCTGTTCCGTTGTCCGACTGAAGGGCTTTTACCTTCTTACCCGTGTAATTTTCGGCTGCTGCTTTGTATACCTTGAACGCCTCGAATACGTCCGATTTGTGTTTTAAGAAATGGACTTCGCAATGCCGCGTATAATCATTTATAAAGGTAACAAAGAATTTGCAGCCACCAATTGATTGCGTTCTCATTGGGCCGCATACATCATTATGTACTATTTCAAGTCGCTCTGTTGTCCGCTTTTCTTGTGCGCTTTTATAGCTATTTGCAGTTTGTTTTTCACTTATGCAAATTTCGCAATTCTATAGTCTTTCTCTTTCATTTATTTTTATACCGTAGATTTTGCCATTTTTAGCCATACTCATTAAATCATTTTCGTTTAGGCGTCCCAACCGATAGTGCCATAAATCGATATTATTTTGATCACTGTGAATTGTACTGTTTACTTGATGCTTTTCGCTATTTAAATAGTACAAGTTTCCATGTCCTCGTGCACATAGCATTATCGTAGTATTTTTCATAATAACTGCTTCACTTTTCCGAAACAGCACTTCAAAACCATTATCAGTAATTTTGGAAATTGACATTTAACTTTGACGCAGATCTGACACATAGAAAGCGTCTTTTAGCGTTAAATCCGCATTTCGCTACTGCGATTTTAATTTCACCAATACCATTTATCTTTGTGGTATTATTGTTTGCTAAATGCAATGTCTTTTCGATCACTTGCATTTTATCGAACATGTTCACATTTGAACTCATATGTGCTGTGCTGCCGCTATCTAAACACCATAAGTTGTTTTTCTCATTTGTGAAAAATGCCATCTCTGACGCGTTTAGCATCTCTGCTGTACTTTCACTTTGTATTTTTGTATCACTTTTCGTGTTCTTCTTTATCTTGCTGCGACAGATGCGCACGTTACGCCATTTGTAATTTTCTCTTTGGTATTGTCTTTCCGACGATTAGCTCGCTTTTCGCACTGGCCCCTTTGATTGAAATGTCTCCTGCAATTTAAACCAGTATTCCTTCGCCGATTAGCACTTTTCGATTATAGACAATTCCGATGGGCTAATTGACAATAATATGTCCGCGCGTGCCTTTTCGTCGAATATTTTACCTTATCTGCCGGCTCTGTTGGACACGATTTCGTTCCATCGACGTACTGCCACAGTTCGTTTTTTATTAAAACTGCTCGGATCTGTAGTTTCCAGTTTCTATTCGTATAAATGCGCCCGACATTTTTCACGACTGCACTTTTGTTCAACTATTCACGCTATTAATTATTTTCTGCACTCTGGGCCCATAACCTATTGAAATTACAGCAGAGTATGTGCTAGTTTCAATTGCGTAGTGAAAATAATAATAATAGTATACATATAATTTAGTTTATTGTATTAATTCATTATAAGCTGATGCTCTCGATGCGAGCTTAGCGACATTTTACTACCGACAAAAGAATGAGAGAAAAAACATAAGAATGTGCAAACGCGAGTTGCCAGATGGCTTACACATATTCGCGTGTTGCCACATTGGTACTTTGTAACAAAAGAATACTTGTGGGGTCAATATTTCAACACAATTATTAATTATTTGTCTCTTTGTAGTTGTGCCATACACTTTATGATTATTTATAAAATATTTTTCCTGAATATTTTCTGTTAATATATTATCGTTTTCATCTGGATAGGGTATTATTTCAAATATAGGTGTGTTAGTAATTTCTTGTGGAATGTGTGATACATGGTAATATAAATTTCTTTTGTATCAGTTTTTAACCAAGTAGATGTTTTAATATTAAGAAATTTTTCTGGTGTAACGCGCAATAAGTAATCATGCTTTAGTAATTTAGGGTTAAATAGGCCTAATCTAGTTAGTTGGTTCTCTGTAATTAACATATTTACTTTTTATTTTTGAACTTCGATTTATAGTGGGTTACTTTTCTACCTCTATTTGTTTCTTCAAAATGTTTCTCGTCTAGTTGTCTTAATTGACCTGTCTTTTTGAATGGGTTAGTTATTTTTGACTTAACTAATAGTGAAGATCTATACTTTGTATCTATTTCAAATTCTTCTCTTGATTCATTTAATTTCTCAATTTGTCTCTTTTTGTTATCTTGTGTATCATACTTTGGTGCCGCTGCGTACATAAATATATCTGCAGGTGTTCTGTTTGTTATCTTGTGTTTAGTTTTATGATTATATGTGTATAATATAGTTTCGAATCTTGTTTGTTTGTTTTCTATGTTAGAGTCACTGCTTAAAATCCGTAGTTTTTCATTGATTGTTCTATGGAACCTCTCTATGTCTGCTATACCATTTTAACATGTTGTTATATTTATTTTTACGTTTTCTGCAGTTAACCATTGTTGTAATGCAGCACATGTAAATGCTGAATCTTTATCTGCTTTAATTTCTGCTGGTTTTCCCATTAAATCAAAAACTTTTAATATGGCTCTTTTGGTTCTAACCAATCTCCGCTGTTAACTTCAATTAATGTTGCGAATTTTGAATATACGTCTATGTATGATAGAAATTGCTTATGGTCAACTAAATAAAAATCCATTTCATATTTTTCTCTAATGTAGTTTGTCTCTGGGGTAAATTCGTATACAAATTTGGTACTTCTGTGCTCTGTTTTTGAAATGTTGCAAATGTGACATTTAATTATTATATTTTGTATAGGATTTTGGTAATCTGGATAATAAAATTTTTCTTTAAAACACTGTATTGTCTTTTCTATCCCTGGATGTAATAATTCATTATGTCTTTTTAGTATTTGTTCCTTAAATTTTGCGTACTTTTGTAAGTCTATTAGTTTTAATGAGCTTTTCATTACTTTTATTTTACTTTCTGGATTTATTATTTCTACATATGCGTTTTGAAAATTGGAAAATCGGAATCGAAATGGAAGTATATAACACTATTTTTCGAACATAAATATTCTTTTATTATTTCTTTAGCTTCAGCATTAGTCATTTCTGTATATGTTATCTCTATATTTTTCTTATGAAAGTAATTAGTGACTTGTGCGTTGTTGTCATGGTAAATATTTGATTGTATAATTAAATTCATTTAATTTTATTTTCCACCGTTGGAGTTTCATTTTTGGTTCTTTCATATTATTTAACTATACTAATGGTTTGTGATCGCTTAATATTTCAAATTTTCGGCCAAATAGATAGCTTCTATAAGTTTTTGTTGCCCAAACTACTGCCAGTAATTCTTTTTCTATAGCTGAATAATTTATTTCATGTTTGTTTAGCGTTCTGCTGGCAAAACAAACGGGCTTGTGATTTTGGGTTAATACTGCTCCTAAAGCTACGCGCGGGTATCGCGAGAGTAAGAAAAACCGGCAAAAGGTGATGGAAGCGCGCGTGTGCGGGGAGTATAATAATTGATAGGATAGTAAAGGAACACCTTATAATAAGCTTAGTTTAATTATTTGGAATTAATTAAAACGATCGCAGGGAAATCCGCCATCTAGTGAAAGATTAGCTTCTTATGTTTTTACTTGTACGTACACGTGTACCTGCGGAAGAGAATCTCACCGTACGCAGTGTACTACCATATTTCCTTGTGTTCTCACAGTGTGGTCGCAAATCGGCGTGGTCATATTTTTCATATACCATCGGATTAGACAGTATATCTACTTTTGCTCCTTTCATTAACTTGAGTGTCATGGGTTTGACGATGTTTGCGAAATTTGGAATGAATTTTCTCTAAAATCCCCACAAACCTAAATATTTCTTTATTTCTTTTGGAGTCTTTGGAATTGTATATTCCATTTCTGCTTCAATTTTTCCGTTGTCACTATGTGTCCTAAAAATTCTGTTTCCTTTTTTATAAATTCACACTTGTCTAATTGCAATTTTAAATTGGCTTCCCTTAGCTTGGCAAATACCTTATTTAGGCCCAATTTCGCAATGTCCAGTTAAACTTGGAATAAGTTAACTTCAGAATAACTTTTATGCCCGAGCTATACTGATTTGGTTTTCTCAAAGCCAAATTAACCTATCATCGGTATATCACTATCGCAGAATGGTGCTGCCAACATTAATGGGGATTCAGCTGTTCTTTTGGTTTTGTTTTTGCCTGTGACTCCTAAACTGCTACATGTTGCACATCAAAATGTATATATAATAACTTTTTATGAGCCCTGTTGTACACGGCAACTAGAGAAAACCATTTTAGTTGTTGAGGAGCATGTGTTTGTGAACCTAGAAGACTCAAATAAGCATTTTGAAAATTTGATTCATAAACAAAAAAAATAAACAATGCAAGTGTCAGCTTGGGTCAGCTGTTCGCCTTACGATGATTGTATTGATATTTATATATCGTTACTTAGCATTGGTATAAGTAGAAACCGGACCTCCATGCATCGGATAAGTAAGTGCTAACCGAACATTGGGAAACTCAAATTCGACTAAACTTAGAATAAGTTGACTAACGGGACATTGAGAAATTGGGCCTTAGTAACAAAAAGTGTTCTTCGAATGAAGTGGAGTATACTATTATGTCATCTAAGTAGACTAAACAATCTTTGTAGATTAAATCTTCCAATAAATTGTTCATGCAACGTTGAAAAGTTGCTGGTGCATTTTGTAGACCAAACGGCATACGTGTATATTCGTAGTGGCCATATTTAGTATAAAATTCTGTCTTAGGTATTGATTTCGGAACCATCTGGATCTGGTGGTAGCCTTTTGCTATATCAATAGTTGTGAAATATTGGCGTCGGACAAGTTTGACTAAAATTTCATCCATTATTGGAATTGGAAATTTGTCATCAATCGTGATTTCGTTCAGAAATCTGTTGTCTATGACTACTCTATATTTTTGTTTTCCTGACTGTGATTTTCTAATTGTCCCTGGCTCTAACATTTCTTTTACTTGTCTATCTATTTCATCGTGTTGAATTTGTGAATATTTGTAAGGTCTTTTATAAATTGAATCTTCATGTTTGGTTACTATAGAGTGTTTTACAGTGCTAGTGAAGGTCAAATTGTCGCCTTCGTGGTACTGAATATCTCGATATTTATGTAGAGTTTTTGATATACACATTTTTTCTTCATCGTTTAGATGATCTAGTCGAAATTCGTTAGACTCTCTTAATACTTCGATTATTTGCGAAATTTAATTCTAAGTCTTCCTTCGAAGGTGGATCTAGACACTCTGGTGCTGAGTCTTTACTCTACATTTATCTTGGGGTCGTACTTGAATAGGAATGTGTATTCTCCTAAGGTTACGGCTTCTTCCTAATATTAAATCATATCGATTTGAAAAGTCATGTATAAAGAACTCTTGTTTTGATGGACTCAATTTACATGCTCCTATTGTAATGCTTGTAAAGGTTTAACTTTTGTTATAATTTTCTTAATACTTTTTTTCAGAATTGTTTTTATTTGAATTGTTGTATTTATTATCTTTGTGTTTTTCAACAACACTGTTTTCAAACAAACCATCTTTTTGAGCTGCATTTTTTTGCAATTGCGCTGCATTTTTTTGGAAGTGGCTAATTGTCATATCATACCTAGCTAAATTCATGAAAATTATATCTGGAATTGTACAAATGTATTGTTTTGACTATTATCTAATGTTAACTTATTAGTTATTACATAGGATTAATGTTCTAACTCCTTAATATATAGGTGTAGTTGTTATAAAAATTCCGTCCTCCTGATGAAGGCGCTGAGATCTTGTTTGTTTCCCGAAAACAATGCCTGATTTAGTTCTGCATCACTTAACACGACTGCCATGTTGATTTAATTATTTGTTTCTGTTGATTTGTTAAACTGCACTTAGTTTCTTCTTCAATTATTTAAACACCATTAAGTGTGTTTGTGGCACGAAAGTTTTTCTGACGGATTAGTTTTTGTTAAGTATCGCAAGTGTTTTATTTTTGCACTTATTATTATTTTCTAATTAGTTAAACACCATTAAATGTGTTAGTTGCATGAAAGTTCAAGTTGCAAGTTTTGCAATTATTTTTCACTAATCCTCCACGTGAGACAAAGATAAAAAGTTATAGACTTTAGTTTAGTTTAATATCTTTATCCAAACTAATTCTCAATCGTTCCTGCTACGCAGAGCAAACCTCGGTTGAGAGCTTTGATTATTATCAAAGCTTTGAGGCTTTGCTCGTTTTAAGCTTTTTACAAAAACTGCCAATTCGGCGATCTCACGCCTTTGGCGTGTTTCTACAAATATGTTTATGTTTTATGTTTATGCCTAACTCGTTTGTGGCGCTATAGGTGATTTCCTAATATTCTTGTGTTTTATGTTTATGTCTAACTCGTTTCTTGTGTTAGTGGGTTAAGGTGTAATGTGATACTTAAGTGTTAGGGTGAGTGCTATGCGTGACATATTTGAGATATTGATATGTGTGCATATTGAACATCTTACTATAAATTTGAATTTATTTTTGATATACCCTTGTGTTACGTTTTTATAAGAATTATAAGAATTAAATAAAACAAAGTTTACATTAAATTCTTACAAAAATTAATTAGCTAACAAGTTGTTTTGGACTGGTAGCTTGAGAACGCGTTCCTCAACTCATCGCTGGGTAGGGAGGTAATTCCGATGAAGGCGGGATCAGCTGCACGTGTTTGTGAGGCCTCTCGCGAGATTATTCGGGTGCGATGAGTGCTTTCTCAAGTACCTTTCTTTGTGTTCCACTCTGACTTCCCTGACCGGTGGAACCTATCACGGTGCCCCGGTGACAGTTCTCTGGATCTTCCACTGGGCTCTTTGGACGATGTCGATGTTACTGCTGCACGCCTTACCCCATAGCTGGCAGCCATAGGTCCAGATTGGTTTAAGAATGGAGTTGTAGAGCAGAACCTTGTTGTCCCGACTTAGCGGAGAGCGAGCGTTGATAAGCCAATGGAGGCTATTGGCTTTGAGTTTAAGCTGTGTTCTCTTAGCTTCAATGTGCCTGCGCCATGTAAGCCTTCTGTCCAAGTGTACTCCCAGGTACGTAACTTCGTTTGCTTTCAGTAATGGGGTGTTGTTTAGCGTGAGTGGTGGACAATCTTACCTGTTTAGAGTGAAGGATACATGTTTACATTTTTGTTCGATTACCTTTATTCGCCAGTCGGATAGCCAGTTTTCTACGTTATCGATATGATGAGCAAGTTGTGTTGTTGCTTGCAGTGGGCATCTGGAGCGGCTGAGAATAGCTGTATCATCAGCAAAGGTTGATGTTATTAGACCTCTGCATGTAGGGATGTCCGATGTGAAGAGAACGTATAGTGTTGGCCCAAGTACGCTGCCCTGAGGAACGCCAGCTTTAATACGGTGTTCGTCGGATATTGCAGATCTACATCTCACTGCAAACTTCCTGTCGTAGAGGTACGACTGTAACAGTTTATGTGTGTTGACTAGGAGCGTTGTTTTGATCTTATACATCAGGCCTTCCAACCAGACTCTGTCGAATGCCTGAGACACATCCAAAAATATTGCAGTACACTATTTTCGATTTCGAACGCGCCTCGTATTTCTGATGTTATGCGGTTAACCTGCTCAATATTTCCGTGTTTTTCACGAAAGCCGAATTGATGTGATGGGATTATGTTATGGAGATTCAGGAATTGATTAATCCGAGTCAGACGGGACTGTTCGATCTTTACCCAGCTTTGGAATCATTATGAAGATAGACTTTTCATCTCTCTGGAAAGTGGCCGAGTTTTGTGATTGCATTGAATAACTGGGCAATGATGCAGACTGCACAATAGGGAAGCTCAATAATCATCATTGGGGTTATTAAGTCCCAACCCGGGGATTTTTTTTGGATTTAGATGCTGGTTGATAATTCTTGCGACTTCATTCGGGTGAAAAACAATTGGCTCATGTTGAAGCTGAGAGTCGTTTAATACGGTCGGAAGTGCTAACGCGTTTGTAGCTGGATTAGGTTGGAAAACTTTTAGCAGATGATCCGCAAATGTGTTGGCTCTGTCTTCATCGCTCCGGGCCCAGCCGCCTGCATGGTTTGTTAAAGGCATCACTGTTTCTGTCGGTGGATTAAGAGTTGGGTGAGCTTTTCAATCAATTCAATTTGAGGATTTGTTTTCATTTGGATGTGTACTGCATTTGCTGGTTTTGGTGTTGAGGTGCGAGCTGCTTCGACGAAGATTGGCTCAAGTTTGTTTGCTGTAGAATCAATGTCAGCTAACTTATTCAGATGCGGATTTAAGGCACTTGCATATGTCGCGTTTTTTGATACGGGTACGGGACCAAGGGGGGACCTGGCTGCAGTCGAAAAGAAGACGTCTGGGTTGCTTTTTGATGGAGTGTAGTGAGGCTGTGCTGATGGAAGCTGGACTTAAGTTCTTTGTAGATTGGGCAGCCTCTGTAGTTAGCTGTGCCACACTTTTTTTTGCTGGAGACGCGTTTGCTTGCTGGGCAGCACGACGAGTCATGAAGATCGCCGCAAACTACACATACCGTGCGCAGTGTGCAGTATGTCTTTGTGTGGTAGTATTCTTGGCAGTTCATGCATTGCGGAGCAGTAGAAACTGAAGCTTGTAGATGGGGTGCGCCTCATATTTGTTAGTTATCTGCGTCACAGGCTCAAGTTCAACTTTGAAGAGTGGTTGCGGCTGTCTGTTCTTGTTTAGAATATTAAAAACTTTTTTATCGCAGAATCCTTTCTCATTTAGCGCCTCATGGATTTCATTTGGCGTGACATCAGACTCTATGCCTTTCAGTACAACTTGCAGACCCTTGCTGCTTTTTAGTTGGTACGTGTAAAAGTTTTTTTTTCTTTCGTTTAAGGACTTTGACAAGACTCTAAAGTTGTCTTCGGATTTTGTCTGAACTTTAATCTCCAGGATGTTACCCCTTATTAGGGGAATGATATAGAAATTGTCCTGACCGATGAGCTCAACAACTTTGTTAACAAAAGGGGGTGGCTTTAGCTTTTTCTTGTCGTCAACAACAGATTCTGGGGGCAGATCGTCAGCGTTATCTGCTAGGATTTCAAATCTGTTGATGTTGTTAGGAGATACGCCAGAGTTGCCACGAGAGATTTTAGATTTGTTTGTGGAGTGTTGGGGGCTTAATTTTCGCTTTAGCAAAATGTAGCTATCCATGCCTGTCTGCATGGCCGGCTCTGCATTTGCTTTGGCTGCGGAGTTTTTTGCTGACGGCTCAGCAGTCGTTGCATTGTTGTTTCGCTGTGTTGCCAACTAGAGGTGGCCGCGGGCCGGGCTTTTTTTCGTGGCCCGCGGCTTGCATCATAAAATATACTAACGAAGTGATTTAAAAAAAAAATCAGTTGTTTGGAAAACTAATTGCATTAAAAAATTTCAAAATTACACTTTTACAAATCTTAATTTTCAATGAGTACTTAATGGGTTAAGGAAAGTATTCTCTCATTTTAATGGGTTTTAAGTGACTGTTTCATTGGTACCATACTTCACATGAAGAAAGTTCAAGCTATGAGTAGATTTAACTTTAAGTGTTGTGTAAATATTAGGACCTCCCCTGTAAATAGGAGCAGTTAGGACTTATATTTATAAAACCACCAGTGTTGCAGATTTGATTTGGCCAGACCTTTTTCATTTTAGTACGTTAGTTTAATATATTTAAATTTTCAAACGCGCTTTTGCTATGTGCGTACTCAAATGACGCGAACAAAGAGTAAAGAAATTATAATTTGTCCCATATAAACCTATGAAAATACATAGGGGTCTGCCCAGTCACCAGGTGTCGGACGAAAGGGCTTAGAATGTGGTGTCAGACGGAGGGTTAAGTATTGTATTACATACTAAGTCGTAGATGTCAAAGCCCATAGCTCTTCGAGCTCATTTGTTTTTGTAGCAGCTATTTGGTACAGGCAACCAGTTTGCGTATACATGAACTGCTCTTCCCATAAGCAATGGGAAATACAAGAACAATTTTGCGATTTCTTTTTTGTTCGTCTGTTCGCTTTCTATATATATATACCTATACCTATTTTTGTTGTTTCGCTATGAAATTTCAAGGGATTTTGTTGTTGCATTACAGACGAGACTACACAATCGGCTTAAGCACAAAACTACATGAGTGAAGGTTATTATTTATTTCGAGAAATTCTGCAACATATTTGGTTTATTAAGAAGGGTGTTCAGATCTTGGAATAACAGTCTTGTATCTAAATGTGTAAAGAATGTCCAGCATCTGATATCGGAAACCTTAGTAGACTTAGTAGACAATAGAACAACTAAAGCTCAAGGATTTGCCAATCAGAACTGACAAACTATTGAGTCATTATCGACGATCAAGCTAGAAAACGACAATATTAGTTATAAATTAGAAAAGATTTAATTTTTGAATTTTGTTAATACGAACAATTATAAATATAACACAACATGTCGGTGCACCGTAGCAATGAAAATATAGCAAGGGCTATAGATAATCAAAATACTTTCTGTGGCATCTGTCATCAAGTTATCAGAGAGGATCAACTTGTTGCCACTACGCGTAGTGCACATAAATTTCATAATAGGGCCACAAAACTTAGGAGCACCTAGTAAGGATAAATAATTAACCCAGTGTAGGGTGGAAAATTACATCCAAGCTGTGTTTCAACAACAACAAAAAGGCTTGATGGATACGCTCAGTGCCTTCATCAAGTCGTCCATTGAACAAACCATGCAATTGTAATTTTCTCAGCTGCAGGTAAACTCAAATAGGCCCAGATGTTCAGATGAACGTATTAGTCAACCAACAATAAACCACAATAATGGTATTCCCAATGTCGGAAATCAACCAAGCAATCCGATAATAAATAGTCCAAGAAGCAACCTTTCGTCTGGAACAATAGCTCCCGAAAAAGCCGCAAATATTTTGTTAAGCTTGCGAATCAAATTCGATGGTTCTAAAGACTGTATGTCGATTGAATCGTTTCTATATCGGATTCGCTCACTGAAAACTCAGACGCTAAACGGCGATTACCAGTTACTGTGTGACAATCTACATTTGTTGTTTGCCGGCAAAGCTTCGGATTGGTTTTGGAATTCTATAAGAAAAATCCTCAATACTCTTGGCTGTCATTTTGTGTATCTTTTCGGCAACACTTTGATGATTCGAAGATGATTTCGATATCTGGGAATTGATAAGGAATCGTCATCAAAAGGAAAACGAATCCTTTGACGATTATCAGTCTGCAGTCGAAGCAACTGTATCAAGATTGCCACATAAAATAAGTGAAGTGATATTTTGAAACGAAACTCCAAAAGTACGCTTAGATATGAACTTCTACATTTAAAAATTCAAAACATGAGTGAATTAAGAGATGAAGTAACAAAACATGAATGTTTTATATCAAACTCATACCAATCAAAACCAAAATTTGGTAGACAAAATGTTTCTGAGATTCTTAGCGAAAGTGAGGAACAGGAAGATGAAAGTATCTCAGAGATACATCGTAAACGACTAGTATGTTGGAATTGCGATAATATAGGTCACCGTTGGGAAGATTGTATGGAAGAGAGACACATAAGTCGACTCATAAGGCAGAGAACGACTTACACTCAGACATTTCAAATTAGAAACTAGAAATATGAGGAAATAACAAAAATAATAGTGCACCCAAAACGGTCCACGCTACGTATGAGGAAATATTGGAAGGAGATAAAGAAAGTCAGGAGAAAACTAATTGAAACCATTTTAACGGACTGCGATGACCGTTTATACACAGAAATAAGCATAGAAGGTCAAAACTTTCGAGCATTGCTAGACTCGGGAGCTTCAGTTAGCTGTATCGGAGGAAAAGCGGCTGAAACTCTTACTTTGCATCCAAAGATGCACAAATGTTCAGGAAGAGTTAGAGCTGCCAATCATGTTGCTTGTTCTGTAGAAGCCAAATTAAAAGTTTCCATTCAGTTCCGCCATATGGTCCATGAAATCGAATTCTTAATAATTCCAGATCTTAAACAGGATGTATACTTAGGTATAGATTTTTGGAAATTTTTCGGACTTTTAAAAGGACTGTTGTCCCCCAAGATGCATATTTTGAATTAAGAGCAGGAAAATATTTTAGGCGCAGTTATTAAAACATTTCCTTCTTACACTCAGGGAAAAACGTAGTACAGATAACCATATTCATGGTAACTTTAACTATTTTCGGGTATAATTTCATCTTAAACATGAATATGGTAAACTTGACTAGTGAAAATGTTAAATCAAGAATTACTATGAAATAGTAAAATTAACATTTTTCATAGTTAAATTAAGGTGTTGGATATGTAAATATTAATGCACAAAAATATAATATTCGAATATTGTTCATATTAAATTTGAATATGGAATTTTTCATTTTAAACATCTCGGACACCTGAAAACCAAGTATGACAACTCTTGATTTTAATACAATCGCATGCGGCTTCTAGAATTGTTAGAAATATAATTTACATTATTAAAAATGCTAGAAAGATGAAAATTAGTTTATATCAAAACTCACCGAATACGAAATATGATGACCTGCGATGGGATTTGAGCGTGGATCTCCCGTTTACATAGCGGATGTCTTCAGCATTGCGCTGTTGCCAACCACGAACACATTTCGTACACAGAGAAAATAAATGCAACGTAAAATCAAAAATTTAATTTTAAATTAAGATTTTAGATTTTTCTTTTCAAATTAAGTACGAAATTATTTAATTTAATAATTTTTCCTATTAAATTACCTAATTTAACACGATTCGTATTAAAATCAATGTGTAAATTGATTTAAATATTAACTTCTCAAACATAAAATTATAAAATATATATATATAAAAATAAGTTGAAAATGTGCCCACTTTAAATATAAATGAAAAGCTACCATATTTAATTCAATAATTTTAATTTTATGAATATAAACGTATTAGAATTAAAATTAAATCAAAATTTTTTTAAAAACCTAAAAAAATATATAAAATTTATGGAAGTTAATACATAAATTTTTAATTTAAAAAAATTAAATATTAGTTTAAATCGTTTTCATTTTGAAATTAAAATGCTTTATGTTTAATTTTCTATTCAAGTCAATCACATTTTATTTTAAAAATTTTCATATTAAAAATTTTACTTACTACTTAAATTTAAAGTTTTTATTATTGGACGTAGATGTACTAAAAAAAAAGGCAGTACATTCAAGTGGCCCAACGATACCAAGCACCGGCTTGTTAACGCGCGAACCCAAGCAAAAAGCAACCAACCTCCCGCCCAACCGACCGAGGGGCACACCGCATAGCGTACGGTTACGTAGATCGCGAAAACGTAGACAAATGACATAAGACTAACTTTTAAGAGAACTACTAGAAGTGACACCGTTTATTAAGTGGGAAAATTCGTTATAGTTTGAACATAAAATCCGAAAAGGGTTATGAATAGTATAGTTAGATTGACAAGCTTGAAGAGCAATGGGTAGAAAATTCCTTGTCCTTCTGATCGGAACAGCAAAACTAATTTGGCTGATTAATTCGGAGGAATCAATTTCACCATTTATTAGTTTATGTCAAAATACTACACCTAGCATTGTTCTGCGATCAGAAAGAGAAGGAAGATTTATTAGTAAAAGTCTACTGTGGTAGGAAGGTAGGTTAATGTTACTATCCCAGTTAAATCTCCTAAGGGCAAAGAGCAAGAATTGTTTTTGCACTGATTCTATTCTATCCTGGTGAATCCTGTATTTGGGATACCAGATACAAGATCCATATTCAAGAACAGGACGTACCAAAGACGTGTAAAGTGTTTTGGTTATGTAGGGATCGTCAAATTCTTTCGACCAGCGCTTAATGAACCCCAAGGTACTAGAGGCTCGATTTGCAACTGAAGAGATATGCTTGTGAAATTTAAGTTTCGGATCAAAAAGGATACCTAAGTCATCAACCCATTCAATGCGATCGAGTGGGCTTCCATCAAGAAAATTTATATTTGAAAAAGGAAGGCATCTATAAAAAGACATGACTTTACATTTGTTGCAATTAAGATTTAGTAAGTTAACACGACACCACTTTTGAAAATTATCTAAATCAGTTTGTAGTTTTTGAGCAGACAACAGAGCAGTACCCGACATGCATAATTTTACATCGTCAGCATACATCAGCACTCGAGATTGGTCAATAAGAGATGGAAGATCATTGATGAAAAGTGTAAATAATAAAGGTCCAAGGTGACTTCCTTGCGGAACACCGGAAGTGACATGAACCACCTTAAAGACAGCGTCATTAAAACTGACTCTCTGTGTTCTATGAGTTAAATATTCCCTTATCCACCGAATAAGATTGCTCGGAAAACCAAACAGTTGAAGTTTATGAAGTAAAAGGTAGTGATTAACCGAGTCAAATGCCTTGCTGAAATCAGTGTTAATAACATCCGTTTGCATTTTATTTTGAAAACCATTAACAACTAGTGAAGTAAATTCTAACAGGTTAGTGGTAGTAGATCTTTGTTTCATGAATCCATGCTGGCACGGTGAAATTAAAGATCTGCAAAAATGTTGTAATTGAGAAGTTATTAATTTCTCAAACATTTTTGGTATAGCAGACAATTTGGATATACCCCTATAATTTTGAACATTAGACTTGTCTCCTTTTTTATGGAGCGGAATAATAAATGATTCTTTCCAGATATTAGGAAATGAACATTTCTTAATAGACAAACTCAACAATTTATGCAAAGGCTTTAAGAGACCATCAGCACAGTACTTAAGCACACAGCTTGGTACGCCGTCAGGTCCCGGGGAAAATACAGGCTTACTACCCTGTAGATCACCTAGTAATGAACACTCCGTGATACTTGGTTCAAAAATGCAATCAGAGGCATCAACCTGATACGGGTAAGGCAGATCAACCTGATTATCAATTGAATTGTATGTTGTTTGAAAAAATTCGGCAAATAAATCGGCAATGGCCTGATCCGAATTGGCCGACTTGTTTTCAAAAGATAAATAAGATGGAAGTGTTGATGACTTTCGCTTCGCATTAACGAAGTCATAGAACCTCTTAGGATCTTGCTGAAACTGTAGTCTGCACCGACTTAGGTAATTTTTATAACATGAATTATTCATGACTGAAAAACTGGAACGCGCAATCAAGTATGATGAGTAATGAATAGAAGAGCCAGATTTTCTAAAACTCTTATGAAGCTTAGATTTTCGATTTTTAAGGGCAGTCAACTCTCGTGTAAACCACGCAGGTTTGTTTTTCCTACTTGGCCTACCAAAAGGAACACACTTATCGAATAAATTTTCTAAGGTGCAATAAAATATACTGATTGCCGTATCCAAGTCCTCAGAACCATAGAGGGACGACCAGTCAACCAATTCTAAGAGCCGGGTAAGTTTTACAAAATCGGTTTTCCGAAATTGACGTACCCGTCTTAATGGTTCACTACACTGGCGTACGGCACAGGCAGGCAAAGTGATCAACACCTCCAACGTCGGGTGGTATAAGTCTTCGGGAGTGGATATGGGAAGGGATCTTGACACAGATAGAGTAGATGGATCCGAAACAAATACCAAATCAAGCATTTTATCAAGAGAATTTGGAATGCCATTGATCTGACCCAACGACATTTCAAATAAACCAACCAGAAAATCAGTCTGCACCATGGGGGTTAACACGCTTGAGTCCGGACTTGAAATCCAAGTAGCATCAGCAATATTAAAATCGCCAAGAACTACAAAAATATCACGATCAGAAAGCATAGAAGATATGGAAAGTATTGCTGACATATGTTCATTATAAACAGAGCTGTTAGATAAAGGTGGAACAAGAAATATAAATACCAACACCGTTAATATTTAACTTTACAGCAACAAACTCAATATCTATAGAGCCACTTAATATTACTGTCTCAGAGGAATAATTTAATTCTAAAATGTTCCGACTTTCCATGAAAATTAAAAACTACCATATTTAAATTTATTATTTTAATTCTAGGAACGAGAATGAAGCGTATTTATATTAAAGTGCATATATTTATTAAATTTTTCTTTTCTTTTAAATTTCATCAAATAAGAAAAATCATAAAATTAAATATTCAAATTTTTGTATTTAAAAGTATTTATTGTATTTCAAGTCAAAGTGCTTCATCTTTAATTTTCTTTACAATTCAAACATATTTGATTTTAAAAGTCTTCGTATTTAAAATCTAATTGAGTCGTGTTAAAATTTAAATGCATAATTTTTGTTTATCCCGTTGTTTTTTAACAAACAACAACGCCAACAACTTGGTATTTAGCATGTTCGATATATATTTTATAATTATGGACTTAAGCTAGCTTACTTAAAAAGTTTATTTTTATTTTTATTTTAATTTTTTTAAATTTATTAACCTACAATTAAAAATTATAAGCTAACTTATTAATGCAGCAATAGCAATAGCAATAGCGTGCTAAAATTCAGCTGTTCATGTATGTATTTATGTATGATCATATACATACATACATACATTTCCATACAAACATGCATGCATACATACATTTGTATAAAGAACAGCGACTGGACTGTACTGTGTACAATCTTCCACTTGCATTTTGTCACGTTCCTTGCACACAAAGCAGCGATTACACAGTCACAGAAAAAAAAACTTCTGATCTTGGGATATACATTAAAAATATACAATTAAAAATTGTCTGTTTGTATGTATTAGTGGTTTTCTCTATTAGTGTTTGCGCCGAAAACAGACTGAGATAATTTAAAAAATCATTGGGCATATACATTTTTAAAGCAGCTTGGGCACTTGACTATTAGCGCCACCTCAGCATAATTAGCGCTAATTATGATTTTACTTTTTTTTTTGACAAAACGTAAAAGATTTTTTAAAAAACAAAACGAAAATATTTTACAAGAATTTTCGATATCTCACTTAGTTTCCGAGATTTACGAGAAAAAATGTCGCATTAGCGCAACTCTTGTGTCAGTCATTATATCACAACCGAACAACTCTTGTTTTGTTAGCGTGCCGGTAGCAATAACGGTAATCGCTTTTCGCTTATGCCCAATGCTAGAAGCGACTCGCTGTGCTAAGAGACAATTCATTCGGAGGTAAAAAAGTGATTGTGAAATGAAGTGATCGTGCAAATAAATAAAACAAAAACAAGTAAAAACGTTGCAGTCGGACGCAACCGACTGCGGAATACTTTGATACCAGTAAATGAACGGTTGATAAGGGGGGGGAATGCAGGGGCGAAGGAGTGGGCCATGTGGTAAACATCGCCAGCTATCATGTTACCAAATTTGGTGACTTTAGCTCAAAAACTGTGGAAGATAACTTAACTCCCAAATTTAAAAGGTGGGCGGCAGAGGTAGGCGTGGCATCCAAATTTTTGAATCAAATGTTTTTAACTGTCACCATCTATATTCATAAAAAGTTTGGTGGCTCAAGCTCAAAAACTGTTAGAGATATAGCCGATTCCGATTTTAAAAGGCGGGTGGATTAGTTGGGCGTGGCATTCAAAATTTTGATGCACATCTTTGGTTGATGTTGCCTTCTCTCTTTCTACCCAATTTACGGGCTCTAGCTTAAAAACTATAAGAGATATCGAAATTTCCGATTTTAAATAATGGGCGGCAGAGGTGGGCGTGGCATCCTAATTTTTGATGCAGACCTTTTGTAGTTGTCACCATATATCTTCCAACCAAATTTGGTGGCTCTAGCCCAAAAATGTAAAAACTATAGGCGTTTCCAATTTCACGGTGAAGGGGGATGGGGTCGGAATCATGGGGCGTGGCATCCAAGTTTTGATGGGGAACTTCAGTACCTATCTTGACACAAAATTTGGTGGCTCTAGCCCAAAAAATGTAAAAACTATAGGCGTTTCCAATTTCATGGAGAAGGGGGATGGGGGCGGAATCAGGGGGCGTGGCATCCAAAATTTTGATGCATATTTTTGGGGAACGTCAATATCTATCTTGACACAAAATTTGGTGGCTCTAGCCCAAAAAATTTTGAAAACTATAGGTGTTTCCAATTTCTTGGGGATGGGGGCGGAATCAGGGGGCGTGGCATCCAAAATTTTTATGCATTTTTTTGTGGAACGTCAATATCTATCTTGACACAAAATTTGATGGGTCTAGCCCAAAAAATGTGAAAACTATAGGCGTTTCCAATTTCATGGAGAAGGGGGATGGGGGCGGAATTAGGGGCGTGGCATCCAAAATGTTGATGCATTTTTTGGGGAACGTCAATATCTATCTTGACACAAAATTTGGTGGCTCTAGCCCCAAAAATTTGAAAACTATAGGCGTTTCCAATTTCATGGAGAAGGGGGATGGTGGCGGAATCAGGGGGGTGGCATCCAAAATTTTGATGCATATTTTTGGGGAACGTCAATATCTATCTTGACACAAAATTTGGTGGCTCTAGCCCAAAAAATGTGAAAACTATAGGCGTTTCCAATTTCATGGAGAAGGGGGATGGGGGCGGAATCAGGGGGCGTGGCATCCAAAATTTTGATGCATAATTTTTGGGGAACGTCAATATCTATCTTGCCACAAAATTTGGTGCCTCTAGCCCAAAAAATGTGAAAACTATAGGCGTTTCCAATTTCAAGGAGCAGGGATGATGGGGGCGGAAGGAGGTGGGCGTGGCATCCAAAATTTTGATGCAGTTTTTCAGGGACATGACTAGCTATCTGCGTGCAAAATTTGGTAACTCTAGCTGTAAAAATTGAGAAATATTTGGTTTTATCGGTTTTCAGTTATCGAATTTATCGATTTCCCAGCCTCGGCATACCTGGCAATCTTGACACTTTATCTGTACCGTCTATAGATAAACATAATTGCAAAGTTTCAAGTCTCTAGCTTTACGGGTGTCGAAAAAAGTTGCGTTCATACGGACGGACAGACGGACAGACGGACAGACAGACAGACGGACAGACAGACACCATGACGGACATTGCACAAAACCAATATACTATGAGACCTTCGGTATCAAAGTATAAAAAGAACAATTAAGTGATTTACATTTAAAAAAGTTAATAATTTTAGTGGCATCAAAGAAAGGTAAGTTGCATAAAACGTTTGTTTTTAATGAACTTTACAAATATGTACATACATACACGGGAATGAAGAAGAATTGTAAAACTATTGTGCACAGTCTCTGTTTTTGTGTATATGTATGTATGTACATGTATAAATACAAAAGACGTGCGTATAAGAAGTACAGTTTTTCTTATGGACCGGTGCTTCGTTTAATTATTAAGAAAAGCCGTGCAACTATTAGCAAAAATATGTACATACATACATATGTAATCGCATATACTTATTTATATTTTTATACTTTGATACCGAAGGTCTCATAGTATATTGGTTTTGTGCAATGTCCGTCATGGTGTCCGTCTGTCCGTTGGTCCGTCTGTCCGTCTGTATGAACGCAACTTTTTTCGACACCCGTAAAGCTAGAGACTTGAAACTTTGCAATTATGTTTGTCTATAGGCGCGACAGATAAAGTTTCAAGATTGGGGTGCCACGCCTACTAGGAGGCTGGGAAATCGATAAATTCGATAACTGAAAACCGATAAAACCAAATATTTCTCACATTCTTACAGCTAGAGTTACCAAATTTTGCACGAAAAAAACTAATAATTTCCTTAAAAATGCATCAAAATTTTGGATGCCACGCCCCTGATTCCGCCCCCATCCCCCTTCTCCATGAAATTGGAAACGCCTATAGTTTTCACATTTTTGGGCTAGAGCCATCAAATTTTTGAAAATATCAAGATATGACGTTCCCCATCAAAACTTGGATGCCACGCCCCCTGATTCCGCCCCCATCCCCCCTTCTCCAAGAAATTGGAAACGCCTGTAGTTTTCACATTTTTTGGGCTAGAGCCACCAAATTTTGTGTGAAGATAGATATTGTCGTTTCCCAAAAAAATGCATCAAAATTTTGGATGCCACGCCCACCTAACCCACCCGCCTCATAAAATCGGAATCGGCTATATCTCTAACAGTTTTTGAGCTAGAGCCACCAAACTTGGTAGGAAGATTGATAGTGACAGTTAAAAACATTTGATTCAAAATTTTGGATGCCACGCCCACCAAAGCTACCCGCCTTATAAAATCGGAATCGGCTATATCTTTAACAGTTTTTGAGCTAGAGCCACCAAACTTATTAGGAAGTTAGATAGTGACAGTTAAAAACATTTGATTCAAAAATTTGGATGCCACGCCTACCTCTGCCGCCCACCTTTTAAATTTGGGAGTTAAGTTATCTTCCACAGTTTTTGAGCTAGAGTCACCAAATTTGGTAACATGATAGCTGGCGATGTTTACCACATGGGCCACTCCCTTCGCCCCTGCATTCCCCCTTATCAACCGTTCTTTTACTGGTATCAAAATATTCCGCAGTCGGTTGCGTCCGACTGCAACGTTTTTACTTGTTTTTATAGTGATCGAGTAATGTAATATTGTAAAATAAGTTCCAAAGTGTGTATGTACATAAATGCAAATTCGCGCGAGCTTGTACATGTTCATATTCAAATACATACACATATAGGGTGTACAGTATTTTATCTGCACTTCGTAATATAATAAATTAAAAGTGAAACCTTAAAAACTAATTAATTCATACATACGTGTATTTTAAGAATTATTGACATAAGCTAGCTAACTTAAATTTGCTGAAAAAAATATTAGTACATATGTATGTATGTATGCAGATAAATAGTTGTAGTTCTTTTCTTGCATACACGTACAGGCAAAAATGGAGACTGAGGATGATGTTATGCTAAAGAACCTGCTAGAGTCATTCAATTTGGAAAGCATATATGATGATTTAAAATGTAAGTTTCAAAGCTTGTCATGTTAGCGATATCATTTCGCCATGAAGCAAGCATAAATAAAATCGAGTTGTAAATAAAAGTCTATAATTATAATTTTTAGCTCATGATGTTAGTTATAATTCATTACAGTATATTTCTGTGGACGATATTAAAGACGCCACACCAAGCGTGGGACTTAGAGCTGAGTTCCGCGTATAATTGTTTATGTGGCGAAAGAAAGAGGTACGAATTTCAAAATTTTTATACTCAATACCGAAAGTAAAGAGTATATTGGTTTTGTGCAATGTCCGTCATGCTGTCTTTCGGTCCGTCCGTCTGTCCGGTTGGTGACGTCCCCTAAAATCTACGACGACACCTCCCGTCCCCTTCTCAACCAGACCCCTTACCACTAGTGCTTATATTGGTATCGAGTATGCCGCAGTCGGTTTTCTCCGACTGCAACGTTTTAACACATTATTTATAAATTTACTTTTATTTGTGCATTAATCCACAGTTTAATATTGACGACAGCACTATATCAACGCAGTCTACGGTAAAAACGTATTTATGCGGCACACCAACTTTAAGTAATACGGATGAGCGTTTGGTGAGGCATTAAACTTCAGAAACATTAAAATTTAATTATAATATATTAACCCACAACTTTAGAACGTTGCCCATATTTTGCAAAGCTGTTCCAGAGGCAAAGGAATATTAAAGTACTACGACACGAATCAACAACTGACCAATTACCACAGAGATCAGATCATCTCATTGATTGTTGAGGAGGCGAACAGTCGCGAACTGTCCATTAAAACTTGCGAATTCTCTGGTGTTGTAAATTAGATAATTGAAATTGGAATCAAAAGCAAGTTTATTTATAACAAAAATTAATATTTTAAAGCTAATCGAAATTTTGTTAGGAGTTTTAATTTATTCCTCGGTCTGGAAAAGAAAACCCAAAAGGAAAGCTTTATTCGAAATACATAAACACGCGATCGAAACGCATGAGATTGTGTGCGTCGTCTGACAAAGCATCTTTTAAAGAAATTGAGTTGGAGCCAGAATATGATGTCGTTTTGGGTGCTGGATACAAAGCTGATTTAAAACGAAATGTTTCTGATTGGGACATAGTTTTAGATAAATGGACTAAAACTCACCAATTGCGTAAATTTGATTTAAAATCGTTATCGCCTGAAGATTTTTTAAAGGAATGGCCTAAATACGCAGATAGTCGTGCAGTCGATTTGGTTAGTATAATAAAACTTATAAATAAAGTTAGACCTCTAAAATATTTTTTAAAATTTCAGATAAACCTTGATTTTAACATTATATTTCCAGGAAAAGAATCGATTCTATCTGGGAAATGGGACGCCTTTAAGGAAAAGATTGTCGTATATTATAAAAATAATATTCACAACGAAGACTGCAAAAAAGTTTTGTCGCAATTGAACCTTTCAGCTAATATTGGTATTGACTACATACAAATATGTTAATATTTTTTTTTAAACTTTTTTTTGACAACAGATTCGTCCGATTATATTTTGACAAGCTTGCTGCCATCTGTCATACCTCCAAACAGCTGGTACACAGAAAAAGGAAAGAAAAAGAATATAACACTGTTGGATGCACAGGAAAGTTTTATTCTTCGGTTGGAAACGATAAGTAATTACGAACATAAAGTAAACGATTTAATTAATAAGAACTATTATAATGCGTGCACACTACAACCATTTATTATTGTAGAAGGCACGCATTGCTATGATTTGCAATCGTTTTACGTTTACTTTGATAAAAACTTGTATAAAGAAGAATCTTTTATAAAGTGTTTGGATACTTGTTTTAAAATATTCAACACTTTAAATTTACAGTATCCCAAAGCGTCTCAGCAACCGTGGCTTTTCATACAACAATTTTTTTATAACATTAATACTGTATATGATACTAAATCATCTAATTTAACAGCTCTTATAACTTACATGAAAAATTGATCAAAAAAATGTCGAGCTTTGAATGTTTTAAATGTAAAAAAAATTATATCTGTTGACCTTATGGTTAAACATTTGAAATATGTCCATGTAATGAAGCCTTCACAAAATGATCCATTACGATGTATAATTAATGAATGCCACCAATTGTTTTTAGATATCTTTACTTTTAAAAGGCATATTCTTAACGTACATAATTGTGAAGAAAATGATAGTGTGAGTGAAGAATATGTAACATTACCGAATTTGTATTTAGAAAACCAGTATGCGCAAACATTAGACAAAGCACCATCAATGCCTTATTCTAAAAGTCTTAATGCAAAGGAGTGTCTCGAAAACAATCTAATTTTCGCTTAATTTGCATGCTAAATCTTTAATGCCAAGGAAACAAGTACTTGTAGTTCAAGATATGATATCAAATTTGCTTTTACAATTTCTGATGTTTTTAACAACATGAGTTTATCCAGGTCCGATGTAAGGTATGAGCTAGATTGCATAAATTCGATTTGTTCGGACCCATTCCAGGAAATTAAGTCGGAATATCGACTTTTAAAGTATTTAAAAGAAATTAACAAGTTTAAGGATTCCAAATCGTATATAGTATCCTATAGAATAGGTAAAAAATAAAAAAAAAAGGAAACAGTAAGCTTTCTCCAAGAAAAATTGATATTTTTTTAATGCCTATTGAGTTTCAGATTAAATCTTTTTTTGAACTCCCAAATGTTTTAAGCTTAACATTAAAAAATCAAAAAATACTTGAAAAGGAAAAATCTTAAAATGTTCATTTCGTTAGTTCAGAAACATATCATAAAAAGTTAAATGCCTTTCTAGCTGACGATATTGTTATTCCATACTTTATGTATTTCGATGACTTTCAAACGAATAATGCTCTAGGCACACACATCATCTATTTGCGCATCGTATTCTTCGTTTTCTACTTTGCCACAGCATTTATTGTCTCAATTAGACTTTTTGTTTCGATTTTCGTTTATTCCATCGCAAGCTTTAAAATGCTGTGATCAGGAAACAGTAATTTTTCATTTATTTAAAGAGTTAGAAAAGTTGGAAAACGGTATAGAAATAAATACACCTGAAGGAAGTACACAAAAAACAATCGTTTCGATCAAAAAGGTTTTGTAGAGTATGCAGACGGACTAATACGGAAATGAAGTCAGACAGTGTAGAAAAGGTAGAACATCTGAGAAGCTTTATTTCACATGAAAAAGATTTGAAAGCACAACAGTGTTCAGAAACAGGAATAAAGCTGTTTGCATTTTCAATCAATTGCAAAATTTTCATAAATTGGACAATTTTTATTTTGATTTGATGCACGATCTTTTAGAGGGTGTATGTGTTTATAATGTGTGTAAAACACTTGTATCTTTAATTGATAATAAAATAATTAGTATAGAAACTCTGAACAGTAGAAAACAACTTTTTTCCTTTGGTGAAATAGAAATAAGAAATTCGTCATGTCCACTTGATATAAAACAAGTAAAAACGTTGCAGTCGGACGCAACCGACTGCGGAATACTTTGATACCAGTAAAAGAACGGTTGATAAGGGAGAATGCAGGGGCGAAGGGAGTGGGCCATGTGGTAAACATCGCCAGCTATCATGTTACCAAATTTGGTGACTTTAGCTCAAAAGCTGTGGAAGATAACTTAACTCCCAAATTTAAAAGGTGGGCGGCAGAGGTAGGCGTGGCATCTAAATTTTTGAATCAAATGTTTTTAACTGTCACTATCTATCTGCCTACCAAGTTTGGTGGCTCTAGCTCAAAAACTCTTAGAGATATAGCCGATTCCGATTTTATAAGGCGGGTGGCTTAGGTGGGCGTGGCATCCAAAATTTTGATGCACATCTTTGGTAGATGCTGCATTCTATCTTTCTACCCAATTTAAGGGCTCTAGCTTAAAAACTATAAGAGATATCGAAATTTCCGATTTTAAATAGTGGGCGGCAGAGGTGGGCGTGGCATCCAAATTTTTCATGCAGATCTTTTGTAGATGTCACCATATATCTTCCTACCAAATTTGGTGACTCTAGTTCAAAAAATGTGGAAGATACTCGCATAACCGTTTTGACATCGGCGGGGGTGGGGGCGGAAGGTGTGGGCGTGGCATCCAAAGTTTTGATCCATTTTTATGGGGAACGTCAATATCTATCTTCACAAAAAAATTTGGTGGCTCTAGCCCAAAAATGTGAAAACTATAGGCGTTTCCAATTTCTTGGTGAAGGGGGATGGGGGCGGAATCAGGGGGCGTGGCATCCAAGTTTTGATGGGGAAAGTCAGTACCTATCTTGACAGAAAATTTTGGTGGCTCTAGCCCAAAAAATGTGAAAGCTATAGTCGTCTCCAATTTCTTGGTTAAGGGGGGATGGGGGCGGAATCGGGGGCGTGGCATCCAAGTTTTGATGAGGAACATCAGTACCTATCTTGATACAAAATTTGGTGGCTCTAGCCCAAAAAATGTGAAAACTATAGGCGTTTCCAATTTCATGGAGAAGGGGGATGGGGGCGGAATTAGGGGGCGTGGCATCCAAGTTTTGATGGGGAACGTCAGTACCTATCTTAACACAAAATTTGGTGGCTCTAGCCCAAAAAATGTGAAAACCATAGGCGTTTCCAATTTCATGGAGAAGGGGGGATGGGGGCGGAATTAGGGGGCGTGGCATCCAAGTTTTGATGGGGAACGTCAGTACCTATCTTAACACAAAATTTGGTGGGTCTAGCCCCAAAAATGTGAAAACTATATTCGTTTCCAATTTAATGGAGAAGAGGGGATGGGGGGCGGAATTAGGGGCGTGGCATCACAAATTTTGATGCATTTTTTTGGGGAACGTCAATATCTATCTTGACACAAAATTTGATGGCTCTAACCCAAAAAATGTGAAAACTATAGGCGTTTCCAATTTCATGGAGAAGGGCGGATGGGGGCGGAATCAGGGGGCGTGGCTTCCATGTTTTGATGGGGAACGTCAGTACCTATCTTGACAGAAAATTTTGGTGGCTCTAGCCCAAAAAATGTGAAAGCTATAGTCGTTTCCAATTTCTTGGTTAAGGGGGGATGGGGGCGGAATCGGGGGCGTGTCATCCAAGTTTTGATGGGGAACGTCAGTACCTATCTTGATACAAAATTTGGTGGCTCTAGCCCAAAAAATGTGAAAACTACAGGCGTTTCCAATTTCATGGAGAAGGGGGATGGGGGCGGAATTAGGGGGCGTGGCATCCAAGTTTTGATGGGGAACGTCAGTACCTATCTTAACACAAAATTTGGTGGCTCTAGCCCAGAAAATGTGAAAACTATAGGCGTTTCCAATTTCATGGAGAAGGGGGGATGGGGGCGGAAGGTGTGGGCGTGGCATCCAAATTTTTGATGCAGTTTTTTCAGGGACATGACTAGCTATCTGCGTGGCTCTAGCCCAAAAAATGTGAAAGCTATAGTCGTTTCCAATTTCTTGGTTAAGGGGGGATGGGGGCGGAATCGGGGGCGTGTCATCCAAGTTTTGATGGGGAACGTCAATATCTATCTTGACACAAAATTTGGTGGCTCTAGCCCAAAAAATGTGAAAACTATAGTCGTTTCCAATTTCATGGAGAAGTGGGGATGGGGGCGGAATAAGGGGCGTGGCATCCAAAATTTTGATGCATTTTTTTGGGGAACGTCAATATCTATCTTGACACAAAATTTGATGGCTCTAGCCCAAAAAATGTGAAAACTATAGGCGTTTCCAATTTCATGGAGAAGGGGGATGGGGGCGGAATCAGGGGGCGTGGCATCCACAATTTTGGTGCATATTTTTGGGGAACTTCAATATCTATCTTGCCACAAAATTTGGTGCCTCTAGCCCAAAAAATGTGAAAACTATAGGCGTTTCCAATTTCAAGGAGCAGGGATGATGGGGGCGGAAGGAGTGGGCGTGGCATCCAAAATTTTGATGCAGTTTTTTCAGGGACATGACTAGCTATCTGCGTGCAAAATTTGGTAACTCTAGCTGTAAGAATGTGAGAAATATTTGGTTTTATCGGTTTTCAGTTATCGAATTTATCGATTTCCCAGCCTCCTAGTAGGCGTGGCAACCCAATCTTGACACTTTATCTGTACCTTCTATGGATAAACATAATTGCAAAGTTTCAAGTCTCTAGCTTTACGGGTGTCGAAAAAAGTTGCGTTCATACGGACGGACAGACGGACAGACAGACACCATGACGGACATTGCACAAAACCAATATACTATGAGACCTTCGGTATCAAAGTATAAAAATTAAGGAAAAATGAAATACGAATGACTGCAAGTGATCTGGTGATCTAGTTCCTGAAGATAATGAACATTGGATGCTATATACAAAGTTATTAGAAATTATCGACATTTTATTTCAAAGTAAATTCACAAAAACTGATGTAAAACATTTAAAACAAAAAATTAAATTGCATTCACGAGCTTTATGTTAGTTAATATGGATCGACCTTGAAGCCAAAGCATCATATCTTGGTTCATTATCCCAGAGCAATAACAAAATGCGGCCCATTCAAATATGCTTGGGTTATGCGATTTGAGTCCAAACACAAAGCTCCTAAATCATATTTACATTCCATAACATCACTGAGCTTAGAATACATAGAGACCTTAAATCGACTGTAATCTTATTGCCGTCAAAATGTTAAACTTCCGAACCAGGAAGAAGAAGAGTCGAAAACTTAACAGACAGAGCTGGCCGCGCAAAAGCGCAACGTCATTCTATTTCTTGCTCTGCTGTAAGCAACACAACCGACTTGGGCTGCAGCTCAAGTCGCGTGTATGTATGCGTGCATATGTGAGCGAGCAGTTAGTCACACGGACACATGACATGTATGTGTTAGTGCATTCTTGGCCGCTCTTCAATGATGAGAGAGCGAGACAGCAGCAATTGCAGATGCTTTTGTTTCAGTTGCTGTTCGTTTGCAGCAGCCCGACTAGTGTTTTGAGGGTAGAGAGCGCACCATCGGAATGCAAGTAACGGTAAAAATACATTGAGTATACATGCACTTGCGCTGGCTTCATTTTTTGGTGGGCTAGCTTTGCCGAGATTTTTGTGATTTTGTTTCGTTTGCTCAGCACAGCATATGTGTGTGTGTGTACATGTATGCAAAGGCAGTACATTTTTATGTATGCGTCGCAATTATCTTGTTAGTTTTGACCTGCCTCAACTTTTATATATGTGTGTGTTGTGTCTACATGTATGCAAAGGCAGCACATTTTTATGTATGCGTCGCAATTGTCTTGTTAGTTTTGACCTGCCTCAACTTTTAGAATTTTCAGCAATTTTATAACAAGTTGAGGATACGAACAAAATTTATGTTATTATATTTATATATTTTTTATTAATTATTAAAATACATTTAAATAGTTAAGAGGTGCATAATTAATCATTTGTCTAATAATTATTTATATTTTATTTATATAATTATGTATTTTCGACCCTTGAAAGTAAATACATTTTTGATGTCGATTGCCAATGTTCAAATTCAAAATTTGCGCGCATTTGTATCTGCATACAAAAACCTAAAAAAGACACTCTGTTTATAAATACTCTTTCGAGATATTAACTATATGACACTAGCAAACAATTTTGCAACACAACTACTTTACAGTTGAGCATTTACATACAAAAGATGCACACACATTCCGAAAGAGCATTCAGAACTGTGCTTCTGTTGAGATCGTCGAAACTTGTGTGCGTTCACTTGGGTTTTTTATTGGCATGCGGTTGTCGCGAGCCGGGGTTATTCTTCAGCTTCCGACATTATGAACCATTTATATTCATTCTGAATCTTTTGTATGTAAAAATAATTATTTGAATATAAATAATTATTAGATCACAGCAGAAGCACAGTTCTGAATACTCTTTCGGAATGTGTGTGCATCTTTTGTATGTAAATGCTCAACTGTAAAGTAGTTGTGTTGCAAAATTGTTTGCTAGTGTCATATTGTTAAGATCTCGAAAGAGTATGTATGAACAGAGAGTGTCTGATTGTGGTTTTTGGAGGCAGATACAAATGCGCGCAAATTTTGAATTTGAACATTGGCAATCGACAACAAAAATGTATTTACTTTCAAGGGTCGCAAATACATAGTTATATAAATAAAATATAAATAATTATTAGACAAATGATTAATTGTGCACCTCTTAACGATTTAAATGTATTTTAATAATTAATAAAAAAAATAAAAATATAATAACATAAATTTTATACTTGTTATAAAATTGCTGAAAATTCTAAAAGTTGAGGCAGGTCAAAACTAACAAGACAATTGCGACGCATACATAAAAATGTGCTGCCTTTGCATACATGTAGAGACACACACATATGCTGTGCTGAGCAAACGAAACAAAATCACAAAAATCTCGGCAAAGCTAGCCCACCAAAAAATGAAGCCAGCGCAAGTGCATGTATACTCAAATGTATTTTTACCGTTACTTGCATTCCGATGGGCGCTCTCTACCCCTAAAAACACTAGCCGGGCTGCTGCAAACGAACAGCAACTGAAACAAAAGCATCTGCAAATGCTGCTTTCTCGCTCTCTCATCATTGAAGAGCGGCCAAGAATGCACTAACACATACATGTCATGTGTCCGTGTGACTAACTGCTCGCTCACATATGCACGCATACATACACGCGACTTGAGCTGCAGCCCAAGTCGGTTGTGTTGCTTACAGCAGAGCAAGAAATAGAATGACGTTGCGCTTTTGCGCGGCCAGCTCTGTCTGTTAAGTTTTCGACTCTTCTTCTTCCTGGATCGGAAGTTTAACATTTTGACGGCAATAAGATTACAGTCGATTTAAGGTCTCTATGTATTCTATGCTCAGTGATAACATCTAGAAAAAACGCATGCAGCTCTGTAGCTACCAAAGCTGGACTACAATTTTCTTATTATACTTTGATACCGAAGGTCTCATAGTATATTGGTTTTGTGCAATGTCCGTCATGGTGTCTGTCCGTCCGTCCGTCCGTCTGTATGAACGCAACTTTTTTGGACACCCGTAAAGCTAGAGACTTGAAACTTTGCATTATGTTTATCTATAGACGGTACAGATTAAGTGTCAAGATTGGGTTGCCACGCCTACAAGGAGGCTGGGAAATCGATAAATTCGATAACTGAAAACCGATAAAACCAAATATTTCTCACATTCTTACAGCTATAGTTACCAAATTTTTCACATTTTTTGGGCAAGGGCCACCAAATTTTGTGTCAAGATAGATATTGACGTTCCCAAAAAAAGTGCATCAAAATTTTGGATGCCACGCCCTCTGATTCCGCCCCCATCCCCCCTTCTCCAACAAATTGGAAACGCCTATAGTTTTAACATTTTTTGGGCTAGAGCCACCAAATTTTGTGTGAAGATAGATATTGACGTTCCCAAAAAAAATGCATTTTGGATGCCACGCCCCTGATTCCGACCCCATCCCCCCTTTTACTTGAAATTGAAAACGCCTATAGTTTTCACATTTTTCGAGCTAGAGTCACCGAATTTGGTAGGAAGATATATGGTGACATCTACAAAAGATCTGCATCAAAAATTCGGATGCCACGCCCACCTCTGCCCCCCACTATTTAAAATCGGAAATTTCGATATCTCTTACAGTTTTTAAGCTAGACCCCGTAAATTCGGTAAAAAGATAGAAGGCAACATATACCAAAGATCTGCATCAAAATTTTGGATGCCACGCCCACCCAAGCCACCCGCCTTATAAAATTGGAATCGGCATATCTTTAACAGTTTTTGAGCTAGAGCCACCAAACTTGGTAGGCAGATAGATAGTGACAGTTAAAAACATTTGATTCAAAAATTTAGATGCCACGCCTACCTCTGCCGTCCACCTTTTACATTTTGAAGTTAAGTTATCTTCCACAGCTTTTGAGCAAAAGTCACCAAATTTGGAAACATGATAGCTGGCGATGTTTACCACATGGCCCACTCCCTTCGCCCCTGCATTCCCCCTTATCAACCGTTCATTTACTGGTATCAAAGTATTCCGCAGTCGGTTGCGTCCGACTGCAACGTTTTTACTTGTTATACTTTGATACCGAAGGTCTCATAGTATATTGGTTTTGTGCAATGTCCGTCATGGTGTCTGTCTGTCCGTCTGTCTGTCTGTCCGTCTGTCCGTCTGTCCGTCCGTATGAACGCAACTTTTTTCGACACCCGTAAAGCTAGAGACTTGAAACTTTGCAATTATGTTTATCTATAGACGGTACAGATAAAGTGTCAAGATTGGGTTGCCACGCCTACTAGGAGGCTGGGAAATCGATAAATTCGATAACTGAAAACCGATAAAACCAAATATTTCTCACATTCTTACAGCTAGAGTTACCAAATTTTGCACGCAGATAGCTAGTCATGTCCCTGAAAAAACTGCATCAAAATTTTGGATGCCACGCCCACTCCTTCCGCCCCCATCATCCCTGCTCCTTGAAATTGGAAACGCCTATAGTTTTCACATTTTTTGGGCTAGAGGCACCAAATTTTGTGGCAAGATAGATATTGACGTTCCCCAAAATTATGCATCAAAATTTTGGATGCCACGCCCCCTGATTCCGCCCCCATCCCCCCTTCTCCATGAAATTGGAAACGCCTATAGTTTTCACATTTTTTGGGCTAGAGCTACCAAATTTTGTGTCAAGATAGATATTGACGTTCCCCAAAAATATGCATCAAAATTTTGGATGCCACGCCCCTGATTCCGCCCCCATCCCCCCTTCTCCATGAAATTGGAAACGCCTATAGTTTTCAAATTTTTTGGGCTAGAGCCACCAAATTTTGTGTCAAGATAGATATTGACGTTCCCCAAAAAAATGCATCAACATTTTGGATGCCACGCCCCTAATTCCGCCCCCATCCCCCTTCTCCATGAAATTGGAAACGCCTATAGTTTTCACATTTTTTGGGCTAGACCCATCAAATTTTGTGTCAAGATAGATATTGACGTTCCACAAAAAAATGCATAAAAATTTTGGATGCCACGCCCCCTGATTCCGCCCCCATCCCCAAGAAATTGGAAACACCTATAGTTTTCAAAATTTTTTGGGCTAGAGCCACAAAATTTTGTGTCAAGATAGGTACTGACGTTCCCCATCAAAACTTGGATGGCACGCCCACTGATTTCGCCCCCATCCCCCCTTCACCAAGAAATTGGAAACGCCTATAGTTTTCACATTTTTGTGCTAAAGCCATCAAATTTTGTGCCAAGATAGATATTGACGTTCCCCAAAAAAATGTATCAAATTTTTGGATGCCACGCCCCTAATTCGGCCCCCATCCCCCCTTCTCTATGAAATTGGAAACGCCTATAGTTATCACATTTTTTGGGCTAGAGCCACCAAATTTTGTGTCAAGATAGGTACTGAAGTTCCCCATCAAAACTTGGATGCCACGCCCCATGATTCCGACCCCATCCCCCTTCACCGTGAAATTGGAAACGCCTATAGTTTTTACATTTTTTGGGCTAGAGCCACCAAATTTGGTTGGAAGATATATGGTGACAACTACAAAAGGTCTGCATCAAAAATTAGGATGCCACGCCCACCTCTGCCGCCCATTATTTAAAATCGGAAATTTCGATATCTCTTATAGTTTTTAAGCTAGAGCCCGTAAATTGGGTAGAAAGATAGAAGGCAACATCAACCAAAGATGTGCATCAAAATTTTGAATGCCACGCCCAACTAATCCACCCGCCTTTTAAAATCGGAATCGGCTATATCTCTAACAGTTTTTGAGCTTGAGCCACCAAACTTTTTATGAATATAGATGGTGACAGTTAAAAACATTTGATTCAAAAATTTGGATGCCACGCCTACCTCTGCCGCCCACCTTTTAAATTTGGGAGTTAAGTTATCTTCCACAGTTTTTGAGCTAAAGTCACCAAATTTGGTAACATGATAGCTGGCGATGTTTACCACATGGCCCCTCCCTTCGCCCCTGCATTCCCCCTTATCAACCGTTCATTTACTGGTATCAAAGTATTCCGCAGTCGGTTGCGTCCGACTGCAACGTTTTTACTTGTTTTTTATTTAAGTTTGAAAATGGCTTACCAACTAATTTTTAAAGAAATCAAAATAACGGACATAGATTGTTTGTAGAACTCTATATGTAATTATAATTTTAAATCAGATTGTTTGCACTTCTGCGAAGAACTTGAATATAGTGGAATTGTTTGCAAAAATAATTACCATATTACTTAACAAATAATGATAATGAGTTTAAGTTGTTTAAGTTGCGCTTCTTTTATGAAGATTACAAAGTTTATGTGGGGTGTAATTATATAAATATACTTAAGTTCTGTACACATATACACGCTCATGAGGTTGGTAGAGCCGATCCAAAAATTATAAATAGAGAAATTACATGGTTTGACAGACACCCTATGCCTGTGTACACAATGAACAATCAAAAAAACGATGTTAAATATAAGCCTCTTTAAAATATCAAAAACATTTGTAAGAAACAAAAAAAAGCTTTTATAACATAAAGAAAAAATTATTTAGTTTTATGCAAAAAATAAAAAAAAAATTTAATTTTAAAAGCATTGCACTATGGATTTTAAATGCGGAAATTAGACGTATTTAATTGTAATGGTTACAAAAATTAAAATAAGATGTAAAATATTTGATTTAAAAAATTAAAACATCATTTTAAAAATAAAGAATACTTAAATAAAAAATAAATGTTTTTATTTCAAGTATCAATAATAATAAAAAAAGTATATTAACTTTTAATTGAAAAATGCCTGATTTTTAAATGAAATAATTTTCAATTTCATTTTAAAAATTATTATTAATTAATTTTAAAATTAAAATTTTTCATTTAAAAATGCCTGATTTTTAAATGAAATAATTTTTATTTTCATTTCAAAAATTATTAATAATTAATTTTAAAATAAAAACTTTTCATTTTAAAATTACTGATTTTAAATGACATATTTTTAATTTTCATTTTAAAAATTCGTCACCTTGGTTTTAATATCGGAAAATGTTGATTGTAAAATGGTTATTTTTCGATTCAAATAGTATTTACAATTAATTTAAGGTGAAGAATGCTTTATTTAAATATGAAAAATATTTGAATCAAAAATTCCTCATTGTCAAATATAAAATTTTGGCACCTTAAATCAAAAATGTTATTTTTTGAAATTAAAATTTTACTTTTAAAAACTATTTTTAAAATTACACTTTTCAAAATGAAAATAACACACATAAGTGGAAAATCATTGGCATAAATTTTTGAATCTAAGTGTAAATTATACGATTTACAATGTTTTTTTCTGTGTGTATGCAGGTCATTTTGACTTAAAACGGAAAAGCTTCGGTGCGGGAACAAAATGCCTGCTCTTTGACTTGAATGCGCAACATAGTAAATCACAATATGAAGAGTTTTAGAATTAAATATAATTTATTAAAACGGACATTTAATTTTAAATTTTAATATTTGACAAACATGCATTGTCATTTTGAAGTTTACGCATTTTGTTTTAAGGTGCAGGCACTTACAAGTAAATACGTTTCATGTTCATTTTGCTGTTTAACTATGATTTTAGTTGAATCAACTTTGTTTACAGTGATTTTTAAAGGCGTATTCAGGGGGGGGCTTATGGGGCAGCTGCCCTAACCTACTGTCGGCGATTTTTTTTGTGCGTTGGTACATTATCATAAAATATTAAATAAATTGTATTTAAATAAAAATATGATTTATAATATTATTAATATTAAAACTGAACTAATAGGCTGTTTCCACTACGGTCGCATCCACGTCCGCGTCCGAAAATCAATAAACGCGCGTTAAAGCCTATACAAAAAGCATAGGCAGTTAGGTATGGGAAAAAGTCGCGTTCTAATTGGACGCAAAACACAATGGAAATACCATTACAAATGATCGATAAATCGTTTACGCGGACGTGGACGCGACCGTAGTGGCATACATATCGGTTATCGGCGAAATAGTATTTGTCGATCGTTTTTTCACCATCAATAGTTTTTGATATTTTGCCAGCCCTATCATATTTGCTAAACAGATGTTTACCATTATTGAGAGAAGAATATTGGGAATAAGTTTGATTGGGAATAGTAATATGGATATTAGAAAATTTTTTAATAACACAACAGGTAAGTAATGGTTTTTCTGCGTAAAGTTATTTTTATAACATTTTTAAATACGTATGTTTTTTTTTTGTAGCGAAATTAAAGAGAAGACTGAGCTCGAGTAGCAGCAACTCAAGTGGAGAGAGCCGCGATGGAGACATTACGGTGGATGATTGCCATGTAAACGATATTGGCAAATGGGTGTCCGTAGTTAGCACGATGAAAGCGGAGCAGAAAAAGGAGCTCTTAAAGAATTGTTGGCAGCCCGACCAAAATTATAATTTTGCAGCTGATGCGACTCACTTAAAAAGAAAATTTAATTGGCCCTGGCTGGAATTGTATAAGCCGTGGTTGGTATACTCACGCCGGTTGAAAGGAGCATTTTGCTTACATTGCGTGCTATTTAAGCCTCTGAATAAGCCGGGCAAAACTTTGTCGTTTATTGTGCGCCCCTTTACACAATACAAAAACGTGCATGAATACTGCCAAGCTCATGCATCAAGCAATCCGCACAAAGAGGCTACACAATCAGCAATGTTATTCTTGAATCAAACGCCTGTTGATTTGCAAATGCAAAGTGGTCATAACCAAATAATTGCAGAAAACAGAAATATTTTAAAATCTATTATTAACACAGTATTGTTTTGTGGAACCCATGACCTTCCTCTGCGTGGTAAATCAAATGATGAAGGTAATACAAGTATTTAACAAAAAATTTAAAAAATATTTTTCATCTTTACACTATTTTAAAGGTGTTTTGCATGATCTTTTAATGATGAAAATATCAGCTGGGGATGGAGCACTAAAAAAACATTTTGTGGATGGAAAACAAAACGCCACGTACACGAGTCCACAAATCCAGAATGAAATTTTGGACATTTCGGGGAAAATAATCCGAAATTACATCTGCACAGATTTAAAGAAAGCTTCTGCCTACAGCATCTTGGCGGATGAGACTGCAGACGCGGCTGGTAAAGAGCAGCTTTCGATAGGAATCAGATTTTTCGACCACAACAAACAGATTATTCGTGAGTAATTTGTTGGCTTTGTCGAACTGATGACAATGGATGCAGAAACCATCGCCGACAATATCAAAGCTTTTATTGCAGAATTAGACTTAAATCCAGCAAAATGTGTCGGGCTTGGCTTCGACGGGTGCGCTACAATGGCAGGCAAGACTAGTGGTGTACAAAAAAGATTAAAAGGCACATTTCAAAAAAGTTTTTTTATACATTGCGCCAGTCATCGTCTCAATTTGGTTGTCAATGATCTTAATTCGGTCCCCGAAATCCGAAATACCATTTCTACCATTAAAGATATTATAAATTTTTTCAAAGAGTCTCCCATTCGCAGAAAATACTCTCCAAATGTACATTCGTTTTGCGAAACACGTTGGTCCGAGAAGTACAAAAGTATGAACGGTTTTAAATTCTTTTATTGCGATATAATAGATGGATTGGAAAAGTTGTGCACAGAAGGCAATGCTGGCACAAGAAAAGTTGCCTTTCAGCTACACAGTGCTTCTACTAAAAGCGTTTTTCTAATTTGTATGTGCATAATTGCAAAATACTACAGTCTTCTCCAACCAGTGGTGAATTTATTGCAGGCCAAAAACAACGATATAATTAAATGCAGAGAACACCTAAATCATATTTTAAATGTTTTTGAAAAACATAGAGCAACATCTGAAGTTGAATTTGAAATGATTTTTAAAGAGTGTGAAAAGTTGGCTGAGAATGCTTCATTCAATATTTGCGTGCCTAGAGTTGTTGAAAAGCAAACTAGAAGAAAAAATCCTCCATTCACGACAACAGAAGAATATTACCGCCGAGCTATTTTCATACCCTATCTGGATTCACTCATAACATCCATAAGTGACCGATTTCCCAAAGAAAATAATGCAGCTTTCGATCTCGCAGTCCTAAGTCCAATGCATCTTAAAACCATAAGCCTAGACCAACTTCAGGATCAACTTTTGCGTGCAAGCTCTTTTTATAATTTGGAAGGTATTGAAAATGAGCTTGAACTTTGGCATATATATTGGAATGAAGAAATAGAAAACGACATAGATTTGATATTTGCTTATAACAAAACAGATTTTTATCCGAAGATTCGAGAAGCATTGGAAATTTTGTTAGCAATGCCCTCTACAACTGCAACGGTGGAACGATCTTTAAGTACTCTTAGAAGAGTTAAGACGTGGCTGAGAACATCTATGGGAGAAAATCGTTTAAATGGTAATAAAATAATAAACAAAATTTTGTCTTATTACATGTCTTTTTTTTCCAGGATTGTGTATGCTAAGCACCCATAGGGCCTTAGTAAAGGAGAAAATGGCTGATCTGGAGGAGAGAATTTTGGAGGAGTTTTCAGCAAATCCAAGAAGGCTGTTATTTTCATAAAAAAAAATTTTGGCCCCACCCTACATGAGGACCTGGCTACGCCCTTGGTGATTTTTACTACGTTTCATAGTTAAAACCCGCATAGTAAAATTTACTATTATCGTAGTGGATTCTCTTGGCGTTTTTTTTCTGGGTGTACAAACTCGAATGACTGGAACCGGCTAAACTCATTCATCATCCAATAGAGATGGAAAAGACTTTACCTATCAAGCAACGCTACTGGCCCATCTCGCCAGCAAAAGAGAAATTAATGTTTGAGGAGGTGGAAAAGATTTTAGCGATGTTAGATGTTAGATGTAATCGAAGTATCTACAAGTCCTTGCAGCAGTAACTTCGTTTTAGTTAAAAAGGGTGTGAAAAGTCAACTTTGCCTTGACTCAAGAGAGATAAATAAACATGCATACTGGCAAATACCATTAGAAGAAAGTTCACGTCCGTTCACAGCCTTTACTGTTCCGAATAGACCATTATACCAGTATACGGTATTGCAATTTGGTCTTACAAACGCAGCGCAAACGCTTTGTGTTCGTGTTTTTGTCTACTTAGATGACTGACTTATCTTGTCAGAAGACTTTGAGTCACATATGAAATAGCAGTTCATTTGCGAATGGCTAATCTGACGATAAACGTGGCCAAGTCAAACTTCTGCATACAGGAGATAATGTACCTGGGTTTTATAATTGGGTACGGTCAATTAAAAAAATACCCTTATAAGATACAAGCAATCGTCGATTTTCCAATACCAAAGACGGTGAAAGAGTTAAGATGGTTTTTGGAGCTCGCAGGATGGTATACGTACGTTCAACTACGTAACTTGAGTGTTTAGGAGTGATAAAGGGAATTAAAAAGTTTAGAACGTATATTGAAGGTCAAGAGTTTGCTGTTGTGACGGATCATGCCTCTCTTCAGTGGCTAATGAGACAAAAATATCTTTTTTTTTTAAACTTTGCTATTTATTTTTGGCTGTATCCCTTAACATAAAACTAGGAAATGTCAAAAAGTTTACAAATCTTACTAACATTACTTAACTACCAGTTACTTTTTGGACTGATAGCTTGGAGTCGCGGTCCTCAACTCATCGCTGGGTAGGAAGTTCATTACGATGAAGGCGGGATCGGCTGCACATATTTGTGAGGCCTCTCGCGAGACTGTTTGGGTGCGACGTGAGCTTCCTCAAGTACCTTTCCTTGTGTTCCGCTATGACTTCCCTGACCGGTGGTACGTCTAAGTCCTTTTGTATGTTTTCGTTGCGAATATACCACGGTGCCCCGGTGATAGTTCTCAGGATCTTCGACTGGGCTCTTTGCACGATTACGATGTTACTGCTGCACGCGTTACCCCATAGCTGGCAGCCATAGGTCCAGATTGGTTTCAAAACGGAGTTGTAGAGCAGAACCTTGTAGTCCAGACATAGCGGAGAGCGAGCGTTGATAAGCCAATGGAGGCTATTGGCTTTGAGTTTAAGCTGCGCCATGTAAGTCTTCTGTCCAAGTGTACTCCCAAGTACGTTACTTCGTTTGCTTGCGGGAGTGGGGTGTTGTTAAGCGTGAGTGGTGGACAGTCTTGCCTGTTTAGGGTGAAAGTTACATGTTTACATTTTTGTTCGTTTACCTTAATACGCCAGTTGGATAGCCTGTTTTCTACGTTAACGATGTGACGAGCAAGTTGTGTTGTTGCTTGCAGTGGGCATCTGGAGCGGGTAAGAATAGCTGTATCGTCAGCAAAGGTTGATGTTTTTAGGCCTCTGCATGTTGGGATGTCTGATGTGAAGAGAACGTATAGTGTCGGTCCAAGTACGCTGCCCTGAGGAACGCCAGCTTTAATACGGTGTTCGTCGGATATTGCAGAATTACATCTCACTGCAAACTTCCTGTCGTAGAGGTACGACTTTAACAGTTTATGTGTGTTGACTAGGAGCGTCGTTTTGATGTTATACATCAGGCCTTCCAACCAGACTCTGTCGAATGCCTGAGACACATCCAAAAATATTGCAGTACAGTATTTTCGATTTTCGAACGCGCCTCGTATTTCTGATGTTATGCGGTTAACCTGCTCAATATTTCCGTGTTTTTCACGAAAGCCGAATTGATGTGATGGGATTATGTTATGGAGATTCAGGAATTGATTAATCCGAGTCAGCAAACATTTTTCGAAAAGTTTTGATAGACACGATAAAAGGCTTATAGGTTCGATCTTTACCCAGCTTTGGAATCATTATGATGATAGACTTTTTCCATCTCTCTGGAAAGTGGCCGAGTTTTGTGATTGCATTGAATAACTGTGCAATGATGTAGACTGCACAATAGGGAAGCTCAATAATCATCTTTGGGGTTATTAAGTCCCAGCCCGGGGATTTTTTTGGATTTAGATGCTGGTTGATAATTCTTGCGACTTCATTCGGGCGAAACACAATTGGCTGATGTTGGCTCAGAAGGTCGTTTAGTAAGGTCGGAAGTGCGAACGCGTTTGTAGCAGGATTAGGTTGGAAAACTTTTTGCAGATGATTTGCAAATGTGTTGGCTCTGTCTTCATCGCTCCGGGCCCAGCCGCCTGCATGGTTTGTTAAAGGCATCACTGTTTCTGTCGGTGGACTTAGAGTTGGGTGAGCTTTCCACAAAGAGTTTTTAGTGCCAGATGTTGATAGTTGCTCAATGTATCGGCGTTGGGCATATTCTTCTTCTCGCTTTAACGCTTTGGTGAGTTTACGTGTGGCTCTTCTTAGATTTTGCTTTGCTGACGGCGATCTGTGGGATTGCCAGTGTCGCCTTAGGCGCCGCTTTTCATGAACGAGCAGTTCAATTTGGGGGTTTGTTGTCATTTGGGCGTGTACTGCATTTACTGGTGTTGGTGTTGAGATGCGAGCTGCTTCGACGAAGACTGACTCAAGTTTGTTTGCCATAGAATCGATATCAGCTTCCATATTCAGATGCGGATCCAGTTCAATGTGTGAACTTATATATTTTTGTATTTGAGCCAGTTGGTTTTTGTGTGGTCAACTTACCGGGGCGATTTACAAACTCAGGGTGGCGTAGTAATTGTATAAGAACAGGCGAGTGGTCGGATGAAAGATCCGAGAGGCTTTCGGCGCTTATCAGGCTGCGGGGAATATTTTTGGTAACTGCAAAATCAATCAAGTCGGGTAGTTTCTTGGGGTCTGTGGGCCAGTAAGTTGTTGTGCCAGGAGAGACGCTGACGAGCCTGTTGTTTACTTTTACGAGTGCGTTGTACAGCTGCTTCCCCTTTGGATTCACAAGGCGAGATCCCCAGTGTGTGAGCTTGGCATTGTAGTCTCCTGCTGCTATAAAGTGTTCTCCTAATGAGTTGAAAAATTCCATAAATTGGTCTTCAGATATGGTGAATCGAGGGGGCAGTAGACGGCGGCTAGTGCAATTTGGTTACCACTATCAAGATTTTTTTTTAAAGATGTGGCCTGTAGGTAGTTTCTGGCGAACACTTTGTGGTAGTGGTGCTTTAGCCGGCTTCTAATCAAAATACCAGTCCCGTCGTGTGCCTTACCATCGGGATGATTGGTTCCGTAGAATGTGTATCCGCTTATTGTAAAATTATATTTGTTTGTAAGGTGTGTTTCAGAGAGTAGCATAACGTCGATGTGCTTGTCGAGTAGGAATTGAGCTAACTCAAGTTTATGCAGTGAAACGCCGTTAGCATTCCACGTAGATATACGGCGAAGCCATTGATTATTTTGACTGTTGTGATAAAAGCATTTGTACCAAAACACTTTAATTTCGCATTAAATCTTGCATGGTTGTGCGCATAAATGACATAAATTCTGTCAAGCTCTGCAGCGTACATATCATTGCTTCAAAGTTGCTTTGTTGTTGCTCTTGTGGCTTGTTGTCTAGTGCAGTATTTTGATCCGCATGCTTTGCTTGTGCGTACGGTGCATTAAAGGCAGAAGGCTCCAGTTCTGATCACAAGGCGCTTGCATACGTAGACTTTTTGGATACGGGTACGGGACCAAGGGAGGACCTGGCTGCAGTCGAGAAGAAGACGTCTGGGTTGCTTTTCGATGGAATGTAGTTAGGCTGTGCGCTTTGCGTGCGTGCTGTGTTCACGCGCTGGTGGATGCGAGACTTAAGTTCTTTGTAGATTGGGCAGCCTCTGTAGTTAGCTGTGTGATTGCCGCCGCAGTTGCCACACTTTTTTTTGCTGGAGTCTCCTTTGCTTGCTGGGCAGCACGACGATTCATGAAGATCGCCGCAAACTACACATACCGGGCGCAGTGTGCAGTAAGTCCTTGTGTGGCCGTATTCTTGGCAAGTAATGCATTGTACCGGGCCGTTGCGTTTATGTGGCTCTTCAACGGTGATTCTACGGTGCAATAGAAACTGAAGCTTGTAGATGGGGTGCGCCTCATATTTTTTAGTTATCTGCGTCTCAGGCTCAAGCTCGACCTTGAAAAGTGGTTGCGGCTGTCTGTTCTTGTTAAGAATATAAAGAACTTTTTTAACGCGGAATCCTTTCTCATTTGGCGTGACATCAGACTCTATGCCTTTAAGTACAATTTGCTGGCCCTTGCCGCTTTTTAGTTGGTACGTGTAAAAGTTTTTTTTGCTTTCCTTTAAGTATTTTGACAAAACTCTAAAGTTGTCTTCGGTCTTTGTCTGCACTTTAATCTCCTGGATGTTACCCCTCTTTAGGGGAATGATATGGAAATTATCTTGACCAATTAGCTCTACAACTTTGTTTACAAAAGCACTGGAGCTTTTCTCGCGAATGAATATTGGTGGTGGCTTTGGCTTTTTTTTCTTAACTCCAACAGATTCTGGGGACAGGTCGTCATCATTATCTGCCAAAATTTCAAATCTGTGGGTGTTGTTAATTGTTTCGCTTGAGTTGCCACGAGTGATTTTTGGTTTATTGGTCGAGTGTTTGCGGCTTAATTTTCACTTGATTTGTATGTAAATTTGCGTCGGCTGCGGAGTGTTTTGCTGTCGGCGCAGCAGTTTTTGTGTTTGCAGAGCGGGCAGTCGTCACCGGTGCAATTGTTGTTGCAGTAGCTGATTCAGCCGTCGTGGACAGAAGAGACGGGGAGCATGATCGAACTCTGTCGCGTGCTACGCGCGGTCAGATTTCGTCGAGAGTAGGGACGGGGAAGGGGAGCACGAACGCTCTCTGTCGAGTTCTGGGGCGACATAGGTAAAGTACTTGTTGTTCTTTTGTATAGAGAGCCGGCGGTCGTCTTGCACACGCTGTCGCTGAGAGCGAATGTCGTGCTGGCTCATTGTCTTGAGCGGGGTTAAGCTACTGTTTTGTTCTGTCTGTGATTTTAGTTTTGTTTATTTGTAAATAGATAGATTGTGTTCACCAAAATAACTTTTTATGTGCATTTTACTGCACAAAGCGCCTTTTCGCGTAAATTTTTTTGGTGTTTTAGGCACTTCACTCTTGTAATTATCAATTTGTAACCGGAGCAAGAAGACACGTCTGCTTGCGACAAATGTTAAACTGAGCAGCAAAAAGATCTAAAGATTAAGTTACAAGGAATTGATTTTGAAATTTCGCAGATGTGGTGGCTGATGCGTTATCTCGCCAAAATGACCCAAGTGTCACAGAACTTGATGACCATGGTCCTATCATTGATTTGTCATCCACTGAATTTAAATCTCATGAATATTTAGACCTGATCAAACAAATTCGATCTAACGAATCAAAATTGCCCGATTTACAGATTCGAGATGATCTAGTCTATAAACGAATAGGTCCGATCCTATATGAAGAAGACGGCAATGCGTCATCTTGGAGGCTTTGGGTGACTTCTGGACTCACAGCAGACGTGATCACAAGAGCACACGATACCCCAAAGGCTGCGCATAGTGGCATGTCTAAGACCATAGAAAAGATTAGGCGATATTTTTTCTGGCCAAAGATGACAAAGCAGATACGTGAATATTGTCCATTTTGCCGTCAGAATAAAAGTCCAAATGTAGTTTTGAAACCGCCAATGGGGAAACCGATGGTTTCAGAACGGCCGTTCCGAAAGCATTACATGGATCTTTTGGGACCGTACCTCGCTCCAAACGTGAAAATAATAGTAGATCATAATACTAAATTCCACTAATGGCCACTAAGGCGAGTTACCTAAAATAAGATTAGTCATTATCTGGAACACGATTTGTTTTCTACATTCGGGGTACCGGAAACCACCCTAACCGATAATGGACCTCAATTCGTGAGGGGGAATTTAAAGCATTTCTAACGAAGTATACAGTTTCTCACGTATGTACAGCTATATGCTCGCCAAAGGCTAATGATAGTGAGCGTTTGAACAGATCCTTATTAGCTGCTATTAGAGCCTATATAGGAAAATATTATACAAAATGGGATGTTAAGCTACCGGATATTAGTGCAGCGGAGAGAGCTAATGTACACCAAAGTACAGGATTCTCATCTTATTTTCTGGCTTTTGTTTAAAAAATGGTTTTAAACGGCCAAGATGATAGTTTACTAATACGACTGAACCTCTAATCGGAGGATACAAGAATCAGTAAATCCAGCGCCATACAGGTCATTCGACAAGTGGCTAAACAGATAATCGAGGAGTCACATGAAAGGAATGCCAAAACATATAACTTGTGTACTCGTAGTAGATAGCTTAAAGTAAATGATAAGGTTTATGCCCGAAAACCCTGTCAGAGTAACGCTCTCAAGAAATTTAGTTCAAAATTGGCACCAGTATTCCAATCAGCTGTCGTAAACAACCGTATAGGGTCATCTCATTATCAGTTAGCTGACGAAGATGGTAGAAATTTAGGATTATATCATTTTAATGATTTACAGATTAAACCATAATTACTGCCTTTTTTCAGTTTAAGTCAGTAGAGCATGTCTATTGTGTCTATACTGTGCTGTAGTGGCAGCATTTCTCATTTCATTTTGACTCTACTGTGTTTTGTTATATTGACTGATTAGGTGGGTGTCTTAGCTAAATGTGTCACATCTGGATCTCAGATTTTACTAGAGAATACATTTTACAATAAAAATACATTGTAATGAGCTTTTATAGTCTGCGTTTTAGGTTACAACTAAAGAGGATTAACAGTTAGAGAGCCATCGGTAGGTAAATCTTTCGGATAAACAGCTTACGAGACGAAAGTTTTGCTTTAGCGACTTAGCTTAATTAGCTCGACATATCGAGATTAGAGATAATTATCCAAGAAATCTCGTGGAGTGATGAAGCACTGCGAGGCATTAAATATATATATTTTAATTCAAACAGCGTGCTATAACCTAAAATAAAAGAAGGAAAAATTAATATATGTATATATATATATATGTAAACATTTATATATAGTGTCATTTAAAGACGATTAAAACCTTTATACGTGTAAAAATAACCACGGAAGCCAGGTATATCAGTTTAATATAAAACAAGTGAAAACGTTACAGTCTTACGCAACCGACTGCGGAATACTATGATAACAGTAAAAGAACGGATGGTAAGGAGTCTGCTTGCAAAGGAGTGGGCGGGGTGGTAAACATTGCCAGCTATCATGTTATCAAATTTGGTGACTTTAGCTCAAAAACTGTGGCAGATAAATTAACTTCCAAATTTAATAGGTGGGCGGCAAAGTGAAGCGTGGCATCCAAATTTTTGAATCAAATCTTTTTAGTTGTCACCATTTATCTTCATACCAAATTTCATGGAGAAGGGGGGGATGGGGGCGGAATCAGGGAGCGTGGCATCCAAAATTTTGATGCATTTTTTTTGGGGACCGTCAATATCTATCTTCACACAAAATTTGGTGGCTCCAGCCCAAAAAATATGAAAACTATAGGCGTTTCCCAATCTTGACACTTTATCTGACTAGCCCATAGACAAAAATAGTTGCAAAGTTTCAAGTCTCTAGCTTTACAGGTGTCGAAACAAAATTGCGTTCATACGGACGGACGGACGGACAGACGGATAGACACCATGACGGACATTGCACAAAACCAATATACTATGAGACCTTCAGTATCAAAGTATAATTACATATACATAAGTACCGGTGACACTACGTACATATATATTAATACGTTCCAATTCCATTTAACACAGCATAGGTCAAACCAACTGTGGAGTATACCCTCCCTTTTTTTTTCATACAAGTGGGGTATACCTTTTTCCAGAATTAACTTGCAAATTATTAATACACCCAAGTGGGGCATATCCGACCTGCTGAGTCACATCGTGTATTATATTAAAAAAAAAATTTTTATAAAATAAATTTAAAAATTTCTCGAATTTGGAAAATGTAAAAATGGGGGTTGAAATAATGGGTAACGATAATGTCATCGATATCGGTTAAGAAACACCAGAGATATCGAAAATTAAAGTTTAGTCACAGATGCATACAGACAATGACTGTACGCGTTAAGTATAGGGTTTGGGGTATCTCCTAGTCGGGAAATCTCGACTATAGCCTTCTTACTTGTTTGGTATTTTTATACCCCGAACCCATGAAATGTGTAAAAGGGGTATAATGTTTGTAACAGGCAGAAGGAAGCATCTCCGACCCTATAAAGTAAATATATTCTTAATCAGCATCAACAGCCGAGTCGATGTAGCCATCATAGACGAATAAAATGTAAACAGACTGGTAACCAGAATTGTTCATGTTAAGGCCCTGTAAACAAAAACGCAAGACCGAAACGCTTGTTCCCCTTCAACGAAACTTATCTGGTTTCGTTTTGACTTTGGCTTCGTTGTTAATTTTTCGTTCGTGTTTGTGTATTGTGCTGCGCATACACACGGCACAGAGTATATGTATGTATGTATTGACGCTCACAGCGTCAATGAACAGCGTATATTGCATTGAAGTGTATTGCATTAAAATAAATAAAATAAATTGCATAATGAAATTAATATAATGTTTATTGGCCTATGTTGTGTATTTTAATGCATGTTTTAAAGCAAATTAAAGTATTGTTTATTTTTACTAAAACAATAATTTGTCGGCGGCAAAGCAATTATTTTTTATTTTGTTGAATGTTTTGCTTTGCAGGCTGCACTACATCGACCCCGGGTTCAACACCGGGTTCCGACATTTTTTATAATATATATATATATTTTTTTCTGACTTTTAAGTCCTCCTAGAAAAAGAATGTAATGAAAATTCTCATGTTTCGCACTTGTTTGCACTTAGTTTCCATGTTTATATGGATTAAACAATTTAAAGTTAGTAAAAAAAATAATATAAATATTATCTGTAGGGTTTTAGTTTTAAGAAAAACTGATTTTAAGAGCACTTTTGTGGAATCTTCAGCACAAAAGTAACAAAAAAGCATTAAAAGCGCGCAATTTTTGGTTTGTTTTCCCTTTATGCACTTATTCTAACGCGCGTAAGTTTGTTTTTGATTTGATTTCTTTTGTGCTCCATTACATCGAACACAAAATAACACCAACCTCAAGTCATCCACCTGCAGAGCGGTCGTGGCGCAGTTGGCTAGATGCTTGTGTGTAAAAATTTTTATGACCCGAGTTCAACCCCCAGCCAAATTAATCAAACTTTTTTTCTTTCTTTTTTTTTGCATTTTTATTTTGAAATATATAGTACATTCGTGTTTTATATAAATATTATAATATTAAAAACAATTATTTATTTTAAAATAAAAACGGCAGCTGACTTTCAAATCGTAGTCTGGCCCGTCTTTGTGTATATGCATGGTGTTGTAGACACCTAGGCGAAGAAAACGCACGAAACGTAACCTAGGTCAGGCTCGTGTTTGTGTGTATGCATGTGTAATACACATTGTGTATGTGGACAACAAGAATAAGAAAACGCAACAAGGCAGCTAAAGAAGCAGTTGCTGACATTTAAAACTGCACAGGTTTAAAATACCCTATGTCATAATAATAAGTTATTGTCTATAAAACCACAAATATAAGCTAAGTATAGAAAGATAAGTATTTGAAAGCATAGTACGTTTTTTAAATGTTATTTTATATTTCACATTAAGATATATAAATTACATTTAACTAGTTATAAGTGCCTTTCCTTATGGCCAAAACACATTTTAAACATAGCATAATTAAGTATATTGCGTTTATCTATTTAATAACGCAAAGTTTCAATAAAGTCAAACTACCCTTCCTTGCTAGGGTAGCAGCAACCAGATTCAAGCAAAAGTCTAAAATTGCCAAACTCAATTTATGCGACAACAACAAGAGAATTGAACTAAGGCAACGTCTAATTATGTCTCCCGCATTGCACACTTTGCAATCAAAACAAAAACCTAAACAATAATGGCCGCTGTTTGTCGCCGAGAATCGACGAAACAACTGATCGAAGAATTTATAATTTCCCCAGTTAATCGCTCCGACCACGCAGAATGTTAGTTAACATAACAGAGCAGTGCTTATTTCCAGTCTTGTTATATTTTATTCGTCTATGGTAGCCATGTCCGCCTGTCCGACCGTCTGTATGTATGAACGCGTCGATCTCAGAGACTATAAGAGCTAGAGGCTTCAGATTTTGAACATAACAAACATCATCTAAGTCCTAGGCAGTACAAGTTTGTTTCCGATTTTCGATAACAATTTCCGTTTTCGATATACACATGTAATCGATTACAAAAATTTCTCGAATTTGGAAAATGTAAAAATGGGGGTTGAAATAATGGGTAACGATATAACTTTTCTGAAAATTTCATCGAAATCGGTTTAGAAACACCAGAGATATCGAAGATTGAAGTTTAGTCACAGATGCATACAGACAATGACTGACTGTACGCGTTATGTACAGGGTTCGGGGTATCTCCTAGTCGAGAAATCTCGACTAGAGCCTTCTTACTTGTTTTGTTATATTTTTTTCTTTTTAAAATAAAATATACACTTTCCATTCGTGAAAAATGCAATTATTTTGATAATATTTTGTATGTTCTTTTTTCTCTTTCAAATAAAGTACACTTTCCATTGGTGAAAAATAACCTCATTTTGGTATTTTTTGTTATTTTTTTTCTCTTTCAAATAAAATTGGTGAAAAATACAATAATTTTGGTATTTTCTAGTATATTTTTTTTCATTCCGAAATAAAATATACACTTTCCGTTAGGTGAAAAATACCCGCATTTTGGTATTTTTTATACCCCGAACCAATGAAATGGGTAAAAGAGTTATAATGGTTGTTTGTAGCGGAGGCTCCAAAAGGATAAGACACAGTGGTGGTGTTGTAATGTGTAAAGTTGATTTTATTGTATATACAAATGTAGTTTTTCCGTGTGGTGTTGAATCCAGTAGACTACTACGGGAGTAGTAGTAGAGTTAATCTTATTTTATTTGTGATAATTGTAGTATTACGCGTAGACACGACGTGTGTGTTCGGGTATATAATTTGGACTAATGTTACGGCGCTCAGAACCACCTGTTGAAACTCTGTTAATGTTAACAGACACTTCAACGGTAAACATGAAACTTCAATATATAAGTAAAATGTTGGAAATGTTTCATGGTTCTGAGTCAAATACATATTCTGGCATCAACAATGGTTTTGTGCAAAAGTATGTAACAGGCAGAAGGAAGCATCTCCGACCCTATAAAGTATATGTATTCTTGATCAGCATCAACAGCCGAGTCGATATTGCCATGTCCGTCTGTCCGTCCGTCTGTCCGTATGTCGATCTCAGAGACCATAAGAGCCAGAGACTTCAGATTTTGCACATAGCCTCATCTAAGTCCTAGGCAGTACAAGTTTGTTTCCGATTTTCGATAACTATTTCCGTTTTCGATATACACATGTGGGTTTCACAAAATAGTTTATTTTACGAGTTTAGTATTTCAGGTTTAACTTAAAATATTAAGACAAATTGTTCTTCATCGTTTACATTATCTTCACTTCTTAATTCACGTCTTTACTTGCTGCTATTCATTTTTCGACTACTGACGCTTAGATCAGTGTGACCTAATTTGCTTACTGTTTTGCCCAAAAGTGCATATGCTGACAAATTGCTAGATCATATTTCACTCACTACTCCACCCCAGCTCTGCCAACCTATCCCAATCCCACATTCGGCCGTCCTGCTACTTTATTCGCCTCGAATAAACTCCAACCTTTCATAAATTCAGCAGAGGTGTTTGTTATGTTTGGCCCTTCTTGGTTACCTACTTTTTGAACTGTAAATCTCCCATGGTTTTTCTTTTCTATAATCTTATATGGTCCAAAAAATCTAGGCCTCAATTTCATTCCAGTACCATATTGAGTTCTTTTCACGGCTACAAGATCTCCAACATTATATCCATTTTCTACTTTTCTCTTATTGTTAAAGTTGTTTCTGTTTTCTGTCTGAATCACGTCAATATTCTCCTGAGCCTTTTCCCTTATTTCTTCCCGATGCTCACTTAAACTATCGATTTCAATATCCTCTAAAATGTTTCGTAAGTCATCATATTTTGTTCTCATGTTAAGTCCAGTCAATATTTTAAAGGGTGCAAATTTTGTACTCCTTGGTGGTGAGTTGTTAATAATTTGTTGCACTCGATCAACATAAATATACCACTTATCTGGTTTGCTTTCGCACAACTTCGAAAGCATTGGAATGACAATCTTGTGTATTCTTTCTACCTGTCCATTTCCTCTAGGCACACCTGTTGTTATGTGCAACAATTGTACTCCTTCACGCTCGCAATATTCTTTAAATGCATTGGAAGTAAAAGCTGTGCCTCCTTCTGTCACAATGCGCCTAGGATTTCCGAATATAAACGCCTGTTTTTCTAATCTATTTATAACTTCGTCCAAGCCTGTTGATTTTGTAGGAAATAACCAAGTTAATTTAAAAAATCCGTCAACGACTGCCAAAATGTGGTTATATCTCTTCTTTGTATCAGTTAGTGGTCCAACATGATCTAAATGATACGTCCCCAACGGCTCTTGGGCTTTGTCAATTGGTGACAACAGTCCTTCTTTTTGCCACGCTTGGCATCAGCTATCAAACATTCAACGCAAGCTTTAACCACTTTATCTACCTTTAATGAGGCATTTTTAATAAAATAAGTCTTTTCTAGCAGCTCTTTTGTTTTCTTTGAACCAAAATGACCCTCCTGATGAGCAATCTTTATAATTTCTTCTTCCATACTTTCAGGGACTACAAGCAACTCTCTATCTGGATCCTTATACACAATACTACTTCTTAAAATGTAGTCTTCGTAGTTTTCATTTCTTTCCAAAATAGTCTTAACAGCTTTAACCCATTCGTCCATTGGTACAATAACGCCTTCATCTAGCCATTCTTGTACTTGCTTTTCAATTATGACCCTATTTTCATAGGAAGTTCTGCGTGCATGCTGAAACACCGGACTGTCATCGTCTAAAATTAATTTCATTTTTACTGGTGAATTAATTACCTTCTTTGGTGCATACGAACTTATTAAATCTTCAACTTCTGATTTTTGCTCTTTTGTTAAGTGTTTTAAGTCGACTTTGTCTAAAACTGTTTGCTTTTGTGTCATTACAATTTCCTGAACACACATAGTCTTAAATTCAAACATGTTATTTTCTTTCTCTTTAAAAACAACACCTTGCCCACTAAACAACAAATCTACTTCTTGCAAAATGTCACTGCCAATTATTGCGCTCTAATCGAAATCCTTTTGTTTAGCTACATTAAAGATTACAGGAATCGCAATAGTATCGACTACTACCTCAACTTTAAAACATCCAATTGTGCATAGCTCACCGCTGCCTATGCCTCTGAGCCGCTTGACTTTCTTGCTCAGCTCTACCCCTGATAGCAATGAAAATACATCTTCTCTTATTATTGATAGTTCACACCCCGTATCTATCAATGCTTCAAATTGTACATTTTGGACACGACATTTTTTATACAACAGTCCTGATTTGCCTTTTCCAGTTTCTAGGCAATTGGCCGGCTGATCTTGTCTGCTCTGTTTCATTTCAGTACAATTTTTGGAAATGTGTCCTGTTTTTTGGCACGAATAACAAACAATTTCATTAGAACATTCCTTGCTCCTATGACCCTCTTTTCCACATTTATAGCAGCGAATTTGATTCTTATTGGAATTTCCTTTCGGCTGGCTATTCTTGCTTTGCACGTTTAGAGCATTAGTTTTATCTTTTACAAAAGTTGAATTGCCACTCTACATCTTTTCATAAATACTTATCTCTTTTTCAACTCACTAACATTTCCAGCACGAAACAGACAAGCTTTGTTTATCCTACTATCCTGAATGCCACCAATAAAGTAACTGATAAGACTTTCTTCGTCTAATTGGATTATGTTTCCTATTTCTCGAAGTCTATACAAAAATTCTAAACAAGACTCATTATGTGTCTTTTGTTTGCTCATGAGCAATTTGTGCACCTCTGCTGCACACATTTCATTCCCAAATTCGTTTTTCAACTTTCCTTTTAGTTGTTTCCACCCATGTATACCCTGCAAACTTCTAGTGAAAAGCTTAGCGGCTCCTGTTAAAAGCTGTTTGCCATAAATATACATTTGAACATCATTCCAACCCACAGTGCTTGCAATCTCTTCAAATTCAGTGATCCACTGCTTAACGTCAGGCTGATCACTTCCAGAGAACATTGAAACACTGTCTTGTATGTCCCGTAACGTGAATTGAGAAATGGTTCTTGCGTCTTCATAAATGCTTCCTCCTTTACTACCACTAGCAAAACTTTCTTCCAGCTGTTCATCCCCATTTTCTTCGTCATCTACGTTTTCAATAATAAACAAGTAAAAACGTTGCAGTCGGACGCAACCGACTGCGGAATACTTTGATACCAGTAAAAGAACGGTTGATAAGGGAGAATGCAGGGGCGAAGGGAGTGGGCCATGTGGTAAACATCGCCAGCTATCATGTTACCAAATTTGGTGACTTTAGCTCAAAAGCTGTGGAAGATAACTTAACTCCCAAATTTAAAAGGTGGGCGGCAGAGGTAGGCGTGGCATCTAAATTTTTGAATCAAATGTTTTTAGCTGTCACTATCTATCTGCCTACCAAGTTTGGTGGCTCTAGCTCAAAAACTCTAAGAGATATAGCCGATTCCGATTTTATAAGGCGGGTGGCTTAGGTGGGCGTGGCATCCAAAATTTTGATGCACATCTTTGGTAGATGCTGCATTCTATCTTTCTACCCAATTTAAGGGCTCTAGCTTAAAAACTATAAGAGATATCGAAATTTCCGATTTTAAATAGTGGGCGGCAGAGGTGGGCGTGGCATCCAAATTTTTCATGCAGATCTTTTGTAGATGTCACCATATATCTTCCTACCAAATTTGGTGACTCTAGTTCAAAAAATGTGGAAGATACTCGCATAACCGTTTTGACATCGGCGGGGGGTGGGGGGCGGAAGGTGTGGGCGTGGCATCCAAAGTTTTGACCAATTTTTATGGGGAACGTCAATATCTATCTTCACAAAAAAATTTGGTGGCTCTAGCCCAAAAAATGTGAAAACTATAGGCGTTTCCAATTTCTTGGTGAAGGGGGGATGGGGGCGGAATCAGGGGGAGTGGCATCCAAGTTTTGATGGGGAACGTCAGTACCTATCTTGACAGAAAATTTTGGTGGCTCTAGCCCAAAAAATGTGAAAGCTATAGTCGTTTCCAATTTCTTGGTTAAGGGGGATGGGGGCGGAATCGGGGGCGTGGCATCCAAGTTTTGATGAGGAACGTCAGTACCTATCTTAACACAAAATTTGGTGGCTCTAGCCCAAAAAATGTGAAAACTATAGGCGTTTCCAATTTCATGGAGAAGGGGGATGGGGGCGGAATTAGGGGGCGTGGCATCCAAGTTTTGATGGGGAACGTCAGTACCTATCTTAACACAAAATTTGGTGGGTCTAGCCCAAAAAATGTGAAAACTATAGTCGTTTCCAATTTCATGGAGAAGAGGGGATGGGGGCGGAATTAGGGGCGTGGCATCCAAAATTTTGATGCATTTTTTTGGGGAACGTCAATATCTATCTTGACACAAAATTTGATGGCTCTAGCCCAAAAAATGTGAAAACTATAGGCGTTTCCAATTTCATGGAGAAGGGGGGGATGGGGGCGGAATCAGGGGGCGTGGCTTCCATGTTTTGATGGGGAACGTCAGTACCTATCTTGACAGAAAATTTTGGTGGCTCTAGCCCAAAAAATGTGAAAGCTATAGTCGTTTCCAATTTCTTGGTTAAGGGGGGATGGGGGCGCAATCGGGGGCGTGGCATCCAAGTTTTGATGGGGAACGTCAGTACCTATCTTGATACAAAATTTGGTGGCTCTAGCCCAAAAAATGTGAAAACTACAGGCGTTTCCAATTTCATGGAGAAGGGGGATGGGGGCGGAATTAGGGGGCGTGGCATCCAAGTTTTGATGGGGAACGTCAGTACCTATCTTAACACAAAATTTGGTGGCTCTAGCCCAAAAAATGTGAAAACTATAGGCGTTTCCAATTTCATGGAGAAGGGGGGATGGGGGCGGAATTAGGGGCGTGGCATCCAAAATTTTGATGCATTTTTTGGGGGAACGTCAATATCTATCTTGACACAAAATTTGGTGGCTCTAGCCCAAAAAATGTGAAAACTATAGGCGTTTCCAATTTCATGGAGAAGGGGGGATGGGGGCGGAATTAGGGGGCGTGGCATCCAATTTTTGATGGGGAACGTCAGTACATATCTTGACACAAAATTTGGTGGCTCTAGCCCAAAAATGTGAAAACTATAGGTGTTTCCGATTTCATGGAGATGGGGGATGGGGGCGGAATTACTGGCATGGCATCCAAAATTTTGATGCATTTTTATGGGGAACGTCAATATCTATCTTGACACAAAATTTGGTGGCTCTAGCCCAAAAAATGTGAAAACTATAGTCGTTTCCAATTTCATGGAGAAGTGGGGATGAGGGCGGAATTAGGGGCGTGGCATCCAAAATTTTGATGCATTTTTTTGGGGAACGTCAATATCTATCTTGACACAAAATTTGATGGCTCTAGCCCAAAAAATGTGAAAACTATAGGCGTTTCCAATTTCATGGAGAAGGGGGGATGGGGGCGGAATCAGGGGGCGTGGCATCCACAATTTTGGTGCATATTTTTGGGGAACTTCAATATCTATCTTGACACAAAATTTGATGGCTCTAGCCCAAAAAATGTGAAAACTATAGGCGTTCCCAATTTCAAGGAGCAGGGATGATGGGGGCGGAAGGAGTGGGCGTGGCATCCAAAACAACATGCAACAACATGCAAAATTTGGTAACTCTAGCTGTAAGAATGTGAGAAATATTTGGTTTTATCGGTTTTCAGTTATCGAATTTATCGATTTCCCAGCCTCCTAGTAGGCGTGGCAACCCAATCTTGACACTTTATCTGTACCTTCTATGGATAAACATAATTGCAAAGTTTCAAGTCTCTATCTTTACGGGTGTCGAAAAAAGTTGCGTTCATACGGACGGACAGACGGACAGACGGACAGACAGACACCATGACGGACATTGCACAAAACCAATATACTATGAGACCTTCGGTATCAAAGTATAAAAAGTCAAAAAGCCTGTCCTGTAATACACTTTTCCTTCCATCAGTTTCTAACTTCAGTTCTTTTAGCTTTTTTCTGAGCTCATCAACTTTTAGCTGTAAAATCGCCCTTGCGTCCATATTGAAACTTAAATTTAGCTTAAAATAACTTAATTGTTTTTCTTCAGCCAAAGATCAGCAATCTTCACCGGGTAACTTGGGCCCTTGCCAAGCTACTCCCTCGTTGACGAACTTCACCGGGTGACTTGAGCCTTTGTCAAGACACTCCCTCGTTGACTCGCACTACACTGAGTAGCTTAAGCCGTCTATGCTTAACTACTCTCTCGCCGCTTAATGCCTGTAGGGTCGCTTGCGCCAACTAAGTCAAGCCGCAGCCCTCAACAATTCCTCAGTAGGTAGTCTTGGCCGTCTATTTGCCAAAGCACTCCCACGTCGAATGTTCCAAGCCAAGCTGCACACCTCTACACGCACGTCTGTTTAGTACACGCCCATCAAAATAGCGTGAACTCACCTATAACCGTTTAACGAATACAGCAATCGTTCTTATTTTCTTCCAGAACATTCACGAAACGGCGTTTTGTTTTGCTAACAAATGTTCTTTGTCATCACTACTTCTTGTTTACCGTTGCTTCTCGCTCAGAGCGTGTCTTCGTTAAGTTTGTGTAAATTCGTCAAATATGTACACACACAAGTTCTCACATACAGAAAAATGTTTCTCGAATTTTCGTTTCTGCTTCTTTCTGTTCTACGCGTCTCTTTTTTCTCTTTTTCTACGCATATACACAAAATTCTGATGAAATTTCTGGGTGCATCACCATCACGCTGTCTTTTTGTTTTCACAGATATTTTACAACTTTACGTCAGATTATAACATTCACCAATTTTGCTCAATATTTTAAGTCAATTTTAAAGCACGTTAATGCGCGCCGGCAACAAAAAAAAATTTTATTTTGTTGCACCACTGAGAATACATAAATCTTATTATTAAATTTTACGAGTTTAGTATTTCAGGTTTAACTTAAAATATTAATACAAATTGTTCTTCATCGTTTACATTATCTTCACTTCTTAATTCACGTCTTTACTTGCTGCTATTCATTCTTCGACTACTGACGCTTAGATCAGTGTGACCTAATTTGCTTACTGTTTTGCCCAAAAGTGCATATGCTGACAAATTGCTAGATCATATTTCACTCACTACTCCACCCCAGCTCTGCCAACCTATCCCAATCCCACACACATGTGATCGATTACATAAAAATATCGAATACCTGAGACACGTTTCAGGAACTTGATTCAAAATAATGAAAATCTGCAAAGATTTCATCGAAATCGGTTCAGAAACACCAGAGATATCGAAGATTAAAGTTTAGTAACAAATGCATACAGACAATGACTGTGCGCGTTAAGTATAGGTTTCGGGGTATCTCCTAGTCGGGAAATCTCGACATGAGCCTTCTCACTTGTTTTGTATATATTTTTTTCAATATATATAATTTTTTTTCCCTTCCGAATCAAATTATTCAGTTTTGCTTGTCAATTTATTTTTGTAATTTCTTTGGTCTTCGTCTGTTTGTTACCGGCTCCGTAGATATCCTATTATGTCAGAGGACAAGCGAAACTTCGTCCTTCCCTTTCGAACATCGGTCGTTCTTCCTTGTCAAGCGCTCGCAGCTCCTCAGCGCCAAGCGACAAGTCTAAGTCTGGTAATACGTCCGAATTAAACCCGTCTGCTGGTCCGTCCAAACCTCAAGTACATACTCAGCCTAAGCTCAAAGCAGAGAGTTTAGCACTTCCGCAGGACAGCGCCCGTATAACCAGATAGGAATCAAAGAAAATCATAGCTCATTCCAAATGGCGTCCAAGGAGTTCATTGCCTTGTCGGACAGGCTAGGCCAATTCAAAGCTAGGTTTTCCAATTCAGCAGGCACATCGATTTTTACGCTACAAGTGCGCCGGGATCAAATTCGATCCTTATGGGAAAAAGTAGAGCGGTTCCATGGGCGATTTTCAAAGCCTGAAAGCGAAATATGAACATTCATATTCCGTATATGAACGATGCGTGGTTAAATTAAGCGAGAATATCGACGCAGCATCCTCTAAAAATAAACAACCACAATCCTCTCTTCCATATAGTCTCCCTTATACAGTCTTCCATAGAGTCTTCCTCCAATCGATACAGAAGTCTTTGATGGAGACTATCTGCGCTGGCTTTCCGGGACCTTTTTACTGCGATTTACATTAATAATTCTAGATTGACCCCAGTCGAGAATCTGTTGCATCTCAATGCTAAGACAAGCGGCGAGGCATAGGGTATTATTTCAAAATCTCCACTGACGAATGACGGTTTCCACTCTGCGTGGCAGAATCTTTCGGAAAGATTCGAAAATAAGCGGCTGTTAGTTAACAGTCAGCTTAGAATTCTTTTTAATCTTGTAATGTTTACTGTGCCTATATTGTTGTGCGGATAGGCTTTCGAGCGAGATTTGAGTTGCGAATGGGACCCTATATAAAACCCTAGCTCTTTCGGGATGTGGGGGGTAAGTGTAACTAAATCATCGACTCACAGCACATAATCTTATTTGAGGATCCCGTCAGAAACTAACGAGGAGCTTAACTCCACAAAATTATCAGAACGAACAAATAGGACAAACGCCTGTTACAAAACCGTATCTATTTAACATTTAATGTTATCAAAAATTTGAAGCAGCTTATTATCATCATTGCGAACGTTGCGTAGTCTATGATGTTATTCGACCTACGCTTCTTTACCCAACCCTACCTATGATCTATCGTGGTAACGTTTACGAAAGACCCCATAACATTCACTAGTGCTTCAGCTTCATGTCACCAGGATATATAAGAAAACTCTACACAATCATCTTCAAACTTAATTTATTTTGTTGCATCGCATATGCGGGGTAACTTCATTTTGAATTACTAAAATTAATTTAGTACTTTTTTAAAAGATTATCAAACGCAATATTAATTCATTCAATTGGGTTTCTTAAACTACAAAGGCAATCTCGGTGACTATAAGCTAGTTTAATTGTGCTTCTGTTTCATTTTAATAAAAACTAATATAACATTTTAATGGTATCTGTGCATTGCATTGGCTTTGTTTGCGTGTTGTTTGGATTTCGGTTTTAAATATATGTATTCATTTTAATCAATTAAATTCAACTATTCGACAAAGAGTTTCTTTTTATCATAGTACGTTAATATGTTTAATATACGATAGTTTTTATATATACGATAAGTCGATAAGCAAATTCAAAAACAAGGTCAGTAATAAGTTCAATTGAACATGTTATTTGGTTTGCTTTTGTTTGGTTTGACTGCTGTTTAAATTTTTAAAACTTCGAGTTAAAACATAATTCGCAATCATCACTTACACAAGTGAATACCGAAACATATTGAACGGCAATACAGACACGCAGGTCAAAGCACACAAAAGCAAACTTACTCTCAGAGGGAGAGAGAATTAAACTTCACACACGTGTTTGTCGTTTACATACCCAATATTTCCATTGATGAAAGGCCTTCCAACGCTGGTATAAAGATGTACATGTCGGTGTTGTTTTTTCGCGTACTGTACCTGTGCTTATGTATTTACTTATCTCAAGTTTGGTCTTTACTACTATCTTTATTTCATTGATGTATATATATTTTTTATTTTTTTATCTCTTTGTGTTTTTATATATACATATTACCAAAAACCAAAACTTGTTACAAATTTAAGCAATGCAAAACTCTTAGCACTGGGTACTCAATTAACTTAAAAGAATTCTGGCGATTTAACAATATCCCACATGGTTTTCCATTTGGTGGCGTTTAAGAAGAGAGAGTTGGAAATACTAGCGCTACTCTGGCGGTTGATCTCGGCTGTGCGTTAAGCGGGGTGAATCAAATTTTCGATGCTGCGTTGCTATTCCTCTCACCCCATCTACTTTGCTCCGTATGTATGTACAACGTCTCGCACAATTAGAGAAGAGCAAGCTGAATATAATGCGGAGGGGTGAGGAACTGGGGCTTGGCTGTAAAATCAATCAGCTTACAATTTTGACACTATAGACTGCACTTTGATAAACATACCTTAACTGAGCTATGTAAGCGAAAACTTCTCAAGTTGGCGATATTTCCAAATTTGTGGCTAATGCCGTTTTGAAGGGACTGTGTTACTTTGTTATTCTCGATCAAGCGAAAATGTGTCGCTGGCACAAATAAGATCACTCGGTTTTGTTGTAACCACGCGGTATATTTTTTTTCTTTCACACGTGCTTTAATATGTAATATTGGCACAACGCAACTATGCGGTTAGATCGAGAGACACAGATTAAGCTTAGCGTGCAAGGTTAACACACCTTTTATAGCGACTGATTCCAGAGCTTTTTTCGGTCTTATGCCGTTGTCTGCAATTTCTTGCATACCCATTCGCTTGAACAAAAGCTCTAACTGGCATGTTCTGAGCGGCAGAGCGGCTTGGAATATTCGGCGCCAAGGAGAGCAGTGGAACGAGAGAGTCTAATGAGCCATGTAACGGGGATCGCATTAGTCTCTTTGTCATTTCGTTTTAACGTTTTGTTTTTCTGTGCTGTCTGCAGTCATTTGATTAAGTTTGGCAACCCAGGCGACGAAATTGTCTATTCTGATTTGCTTTTACTCAACCAACGAAGAAAATCGTAACCCTGCGACCATTACAATCTACCGTCGGTTTCGCAAGAATCTGGTTCGGCGCGGTGTTCGACAGCTTTTGAGCTAGCTAAGGTCAGCATCGAAAATTGGAATTGCTTGCTCGTATTCCTATGCACATCCGGACTGCCGAAATTTACCCTGACCGTGTGGGAACAGTCCTTTCACAATAAGTCCGATATTCCGACTTCTGTCAAATTTAACAATTATCTGACTGAGCGCCAACGCACGCTGGAAGCGATAGAAGACATGAGGCCTATGAATGACCCGAGTCAATCCGATCGCAAGGATCTTAATAAAAAAAAAGATCAACTCTTTCGAAGCGAAGGTTAAGGTGAAGTCACAAGCTCCCAAGCCAAATTCTACCTTGTTAGGTGGCAAATATTTGCCGCTCACATTGTATCACCCTTGCGCAGCACTGGCATAACCATGCTCTCTGGCTCATCACTGTCATACCCACGCGCCCCTTGCGCATCACTGGCACACTCTATATACACACTATATTAACAACACTAGTATGCGACACTTTGTTGCATACAATAACAAATACAAGACCAAAGCGCAGAGCCACTTGAGTTTATTGACTCAGGCTCATATTTCGCAGCACGAACTGCTATCACGCTAGCCGGACGTTTAGCTGACGGCGCATATCCCACGCTACGATTATGTAGCGCATACCAAGAGTATGCATACATATATATATGCTTAATAATGTATGCATATATCACTCACACTCTCTCTCTTAAATATGCTCTGCTGCGCCAGACTTGGTCAGCAATAAAGAACATTCGAAAAACTAAAGTCTAATGGAACAGACGTTCCTTCATTTTATTAAATATAACTATTACATGGCGACCGTGCCAAGTGCGCGAACATTGCGCGAACAGTGCATTTTTTGCCAGAATTTGCCAGTGGATTATTCGAACACCAAAACACAACAATGAATAAAAGCTATACAAACAAACAACCACTACCAACTAGTTTTATTATATAAATTGTAAACAACAACAAAACTTAAGTTCAAACAACAGCAACGAAGCACCCAAAAATATTAACCCAATAATTATGAAATTATATTAAATTACTGGAAGATAATTGCACTTATAAAACTATGTAGCAGCGAAAAGGCAAATGAAAAACACACTTAAACAACATTTCAAACAACAACAAAAAAAAAAAAAAAAAATTTAATAAATTGTGCTTACGCGCAAAATAGCAACAACAACAACAGAAGCATCAACAACAACAACAGTAGCAGCAACAACAACAGCAACAACAACAGTAGCATCAACAACAACAACAGCAACAAAATCAAGTAAAAACGTAGCAGTCGGACGCAACCGACTGCGGAATACTTTGATACCAGTAAAGAACGGTTGATAAGGGGGAATGCAGGGGCGAAGGGAGTGGGCCATGTGGTAAGCATCGCCAACTATCATGTTACCAAATTTGGTGACTTTAGCTCAAAAACTGTGGAAGATAACTTAACTCCCAAATTTAAAAGGTGGTCGGCAGAGGTAGGCGTGGCATCCAAATTTCTGAATCAAATGTCACCATGTATCTTCCTACCAAATTTGGTGGCTCTAGCTCGAAAACTGTTAAAGATATAGCCGATTCCAATTTTATAAGGCGGGTGGCTTGGGTGGGCGTGTCATCCAAAATTTTGATGCAGATCTTTGGTATATGTTGCCTTCTATCTTTCTACCGAATTTACGTGCTCTAGCTTAAAAACTGTAGGAGATATCGAAATTTCCGATTTTAAATGGTGGGCGGCAGAGGTGGGCGTGGCATCCTAATTTTTGATGCAGACCTTTTGTAGATGTCACCATATATCTTCCTTCCAAATTCGGTGACTCTAGCTCGAAAAATGTGAAAACTATAGGCGTTTCCAATTTCATGGAGAAGGGGGGATGGCGGCGTAATCAGGGGGCGTGGCATCCACAATTTTGATGCACTTTTTTGGGGAACGTAAATATCTATCTTCACACAAAATTTGGTGGCAGTAGCACAAAAAATGCGAAAACTATAGGCGTTTCCAATTTCTTGGTGTAGGGGGGATGGGGGCGGAATCAGGGGCGTGGCACCCAAGTTTTGATGGGGAACGCCAGTACCTCTCTTGACACAAAATTTGGTGGCTCTAGCCCAAAAAATTTGAAAACTATGTGCGTTTCCAATTTCAAGGAGAAGGAATGAATGGGGCGGAAGGAGTGGGCGTGGCATCCACAATTTTGATGCAGTTTTTTCTGGGACATGACTAGCTATCTGCGTGCAAAATTTGGTAACTCTAGCTGTAAGAATGTGACAAATATTAGGTTTTATCGGTTTTCGTTTATCGAATTTATCGATTTCCCAGCCTCCTAGTAGGCGTGGCACCCCAATCTTGACACTTTATCTGTCTCGCCTATAGACAAACATATTTGCAAAGTTTCAAGTCTCTAGCTTTACGGGTGTCGAAAAAAGTTGCGTTCATACGGACAGACGGACAGACACCATGACGGACATTGCACAAAACCAATATACTATGAGACCTTCGGTATCAAAGTATAAAGATTAGAAAAATAAATTATTTCAACAATAGACACAAAGGTCAAATTCCTTAAAAACAACGACCTTTGTGACCCCATTTCACGGTTTTCTTAGGTCTATTTATCAAAATCAGAATCACCACAACCAGTTAACAACTTTTGATTAAAATTGTCAAACAATCCATACTTTTAAATCACAAAAATTAAAAATTTAATTTTGACGTAACGAATTTTTTTATATTGAAAACAGGTCCAAAAAGTAACACAAATGGTAAGCTTCGTCGTTTTGACGAACATTTTGGGCATAGCTGTTATTGGTAAGTATGTAGTTGACATTATCAGAATGATAATGTCACTTCAGAATGAATATGTCACTTCCCTCTCCTTAAGAGACGAGCCTGCGAGTCAAAGTGACACTGAAGGGTAAAGTTTTGGCAATGTTGATTGTGTCATCTCGATTATTGTTTCTTCTTGCTGTGGTGGTTTTTTGTTGTTGGATTCGTGAGCTTGTTTCTTAAATTCTTTTATGGATATATATATATATGGAATCTAGTACAAAAGATTTCGCCGTCCTAAAATATAATACAGATATAAAAGTGAGCAAATTATTACAATTAAAGGGCGTAAGATTACAAAACATATAAAAACACATACATACAAAGTGATACAAATAAAAAAAACCACATACATATATACAAACGATTATAAAGTAATTACTATATCGCAATGTGCAGCGTTTATTCTCCAATGGATTTGATTACTCAACATTCTAAAGTCTACACACACACACACACTCGCCTACACACATGTGTGGTCATGAGTCATGACATAATCCATCTATTGAAAAGCCTTCTACAAGCTGGCAAAGCTAAGCTTAAAGGCCCATTCCCAGCAAAAAAAATTTCATTTATGAAAAGTGCTCAATTATTTCGTTAGGTTCCACATAAAGTTAGTGTGACCAGCTGTGCCAAATATTTGTCATTTTTTATATGGCAAAATGTAAATATTTGTTGGTCACATTATTTGATTATTGATGATTGTGACAACAAATTGTAAACAATAAAATAAAAAACATGGAAAATTGTGATTTCTTGGTGGCATTAGCTGCTTTCATGATTCTAAGGAGAAGGAGGAAAGCTAATGAGCTAATGAAGCTTTGAAAACGTTTTCTCTTCATATTTTTTTGTGCGTCCATTTTAAATGCTGCCCGGAATAATTGTAAGCCTGCAATTGCATTTTTAAGAACAGCTGGATATGGAATCCACAATGTTCCACTATCGCAACTATCGATTAACTTTTCTGATGCTTGCTGGGAATTTAAAAAACGGAACACAGGCTGGAAAATTTCTGACTACTGTTTTTTTTATATAGAGTTGCACATAAAAATTCCGTTTCGGAGCTGCTGGGAATAGGCCTTAAGATGCTAATGCGTCAAAATGTAACCAAAGCAATTGCCCAAAATTATATAAATATATATAACGCATAATTACATATACTAAATGAGCACCACATAAACACCCACATACAAGATATGTACTTTAAATACAAAATTATGATTAATAATATAATGATTATGATTATAATAGTTGTGTATGTAGAGACATTATTTTGTGATACAAATGTGGCTATATCATCATGCTTGATAGGTTTAATCTTGATTATTTCCATTGGTGGATACAATGGTGTGATTTCAACTTCTGGTTGTAAGTGATTATCGCTTAATATGATATCAATTATCTGTAATTTATATTGATTTATATTAACAATTTTATTACCCTGACTTTTAAGATCAATATTATTTTTCTGGCAACTTTGTTTTACACTTCTATTGAAAATGTTCTAAGTTACAATGGTGTTTGGTTCGATATATTTTATCATTTCGTTATTATTTATGGTTACAAAATTACAAATTGGTTTTGTGTGTAGTAAAATTTTTGTTATACAGTCATCAAATATTTGCTGATTATCTCGATTATAAATTTTATTATCCTTTTCAAAATAAGAAGTAGTACTAGTATAGTCAATTTGATAGCCATTATGATCGTGATATGGTATAATTATACTTTGATACCGAACGTCTCATAGTATATTGGTTTTATGCAATGTCCGTCATGGTGTCTGTCCGTCTGTCCGTATGAACGCAACTTTTTTCGACACCCGTAAAGCTAGAGACTTGAAACTTTGCAACTTTTGTCTTTTTGTTTTCACAGATATTTTACAACTTTACGTCAGATTATAACATTCACCAATTTTGCTCAATATTTTAAGTCAATTTTAAAGCACGTTAATGCGCGCCGGCAACAAAAAAAAATTTTATTTTGTTGCACCACTGAGAATACATAAATCTTATTATTAAATTTTACGAGCTTAGTATTTCAGGTTTAACTTAAAATATTAATACAAATTGTTCTTCATCGTTTACATTATCTTCACTTCTTAATTCACGTCTTTACTTGCTGCTATTCATTCTTCGACTACTGACGCTTAGATCAGTGTGACCTAATTTGCTTACTGTTTTGCCCAAAAGTGCATATGCTGACAAATTGCTAGATCATATTTCACTCACTACTCCACCCCAGCTCTGCCAACCTATCCCAATCCCACACACATGTGATCGATTACATAAAAATATCGAATACCTGAGACACGTTTCAGGAACTTGATTCAAAATAATGAAAATCTGCAAAGATTTCATCGAAATCGGTTCAGAAACACCAGAGATATCGAAGATTAAAGTTTAGTAACAAATGCATACAGACAATGACTGTGCGCGTTAAGTATAGGTTTCGGGGTATCTCCTAGTCGGGAAATCTCGACATGAGCCTTCTCACTTGTTTTGTATATATTTTTTCAATATATATAATTTTTTTTCCCTTCCGAATCAAATTATTCAGTTTTGCTTGTCAATTTATTTTTGTAATTTCTTTGGTCTTCGTCTGTTTGTTACCGGCTCCGTAGATATCCTATTATGTCAGAGGACAAGCGAAACTTCGTCCTTCCCTTTCGAACATCGGTCGTTCTTCCTTGTCAAGCGCTCGCAGCTCCTCAGCGCCAAGCGACAAGTCTAAGTCTGGTAATACGTCCGAATTAAACCCGTCTGCTGGTCCGTCCAAACCTCAAGTAAATACTCAGCCTAAGCTCAAAGCAGAGAGTTTAGCACTTCCGCAGGACAGCGCCCGTATAACCAGATAGGAATCAAAGAAAATCATAGCTCATTCCAAATGGCGTCCAAGGAGTTCATTGCCTTGTCGGACAGGCTAGGCCAATTCAAAGCTAGGTTTTCCAATTCAGCAGGCACATCGATTTTTAAGCTACAAGTGCGCCGGGATCAAATTCGATCCTTATGGGAAAAAGTAGAGCGGTTCCATGGGCGATTTTCAAAGCCTGAAAGCGAAATATGAACATTCATATTCCGTATATGAACGATGCGTGGTTAAATTAAGCGAGAATATCGACGCAGCATCCTCTAAAAAATAAACAACCACAATCCTCTCTTCCATATAGTCTCCCTTATACAGTCTTCCATAGAGTCTTCCTCCAATCGATACAGAAGTCTTTGATGGAGACTATCTGCGCTGGCTTTCCGGGACCTTTTTACTGCGATTTACATTAATAATTCTAGATTGACCCCAGTCGAGAATCTGTTGCATCTCAATGCTAAGACAAGCGGCGAGGCATAGGGTATTATTTCAAAATCTCCACTGACGAATGACGGTTTCCACTCTGCGTGGCAGAATCTTTCGGAAAGATTCGAAAATAAGCGGCTGTTAGTTAACAGTCAGCTTAGAATTCTTTTAATCTTGTAATGTTTACTGTGCCTATATTGTTGTGCGGATAGGCTTTCGAGCGAGATTTGAGTTGCGAATGGGACCCTATATAAAACCCTAGCTCTTTCGGGATGTGGGGGGTAAGTGTAACTAAATCATCGACTCACAGCACATAATCTTATTTGAGGATCCCGTCAGAAACTAACGAGGAGCTTAACTCCACAAAATTATCAGAACGAACAAATAGGACAAACGCCTGTTACAAAACCGAATCTATTTAACATTTAATGTTATCAAAAATTTGAAGCAGCTTATTATCATCATTGCGAACGTTGCGTAGTCTATGATGTTATTCGACCTACGCTTCTTTACCCAACCCTACCTATGATCTATCGTGGTAACGTTTACGAAAGACCCCATAACATTCACTAGTGCTTCAGCTTCATGTCACCAGGATATATTAGAAAACTCTACACAATCATCTTCAAACTTAATTTATTTTGTTGCATCGCATATGCGGGGTAACTTCATTTTGAATTACTAAAATTAATTTAGTACTTTTTTAAAAAGATTATCAAACGCAATATTAATTCATTCAATTGGGTTTCTTAAACTACAAAGGCAATCTCGGTGACTATAAGCTAGTTTAATTGTGCTTCTGTTTCATTTTAATAAAAACTAATATAACATTTTAATGGTATCTGTGCATTGCATTGGCTTTGTTTGCGTGTTGTTTGGATTTCGGTTTTAAATATATGTATTCATTTTAATCAATTAAATTCAACTATTCGACAAAGAGTTTCTTTTTATCATAGTACGTTAATATGTTTAATATACGATAGTTTTTATATATACGATAAGTCGATAAGCAAATTCAAAAACAAGGTCAGTAATAAGTTCAATTGAACATGTTATTTGGTTTGCTTTTGTTTGGTTTGACTGCTGTTTAAATTTTTAAAACTTCGAGTTAAAACATAATTCGCAATCATCACTTACACAAGTGAATACCGAAACATATTGAACGGCAATACAGACACGCAGGTCAAAGCACACAAAAGCAAACTTACTCTCAGAGGGAGAGAGAATTAAACTTCACACACGTGTTTGTCGTTTACATACCCAATATTTCCATTGATGAAAGGCCTTCCAACGCTGGTATAAAGATGTACATGTCGGTGTTGTTTTTCGCGTACTGTACCTGTGCTTATGTATTTACTTATCTCAAGTTTGGTCTTTACTACTATCTTTATTTCATTGATGTATATATATTTTTTATTTTTTTATCTCTTTGTGTTTTTATATATACATATTACCAAAAACCAAAACTTGTTACAAATTTAAGCAATGCAAAACTCTTAGCACTGGGTACTCAATTAACTTAAAAGAATTCTGGCGATTTAACAATATCCCACATGGTTTTCCATTTGGTGGCGTTTAAGAAGAGAGAGTTGGAAATACTAGCGCTACTCTGGCGGTTGATCTCGGCTGTGCGTTAAGCGGGGGTGAATCAAATTTTCGATGCTGCGTTGCTATTCCTCTCACCCCATCTACTTTGCTCCGTATGTATGTACAACGTCTCGCACAATTAGAGAAGAGCAAGCTGAATATAATGCGGAGGGGTGAGGAACTAAGGCTTGGCTGTAAAATCAATCAGCTTACAATTTTGACACTATAGACTGCACTTTGATAAACATACCTTAACTGAGCTATGTAAGCGAAAACTTCTCAAGTTGGCGATATTTCCAAATTTGTGGCTAATGCCGTTTTGAAGGGACTGTGTTACTTTGTTATTCTCGATCAAGCGAAAATGTGTCGCTGGCACAAATAAGATCACTCGGTTTTGTTGTAACCACGCGGTATATTTTTTTTCTTTCACACGTGCTTTAATATGTAATATTGGCACAACGCAACTATGCGGTTAGATCGAGAGACACAGATTAAGCTTAGCGTGCAAGGTTAACACACCTTTTATAGCGACTGATTCCAGAGTTTTTTTTCGGTCTTATGCCGTTGTCTGCAATTTCTTGCATACCCATTCGCTTGAACAAAAGCTCTAACTGGCATGTTCTGAGCGGCAGAGCGGCTTGGAATATTCGGCGCCAAGGAGAGCAGTGGAACGAGAGAGTCTAATGAGCCATGTAACGGGGATCGCATTAGTCTCTTTGTCATTTCGTTTTAACGTTTTGTTTTTCTGTGCTGTCTGCAGTCATTTGATTAAGTTTGGCAACCCAGGCGACGAAATTGTCTATTCTGATTTGCTTTTACTCAACCAACGAAGAAAATCGTAACCCTGCGACCATTACAATCTACCGTCGGTTTCGCAAGAATCTGGTTCGGCGCGGTGTTCGACAGCTTTTGAGCTAGCTAAGGTCAGCATCGAAAATTGGAATTGCTTGCTCGTATTCCTATGCACATCCGGACTGCCGAAATTTACCCTGACCGTGTGGGAACAGTCCTTTCACAATAAGTCCGATATTCCGACTTCTGTCAAATTTAACAATTATCTGACTGAGCGCCAACGCACGCTGGAAGCGATAGAAGACATGAGGCCTATGAATGACCCGAGTCAATCCGATCGCAAGGATCTTATAAAAAAAAAAGATCAACTCTTTCGAAGCGAAGGTTAAGGTGAAGTCACAAGCTCCCAAGCCAAATTCTACCTTGTTAGGTGGCAAATATTTGCCGCTCACATTGTATCACCCTTGCGCAGCACTGGCATAACCATGCTCTCTGGCTCATCACTGTCATACCCACGCGCCCCTTGCGCATCACTGGCACACTCTATATACACACTATATTAACAACACTAGTATGCGACACTTTGTTGCATACAATAACAAATACAAGACCAAAGCGCAGAGCCACTTGAGTTTATTGACTCAGGCTCATATTTCGCAGCACGAACTGCTATCACGCTAGCCGGACGTTTAGCTGACGGCGCATATCCCACGCTACGATTATGTAGCGCATACCAAGAGTATGCATACATATATATATGCTTAATAATGTATGCATATATCACTCACACTCTCTCTCTTAAATATGCTCTGCTGCGCCAGACTTGGTCAGCAATAAAGAACATTCGAAAAACTAAAGTCTAATGGAACAGACGTTCCTTCATGTTATTAAATATAACTATTACATGGCGACCGTGCCAAGTGCGCGAACATTGCGCGAACAGGGCATTTTTTGCCAGAATTTGCCAGTGGATTATTCGAACACCAAAACACAACAATGAATAAAAGCTATACAAACAAACAACCACTACCAACTAGTTTTATTATATAAATTGTAAACAACAACAAAACTTAAGTTCAAACAACAGCAACGAAGCACCCAAAAATATTAACCCAATAATTATGAAATTATATTAAATTACTGGAAGATAATTGCACTTATAAAACTATGTAGCAGCGAAAAGGCAAATGAAAAACACACTTAAACAACATTTCAAACAACAAAAAAAAAAAAAAAAAAAATTAATAAATTGTGCTTACGCGCAAAATAGCAACAACAACAACAGAAGCATCAACAACAACAACAGTAGCAGCAACAACAACAGCAACAACAACAGTAGCATCAACAACAACAACAGCAACAAAATCAAGTAAAAACGTAGCAGTCGGACGCAACCGACTGCGGAATACTTTGATACCAGTAAAGAACGGTTGATAAGGGGGAATGCAGGGGCGAAGGGAGTGGGCCATGTGGTAAGCATCGCCAACTATCATGTTACCAAATTTGGTGACTTTAGCTCAAAAACTGTGGAAGATAACTTAACTCCCAAATTTAAAAGGTGGTCGGCAGAGGTAGGCGTAGCATCCAAATTTCTGAATCAAATGTCACCATGTATCTTCCTACCAAATTTGGTGGCTCTAGCTCGAAAACTGTTAAAGATATAGCCGATTCCAATTTTATAAGGCGGGTGGCTTGGGTGGGCGTGTCATCCAAAATTTTGATGCAGATCTTTGGTATATGTTGCCTTCTATCTTTCTACCGAATTTACGTGCTCTAGCTTAAAAACTGTAGGAGATATCGAAATTTCCGATTTTAAATGGTGGGCGGCAGAGGTGGGCGTGGCATCCTAATTTTTGATGCAGATCTTTTGTAGATGTCACCATATATCTTCCTTCCAAATTCGGTGACTCTAGCTCGAAAAATGTGAAAACTATAGGCGTTTCCAATTTCATGGAGAAGGGGGGATGGCGGCGTAATCAGGGGGCGTGGCATCCACAATTTTGATGCACTTTTTTGGGGAACGTAAATATCTATCTTCACACAAAATTTGGTGGCAGTAGCCCAAAAAATGCGAAAACTATAGGCGTTTCCAAGTTCTTGGTGTAGGGGGGATGGGGGCGGAATCAGGGGCGTGGCACCCAAGTTTTGATGGGGAACGCCAGTACCTCTCTTGACACAAAATTTGGTGGCTCTAGCCCAAAAAATTTGAAAACTATGTGCGTTTCCAATTTCAAGGAGAAGGAATGAATGGGGCGGAAGGAGTGGGCGTGGCATCCAAAATTTTGATGCAGTTTTTTCTGGGACATGACTAGCTATCTGCGTGCAAAATTTGGTAACTCTAGCTGTAAGAATGTGACAAATATTAGGTTTTATCGGTTTTCGTTTATCGAATTTATCGATTTCCCAGCCTCCTAGTAGGCGTGGCACCCCAATCTTGACACTTTATCTGTCTCGCCTATAGACAAACATATTTGCAAAGTTTCAAGTCTCTAGCTTTACGGGTGTCGAAAAAAGTTGCGTTCATACGGACAGACGGACAGACACCATGACGGACATTGCACAAAACCAATATACTATGAGACCTTCGGTATCAAAGTATAAAGATTAGAAAAATAAATTATTTCAACAATAGACACAAAGGTCAAATTCCTTAAAAACAACGACCTTTGTGACCCCATTTTCACGGTTTTCTTAGGTCTATTTATCAAAATCAGAATCACCACAACCAGTTAACAACTTTTGATTAAAATTGTCAAACAATCCATACTTTTAAATCACAAAAATTAAAAATTTAATTTTGACGTAACGAATTTTTTTTATATTGAAAACAGGTCCAAAAAGTAACACAAATGGTAAGCTTCGTCGTTTTGACGAACATTTTGGGCATAGCTGTTATTGGTAAGTATGTAGTTGACATTATCAGAATGATAATGTCACTTCAGAATGAATATGTCACTTCCCTCTCCTTAAGAGACGAGCCTGCGAGTCAAAGTGACACTGAAGGGTAAAGTTTTGGCAATGTTGATTGTGTCATCTCGATTATTGTTTCTTCTTGCTGTGGTGGTTTTTTGTTGTTGGATTCGTGAGCTTGTTTCTTAAATTCTTTTATGGATATATATATATATGGAATCTAGTACAAAAGATTTCGCCGTCCTAAAATATAATACAGATATAAAAGTGAGCAAATTATTACAATTAAAGGGCGTAAGATTACAAAACATATAAAAACACATACATACAAAGTGATACAAATAAAAAAAACCACATACATATATACAAACGATTATAAAGTAATTACTATATCGCAATGTGCAGCGTTTATTCTCCAATGGATTTGATTACTCAACATTCTAAAGTCTACACACACACACACACTCGCCTACACACATGTGTGGTCATGAGTCATGACATAATCCATCTATTGAAAAGCCTTCTACAAGCTGGCAAAGCTAAGCTTAAAGGCCCATTCCCAGCAAAAAAATTTCATTTATGAAAAGTGCTCAATTATTTCGTTGGGTTCCACATAAAGTTAGTGTGACCAGCTGTGCCAAATATTTGTCATTTTTTATATGGCAAAATGTAAATATTTGTTGGTCACATTATTTGATTATTGATGATTGTGACAACAAATTGTAAACAATAAAATAAAAAACATGGAAAATTGTGATTTCTTGGTGGCATTAGCTGCTTTCATGATTCTAAGGAGAAGGAGGAAAGCTAATGAGCTAATGAAGCTTTGAAAACGTTTCTCTTCATATTTTTTTGTGCGTCCATTTTAAATGCTGCCCGGAATAATTGTAAGCCTGCAATTGCATTTTTAAGAACAGCTGGATATGGAATCCACAATGTTCCACTATCGCAACTATCGATTAACTTTTCTGATGCTTGCTGGGAATTTAAAAACGGAACACAGGCTGGAAAATTTCTGACTACTGTTTTTTTTATATAGAGTTGCACATAAAAATTCCGTTTCGGAGCTGCTGGGAATAGGCCTTAAGATGCTAATGCGTCAAAATGTAACCAAAGCAATTGCCCAAAATTATATAAATATATATAACGCATAATTACATATACTAAATGAGCACCACATAAACACCCACATACAAGATATGTACTTTAAATACAAAATTATGATTAATAATATAATGATTATGATTATAATAGTTGTGTATGTAGAGACATTATTTTGTGATACAAATGTGGCTATATCATCATGCTTGATAGGTTTAATCTTGATTATTTCCATTGGTGGATACAATGGTGTGATTTCAACTTCTGGTTGTAAGTGATTATCGCTTAATATGATATCAATTATCTGTAATTTATATTGATTTATATTAACAATTTTATTACCCTGACTTTTAAGATCAATATTATTTTTCTGGCAACTTTGTTTTACACTTCTATTGAAAATGTTCTAAGTTACAATGGTGTTTGGTTCGATATATTTTATCATTTCGTTATTATTTATGGTTACAAAATTACAAATTGGTTTTGTGTGTAGTAAAATTTTTGTTATACAGTCATCAAATATTTGCTGATTATCTCGATTATAAATTTTATTATCCTTTTCAAAATAAGAAGTAGTACTAGTATAGTCAATTTGATAGCCATTATGATCGTGATATGGTATAATTATACTTTGATACCGAAGGTCTCATAGTATATTGGTTTTATGCAATGTCCGTCATGGTGTCTGTCCGTCTGTCCGTATGAACGCAACTTTTTTCGACACCCGTAAAGCTAGAGACTTGAAACTTTGCAAATATGTTTGTCTATAGGCGAGACAGATAAAGTGTCAAGATTGGGGTGCCACGCCTACTAGGAGGCTGGGAAATCGATAAATTCGATAACCGAAAACCGATAAAACCTAATATTTGTCACATTCTTACAGCTAGAGTTACCAAATTTTGCAAGCAGATAGCTAGTCACGTCCCTGAAAAAGCTGCATCAAAATTTTGGATGCCACGCCCACTCTTTCCGCCCCCATCCTGCCTGCTCCTTGAAATTGGAAACGCCTATAGTTTTCACATTTTTTGGGCTATAGCCACCAAATGTTGTGTCAATATAGAAATTGACATTCCCCAAAAAAATGCATCAATATTTTGGATGCCACGCCCACTGATTCCGCCCCCATGCCCCCCTTCTCCTTGAAATTGGAAACGCCTATAGTTCTCACATATATTGGGCCAGAGCCTCTAAATTTAGTGTCAATATAGGTAGTGAAGTTTTCCAAAAAACTGTATCAAAAATTTGTATGCCACGCCCACACCTTCCACCCCCACCCCCGCCGTTGTTAAAACGGTTAAGCGTGTATCTTCCATATTTTTTGAACTAGAGTCACGAAATTTGGTAGGAAGATATATGGTGACATCTACAAAAGATCTGCATCAAAAATTTGGATGCCACGCCTACCTCTGCAGCCCACCTTTTAAATTTGGGAGTTAAGTTATCTTCCACAGTTTTTGAGCTAAAGTCACCAAATTTGGTAACATGATAGCTGGCGATGTTTACCACTCGGCCCACTCCTTTTCGAGCAGACTCCTTACCATCCGTTCTTTTACTGGTATCAAAGTATTCCGCAGTCGGTTGCGTCCGACTGCAACGTTTTTACTTGTTTCATTTCACTGTTAATTATGTTTATTATTATTATTATGTATATTAATTTGGACAATATTCAAAGATAAGTTTTCCATGTTTTTCTCGAACTCTACTCTGTCATTTTCGTCAAGTGAACCAAAAAGGAATTTGTATAATGATCCTACAATATTGAACAATCCGCGTTTATTATGGTTCTTTCTTATGAAGAAAAATTATGCCGTTTAGTTCTTGCTGCAATGTAAGGCATAAGTAATTTATTTGTGATGAGTTTTTACGAAAATATTCGTTTGTTATTATTATTTCAGTTATGTTAATTCATAAGGAGTGGTGTTCAAACCTTGTTGGTAATTCTAATGGTTTGTCTGAGAACAGTAAGTATCCGTAATCCGTATCCAAGTTATTTATCTGAATTTGTTGTGCATGACATATGGTAAAGAATGTGAACGATAATATGATTATGAAGTAGAAACCTGTGAAGTTTGAATTTGGTTAATTTGCTTTCGTTTTTATACTTTGATACCGAAGGTCTCATAGTATATTGGTTTTGTGCAATGTCCGTCATGGAGTCCGTCTGTCCGTCCGTCCGTATGAACGCAACTTTTTTCGATACCCGTAAAGCTAGAGACTTGAAACTTTGCAATTATGTTTATCTATAGACGGTACCGATAAAGTGTCAAGAAAGGGTTGCCACGCCTACTAGGAGGCTGGGAAATCGATAAATTCGATAACTGAAAACCGATAAAACCAAATATTTCTCACATTCTTACAGCTAGAGTTACCAAATTTTGCACGCAGATAGCTAGTCATGTCCCTGAAATAAATGCATCAAAATTTTGATAGATATTGACGTTCCCCAAAAAAATGCATCAAAATTTTGGATGACACGCCCCCTTATTCCACCCCATCCCCCCTTCTCCATGAAATTGGAAACGCCTATAGTTTTTACATTTTTTGGGCTAGAGCCACCAAATTTTGTGTTAAGATAGATATTGACATTCCCCAAAAAAATGAATCATAATTTTGGATGCCACGCCCCCTGATTCCGACCCCATCCCCCCTTCTACTTGAAATTGGAAACGCCTATAGTTTTCACATTTTTCGAGCTAGAGTCACCAAATTTGGTAGGAAGATATATGGTGACATCTACAAAAGGTCTGCATCAAAATTTTGGATGCCACGCCCTCCTAAGCCACCCGCCTTATAAAATCGGAATCGGCTATATCTTTAACAGTTTTTGAGCTAGAGCCACCAAACTTGGTAGGCAGATAGATAGTGACAGTTAAAAACATTTGATTCAAAAATTTAGATGCCACGCCTACCTCTGCCGCCCACCTTTTAAATTTGGGAGTTAAGTTATCTTCCACAGTTTTTGAGCTAAAGTCACCAAATTTGGTTACATGATAGCTGGCGATGTTTACCACATGGCCCACTCCCTTCGCCCCTGCATTCCCCCTTATCAACCGTTATTTTACTGGTATCATAGTATTCCGCAGTCGGTTGCGTCCGACTGCAACGTTTTTACTTGTTGTACTTTGATACCGAAGGTCTCATAGTATATTGGTTTTGTGCAATGTCCGTCATGGTGTCCGTCTGTCCGTCTGTATGAACGCAACTTTTTTCGACACCCGTAAAGCTAGAGACTTGAAACTTTGCAATTATGTTTGTCTATAAACTTATTAGGAAGATAGATAGTGACAGGTAAAAACATTTCATTAAAAAATTAGGATGCCACGCCTACCTCTGCCGCCCACCTTTTAAATTTGGGAGTTAAGTTATCTTCCACAGTTTTTGAGCTAAAGTCACCAAATTTGGTAACATGATAGATGGCGATGTTTACCACATGGCCCACACCCTTCGCCCCTGCATTCCCCCTTATCAACCGTTCTTTTACTGGTATCAAAGTATTTCGCAGTCGGTTGCGTCCGACTGCAACGTTTTTACTTGTTTCATTTATGGTTTTGTGTAAACGTTCAATGTCTGCTATTCCTGTTTTAGTTGTGTTTAGCTGTATTTCTACACCTTCACTATCTAACTATCTTTTGAGTGCTAAACTGGAAAATGCCCCGTCCCTGTCTGCTTTTAATTGTACTGGCTTTCCTAGTTGATTAAATATGCGCATTAATGCGTTCTTGCATTCTATCCAATCTTTAGTTTTGATTTGTTGAAGAGTAGCGAACTTTGCACAGAAAAAAAAAGTTTGAGAATTTTGGTGTCAGTTTAATCTGGAAAGCGGGATAACATTTCAAGAACGAATTTCGGGCTAATGAACTTAAATCAAGTCTGGCGTATTTAAATAGAAGTCTAACGTACTAAATATCAAGATTCAATCCGATTTAAGCTCAATATAAGACCAAAATACTTAAGTTTACCGATAGAAAATGAATTTACCAAATTCGCTCTCTCGCATACATAAAATGTATATGCAAAATCAAGGCATACTTAACTATAATTGTATCATGTGCAAAATAACGGAATCTCTCTCATGAGAGAGACGATCGTATTTTTTTTTATGCATTCATGTCGTGATAGTCGTTTTCTGCAGTTTACCGATTTAGTGTGTGCAAAAATTTTGTGATGAGCGGCAGCATGGATAAAATAGTAGTAGAAGAGACGCAACCGGAGGTTGCAGACAAACTTTTTAACTGGTGCCAGGAACAGGAGTTGGGAAAAAAATATGAATATTTAAAAGGTAAGTTAATTTAAATGTAATTATACTTTGATACCGAAGGTCTCATAGTATATTGGTTTTGTGAAATGTCCGTCATGGTGTCTGTCCGTCTGTCCGTCTGTCTGTCTGTCCGTCTGTCCGTCTGTCCGTATGAACGCAACTTTTTTCGACACCCGTAAAGCTAGAGACTTGAAACTTTGCAAATATATTTGTCTATAGGCGAGACAGATAAAGTGTCAAGATTGTGGTGCCACGCCTACTAGGAGGCTGGGAAATCGATAAATTCGATAACAGAAAACCGATAAAACTTAATATTTGTCAGATTCTTACAGCTAGAGTTGCCAAATTTTGCTCGCAGATAGCTAATCATGTCCCTGAAAAAACTGCATCAAAATTTTGGATGCCACGCCCACTCCTTCCGCCCCCCTCATCACTGCTCCTTGAAATTGGAAACGCCCATAGTTTTCACATATTTTGGGCTAGAGCCACCAAATTTTGTGTCAAGATAGATATTTACGTTCCCCAAAAAATGCATCCAAATTTTGGATGCCACGCCCCCTGATTCCGCCCCATCCCCCTTCTCACTGAAATTGGAAACGCCTATAGTTTTCACATTTTTTGGGCAAGAGCCACCAAATTTTGTGTCAGATAGATATTAACGTTCCCCAAAAACATGCATCAAAATTTGGATGCCATGCCCCCAGATTCCGCCCCCATCCCCCCTTCTCCCTGAAATTGGAAACGACCATAGTTTTCACATTTTTTGGGCTAAAGCCACCAAATTTTGTGTCAAGATAGATATTGACGTTTCCCAAAAAAATGCATCAAAATTTGGATGCCATGCGCACTGATTCCGCCCCCATCCCCCCTTCTCCGTGAAATTGGAAACGCCCATAGTTTTCACATTTTTTGGGCTAGAGCCACCAAATTTTGTGTGAAGATAGATATTAACGTTCCCCAAAAACATGCATCAAAATTTGGATGCCATGCCCCCAGATTCCGCCCCCATCCCCCCTTCTCCATGAAATTGGAAACGCGCATAGTTTTCACATTTTTTGGGCTAGAGCCACCAAATTTTGTGTCAAGATAGATATTGACGTTTCCCAAAAAAATGCATCAAAATTTGGATGCCATGCGCCCTGATTCCGCCCCCATCACCCCTTTCTCCGTGAAATTGGAAACGCCCATAGTTTTCACATTTTTTGGGCTAGAGCCACCAAATTTTGTGTCAAGATAGATATTTACGTTCCCCAAAAAAACGCATCAAAATTTTGGATGCCACGCTCCCTGGTCCCGCCCCCATCCCCCCTTCTCCCTGAAATTGGAAACGCCCATAGTTTTCACATTTTTTGGGCTAGAGCCACCAAATTTTGTGTCAAGATAGATATTGACGTTCCCCAAAAAAATGCATCAAAATTTGGATGCCATGCCCCCTTATTCCGCCCCCATCCCCCCTTCTCCCTGAAATTGGAAACGCCTATAGTTTTCACATATTTTGGGCAAGAGCCCAAATTTTGTGTCAAGATAGGTACTGGCGTTCCCCATCAAAACTTGGGTGCCACGTCCCCTGATTCCGCCCCCATCCCCCCTTCACCAAGAAATTGTAAACGCCTATAGTTTTCACATTTTTTGGGCTAGAGCCACCAAATTTTGTGTGAAGATAGATATTGACGTTCCCCAAAAAAATGCATCAAAATTTGGATGCCATGCCCCCTTATTCCGCCCCCATCCCCCCTTCTCCCTGAAATTGGAAACGCCTATAGTTTTCACATATTTTGGGCAAGAGCCCAAATTTTGTGTCAAGATAGGTACTGGCGTTCCCCATCAAAACTTGGGTGCCACGTCCCCTGATTCCGCCCCCATCCCCCCTTCACCAAGAAATTGTAAACGCCTATAGTTTTCACATTTTTTGGGCTAGAGCCACCAAATTTTGTGTGAAGATAGATATTGACGTTCCCCAAAAAATGCATCAAAATTTGGATGCCACGCCCCCTGATTCCGCCCCCATCCCCCTTCTACTTGAAATTGGAAACGCCTATAGTTTTCACATTTTTCGAGCTAGTGTCACCGAATTTGGTAGGAAGATATATGGTGACATCTACAAAAGATCTGCATCAAAAATTAGGATGCCACGCCCACCTCTGCCGCCCACCATTTAAAATCGGAAATTTCGATATCTCTTATAGTTTTTAAGCTAGAGCCCGTAAATTGGGTAGAAAGATAGAAGGCAGCATCTACCAAAGACCTGCATCAAAATTTTGAATGCCACGCCCACCTAAGCCACCCGCCTTATAAAATCGGAATCGGCTATATCTTTAACAGTTTTTGAGCTAGAGCCACCAAACTTGGTAGGCAGATAGATAGTGACAGCTAAAAACATTTGATTCAAAAATTTGGATGCCACGCCTACCTCTGCCGCCCACCTTTTAAATTTGGGAGTTAAGTTATCTTCCACAGTTTTTGAGCTAAAGTCACCAAATTTGGTAACATGATAGCTGGCGATGTTTACCACATGGGACACTCCCTTCGCCCCTGCATTCCCCCTAACCAACCGTTGTTTTACTGGTATCAAAGTATTCCGCAGTCGGTTGCGTCCGACAGCAACGTTTTTACTTGTTTTTTTCTGATATTAATATGTGATGGTGACAAAAATATGTTCTAAAATACATACAGAGTATGTTTCTACGTATGTATACGAATATGGAAAATCGTACATATATATATGTATGCATGTATGACCCGTTTGTCGCTAGCTGATCAGTCAAAATTGGTTACATATACATTATTATATATGTCAGTAATGAATAATTTTTGAATAGTATTGTGAAATTAGTGTCATGCGTTGAGTACATTTTGTGCCGGCACCGAATATGAATGTATGTATGTATGCACATGTGCATGGGTATAGAAATGTAGCTAGCGAGAAACGAACCGAACATTTGAGAGCAGGGGGCTGCCGGTCACGAAGTTTTCGTTACGCGTGTATGAACAGCTGTGTTCATATGAAAGAACCCTGCAGTTCGTTTCAGATATTAAATAGATCTGAAACATACATGATCTGATCATGACCATGCATGAACTCTTAAATGCAAGTACACTCGTTTTAGGCATGAATTTAACAAGGGGATGTCCTAGGGCCTCATGCATGCACATGCGCATGAAATGAGAAGCTTTCATGCATGCACATGATCGCGCGCATGAAAAGCGAAGCGGCGCGGGATTCCTAAGCGCACTCAGATAAAATTTAAATTAAACTATTTTCGGGTATAATTTGATCTAAAACATAAATATGGTAAATAATAAAAAAATACAAAAATTTAAGATTCGATGATTATAATCGAATAATTATTGTTCATATTAATTTCGATTAAATTTTCATTTTAACATATCGGATACCTGAAAAACCAAGTATGGCACTTTTGATTTTAATACACTCGCATGCGTCTACTAGAAATGTTAGAATTATAATTTAAATTATTAAAATTGCTAGAAAGATTAAAATTAGTTTATATCAAAACTCACCGAATACGAAATATGATAGCCTGCGCCGTGATTCGAACCTGCACCTCCCGTTTACTTAGCGGATGCCTACACCATTGCGCTGTTGCCGAACATATTTCGTATGCAGTTAGCTTTGACTTAAAACGAACGAAAAACTCCTGCTCTTTGACTTGAATCAAAGACAATGTTATTCAACTAGACTGGACAAATCTCTCTTATACAAAAAATTATATGCGGCACGATTGGGTGCGAAAGCAAAACAAGGCCAAAGAAGAAGTAGGAAGCTAGCAAACGCCATTTGGCAGCTTTTGATATACACACAGGTGCAAGCCCAAGCTGCCAAATGGCGTTTGCTAGCTTCCTACTTCTTCATAAATTTTAATGTTAGGTTGAGCACTACAATTTTTATGAACACAGTTGTATGAACATATGTGTACAGAAATGCAGCCTACGAAAAACAGCGCCTTCATACATTTGTGCGTAGGCGACTGCATGTCGCGACATTTTTTTTTCATATGTACATATGCTTATGCAATGGTGACCACAATTATTTAGACAAAAGAGACTTTACATAAATCATTAATTAATTTATTAATGTACAATTATTTCCAGATGCCGATATTTCGTACAATACTTTACAGTACATGCAAAGGGACGACGTGAAGCAGGTGATTCCGCTGTTTGGACTCCAAATTGAATTCAGAGAGAAACTTTTTATGTGGAAGAAGCAAGTGAGGCGAAAAATAATTATTTTAAATTATTGTGTTTTTTAACATTTTTTAATTTAGTTATGTTATTTGTTTTTTTTATTTTAAAGCATGGAATTACTGACGAAACTTGCCCTCAGCAGTCCAGAGAAGAAAATTTGTAAAATATTCCAGATGACTTTACTGGCAAAATGTATAATAATGTAACATATAAAGGAACACGTTATAAATATTATTTAGGGATAGAATCCAACAATTTTAAGTTGTTCAAAATTATGCATTTGATATTTGCAAACGATTCCATACTATCTGTAAACAAATTAAAATGATGTGCTTTAACAGCCATATACTGGGCTAAATTTGAGACCGAAACGATTAAATCTATCTCACTTGTACTGAATTCAAGTACGGATACTGGGCTAAATTTGAGACCAATGCGATTGAATCTATCTCGCTCGTTCTCCGATCAAGTTTGTATTTTGGGTGTAATATAATACAATACCAGTGTGTTTAAATTTAGCTCGTAAGTCAAACTAAAAATGAACTTCAACTTCTTGAAGTGATTGGGATGGGTTTAAGTCTGAAACACGGGCTAAAATCAATCCCACGGACTATTTTCAAGAATTCCGGATTTACACAAAACGTTCTTAATTTAAGAATTTTGGTTTCTGTTTTGAGAAATCCGGCCTTAACGAACTTATGACATCGTTGGGCTGCGATTTGAGTACGTTGGTCTTGGTTTTTTTTTTTCTGTGTGAATAAATGTCCATGCAACTGATATAATGTTTACCTTCTGAGGAATAGATGTCAATTACAAATTTATCACGGCAATGTTCTGGTTTTGGGGTAATTTTCATTGGCATTTGAGTGTTTCTATGTTCGGTTTTTGATAAATTACAAATGTGACATTCGTTTATTATATTTTGAATTAGTAGTTGACTATTAGGGAAATAGTATGTTTCGCCAAAGAGCTTATTAGTTTTTTTTTTAGTTCCGGGGTGTAATAGTTTTTCGTGAGTTTTTAGAATAAGTTCTTTAAATTCGGCATAAGAAATTATATTTTTTAAAAGAGTGAGACTTCGAAGAATTTTGGTATGGCTAGTGTTAATTATTTCTTTGTGTGCATTTTAGATTATTTCGAAATCTGCATCACTATCCATTAACAATACAGACCTCTTAGTGCAAAAATTTTCAATTAAATATTGTTTGGCTTTTCTATTGTCATGTTATCGTATGAAATGTGAATTATTAATTTTTTGAAGTAATTTTCTTTTTGTATTTTTGGGATGCCTTTGGAAAATATAACTTGTCTTTTAAATGTATTTACTGGTTTTTCTGTAATAAATATTAAGTTACTATTATCCTCGTCAGAACTGTGCTGTGTCTCTTCTCCATTTTTTTACCCGTAATAATGCGTCGGCTTCGTGGTTTTCTTTTCCTTTTATATATTTTATGTCAGAGTCATATTCAGATAACCTGACTCTCCATCGAGTCAATTTTGAATTTGGCTCTTTCATTTTATACAACCAGCATAACGGTTGATGGTCACTATTAATTTCAAAATGTCGTCCAAGTAGGCTATGTCGAAATGTTATTGTTGCCCATACAATGGCTAAAAGTTCCTTTTCTATGGCACTTTAATTAAGTTCATGGTCATTGAGAGTTCTACTAATGTACCATAACTGAGTGGGTGTCCACCTTGTGAAAGTACAGCTCCTAGAGCTACATTACTTGCATCTGTTGTTAAAATGAATTTACTATTGAAATCAGGTGTTTTTAAAATTGGATCATAGGATATTAATTGCTTGAGTTTTTCAAAAGCTTCAATGTATTCTGGGTTTTTAATGTCAATTTTTGATTCTTTTTTAAGAGCCTTTTGTCATTGGCTTGGCTATGTCTGCAAAATTAGGGATGAACTTTCGGTAGTAATTAGTTAATCCAGGAAAACATTTAATTTCTTTGGTTTTTGTGGGAATTAGATATTTTTGAATTGCCTTAATTTTTTCTGGATTTGGTTTTATTCCGTCCTTGGTTATAACATGTCCTAAGAATGCAGTTTCTTGTTTAAGAAACTCGCATTTGTTAAATTGGAGTTTAAGGTTTGCTTCTGAGAGCTTTTCGAAAACTAATTGGAGTGAGTTCAAATGTTCCTCTAGTGATGTTGAAAATACAATAATATCATCAAGATAAACTAAACAATGTTTATATAGTAATGGTCGCAAAACATTGTTCATGCAACGTTGAAAGGTTGCAGGTGCATTTTTTAGACCAAATGGCATACGAAGATATTCGTAGTGGCCATTCTTTGTAGAGAAAGCTGTTTTGTGAATGGAATCTGGATGCATTTTAATTTGGTGGAACCCTTTTGCAAGATCAATTGTTGTAAAATAATTGCATCTACCTAGCTTTCCTAAGATTTCATCCATGTTTGGAATTGGTGTAGTATGCACATATATCGATGGTGCACTGTATTAAATGTACCCTAAACAGTAACACTTTGTTTCTGTATAAACATAACACAAAAAGGCAACGACACTTTGTCGTTGCATAAACATATTCGGACATACGCTTTCAAGTACATTTCAAGTACTCTTCAAGCGCACCGAAATATGATCCTACAAGAACTAGGCAGCGTCAGCATGTGTCCCATTCATTGACCGCTTAACCCTCTAGCACTTAAGGGTGCCTCAAAACACTTATCATACTATATTGTTTAAAAAAAAGCGGTTGGGTTTTATTTAAACCTAATTCTTTTGGCGGGTCCCTAAGATCGTGCCAATCATATGTTTAAAAGCTTTCAGAGCTTTTGGAAGCTTTACGGGACTTTTACTTCGACTTGCACAGCACATATGTTTTTCCCCGCCTAAAATTGTTCGTGGACCATGCCGCAGATTGCTGATTAAATTAAAGTGTTAAGACTAATATATAAGTAACCCGTATTTTTTTCGTTAAAGGTATGTTTATTCTTAGTCAAAATCAAGTTTCACATTGGTGAATATATAAAAGTTGTGCGTTGGAGCAGTGAAATAGCGATAAGTGCCTTGAGACACTCTTGGGCCGTTGGGCGTACTTTTTTGCCGAAAATATTTCACATCGACAAGGCACTTTTACATGGGAAGTTTTGTTTACTGCACAATTTTTCTCCACAGAAATTGAGTTTGAAAAGAATAAATGTCTCAACTAATGCGAAAACGCTACAAACTGTCGGATTTGACGGATGAACAACTTCTGGACATGTTTGATTCTGTCAATGATGAATTGTTAAGTGAATCAAGTGACGAGGATGGCGACGACTTAAATTTGGAAAATGCACTTAACGCAGCACTGAACGAGGCTTCAACTGTGGACTTGACCATTGACATTAATTTGGACACTGTCGAAAATGTGGAAAGTACGCTTGAGGAGCCTGAACCAACTAACAAAACTTTAAAAAAAAGAACTCGATCACCCTTGCCATTGTGAAGTAGCATTTTGCTACCTCACAAAAGCTGCTTGTCGTCAGTGACCGTAGTGTTGGTAACTCGGTCAATGCGCAAAAGGGAGAGCGCGTAAACGACAAAAAGCTCGATCGATGCGCAACAAGGAGTGCGCAACGCGAAATGCTCCAGACTGATCGTTGCTCAACACTCTTACGGCAGCTGGCATTAGGATGCAGATTTTGGCACAGGAGATTTTTATTTTGGTAGAGGAGTCGGGTTTTACGCGCCGGCGGGTACGCACGCAACAGCAACGCAAGGCATCGGCAACGGCTACCACGGCAACGGCCACAGCAGCATCGGCAACAACAACAACAGCAACGGTCACAACCGCAACAACAGCAACGGTCATAACAGCCCCAGCATTGGCAACAACAGCAACGGACAGCGCAGCCCCCCTGCAACAACAACAACAACAGCAACGGCTACGACAATGTAAAACAACAACAACAGTGATCGGCAGTGACTGCAAGTGCAAGTGTAACGTAATAGTGCAAGTGACAGTACCGGTAGTCGTTTTGGGCAAGCACACTACACGCACACACAGGCACACACGCCGGAGCATACACACGGACCCGCGGACACACCGCTACGCTCACACCCGCTGCACACAAACACACCTGCTACACCCCCGCACACACACACATGGAATAAAACCTTAGAATATATATTTGGTGTGTGTTTTCCTTTGTTGTCACTCCACTATACCCTTTCTTTTCCCTTTCAGCGGGTAGTCGAAGCCTCTGTCTTCGGGTAGCCTCACCATACGGCCCACATGGGTCGGGCTTGAGGGGCAGAAAAGCGAATCCTCCGAGTTTTACTCTAGATTCTGCGATGTCTGCCTCTTGGTCCGATCCGTGTGTAGCGACAACCGGGTAATACCCGCGCGTTGCAAGTGTAGCGGGCCTGGGTGGAGTAGTTTGGGACGCATTCCGGGTCTTACCCTGTGCGCCCCGGGCCGCCACCTAGGCCACCTGCACGCGTCCGATGGCGCGGCCGGTGAGCAAAACGAGGTGGGCGGGACCGGGTGGTCAGCTGGCAAGGCTTCCGGGTCTTACCCTAGCCGAGCCAGATGAGTACTTGGTTCCCGTTCCTTCGTATCCCGAAGACTGGCTTTACGCCGGGTCGACGCCGAAGGGTGGTCTGAGGAAAGGAGCTGATGAGTCTTCCGGGTTATCACCCTGGACCCTCAGCCTTTCCCTTAGTCCACTCTGAAGGTGTCGAACCGAGCGGCGGTACTACCCCTCCGACCCATATATGTCTGCGTCTTGGTGCCCGACCTCGGTGCGGCTCACTCCAGTGTTCCGGCATTTTACAAATAATCTGTAAAAGACCCCGGACGCGATTGAGACGCCGACCTCGGCCATAGAAAACGTCCTTACAGATGGCGCCCGAGCAGGGACACTGGAAGACTTGTTGAGAAGGAGCCCCTCCCCTTTTTGTGGCCTAAAGAACCACTAGTACAACGGTTGTACAGAAAGGGGGGTCCGGGAACGACACCATTGCGCAGTGTTTTGTCTGTTATTGTCCTTTCTATGTCCTTACGTTTTTTTTTGTTGTTTTGTAGAAAGTACACTAGTCCCCAAAATCTCCCTACGCCCTGATCTACAACCCTTTCCCCATGTTCCACAACATCGAAGGCATCCGGCGGCAGAAGGCTGCGTCGCCGCGCTGCCAACGAGACCCTCTCTTCCGACGCAGGCAGAACGCCGCTGCTGGTGCTAGCAGAGCAGCCGGTTCTGCATATAAGGCCGGCTGCTAGCACCAGAAAAGGTAGTCTAGCTCCAGCCACCGAACGGAACACAGCACCGCCCCCGACAGCCACCTCACAGGAGGAAGACCCGAGCACTGGCGAGACGAACGAGGTCCCCAGACGCGAAGTGACCTCCGAGACGGCAGGGAATCCCCGAAGGAAGACCCGAGCACTGGCGAGACGAACGCGGCTCTCTCCATTCGCGAAGTGACCTTCGAGTCGGGCAACGGGCGATCACAGGCGGTAGCAGTTGGACGACAACAGCAGCGAGAGCAGAAGCAACAGCCGCGGCCATAGCAACGACCACAGCAGTCACCGCACCAGCATCGGCCACAGCAGTAACAGCAACCATAGCAGCGGCCACAGTAGCGCCAGCATCAGCGACAGCAATCACAGCATCAGCATCAAGCAACAGTAGCAGAAGCAGAAGCAGCGCCAGCATCAGCAACAGCAGCCATAGCAGCAGCCCCAGTAGCGCCAGCATCAACAACAGCAACCATAGCAGCGGCCACAAAAGCGCCAGCATCAGCGACAGCGATCACAGCATCAGCATCAAGCAACAGTAGCAGAAGCAGCGCCAGCATCAGTAACAGCAGCCATAGCAGCAGCCCCAGTAGCGCCAGCATCAACAACAGCAACCATAGCAGCGGCCACAGTAGCGCCAGCATCAGCGACAGCGATCACAGCATCAGCATCAAACAACAGTAGCAGAAGCAGCGCCAGCATCAGCAACAGCAGCCATAGCAGCAGCCCCAGTAGCGCCAGCATCAGCAATAGTAATCACCAGCATCAGCAACAGCAATCACAGCATCAACAACAGCAACGGACAGCGTAGCACCAAGCATCGACCACAACAACAACAGAAGAAGCAGAACAGAAGAGGCAACGACGTCATTAGCTCCAGCATTTACAACGGCAACAACGGCAGAGACAACAGCGGGAGCAGAAGCGACAGCAGCGAACAGCAGCGCCATCATCGCAAGCCACGATCACGGTACACGGTACTCACGGTACTACAGCAGCCAGCGACGACCACGGTAGCCCGCAACGACAGCAACGATCGGCCGGCAAGGACACCATCCGTCATCGTCCCCGAAGTAAGGGGAGAGTGTGAAGTAGCATTTTGCTACCTCACAAAAGCTGCTTGTCGTCAGTGACCGTAGTGTTGGTAACTCGGTCAATGCGCAAAGGGAGAGCGCGTAAACGACAAAAAGCTCGATCGATGCGCAACAAGGAGTGCGCAACGCGAAATGCTCCAGACTGATCGTTGCTCAACACTCTTACGGCAGCTGGCATTAGGATGCAGATTTTGGCACAGGAGATTTTTATTTTGGTAGAGGAGTCGGGTTTTACGCGCCGGCGGGTACGCACGCAACAGCAACGCAAGGCATCGGCAACGGCTACCACGGCAACGGCCACAGCAGCATCGGCAACAACAACAACAGCAACGGTCACAAGCGCAACAACAGCAACGGTCATAACAGCCCCAGCATTGGCAACAACAGCAACGGACAGCGCAGCCCCCCTGCAACAACAACAACAACAGCAACGGCTACGACAATGTAAAACAACAACAACAGTGATCGGCAGTGACTGCAAGTGCAAGTGTAACGTAATAGTGCAAGTGACAGTACCGGTAGTCGTTTTGGGCAAGCACACTACTCGCACACACAGGCACACACGCCGGAGCATACACACGGACCCGCGGACACACCGCTACGCTCACACCCGCTGCACACAAACACACCTGCTACACCCCCGCACACACACACATGGAATAAAACCTTAGAATATATATTTGGTGTGTGTTTTCCTTTGTTGTCACTCCACTATACCCTTTCTTTTCCCTTTCAGCGGGTTGTCGAAGCCTCTGTCTTCGGGTAGCCTCACCATACGGCCCACATGGGTCGGGCTTGAGGGGCAGAAAAGCGAATCCTCCGAGTTTTACTCTAGATTCTGCGATGTCTGCCTCTTGGTCCGATCCGTGTGTAGCGACAACCGGGTAATACCCGCGTGTTGCAAGTGTAGCGGGCCTGGGTGGAGTAGTTTGGGACGCATTCCGGGTCTTACCCTGTGCGCCCCGGGCCGCCACCTAGGCCACCTGCACGCGTCCGATGGCGCGGCCGGTGAGCAAAACGAGGTGGGCGGGACCGGGTGGTCAGCTGGCAAGGCTTCCGGGTCTTACCCTAGCCGAGCCAGATGAGTACTTGGTTCCCGTTCCTTCGTATCCCGAAGACTGGCTTTACGCCGGGTCGACGCCGAAGGGTGGTCTGAGGAAAGGAGCTGATGAGTCTTCCGGGTTATCACCCTGGACCCTCAGCCTTTCCCTTAGTCCACTCTGAAGGTGTCGAACCGAGCGGCGGTACTACCCCTCCGACCCATATATGTCTGCGTCTTGGTGCCCGACCTCGGTGCGGCTCACTCCAGTGTTCCGGCATTTTACAAATAATCTGTAAAAGACCCCGGACGCGATTGAGACGCCGACCTCGGCCATAGAAAACGTCCTTACACCATCATTTGAAGATGGAGCACCTATACATTTGCCATCTTCTGGTGGCTTCAATGGTTTGGGTAAGCGGTGCTAATCCGTAAAATTATATTCAACTAATTTATTTATGTATATAGGCATTGAATCAATTTTCAAAGATCGAATCAAAATAATATGGCGAAAGCAATCGATGCAGCTGCATATCAATGATATCGCCTTTCAGGGAGACTCGAAGCTGTCAGCAGATATAATGGATCTCGAAACTCCATTACAGCTATTTTGTTACTTTTTCGATACAAATATCATGAATATGATTGTGGAGGAGACCATTCGCGCAGCTTTCAAAGCTAACATTAATAATCATTTCAAAACGACCATTGACGAAATGTATAATTACATTGGGATATTAATGTATATGTCAATCTATCGTTACCCAAATTTGAAAAGCTACTGGGGAAGAAATGCGTTTGAGCCCATACAACACTGCATGCCGCGAAGCAAGTTCGAATTGATTAAACAATATTTCTCAATGCGTGATGAAAGCAAACGTATCAAAAAGGGCGAACCTGGATATGATCCTCTGTTCCGTACGCGTGAGTTTGTAGACTGTCTTAACCAAAGGTTTGACTTGTGTCGACGAACAGATGTGTAGCACGAAAATGAAACACCACCTGCGGCAGTATATGCCTAATAAGCCCCATAAATGGGGTATAAAGCTATTTGTACTGTGTGATTCTTTTGGGTATGCTTACCGCTTTGAAGTCTACACAGGCGCAGGTGATAATGTAATCCTGCCTGGTCACCCAGATCTTGGTGCTGCTGCTAACATTGTTGTACGTTTATCAAATACGGTAAATACTTTCAAGCACCACATAATTTATTTTGACAATTTTTACACTTCATTACCTTTGATGGTCTATCTGCGTGCCAAAGGTATTTATAGCCTTGGCACTGTGCGTGAAAATCGTATCCCCAATTGTAAGCTGCCAAATGATAATTCCATTAAAAAAGAGAAAAGAGGATTTTCAGATGAGTATATGGGCACATCTTACGGTGTCCAAGTAAGCAATGTGTTGTGGAAAGACAACAAAGCCGTTCGCCTCTTATCCACCTATGTTGGAGTCAAGCCATTTATAACGACCAACTCGCATGACAGAGTATCAAAGATTGCTAGATACGACAGAAAATCTAAGCGGCACTTAGACATTGAATGTCCACAAATTATTCGCGAATACAACGCCCATATGGGCGGCGTAGATCTAATGGATGGACTTATGGGCCGTTACCACATTAGAGCCAAATCTCAAGATTGCGCCACTCGAATATTTTATCATTGCATTGATATGGCAGCAACAAACGCTTTTATTTTATATAAGCGTATATTCAAAGAAAAACTGGAAACTGGAACAGAGAGCCAGACGCTGGAACTCCCCGAAATTCGGGAAGCGATTGCAGCTGGATTGGTAGCACTAAAAAACAGGCAAATGCAAGGCCGACCACGCAGTGCTCAATGGACAACACGGTCTCCATCCTGTCAGCGACCTTCACCAGGTCGATCTCCACTATCGCACCAACCCTCCCAACCAGAGCTAAGGCACGGTCAAAAATGTAAACATCCAATTTCTGATTTGCGGCATGACCTGCTGAATCATTTTCCTCGTTGGTTGGGTCGAGTTAGTGGGCGAAAGTGGTGCAAACACTGCAAAACTTCACAAACTCAGTGTATATGCTCAAAATGTAATTTGCACTTATGCTGCACACCTAACAAAAATTGTTTCTACGAATATCATAATAAAACATAATTTTTTTGTCAGTTATGCACTAACGATTTTTTTTCCTTTGAAGCCCCAAGAGTGCCTTGAGGCACTTATTCATTCTTTCTCACCTTACAGGTGAACGAAAGCTTCTACACCATTTCTGAAGTAATTTTTGAGCTCAGTGATAGCAGTATTCCTTAAAAAAAATTATTCGGCAACATTTGTTTAATTATTTTAGAAAGTAGCCTTAGAGGGTTAAGGGTGCAGATCCCAAAGCAGTGGAAAATGGCTTCAATTTTGAGGATTTACAAGCCTGGAAAACCAGAAGACGAACCTGAGTCATATCGTCCGATAAGTCTCCTATCGTCTATGTCTAATGTATGGGAGAGGATTATTGCCAAAATACTTGGTAATATTATCAACGAAAGCCATATCCTGCCGGATCATCAGTTTGGCTTTCGGGAGCGACACTGCACCGAGGAGTAGGTTCACAGATTAGCAAAACACATCCTACAGGCCTTTGATGACTTGGAGTATTGCAATGCAGTCTTCTTTGATATGCAGAAAGCATTCGATAGAGTGTGGCATATCGGTCTTTTGATCAAAATTAAAAAGCCCATACTACGGGGTCGTTCGATCGTATTTGGACGGACGTCAGTTTATGGTTAGAGTCAGAAACACCTACTCAACTCCTTGCCATTTGAGAGCCGGAGTTCCACAGGGTAGCGTACTAGGCCCGCTGTTCTTCTCTGTATATACCGCAGATCTACCCTGCCCTAGTGAGCAACATATGGAGGTCCTACGAAAGGCTCTTGTTGTTACCTACGCGGACGATATTGCGCTACTCTACAGCTCCAAAAGCCGCTCTGAGGCAGCAGGGGGAATCCAGGAATACCTCAACACATTTGCTGCATGGTGCAGGAGATTGAACTTTAAAATCAACCCACAGAAGACCATCAACCCATGTTTCACGCTAAAAACACTTATTAGCAAAACCCCACCTATTCAGTTAGAAGGCATAACTCTGCACCAACCATCAAAGGAAAAGTATCTTGTCATCACACTGGACAAGCGTCTAACCTTTGGGCCGCACCTTAAAGCAACGGCTATAAGATGTGGTCATAGAATGCTGCAATTGAGGTGGCTGATTAACAAAAGAAGCAAAATGACACTGATGGCCAAACGAGCCGTCTATGTGCACTGTGTAGCCCCGATCTGGCTTTATGGTGTGCAAATCACAAATTGCCCCTGGTATGTAGGCGACTCCATCCTTCATCGAGACCTGAATCTGCTTACAGTGGAGGAGCAGATCGGAAGACACTCCATATACTCGCGAGACGACTACTCCCGGCCAGACCTCTGATGCGTAAAAGAAAGGGCTTTGCCAAAACAACTGTCCAACTTCTTCTCATAAGTATCAAACTTGTGTTGTTATGTTACTATTTTGCATGTAAGGATTCAACGCTTAATAAAAAAAGAAGAGGAAAAAAAAACCCCACAAAGAGAAAAGTGTTGCACTGTGTGCATTTTAAAAACACTCTGGCTAAAAATGCGCGCAGGCGATTTACCGCTAGAGGATGCTTTGCAAAGCTTCGCAAGGATTGCTAAGGAGTGCGCTAGGCGGAAGCAATTAGATGCACTGGTATGTGGCCGGGCAATTTCAACACCCGATTTAAGCAAGATGGTTTATTTTTGCACAGATTTGTCAAAGCAAAACATCAGCTTATTGACTACAAACCGCGACCGCACTTCCTTCCGATGTGTGTGTGTGTTTTTTTTTTAATTCGTTTTTTTTTTTCTCTAAATAAATAACATTGTTCTAAATGTAACTATTCTATATACAACAAAAGGTGGCTTCTCCTGAAGCGTGCGTAGTGGAACAGCACATGCTCCGCATCCTCGATGAAACAACTTCCGCAGTGGGTGCAGAAGGGAGCATCCTCGTGGCTGAAGCGGTAAAGATATCCGCGGAAGCAGCCATGCCCGCTGAAGACCTGTGTGATGTGGAAGTTCACCTGTCCATGTCTTCTGTCCAGCCACTCCGATAAACTTGGGATTAGGCGGTGTGTCCATCGCCCTTTACAGGAGGAATCCTATCGCCTTTGCCAGTTGGCAATAGTCCACGGGAGAAGCTGTCGTAGCGGAGACCAGGGTGCCAGATAGGCACCGCGTACAGCATCACCGCCTTAGTCACGCTGAAAATTAGAGCACTCCTATACTGCTTCGGACCTCTCGTATTTGGCTTGATACGCGATAGAGCTCAATTTGTTAAGCAAGGTACAAACGATGCAAAAAATTTGCAGCAAGTTGAAAATAATTTGCAGCAAATGTGAACACCAATGCAAATATTGCATGACAATTTCTTGCTGAAATCAATTTTTGTTTTGCACGCAAACTTTTGCATGGTTATTTTGTGCAATATATTGCGTTTATGTTTACACGTGCTTTCAGTTTTTTTGCAGAGCTCGCAAATGACTCTCTCTCTCTCGAGCAAAACGAAATAAAAACAAGTAAAAACGTTGCAGTCGGACGCAACCGACTGCGGAATACTTTGATACCAGTAAAAGAACGGTTGATATGGGAGAATGCAGGGGCGAAGGGAGTGGGCCATGTGGTAAACATCGCCAGCTATCATGTTACCAAATTTGGTGACTTTAGCTCAAAAGCTGTGGAAGATAACTTAACTCCCAAATTTAAAAGGTGGGCGGCAGAGGTAGGCCTGGCATCTAAATTTTTGAATCAAATGTTTTTAACTGTCACTATCTATCTGCCTACCAAGTTTGGTGGCTCTAGCTCAAAAACTCTAAGAGATATAGCCGATTCCGATTTTATAAGGCGGGTGGCTTAGGTGGGCGTGGCATCCAAAATTTTGATGCACATCTTTGGTAGATGCTGCATTCTATCTTTCTACCCAATTTAAGGGCTCTAGCTTAAAAACTATAAGAGATATCGAAATTTCCGATTTTAAATAGTGGGCGGCAGAGGTGGGCGTGGCATCCAAATTTTTCATGCAGATCTTTTGTAGATGTCACCATATATCTTCCTACCAAATTTGGTGACTCTAGTTCAAAAAAATGTGGAAGATACTCGCATAACCGTTTTGACATCGGCGGGGGGTGGGGGCGGAAGGTGTGGGCGTGGCATCCAAAGTTTTGATCCATTTTTATGGGGAACGTCAATATCTATCTTGACACAAAATTTGATGGCTCTAGCCCAAAAAATGTGAAAACTATAGGCGTTTCCAATTTCATGGAGAAGGGGGGATGGGGGCGGAATCAGGGGGCGTTGCTTCCATGTTTTGATGGGGAACGTCAGTACCTATCTTGACAGAAAATTTTGGTGGCTCTAGACCAAAAAATGTGAAAGCTATAGTCGTTTCCAATTTCTTGGTTAAGGGGGGATGATGGCGGAATCGGGGGCGTGGCATCCAAGTTTTGATGGGGAACGTCAGTACCTATCTTGATACAAAATTTGGTGGCTCTAGCCCAAAAAATGTGAAAACTACAGGCGTTTCCAATTTCATGGAGAAGGGGGATGGGGGCGGAATTAGGGGGCGTGGCATCCAAGTTTTGATGGGGATTGTCAGTACCTATCTTAACACAAAATTTGGTGGCTCTAGCCCAAAAAATGTGAAAACTATAGGTGTTTCCGATTTCATGGAGATGGGGGGATGGGGGCGGAATTACTGGCGTGGCATCCAAAATTTTGATGCATTTTTATGGGGAACGTCAATATCTATCTTGACACAAAATTTGGTGGCTCTAGCCCAAAAAATGTGAAAATTATAGTCGTTTCCAATTTCATGGAGAAGTGGGGATGGGGGCGGAATTAGGGGCGTGGCATCCAAAATTTTGATGCATTTTTTTGGGGAACGTCAATATCTATCTTGACACAAAATTTGATGGCTCTAGCCCAAAAAATGTGAAAACTATAGGCGTTTCCAATTTCATGGAGAAGGGGGATGGGGGCGGAATCAGGGGGCGTGGCATCCACAATTTTGGTGCATATTTTTGGGGAACTTCAATATCTATCTTGCCACAAAATTTGGTGCCTCTAGCCCAAAAAATGTGAAAACTAAAGGCGTTTCCAATTTCAAGGAGCAGGGATGATGGGGGCGGAAGGAGTGGGCGTGGCATCCAAAATTTTGATGCAGTTTTTTCAGGGACATGACTAGCTATCTGCGTGCAAAATTTGGTAACTCTAGCTGTAAGAATGTGAGAAATATTTGGTTTTATCGGTTTTCAGTTATCGAATTTATCGATTTCCCAGCCTCCTAGTAGGCGTGGCAACCCAATCTTGACACTTTATCTGTACCTTCTATGGATAAACATAATTGCAAAGTTTCAAGTCTCTAGCTTTACGGGTGTCGAAAAAAGTTGCGTTCATACGGACGGACAGACGGACAGACGGACAGACAGACACCATGACGGACATTGCACAAAACCAATATACTATGAGACCTTCGGTATCAAAGTATAACAAGTAAAAACGTTGCAGTCGGACGCAACCGACTGCGGAATACTCTGATACCAGTAAAAGAACGGATGGTAAGGAGTCTGCTTGCAAAGGAGTGGGCCGGGTGGTAAACATCGCCAGCTATCATGTTACCAAATTTGGTGACTTTTGGTCAAAAGATAACTTAACTTCAAAATGTAAAAGGTGGTCGGCAGAGGTGGGCGTGGCATCCAAATTTTTGAATCAATTGCTTTTAACTGTCACTATCTACCTTCCTACCAAGTTTGGTGGCTCTAGCTCAAAAACTGTTAAAGATATAGCCGACTCCAATTTTATAAGGCGGGTGGCTTGGGTGGGCGTGGCATCCAAAATTTTGATGCAGATCTTTGGTATATGTTGCCTTCTATCTTTCTACCCAATTTACGGGCTCTAGCTTAAAAACTGTAAGAGATATCGAAATTTCCGATTTTAAATGGTGGGCGGCAGAGGTGGGCGTGGCATCCTAATTTTTGATGCAGATCTTTTGTAGATGTCACCATATATCTTCCTACCAAATTCGGTGACTCTAGCTCAAAAAATGTGAAATCTATTGGCGTTTCCAATTTCAAGTAGAAGGGGGGATGGGGGCGGAATCAGGGGGCGGTGCATCCAAAATTTTGATGCATTTTTTTGGGAAACGTCTATATCTATCTTCACACAAAATTTGGTGGCTCTAGCCCAAAATATGTGAAAACTATAGGCGTTTCCAATTTCTAGGAGAATGGGGGATGGGGGCGGAATCAGGGAGCATGGCATCCAAGTTTTGATGGGGAACGTCAGTACCTATCTTGACACCAAATTTGGTGGCTCTAGCCCAAAAAATGTGAAACCTATAGGCGTTTCCAATTTCCTGGTGAAGGGGGGATGGGGGCGGAATCAGGGGGCATGACATCCAAAATTTTGATGCACTTTTTGGGGAACGTCAATATCTATCTTGACACAAAATTTGTTGGCTCTAGCCCAAAAAATGTGAAAACTATAGGCGTTTCCAATTTCAAGGAGCAGTGATGATGGGGGCGGAAGGAGTGGGAGTGGCGTCCAAAATTTGGATGCAGTTTTTTCAGGGACATGACTAGCTATCTGCGTGCAAAATTTGGTAACTCTAGCTGTGAGAAATATTTGGTTTTATCGGTTTTCAGTTATCGAATTTATCGATTTCCCATCCTCCTAGTAGGCGTGGCAACCCAATCTTAACACTTTATCTGTACCGTCTATAGATAAACATAATTGCAAAGTTTCAAGTCTCTAGCTTTACGGGTGTCGAAAAAAGTTGCGTTCATACGGACGGACGGACAGACGGACAGAAAGACACCATGACGGACATTGCACAAAACCAATATACTATGAGACCTTCGGTATCAAAGTATAAAAAGGTAAACAAAAACTCATATTTTTTTTCGTTCCACCAAAATTCTTTGTAAATTTTTTTTACCTAGGATAGTAGCTAAATATGTGCTCGAAGCAATGGAAAGGTTAGAAACGAAAAATATATACCTGAACCTCACATATGAGTCATTTTCCCATATAAACCCATATGAAGGTCTGGCCAGGCACCAGGTGTCGGACCAAAGGTGTATTTTTTTAAAATCCTTTTTTCGTCCTTTTTTAAAAGTAAGAGGGTTTTTTTTATTTCATAGATCGATAGCCAATAAAATTTTAGGAGGGTAACTGGAAGTTCAAATCGCTAAAACAATTGTAAATATGTTTAAATATTAATTAACGTACGAAAATGAAAAAGGTCTGGCCAGACCCTGGTGTCGAACGGAGCGTTAAGCAGAGGTTGGGATGTTGTTCCTTTTGTTGTTATTTTTAACAACGCCAGCCGCTTCTTAAGTTGAACGACTTTGAAATTATTTAAATCTATGTCGCCCATGGCGAAAAGTTTTATCCCACTTCTGAATTGTAGAATGCCGATATTCACAATGAGGTTCTTTATTAATTACTACGCATTTCTTAATCAACAGGTCTTGTCATATGCCGAATACCAACTAACTCTAACATGCATCGCTTAATGTTAATTACATGGTAATGTTGTGTTGCACTTAACATCTAAATCGATAGTATTGCTTTATCTTACAGAGGAATACAGTGTTGCACTTAACAGCTTGATCAAGGGTATTCATCCTACTACAATAGTTGTCAATATTAGTTATTTAAATGACCTATTTGAGCTCGTCACGGAAGTTTCCAATCTGGATAAAGTCATCGTTAAAGCTAATCAAGGGAAAACGGTCAGAATCTTCACAAAAGACAGTGACAAGTACAGAGCAATTGTGGACCGTATGGATGCAATGGGAATACAATTCCACACATACAAACTGCAGACGGAAAAGCCACATAGAATTGTAGTAAGAGACCTACATCACAGCACCCTCAATAATGACATTACCGCCGATTTTACAAGATTGGGCTTCGAGGTTACTCACATCCATAATCCAAGCTCAAGGATTAATAAAAACGAAAAACACAACATATTTTTCATTAATATTAAGCCTTGTGCTAAATTAAATGAAATTTACAATGTTAAGACGCTTTGCCACCAGAAAATAAGGATTGAAAGGAGGCGAAATCCACCGATATTGCACAATGTCGTCGATGCCAGGATTACGGATACACGGCAAAGTACTGGCGTAGACATCCTAATTGTGCCAGATGTGGTGAAAATCAATAAACATCACAATGTACACGCCCCTCAGATGCACAGCCATCCTGCATCCACTGCTCTGGAAGCCATATGGATTGTTATAAAGGATGCCAATGGTACCAGGAATTTCTTCGCCGATCATTGTGTTCAGCGAGGAAGGCTAACAATTCTAACAGGGCAGGTCTTGTTCCCTGTAGCACTCAGGTGAACCTTACACTTTCTAGAGGGCAGCAATAGTTTCCTACTTTGCAGTCTGGGCGCAGCAAATGGAATAATATGCCAGCAAAACAGCTACAGCAGCAGGTAACTCAACAGCAGCGAAATATAGTCCAGCAACAGCCACCTGTAAGTACTGTATGCAATACAGGAGTCTCCTAAGCTACTGTAACAAAAAGCAACACTGAACAAAGAGGGATCTGCTCAGCGTCGTCTTCATAGTATACAAGCGCACCATTCATCTCAGCAACAAGGATTGAATAATCAACAACAGAATCCGTATAAAGTTCAGGCACTGTTGCAGCAGCAGCAGCAGCAGTTTCGGCAATGTCAACAACAGCTTCAACAACAGCAGCAACAACAGTTTTTTATGTGATTACAGCAGCAGCACCAAGAGCAGCAGCAGCACAACAACCAAGCAAACCAACGCTTGAAAAAATAGTGTTTGAGCTAGCCGACATGATCAAGCAATGGACTGGTGGTGGATCTAATCCCCAGCATCACAATAACGTTCCAGCTTCTCAATGAACCCACAAAAGAATAACAGCATTGACATTCCTCTTTTGTCGGAGATTAGAATGAAACGTGGGGATGTTGAAAAAATACATGATTATGATCACAGAATAACAACAGCGTTGGCGGAGCGGCGGTATTGGTGAGGACCTCTCTTCGCCATTTTCCACAAAGGGTCATTAAGACACGTAGGTGTATTTAATTGGAGGTGACTGGAATGCGCGATGTTGGCTATGGGGAGACATTTTCAGTTCACCTAGGGGTCGTGAACTAGCAGAAGCCATATCTGCCACTGTCGTTACGATTCTTGCAACTGATCGCCAACAAGATACCCATTTGTTCGTAACCACAAGGCTTCCTGCATAGACTTTGCCGTGCATCATGGTATTCCAGTCTCCTGAGCAACAATAACTCAGAGATGGGATCTGAATTCCGATCATCTAGCCCTAGTCATCAGCATTGAGACGGGTGGTATTGATAACAATCCAAGCCCTCGCCTAATTACTAAGTACACGGATCTGCTCGCCTTTAGGCAACATTTGGAAAGCTCGATTCAGCTGAACGTGACACTTAACACTGTGGAAGATATTGAAACTGCTGTGGATAACTTCTCTGAGAATATCTACATTGCTGCTGCTGCGTCAACGCCTCCTGCTCCCCCTACAGGCAACACATAAGGAATAGTGGTTTTAAGAGAGGCCAGGGAGCTTTTGTCAATTAATTAGACTTCGGAAATATAACTATTTTGAAGTTAATATTTATCCAGAATGTCTCACAACAGCCTGTTGGCTAAAGCCTGCTTTCACGCTTAAAGCCAAGGACAAGGGAATTTGGAAAAGAAGAAAAATAAAGTCTCTAGATGTTATCGACTTTCTTTGACATTTAAAACATAATCAAGGCCAATCTTTCTGTAACTTCGTACTAATATCTTTTTACATGATGTCTACCAAATTCAGCCACACGTCTGGGCGCCAAATAAAAAAATAATAATAAATAGGTACTGTATCGATTAAAGTGCAAGTATGGATGAACGGATTGTAGGGTAACGGCCAAGGGAGTACGCGCTGGCTTCTACGGCTGTGGCTCGTCGGCTAAGTCGAGGGTACCAAAAGAAAGATCCGAGTGTTACTTTGGTAATCTACATTCACTGTAGGCTTTGGCGAAGGCTGCTGATACAAATGCACAAGGTGTTGAAGGGCTTATGCCCACCATACCATGATCCTGACGATAATCAAATCTATATACATTGATTCAGGATCCCTAAAGCGCCTATGGCAGTTATCGCACTCGTTCAAGCTAGACATGGTTCCAATAGAACAAAAAGGAATTAAGCAGACGTTATTATATATTATATATATATGGTATTATATATAAGACCTAACAGAACTACTAAGAAAATTACTAGTGTAAACCAGTTATATTAAAAACTTAAGTGCTTAGAGAGGCTAAAATAAACAATAGTTGGTTATAAGAATAATTGTAAAATATATAAATTAGAAATAAATATGATTATGCACATGGATAATTTTATAAACTTAAATTAGACATTATAAAGGAGATAAAGATTTGTATGCTCTCTTAACACATACTCTCCTGGTCTGATGAACTTGTGGGATAGTTCGGAGGAGGCTAAGCTGAGGCCACCAGGCGGGTCACGGGTTGCGGATAGCGAACGGCCCATTTTGGGGTTAAGCTGGGTTTCCTGCACAGCGAAAAAAAATTTTCCATACAAAATCGTCGCAGCGGGAATGGTTTTTTTTTGGCTGCGTGTTTTCTAGGTTTCCAGTAACGTAGCAAAAAATACTAAACTGCTTATCGATAGTATCGATTAAATACATATGTACACACTGGCGCTCGGCTCAGGAAATAGCAAATCATATATCTTTTGGAGCCGAGAGCAGGAAAACGTAGTGCAAAATGGAAAAGGAAACAAAATGCAAAAAACGTGTGGAAAAATTTAGCCACGACGAAAAGGTTTTATTAATTAAATGTGTCGAGTCGCATCCATGCATCTGGAGTTTGGCAGACCGCAAACATTTTGATTTTACATCGGTGAGACAGGCATGGGAAAGTATTGGCACTGAGATGGATAAAGATCGTAAGTTAACATATTAATATGTTATTGAATATATTAATAATAAAAAATATCTTTGTTAGCGAATGAGTGCAAGAGCGCTTGGACGTCGCTGCGTGACAGCTTGCGATACCAGCGAAGTAAGCTCGCCAAAAGCGGAAGTGCTGGTGGCAGCCAATCGCAATCGCCAAAGATTGGTAATTGTATGGACTGGCAATATGCGGACCACATGGCTTTTATCCCAGTCTTGTCACATGAGAGACGGTAAGTGTATATACATAGATTACATATCTTTTCAAACATTTCATTAACATATTTTACAGTACAAAAACCAGTAGCGTATCGTTTGTGGACAGCCCGGCGTGCAGACCAGACGTTATCTCCACTCCAGAAGTGGCAGAAGCAGTCGTTGATGAAGTTGACACAAGATTTCGCGAACCGTAGGGCTTCATTATCTGCTTGTGTAGCGGGAATGCATCGACTCCTACAATATAATAGGGCATGCGTACTCCATTAATTTGGTTGTCATTGGGAAAAGATATCTCGCCCGACAACACTGCTCGTCCCAGGGTACAATTTGAAAAGCATTCATATCCCCCTCGCTGCCGTAAGCTCCGACGTCTATGTACGTGAACTTGTAGTTGGCGTCACACACCGCCAGAAGCACAATAGAATGAAAAACCTGTAATGTAAGGGAACACATTTAAAATTATGTATGTATATATATAATTTGTTTGCAATGACACTTACTTTATAATTATAAAATGCGCTGCCGCTGTTGGGTGGCGCCCTTATTGCGCAATGTTTGCCGTCAATGGCACCGATGCAATTTGGAAAATTCCACCGATCCATGAAGTCTTCTGCCCACTTCAGCATGTTTGCTGAGTTCCATTTTGGGAACTCGTCGCACAGCGCTAAGGTGATGGCATTGCAAACAAGGCCAATCGTGCGTCCCAAGTGTGGCTTGCTGATCCGGTATATAGACCCAATGTGGCATTGCAAGTCTCCAGTTGCGAAAAATCTTATAAATACAACAATTAAATATTACTGATATGTTACGTTAAGCACTTGCAATGAGCTTACTCCAGAACAACGGCAAATTTGGCTTTTAAGGGTATCGCGTCTGGGCGTGTGTTCCGATTCGCTACCAAATGTGGCTCCACCAAAGAAAACAGATAATTAAATTGAACTTCTGTCATGTGGAAATTTTGGATGAATACCATGGGATTCTGCACCATATTAGTGAACTAAAATGCATAAAATTTTGTAATATGTTCTATAAAATATGTGTATGTTAATGTAAAATGCTTACGTCGTTCACAAATCTTCCATTTTGATGCCTTCGCTGCAAATGTGGGTTGACCCACCATTTGTGCTGTCGGCGTTGACGGTTCCGTTTCTCTTCTTCCTCGCTCGTCCTTGCAACAACATATGCTGCCAACAACGGAATAAGCATGCTACTTCCACTATTCATAATTTCTTTTTTAATTGTAAGCTTTGTTTACTTTTAGATATTTTATGCCTCAGTGTGACCAAGTATCTCCTAAGATATGTTATGAAAAATGGCATATTTATACCACACATTGGGGGACTATGGTCACACTGCCCACGCTTCCGAAATATACTGCAAATCCCGGCCAGGATTTTTTCACTGTGCTGGAAACCCACCTTTAGCTGCGAATAAGCAGGTAACCTCGTGAATAAGCAGTCCCGGACAAACAGCGGGTGCGGTAGGGCTATCGCACCGACAAGACGCTTGTGGCGCCGACTTTAAATCATAGCATCACACAATCCCAACTCCCCCACATATACCTACCTCAATCCCTACCCCTCATATCTCACTCCGGGCTGGGCTAAGGTGTCATTCGGACCGTGACGAGAGTCAGCCTGGCTGGAGGCCCGGATTAAAAACTAGCCCAGTCTCTAACGGTGGGCTCAGGCAGATGGCGACCGCCTGTTCTATTTAGCCTTACCCGGTTACTGCGGATCTCTGCCCGGGCGGAACAAACTTTCTCAGCAACTCTTGGGAACATGAAAGGAACAAACAACAACAACAACAATTATAAAGTACAGCAGGATGTCCCTGCTGCCACTGTCGTAAACAGTTCGAGGATTGCCTCCTTGATGGAGAGCGGCCCTCCAACGCGGGAGCAACCCGCAACGTCCCAAGCAGGGAGCACGGAAGCAGCAGGCGCAGCACAACACCACGGCGAGGCAAGCCCCGCGACAGGGTGCAGCGGCGGCCCCAAGAACCGTTAGCACGGCCGGACCTTCCCGACCGATGCTGAATGCGGTTAGGCGGCAAGGTGGGCATGGGCGCCCACAACAACAAAAGAGGGTGCTACCACAACGTGGAGAACCAGGAGATCTGGATGACCCAAATCGGAAGTGTTTGTGTGGGCCCCGGACAAAATGGTACCTCCGGTACCTACAGCAGGGACTCACCCCTGCCGAGGCTCTGAAGAGGGCCACAGGAAGCAGGGAGACGCCACAACAGGCACGGGGACCAACCGTCAAGCTGCTCAACGACACCCTGACGCCTCCAGCCGATACTCCCAAGAGGGTGTGTCAAGAGGAGCGTCCGAGTACGTCTAATGCAGCGGCGACAGTCACAGCAAGGAAACCTTGCCCTCCGGTGTCCACCTCGACTCGCCCGTCGTACGCGACGATGGCAAAAAGGGTCAAGGTGGCCGTGTTACCTGTGGAGTACCCCAGGTAATGCTCAGCCATGGGGACTTGTCCTCACTGGAGGAGGCCATCCTTGAAGAAATTACTCTGACAGAATGGGACACTGCAATCGCGTTCGCGGGAATCCATTTTAGGGTAGGTCACCTCGTGTTCGGACGTACACTCGGTGGATTGGCTGAGGACCATGGCGTCGAGGCTGCTAACGCAAAAGGGAGTTCCACTCGACTGCAAGGTGGGTAGTGACATTCCGTCACCACACAATATCACCATCATCTGTCCCAGAAATGCGGATCGGTCCACCAATTTCTTGAGGGTTCTGCTGAGGAACCAGAATAAAATAGAGACCGATACGTGGAAAGTTATCTCGAGGAGATCGGAAGGTGGAGGGGCGTTGATGGTAATCGCTATTGACGAAGCATTCCGCTTCGGGACCATACCCGAAGAAAGCGAGCGCTGGACAGGCAACTGCCCCTGCTCCAATACTGGGATCAGCAACGGCGAAGGTGGTACAACCCCCTCCCGCCCAAACACCGGCACCAGCAACATCGGAGGTGGTACCCCCCCTCAAACCGCTATCGAGCCATCGGAGGATTTGGCCGAGGACGAGGACCTGGCGGACATGACGCTCGTTCCGGAGATGCTTGAGGAAGGCATAGCTGAGTGGCCCCAGATGTCCTCGCAGGAGCTAGCGGAGGAGCTGGAGAGAGAGGACGTAGCTGACGTCACGATGACGGGCAGCGGCGATGAGGGCAGCTCCGGCCCTACATCGCCAGAGAACGGAGCGGCGGAAACATGATGGTGACGCCACATGTCACCACCACAGGGCTAGCCCAGATAAACCTCCACCGGGCTAAGGCGGCCTCGGCCGTCCTAGCCAGGATGTTTATCAACCAACATCTTGGGCTAGCCCTCGTACAGAAGCCATGGGTGAACGATGGCATCAAAGGCCTGTACACCGCAAATTCGAAGGTAATCTGGGATCAAAGGGATCCTATACCCAGAGCTTGTATTATGGTTAGAAAAGGTATTCATTTTACTATTCTTTCAGAATTCCTAACTAGGGACTGCGTGCCTATTGCCGTTTAGGGCAATGGAAGCGCATCCCTTATTGTAGTGGCCCACCGCCGGAAGTAGAGCAACTGATGAAACACTGTAGAGCCGAGAAGCTGCCAATTATAATCGGCTGCGATGCCAACGAGCACCTCACAATATGGGGCAGCGGTTACATCAACACTCGGGGTGAGTGCCTTACAGATTTTATATTTAAATATAGCCTAGAAATCGGTAATGTCGGATCAACACCGACATTCGTAACTAGAATTAGAGAGGAGGTACTGGACATTACTATGACCAGTGGGGCTCTTTTGCCATATCTCAGAGATTGGCATGTCTCCTCAGAAGAATCAATGTCTGATCACAAGATCATCCTATTTAAACTTCAGGTTAATACGGATAATAGCGTACCAACTCGTAATCTCAGGAAGACAGACTGGGGAAAATTTAGGTCGACACTAGAGCTTAATCTAGCTACGGAACAAACTGGACTACCCAAACATACCGGTGAACTAGATAGAGTTGTACGAAATCTAAACAGTAGCATAAAGAATGCATTCGAGGAAAGCTGCCCACTAGGGAAACGCGCAAAGAGAAGGATGCCCCATGGTGGAATGACAGTATAGAGAGACTACGTCTAACCACCCGTTGCCTCTTTAATATAGCTTAGAGAGATAAATTATGGGATGAAGACCGTGAAAGCCTCACCTTGTACAGAATAGAAATCAGAAAAGCCAAACGCAAGAACTATAGGGACTTCTGCGAAAGCATATCAAGTACAACAGAAGGTGCCCGGATCCATGCGAAACACTTGAGACAGAACTGAGACAGACTGGGCAAGCGCCATGTCAGCAGTCCAGATGGAGAAGGTAAAATGGGCAATTGGAACATTCCAGCCCTACAAATCTCCCGGTCTGGACGGCATATCACCAGCATTCCTCCAACAAGGACAGGACTTACTCCTACCTATCCTGAGAAAAATTTTAGTTAGTAGCCTAGCACTCGGACATATACCGAGTACTTGGAGTAGAGCTAGGGTGGTCTTCATCCCCAAAGCAGGGAAGACAGATATCACCAACCCAAAGTCCTTCAGACCCATTAGCTTACCATCGTTTTTGCTGAAAACGTTGGAAAAGCTGGAGGACAACAACTTTAGGAGTACTCTGCTTACATAGAGTACGCTGCAAGCTACCCAGCATGCATATAGAGCAGGCCGTTCTACGGATACGGTCGGCAGTAATAAACAAGGAAGTAGCAGTTTGCGCATTTTGAGATATTGAGGGCGCCTTTGACAACACGTCACACGATGCTGTCAGAGCTGCCCTTAATAGAAGAGGCTTGGATAGTACAACTAGTAGATGGATTTCATCCCTACTAAGATCCAGGCAAGCTATGGCATCTATACAAGATAATACCGTAACAGTAACAACCACAAGAGGTTGTCCACAAGGGGTGGTTCTCTCACCACTCTTATGGAGTATCTTAGTAGATGAACTATTAAGTAGACTTGCCAGTATTCAATGTCAAGGCTATGCTGATGACATTGTGATAATATCACGGGGCAGGTATGAAGAAACTTTATGTGACATTTTCCAACTGGGACTTAGGATCAACCTAAATCCTACAAAAACCATCATCGTTCCGTTTACCAGAAGATACAAGTTACAGAGAATGAGGGATATTAGGCTCGCAGGGAGTCCAATAGAAACAACAAGGAAGACAAATACCTTGGGGTCACATTTGACAGCAAATTAAATTTTGGGACCCATATTCGAAATACGATTTTAAAGTGCTGCAGAGCACTTTACATGGGGCACCTCACCAAAAATAATGAGATGGCTATACCTAATGGTAGTAAGGCACATGCTCACATACGGAGCCATTGCATGGGGGGACAAGGCACAGCAAAGCACTGTGCGGAAGCAATTAAATAAAGTGCAGCGAAGAGTTTCCTGTGTAGGAATCACAGGAGCGATGAGGACCTGTCCCACATCGGCTCTAGAGGTCCTGCTGGAGATCACACCACTCCATCATACAATTAGGCTACAACAGAAAGCAACCCTATTAAGAATGTCGGTTGAAGGAGTTGGCAGAGGACACTTTCTTAGTCAACTTGATGCAGATAGGCTATCAGGCGAACTCCCCCTACTGACCCAACCACGAGACGAAATGAAAGCCGAACATATGTTCGAGCGAAAATTTCAAGTCCACCTTTCTAATAAGAAGTAGTAGACATCTCTTGAAGAGGTCCACCAAATGAAATCACACACCATAAAATGGTAAACCGATGGATCCCTGACAAACCAAGGCTCCGGCCTTGGAGTGGCAGGCCCTCGGTTAACATATCATGAGCCCTTAGGCAAGCACACCAGCATCTTTCAAGCTGAGGTATGTGCTATAGGAAGGTGTGTGGAATTTAATTTTAAACGCAAATATCGAAACAGAGATATACTATAGCTATCCTCTCCGATAGTCAAGCAGCATTTAAGGCACTTAGTAGGACTGAAATCAGGTCAAAAGTAGTTCGTGAGGTACGAACCAAGCTAGACAGTCTGGGATCAAACAATAGGCTAGCCCTAAGATGGGTCCCTGGACACGTGGACATAGCAGGGAACGAAGAGGCGGACAAACAAGCAAGAATGGGGGCGGCAACACCCCTAATAGGACCCGAGCCGTACTGTGGAGTAGTTAGAAGCATAATACGACAGGAACTTAGAAATGAAGAGATACACCTGCGGGAAATGAGCTGGGCAAGGACCCCAGGACTCAAGCAAGACAAGTGTCTCTTAGGTAGCTACAATCTAAAACGATTCAAGCAGGTTATAACCTTGGGGAAAAATAGACTTAGGATACTCACCGGTCTTTTGACAGGACATTGTAGACTAAGAGGTCACCTAGCTAAACAAGGAATAGCCAGTAGCGGCGCATGCAGGTTCTGCGGATTGCATGGCCATAGCAAGGAAAAGAAGTAGTTTTCTGGGAAAACACGTCATCAAACCTAGTGACTTGGAGACCATCGATCCAGCAAAAATACTAGCTTTCATGCAAGAGCTGAATCTGATGGAAGAGCTATAAGCCAAGGCACAATAGATCTCTCTCAGGTCGCAGTGCTATCACCCCCAACATAATAATAATAATAATAACACATACTCTCAGTTTGTTTACTATTTTTTTTTTCTTGCACAAAACACTAAATTTAATTAAATATTCCTTTGCATATTTTTCTTTTGATAGTTGTAGTTCATGTATAAACTGCAATTGACTTAAAATTTATGCGGAGATACAGCAACTTATACTTTTTTTTTGGGGGTTGCTCCGCGTGCGACTTCAACTCCGGACTGGTGTAAGAAGCAGATATGTACACCAGGGAGCAGTGGCTTAAGAGAACGATTGGTGGCTGGAGTCGTTGGGAACAGCTGATCCGTTTTAGTTAGGGAGCTTTTATTGTTTATCCAGACACATTCAAACCAAATTCAAGCCAAATTCAAACCAAAATAAAACCGCCAATTCTAATAAAAACAAGTAAAAACGTTGCAGTCGTAAATGAACGGTTGATAAGGGGGAATGCGGTGGCGAAGGGAGTGGGCCATGTGGTAAACAGCGCCAGCTATCATGTTACCAAATTTGGTGACTTTTGCTCAAAAGCTGTGGAAGATAACTTAACTTCAAAATGTAAAAGGTGGGCGGCAGAGGTGGTCGTGGCATCCAAATTTTTGAATCAAATGTTTTTAACTGTCACTATCTATCTGCCTACCAAGTTTGGTGGCTCTAGCTCAGAAACTGTTAAAGATATAGATATGGGGGCGGAATCAGGGGGCGTGGCATCCATAATGTTTATGCATATTTTTGGGGAACGTCAATATCTATCTTGATACAAAATTTGATGGCTCTAGCCCAAGAAATGTGAAAACTATAGGCGTTTCCAATTTCATGGAGAAGGGGGGATGGGGGCGGAATCAGGGGGCGTGGCATCCAAAATTTTGATGCATTTTTTTGGGGAACTTCAATATCTATATTGACACAAAATTTGGTGGCTCTAGCCCAAAAAATGTAAAAACTATAGGCGTTTCCAATTTCAAGGAGCAGGGATGATGGGAGCGGAAGGAGTGGGCGTGGCATCCAAAATTTTGATGCAGTTTTTTCAGGGACATGACTAGCTATCTGCGTGCAAAATTTGGTAACTCTAGCTGTAAGAATGTGAGAAATATTTGGTTTTATCGGTTTTCAGTTATCGAATTTATCGATTTCCCAGCCTCCTAGTAGGCGTGGCAACCCAATCTTGACACTTTATCTGTACCGTCTATAATAATTGCAAAGTTTTAAGTCTCTAGCTTTACGGGTGTCGAAAAAAGTTGCGTTCATACGGACGGACGGACAGACGGACAGACAGACACCATGACGGACATTGCACAAAACCAATATACTATGAGACCTTCGGTATCAAAGTATAACAAGTAAGAAGGCTCTAGTCGAGATTTCCCGACTAGGATATACCCCGAACCGTGTACATAACGCGTAAAGTCATTGTCTGTATGCTTCTGTGACTAAACTTCAATCTTCGATATCTCTGGTGTTTCTTAACCGATTTCGATGAAATTTTCAGAAAAAATATATCGTTACCCATTATTTCAACCCCAATTTTTACATTTTCCAAATTCAAGATTTTTTTTGTAATCGATCACATATGTATATCGGAAACCAGAATAGTTATCGATAATTTGAAACAAACTTGTTCCGCTCATGGTATAGGAGAACTTATATTCAAAATCTGAAGTCTCTAGCTCTTGTAGTCTCTGAGATCGACGCGTTCATACAGACAGAGGGACAGACAGACGGACGGACAGACGGACATGGCTATATCGACTCTGCTGTTGATGCTGATCAAGAATATATATACTTTATGGGGTCGGAGATGCTTCCCTCTGCCTGCTACATACTTTTGCACAAAACCATTATACCCCTTTTACCCATTTTATGGGTTAGGGGTATAACGCGTGAAAACGTTGCAGTCGGACGCAACCGAATGCGGAATACTTTGATACCAGTAAAATAACGGAAGGTAAGGAGTCTGCTTGCAAAGGAGTGGGACGGGTGGTAAACATCGCCAGCTATCATGTTACCAAATTTGGTGACTTTAGCTCAAAAACTGTGGAAGATAACTGAACTTCCAAATTTAAATGGTGGGCGGCAGAGGTATGCGTGGCATCCAAATTTTAGAATCAAATGTTTTTAACTGTCACCATTTATCTTCCTACCAAGTTTGGTGGCTCTAGGTCAAAAACTGTTAAAGATATAGCCGATTCCAATTTTATAAGGCGGTGGCATGGGTGGGCGCGGCATCCAAAATTCTGATGCAGATCTTTGGTAGATGTTGCCATCTATCTTTCTACCTAATTTACGGGCTCTAGCTTAAAAACTGTAAGAGATATCGAAATTGCGGATTTTAAATGGTGGGCGGCAGAGGTGGGCGTGGCATCCTAATTTTTAATGCAGATCTTTTGTAGATGTCACCATATATCTTCCTATCAAATTTGGTGAAAAAATTCAAAAAATGTGAAAGATACACGCATAACCGTTTCAACAACGCCGGGTGGTGGGGGGCGGAAGGTGTGGGCGTGGCATCCCAATTTTTCTTGCAGTTTGTTGGAAAGCTTCACTACTTATCAATAGTAGGGAATTGGCGGTTCTAACCCAATTTATGGATTTTGTACGTGACTTAATTTTTGACAGGTTAATTACGTGACAAACATTTTTTGAGTCCTATTTAGAGACCCTTTTGACCCCTCCTTTTTAATTTATTCCTAATTGTTGTTTGACACCAGCAAGGGGGCGGAGATCATGTATATTCACACCAGCAAGGGGGCGGAGATCATATATGTTGCATTACATATGGACAATAGCTGATCAATAGATAACAGGATGCGCCAGGATGTTGGCTTGTGCGCCACAAAGGGGGCGGAAATCACGTACGTTGCGTACGGACAAGGAGGCGGAAATCAAGTATGTTGCATTACATATGGACAATAGCATATCAATAGATAAGAGGATGCGTCGGTATGTTGACGCCAGCAAGGCGTTAACGATCAAGTATGTTGCAAGGGGGCGGAAATCACGTACATGTATACGTGCAAGGAAGCAGAGATCAAAGGAGACACTTGTTTTGACATAGCCGGTGCAAGTACATTTCCTGTCACAAGCGACTAGATCAATCCACAGGTTTTCATAAGAGTATTGTGACTATTGTGTAGTCTTGATTCATTGTATAAATTATAAAGTGTGCGGGCGTGAGCGCAGGTGTCTGTTTGTGTTGTGTGTGTGTGTGTGTGTGTGTGCATGCGTAGGTCGCCGATGTACCTATGATAAATATTTATTTTTGTCTTACTCTTTTGACCTTTCTTCTTTGTGCATAGAAATACCCACACCCTTGTAAGTAAAGAGCGGCATCTTTTAGGCGATATAATACACGTGCGCCTGTAATGCATTGATGTGCAGGTTTTAATTGATTGATTCCTTTAAGCTGTATTTATGTTTGGCCTTTAGCCTTTAAAAACATTGTTTAATTATAACAGATTTTATTATTAGTTAAATTTCACAGGGAAAATAGTATATCCTACATTAGCTTCTAGTACTTTTAAAGAGCTAATTAGATTTGTTAAGTAGGACTCATTTATTTTTAGCAAAATTCTTGAATTTGCATATATAAGTTAATACATATATTTATTATTTCTAGTACATACATTAGCTTCTAATACTTTTAAAGAGCTAATTAGATTTGTTAAGTATGACTCATTTATTTTTAGCAAAATTTTAAAATTTGCATATATAAGTTAATACATATATTTATTTTCACATTCCTGATTTGTTTTCATTTTTCTGTTAGCGGTCTAGCATTTTTCCCCTTTTTGTTGTAACATGTTTATTGTTAAATTTGTATTTAATTTTTTAGCGAATAACACAACCTCATTTTCCGATTAAGTATTTGATTTATTAAATGTTTTACGCGTTCCCTTTCTTGCACGCACCCATTTGCTAGTGCGAATGCTTCTAAAATTGTCACCTGTAGGCAGCTTCCAGTTTTGCTCAACTCCTTTTGTAGCTTCATCGGATGACCAGGAACACGTTGTAAGATGTTCGCAAAATTTCGAATTCACTAGACTAAAGCTAGGAAACTTCAAGAAAGATTATCGATATTCTTCAACCAATTTACGATGCTCGGGAAAAATCATTTCAGAAAACTCATTAACAAGATCTTCAATTGTCTATGCAATTGTTTCAGAACAATACTTTACTTCACATTTAAAATGTAGAATTATGATTGAAAAATTTAAATAGCGACATGAGGGAAATTAATAGAGTAAAAGACATGATATTTGAAAAATATTTTAAAATGACAAATTGTCTAAAGAGCTTGATGTTAGTTTTGTTAGAACGGATATGTTTTTACTTTTGTATTTCCTAGTGTGTTGCTTACAATAAGCAGGTATAAAGAATTAGTTTTAAGCTCATTTAGAAGAGATAATTAATCTCCTGATGATGTAATGCTGATACCGTATTTTGTTCGATTTAACAATATCTAGCCTAACTATCTAAGTACTCTTACAATTTTTCTCTTTAACTTAATTAATTGTCTAGAGAATGTTTTCATTGTTTTCAAATTTTTTATTATTATTCTCTCGGAATGGCTTTGCTTCATTTTTACTCTCGACCTACATTACTCTTCCTAATGACTCATTCAAATTTCGTTTCACTGATTTATTTATTAGGTAGCTGATTACTTAAATGTTGCATCCCGATACTAAAAATAGGAAATTTTTTGTTTTCTTATCATTGATTATGGGAATGAGATTGCGGACGAGCTGGCTAGTGCTGGCTCCGCGATTCCTCTATAGGATCCGGGGGCATTCTGTGGCTTTGATTGGGCCTGTACCAAAACAATGGTAGAAGGGTGGAGCAAATGAGAGAAGGTCAAGTACTAAATCTCAAAAGTGGATCCCACCAAGCTTTATTATTATTATTGGGATGAGGATCGTGCACTGCGACCACTAGGATCTATTGTGCCCTCTTACTGTTGTATGAGTTACAGCTCCTCGAACAGTCCAATCGATCGCAGGAACGCGACGATGTGGCATGGTCGGAGAGCCCTCATCTCCTCTGTAGACAGAAAGGGGCTCCCCAGAAGAGAGAGCCTCAGTCGACTGATGGCGGGACACTCCTCAAGCAGGTGCTCTGGAGTCTCATCCCCCTCCAGGCACAGTCTGCAAAGACTGTCTTCCCCTAACTTGAGATTATGCAGATGCTTGCGCAGTCTGCAGTGCCCGGTCAAGAAACCCGTGACTATCCGAAGAGATCCTTTGCTCAGCTTCAGACAGTCCTCAGTTCTCTTCTTGTTGTAACTACCTAGCAGTCGCTTGCTCTGTCTTGCCCCCTGTGAGGACCGCCAAGCGTCCACGCAGGCATTGAGCAGATCGATGCGACTGCTCTGACTAATAATCCCTGGTCCTAGCCCACAGAAAGGTTCAGGGCCGTGGAAAGGAGTGCTAGCTCCTCTCCTGGCCATAGTATCGGCTACCTCATTGCCGGGAATACCCGCATGTCCTGGTACCCAATAGATGGTGACTGTGTTGTTACTGCCCAACCTGTTGAGTGCTTCTATACATTGCCAAACCAGCTTGGAGACGATCTTGTAAGCACTGAGTGCTTTGATCGCTGCCTGGCTGTCAGAGAAAATGGCTATGTCTCTATGAACGTATCCCCTCTCGATGTTAAGGGAGGCACATCTTTCAATCGCATGCACTTCCGCTTGGAATATGCTGGCGAATTTACCAAGGGGTTCATGATATTTGAGCCGGGGTCCGCAGACTCCAGCTCCAGCCCCCTCCTCTGTTAGTGATCCGTCCGTATACCATCTAATAGCATGTGGTTTCACATTATAGGTGGTCGACAGACTAGTCCACTCTGCTTTATTACTGAGTTCCGTTTTAAAGAGCTTCTCGAAACTAAAAAGGGCCATCTGCGCATCTTGCGGAAAGGCCAACAGTGTGCCAGTTGCACTAGTGACAGAATCGATTGCATTCGCTCCTGCCATTCTCATACTAGACCTGTTTGCACTGTGTTTGATGTAAACATGCAAAGGCGGAAGTCCTAGCAGTACGTCCAGTGCTGAGGACGGGCACGTACGCATTGCGCCCGAGATGCACGTGCAGGCAAGTCTCTGGAGTTTGCCCAGTTGCCGTTTAGTCACATCAAGGTCTACACGTCTCGCCCAGACCACAGCGCCGTAGCTGACTATGGGCCTCACCATTGCTGTGTACATCCACAGAAGGATTTTTGGGGACACCCCCCAATTTTTCCCTGCGAGAGATCTGCAACTCATTAGGGCCAGTGTGGCCTTACGTACCGCATGCTCGACATGCTGTTTCCATAGTAGCCTCTTGTCCAAGATTATCCCCAGATACTTTATCTCCGTAGAGATTGGGATTGACGTACCCCCAATAGATATGGGTCTAATGGATTTTAGCTTGTACCGATTGGTGAAAGCGACAATTGTGGTTTTTGCTGGATTGATATTCAGCCCCACGTCCCTGCACCAGTCCAAGCAAAGTCTAAGACCCAGTGTAATCCTATCACATAGCGTGTTCTCGAAGTTACCTTTACAGACAATGGTAATGTCATCGGCGTAGCCTTGGCATTCAAATCCATTATCTGTAAGTTTAACTAGTAGCTCGTCCACCACGAGACTCCAGAGGAGAGGTGATAGGACACCCCCCTGTGGACATCCTCTGGTGGTTTGGGCTCTGACCGTCAAGTTATTGACCGTGACTTCTGCTATTCTAGTGTCAAGGAGTTTGCCTAGCCAGAAATTAAGTCCTGACTCAACCCCTTTACACCGAAGCGCCCTAACTACAACATCATGTGCTGTGTTATCGAACGCACCCTCTATGTCCATAAAGGCACAAAGAGCAACCTCTTTGGCCTTCACTGTGCACTGGAGGCTGTTTACTAGGTCTAGGAGAGCCGATTCTGTCGACTTTCCTTCTCTGTAGGCATGCTGACACTAGGTACGAGGTCCTAATGTGATTGTCAACTATCTTTTCGAGGGTTTTTAGCAGGAAGGATGTCAAGCTGATCGGCCTGAAGGATTTGGGGTGAAAGGGGTCCTTTTTCCCCACCTTCGGGATAAAAATCACCCTGGCCGTCCTCCATGCCCTAGGTATGTAGCCCATAGCTAGGCTTCCCCGGAAAATACGAATGAGGAACACCATTAGCTGTTCCATCCCCTTCTGAAGATGGACGGGAAGGATTCCGTCCGTACCTGGGGCCTTGTAGGGACTGAGCGTTCCAATGGCCCATCTAATCTTTTGCTCTGTTACTATGGCTGCAGCCAGGCTCCAGTCCGGTCTCCTGTTGGGGACCGTTTCGTAACAGCTGTCAGTGTTGGTGATGGTTCTACAAAGTGGAAAGTGAGTTTGCAGGAGAAGTTCTGCCTTCTCCACCTCATTTACCGTGAAGGAACCATCAGGCCTCTTTAGACAGAGTTCGGACAGCACTTTGCCTTTCGAGATCGCCTTAAAGACTCTCACAGCTGGTGTGGCCTGTTCTAGGTTGGAGCAAAATCTCCGGAAATGAGCGCGCTTGCTGTACCGGATTTCCTTGTTATATTCTGTTAGTTTCTTGGTGTACAAGTCCCATCTGTCACTATTCTTTTTGGCTGTATTAAACAGCTTCCTGACTTCTGCTCGAAGCAGCCCTAGCTTTTTATTCCACCAAGGGTTATCCCTGTTGGACTCTATGGATTTGGCTGGACAACTTGCATGATAGGCATTCAAAATCGTCTCGCCAACTTCTACTGAGAGTTGCTCTAGCTCTTCATGGGAAGAGACCCTCCTACTATGGTTCAGTCTGCTCAGATTTAAACCCAGGCAGGACTGGTAGAGCGGCCAATCGGTCCGCCGGGGATTCCTGATGACTTTACTGAACCTGAAATTGCTACTAATGTCGAAGAGGTTGATCCTGTGATCCGACATTGACGGTTCTGTTGAGACCCTCCAATTGTAAACCAGCTCAGAGGCCCCCCTGTTGCCGAAAGTAATGTCAAGTACTTCGGCCCTATTTTTGGTGATAAGGGTTCAGCCACCACATTGAACACCGTAAGGTCACTAGCTACAAGATAGTCAAGTAAGCACTCACCTCTACTGTTGTTGTCAGTGCTGCCCCACGCTATATTGTGAGCGTTTGCGTCGCATCCCAGCAGCAAAGGGAGTCTGTTGCTGCTGCAATGTGCCACCAGATCTTGAATCTCTGTTGGGGGGGCTTCCGCAGTATCTCCCGGGAAGTAGGCTGACGCCACCACCATACTCCCGAACTCGCCAGTGATTAGCACCGCTACAAGATCCCTGCTGAGAAATTTGGAGAGACAAAGAAAGTTAGTGTTCTTTCGCACCAAGATGCACGCTCTTGGCGATGTCTCCCTCATATCTGCAACTAGTTGCGAACTTACATGGTTTAGGCCGCAGATCCTGCCTCTGACGACCCATGGCTCCTGGATGAGCACCAGCCCCAGGTCGGACCTGGAGATCAACCTGCTGATGACAGCCGAAGCTGCCCTCGCGTGATGCAGGTTGATCTGTGCCACGCTGGTGGCCACCATCCTTAGAGCTCTGGTTCCCCCTCCGAGAGCGTCAGATATGCCTCTGACTGCGTCCCGGTGGGTGTCTGCTCATCATCGGACGGCTGCTCATCGCTCAGGGGGTCTACCTCGCTGCGCACGTGTAGCCGTAACAGGTCCGACTCCAACTCGGCTTCCCAGGCCGCGATGGCTTCGGCTTCTGCTGCCTCATCGATGCGGCAGGTGGGTGCTGCTTTGGCTGCAGCAGATGAAGTGCCAGGCACCTCAATCGCCCGAACCTGAAGCTCACCAACATTCCCCTGTTCTTGATCTCTAAGCGCCTGAGCACGCGCCACGTCTCGGTGAGAAGACCCTTGTTCTGCTCAATGAGCAGCCCAAGAGATCTCTCCACCGTCTCACCAGCCGTGCGTGGCAGGTAGAGCGTGACGATGTTCGTCTCCGGGATCTCCATTTGCGGGCATGTGCGGAGTTCCACTCCCAGTGCGACACTGATGCTGGGCACCTTCAGCTCCAGCCACTTCCTGGCATCCTCGTCCAGACAGTCCACAAGGACGGGACCGTCCCGGAATCGGATGCCATTAAAGTTGAGGCTGGCGGTCCAGCCCTTCCTCATCTCATTGACAAGGGCTGTCTCCACCGCCGACAGCTCCTCCTTGCTCAGCCGCTTCCTCGGGAAGTCACGAGCCAGTATAGCTAGGCTGGTACCCTTGGCTACACTGGCGTACGTGGCCACCTTCGGTCGTTTCGAGCCGCTTGAGGTACCTTGGCCCTCCGGAGCCGTGTTGCCTCCACTCTTCGTCCTCTTGAGGTCCTTGGGGAGTTCAGATGGCGACGTATGGTGGAGTTGTCGCTTCCTCCCCGACACGGCCTGACCGTCGGTTCGCTCAACTGGAGACGCAGTCGTGGCCCGATGCTCCAGTGCTCTTCTGAGCGCCTCTTCCGGCTTCAAGCCACGCTCGAGGTACCGAAGGTACCACTTGCGACCGGCTCCGCTGAGGCCCTGCCTTCGCGGGTCGCCAGAGCAGCCAGGCTGGCCTGGTGCCGGTAGAGGCGGCTTCTGCTGCAGCCTGTTCTGTGGTGCAGAAGGGCCTGTTGCGGCGTCTCCCCTGCTTGCTGTGATAGCCCGCAGGGCAGCCACCGGCGCAGAGCCGGGCACTGCCGACCCACCCCCTACGTCCGTCCGTGTGGCTGCCTGCTCGACAGCCACTAGAGACTTGAATGTCTCTGCACTCTTCGAGGTGCTCGGCTTCGGGGACGAGCCCTTCGGCTGAGCAGTGCTCTTGGAGTGAGGGGCCTGGCCCCTGCGCGGCGTCAGCTTGCCGCCTTCGTCCAGAGCCGCCTCTTCCATCCGCTCTGCTGTCTGAGTTGCGGATAAGCCCCGCGTATTTTTCAAAAAATTTTTGGTGTCCATAGATAGATCCCACGAGTGTAGGGGAAAGTAGTACCGGCGTGTCATAGCCCCCACTAACACGCCGGGGCCAGGTATACTCACCGAGGTGGCCAGGTATCGGTGAGGCTCCGTTCAGATACAGTCGGTAACCCCTGACTGCAAACCAGCCAATGAGCACGGACCACGTAACACTCTGGCTTAGGGGGGTGAAGTGGCACCTTTGCCTCAGGACGTCACCATTGCCCTAAGTGAGATGTGGGGGATAGGAATTGGGTAGGAACACATGAAGGAGAAGGGTGTGTGTAAGACTATGTTTTGAAGACGGTCAGACAAGCGCCTTGTCGGTCCCACAAACGGTGTGGTACCCGCTGTTGTCCGGGACTGCTTTGTAGTGTATGCACATACGAGTTCTTATTACTCAACATAAATATTGAGCGGCAACACTTCGTTAGCCGATTATGCATAGGGCATTGCCTTTGTCACTCAGCGACAGCGTGCCAAGTGCCCGCACACATTTCAAGTGCAAACGTAATATGATATGCTCTCATTGCATTCATCGCTTAGAGCAGAGTCAGCATGTTTCCCATACTGACCGCTAATATACATATGTGCATGCATAACTCACACTCTCTGCCCGTCTTACATTTTCTTACTTTACCTTTATATAATGGATATATAAAACGGCTGCTCTGCCGCTGCGCCGACAGCTAGCAAGCCTTTAGCTAAGAGAACCAAATTCATTCAATAAAAGACATTCGTAAAGAACACATGCTTATTTTATGACTGGATAATATAATGGAACATAATACAACAATACATATAATACGTATAATACATGGCGACCGTGACTAGAGTCACAAGGAGCAGCGTATCGGGAAGATTGTGGCAACTATACAAGAAGGATATACAAAAAAGAAAACGTCTGACCCTGCCGAAACGACCAGAAACGACCAGTCTGCCTGACCGACTGCCCCGGACCTCTCAACTCTGCGGCATGCAATTCCGCATGCATGAAGCCGAAGACCAGTGCGAAGAACGGCACCGGCCCCGCCTGAGCCCATAGGCCCAAAACAACAGCAGCAGATCAACAGCGAGAGGGGCAAACCGCCACTTTCGCCTGCGAAGGAGCGTCAGTGCAGCCAACCGGCGACGACCAGCTGACGCAGAGGATGCGGATAATCTATATATATTATAATTAAATATAAAACAAAATTTTTGTAAAAGCCTGCGGAACCTTTTCCGCTCGTTGAGAAGTGTAGCCCGTAAAGCTATACGAAACTATAGGTAGGACATATGTAAAAGAAAAAAAAAGAAAAAGGCGTAAAATAGATGAGAAGTAATTCGATAAGTAAATTCAGTGAGGAAATAGATAATAATTATAATAATAATTATAATTTTAACAAAACCATAATGGGTCTAGTAGACGTTAAATCAGTGGATTCCACTGCTAACGTGATAAATAAAGTTGAACCAAATAACATTGATTTGGAATATGTAAACATAATGCTTCTAATAATTGTTATTATAATGTGTGCCAATTGCTTTTATAAGTTGTACAAACTGCATAATAAATGTTTGAGAAACGACTTGGACAAGATTTAAAAAAAAAAGCGCACAAACAACAAACGATACAAAACATAATTAAATGTTATTAAATAAGTAACGACAAGAAAATGAAATAAATAAAGGAAAAAATTAAAACAATATATATATATGCATATTCAAGTATGGATACCCAAGAGCCATAAGAAAAACATATGAAAGGGACCCATATTTCAGTAGAAGAGTTCAGCAGTTAGTATCCACAACCCCTGTTAGTGTATACGAGTTAGAAATCCTTTATATAGAGACATTTAACTGTTATACCTCACCACTGTTTCACTGCACTGCAACCCAAAAAGGAATAGTATTAACAACAATTCCGGGTGTGCAGGTTAGATCAAGAATAGATGAACATCCAATTTTAGGTAGAGTAATTGTTATGATGGTATCCAAGAAACAATTCATATCCATAATATAATGGAATGGAATGAATTATCAAAGGAATTATCAAACATTAAAGCAGAATTCGACAAATCGCATAAGTCACTCACACAAAATAGACCGATTCTGAAAACCAACGTGGAAATATTAGTTAAATGCTTCAATGAAGCCCGGATACTAATATATGAACACAAAGATAAACTTACTCAAGATCATTGGTCTCAAGTATCAAAGTTTTTGATCAGACTAAGATCCAATTTGACAACTATTATACTATACTTCAGTAACAATTGAAACTGGTGAAGAACCAGAATCAAAAGAAGTTATTAATATCGACCAAAAGGATTTGGAAGAAGAAGAAATAGATAATCTCACTATCCCCGCTATATTAATGTCTGATTTGGACGATTCTACAGATTCAGACACTAGCTCGAGTGTAGTTGAAGAAAAATTGATTACAATGGCACAGTCAAATACTGATTTTATCAACACTGCATCAAAGCTTATACCAGTATTTGATGGTAAAGCAGAAAACCTAACAAGTTTTCACGTGGAAATATTAGTTAAATGCTTCAATGAAGCCCGGATACTAATATATGAACACAAAGATAAACTTACTCAAGATCATTGGTCTCAAGTATCAAAGTTTTTGATCAGACTAAGATCCAATTTGACAACTATTATACTATACTTCAGTAACAATTGAAACTGGTGAAGAACCAGAATCAAAAGAAGTTATTAATATCGACCAAAAGGATTTGGAAGAAGAAGAAATAGATAATCTCACTATCCCCGCTATATTAATGTCTGATTTGGACGATTCTACAGATTCAGACACTAGCTCGAGTGTAGTTGAAGAAAAATTGATTACAATGGCACAGTCAAATACTGATTTTATCAACACTGCATCAAAGCTTATACCAGTATTTGATGGTAAAGCAGAAAACCTAACAAGTTTTCTCGATGCATTGCAAATTATAGAATCAATAAAAGGCGAACACGAACAATTAGCTATTTCAATAATAAAAACAAAGCTAAAAGGTGTCGCCAGAAACCTAGTCGGAAATGAGACAACTATATCAGAAGTCATCTTCGGTCTAAGAAGCAATGTCAAAGGCGAAACTGTAGAAGTATTATCAGCTAAGCTGATGAATCTACAGCAACGCAACAAAACTGCTAACCAATATACTTCAGAGGTTGAGCAGATGACAAAAGCTCTAGAAAGTGCGTACATAACGGACGGACTACCCCTTGCGTTAGCCAGAAGTTATTCTACACAGTTTGCAGTTAAGGCAATGACGAAGAATTGCGCAATTGATAAGGTAAAACTTATCATGCAGGCTGGCACCTTCAACACCATGAATGATGCCATATCCAAATTCGTAAACAGTTGCACGGAAGCAACTGGACAACCAAATACTGTCCTTTATTATAGAAATTATCCTCAGCGTGGTGGAAACCGCGGACGTGGAAATTTTAGAGGTAACTATCGTGGTCGTAATAATAATCACAACAACTACAATGGTACCAACTATAATAATAATGGAAGAGGTCAATACAGAGGAAATAATCGAGGACGTGGTAACTCAAATCGAGGCCACAATAACAATAACAACGTGAGAATAGCCCAAAATGCATCGGGAAATTCTCAAGACCCTTTAAGTACCCAACAGTAGAAAATGTAATGGTTCATGCAATTAATCTCAGTCAGAATATATTTGTCATTTTTGCTAACGTATCCACAGGAAAATAACTGGTTTTTCTAGTAGACACAGGTGCAGACATTTCAATAGTCAAAGAAAATTCTGATGTCTATCATGACATAAACGTTAACTATATAATAGACATAAATGGAATAAGTCAGGAGGTAACAAAATCGAAAGGTTTAACCTCTATTGAGATACAGACAACTAAATATATAATCCAACACGACTTTCATATCGTGGATTTACATTTCGCTATCCCATGCGATGGCATATTAGGAATCGACTTCATAAAGAAATACAACTGTCAATTAGACTTCAAGCCATCTGAAGATTGGTTTATAATCAGACCCGATAACCTTAAATATCCAATTTATGTACCAATAACATACAGTTCTGGCAACAACTCAATACTTCTGCCAGCAAGATCCCAAGTTATTAGAAAAATTCAATTAAATTCCCAAGAAGACAGTGTATTGATTCCAAACCAGGAAATTAAACATGATATTTACATAGCTAGCACAATAGCAACAACAAAAAATGCATTCATAAGACTACTTAATACTACAAATAGAGATCAAGTAGTCAATACAAATAACTTGGCATATGAATCACTTTCGAACTACGAAGTAGTCAAAACTAATAATGAAACTAGAGAAAAGTCTGTATTATCTCAACTATCAAAGAACTTTCCTTCACAATTTAAGTCACAGCTCTCAAGCTTATGCACCAAATACAGCGATATATTCGGATTGGAAACAGAACCAATCACTACAACTAATTTCTACAAACAGAAACTGAGATTAAAGGACGATGAACCAGAATATGTCAAAAATTATAGAAGCCCACACAGTCAGGTGAACGAGATACAGAAGCAAGTCGGAAAATTGATCACCGGCGGAATAGTCGAACCTTCTGTATCTGAATATAATAGCCCATTATTACTTGTCCCCAAAAAATCATCTCCGACTTCAGATTCAAAGAAATGGCGATTAGTGATTGACTATCGTCAAATAAACAAAAAATTATTGTCCGATAAATTTCCACTCCCTAGAATTGATGACATTTTAGATCAACTAGGGAGAGCAAAATATTTTTCGTGTCTTGACCTTATGTCAGGATTCCACCAAATTGAACTCGAAAAAAGTTTAACAGATATAACGTCATTTTCAACGAGCAACGGCTCGTATCGTTTCAAGCGATTACCTTTCGGTTTAAAAATAGCACCTAACTCATTTCAGAGGATGATGAATATTGCATTAATAAAGAATTCTGTATAATTACGGATGCAAGCAAACAAGCATGTGGAGCGGTTTTAACTCAAAACCATGATGGACTCCAACTTCCCATTGCTTATGCATCTAGATCTTTCACTAAAGGAGAAAGTAATAAGTGTACTACTGAGCAGGAATTAGCTGCAATACACTGGGCAATATTACATTTTAGACCATATATATATGGAAAACATTTCTTAATAAAAACAGACCATAGACCTTTAATATACCTCTTCTCAATGATCAATCCCAGTTCTAAACTGACACGTATGAGGCTCGAATTAGAAGAATATGATTTCACAGTTGAATACTTAAAGGGAAAAGACAACTATGTAGCTGATGCGTTATCAAGAATAACCATCAAATACCTACAAAATATAGCTGGCAGTATCAATAAAGTCACTACAAGATATCAGAATAGACAGAAAATCCGCGCGGAAAATAAAGAACAAGAATTGCCTACGCAATCTTTAAATACAGCTTCTAGGCCCAACGTATATGAAGTCATAAACAATGACGAAGTACGTAAAGTAGTGACATTGCATGTAAAAGATATGTTATGTTTATTTAAACATGGCAGAAAAATTACTGCAAGATATGATGTTAGCGATTTATATACCAATGGAATCCTAGACTTAGGTCCATTTTTCCAGAGGCTTGAACTGCAAGCCGGTATAAATAAAATCAGCCAACTCAAAGTGTCACCGTGGGAAAATATCTTTGAAAATACTTCAATAGATAATTTCAAATTAATGGGCAATAAAATATTAAAAACATTAAGAGTAGCGCTACTCAACCCGGTGACCCTAATAGATAAACAAAAAGATAAAGAAGCTATTCTGTCTAACTTCCATGGCGATCCCATACAAGGAGGTCATACTGGCATTTCAAAACTTTAGCAAAAATCAAAAGACATTATTTTTGGAAGAATATGACTCGTGATATCACTGAGTACATACGAAAATGTCAAAAATGCCAGAAAGCTAAAATAACGAAACATAGTAAGACCCCACTAACAATAACAGACACACCCATAAATGTTTTCGACAGAGTGATAGTGGACACTATTGGTCCACTACCAAAATCAGAAAATGGAAACGAGTATGCAGTCACTTTAATATGTGATTTAACTAAGTATTTAGTTGCCATACCTGTTCCGAATAAGAATGCTAATACTGTCGCTAAAGCAATATTTGAATCTTTTATCCTGAAGTACGGTCCAATGAAGACGTTCATTACGGACATGGGAACAGAATACAAGAATTCAATTATAGACAATTTGTGCAAATATTTAAATATTAAAAATATTACATCTACAGCACACCACCACCAGACAGTTGGAACAATAGAAAGAAGTCATAGAACTTTTAATGAATACATACGATCCTACATAGCGGTTGATAAAACTGATTGGGACGTATGGCTTCAATATTTTGTCTTTTGTTTCAACACGACCCCCTCTATGGCACATTCTTATTGTCCATATGAGCTAGTATTTGGTAAAACAAGTAATTTACCAAAACAATTTAATAGCCTAGATAGCGTAGAAGCAATATATAATATAGATGATTATGCTAAAGAAAGCAAATATAGATTAGAAGTAGCATATAAAAGAGCTAGGGTAATGCTAGAAGAGCATAAGAATAAAAATAAGGTACTATATGATCAGAAAGTAAACAATTTAGATATATCAGTAGGAGATAAAGTGTTACTAAGAAATGAAACAGGTCATAAGTTAGATTATAAATATACTGGTCCTTATAAAGTAACGGAAATGGGAGATAGGAATAATGTTATAATAGTTAATGACAAAAACAAAAAACAGATAGTTCATAAAGATAGATTAAAACTTTTTATTTCATAATAACATAGATAGGTAATAACATATATATAAATATTTTTGATATATGAATATTTTTGATCATTTCATTTTCTTTATCGTTATTAAGTACAACATCAAAAAAAAAAAAAAAAAAAAAAACAACACAAAAACAAATAAATAAATAAAATTTCTTAAATTTATAAATAATAAGAATTAAAATAACTTCATGAAATTACGTTATTTTTCAAAAGGAGGGAGATGTAGTGTATGCACATACGAGTTCTTATTACTCAACATAAATATTGAGCGGCAACACTTTGTTAGCCGAATATGCATAGGGCATTGCCTTTGTCACTCAGCGACAGCGTGCCAAGTGCCCGCACACATTTCAAGTGCAAACGTAATATGATATGCTCTCATTGCATTCATCGCTTAGAGCCGAGTCAGCATGTTTCCCATACTGACAGAGAACCAAATTCATTCAATAAAAGACATTCGTAAAGAACACATGCTCATTTTATGACTGGATAATATAATGGAACATAATACAACAATACATATAATACGTATAATACAGCTTATTCACGACAAAACGCTATTCGCAGCTAACCTCTACTAGAGGCCTTGCGCTATCCGCAACCTGCGACCCGTCCGGTGGCCTCAGCTTGCCCACCTCAGAACCATCTCACTAGTTCATCGGTACCAGATCCCACCAAGCTAAGGAGCTGACGCAACCATTTATAGATAAAAACACTATAGGGTGTTCCAGGACAGATTTAAAACTACTAGTTGCCTACCTCACTGACTACCACGTTGTTAAATTCCTTTAAAATGCGTTTATCCCCCGATGTGGGGTGTAGACTCTACAAAGAGTACAACGAGACGACAAATTTCATTCTCTGTGAATGTCCACCCATTATTTGGCTAAGAAGAAGACACCTGCATAGCGAATTTCTCACAAACACGCAAATCAGGAATGCCTCGACAAGAGATCTGCTTGCTTTCATAGGGGAAACGGAACAGCTCATGTCAATTTAGGGAACCACATTTAGGTACACTGCCTCCTTCTCTGTAATGACAATCCATCTATTTATTATCATTTTTATTATCATTGATTATTAAATCATTATTCTGTACTTAAAAGATTTATCAAACTTTCTTTCAAAACTAAGGTTTTGTTAAATGTTTTGATTTGAACGTTTCCATATAATTTTTTAATATTTTGATTGATTAGTTTCTAAACATTTAAATGCTTACTAATTTTAGCCGCCTTAGTTTTGCTTATTTTCTCATGTTTTTTCCTCTTTTCGAAACCCTATAATTTTTCTAGATACCATAATATTAGGGCCTGTATGGTTTTATTATTACGTTAGGTTAGGTTGTGCCGGCTGACCCTCTATGATGAGTATCCCACATAGGCCACTCGGGGTCCTTAGTGAGGCAGGTGTATAGAGAAGGTAGGGAATATAGAACGTTGTCCTGCGGCGTCTGTGTGTCTCTTGCAAAGGCCAGAAGCGTTTAAGGCTCTTGACTGCTCACTTCTTCAAGTGTTGGAAGGAAGGGTGCATGGAAGTGTCGAAGTCGTTTCGCTGCCAGTGCAGGTGTTTTATTATAAGGTTCTATTAATATTCTGTTTTAAATGAATTTTTGCTCTGTATTTTTTTTTCTTAAGCAGATGTAATTTCAATAGCTCTTAAAACAGATTTATAAATATAAGTCTTGTTCTTTTCTAAAACAAATGATGTCGTTATAATATTTTGTGATTTGTTTTAATCTTGGATTTGGATAATAAAATAAAGATTGTTATTTGCTATAGGAAGGGCAAGAAAATTTTCTTGTATTTGAAGTTTTTAATTGGCTAGCGCCAAGAAGGTCAAACAAAATAGCAGAGCAGCCAGACAACAACATCAACCGCTATTTTGATCATAAATAAGTTTAGCGGCGCAATAATATAAGAAAAATGTGGACACTGTATGACTTAATACATACACAAAAAATTAGACATTTCAACTTGCGCACTAATTCTCTTAAAAGCAGATCTACACTTTTGTTTAGAACTTCATGCATGAGGCTGTATTTTGCTTTTGCATTAATATGCTTGTGTTTCTATCTGATCGACAATTTCAAAAAGTCACTGAACGAGCCCGACAAGGCTCTCGAACCACTATATGGTCATCGTAGGTATAGTGCTTTCAGGTTTCGGTGTGATTCTTATCAAAACCAATTTATTGATAATAGTAAAGCTGCTGCAGCTTATTTAGGTGCATATTTGTTAGTGCTCTTAACACCAGCGAGAAGGCTATTGAACTTGCCTTTTTTTATTATTAACCTATTCTTTGTGTGGGATAATGCAGGCGACTTTTGTGCTTGGTAAAGTGGCATATGAAAGTTTTTCACCTTGTATGATTTTTTGTGGCTTACCGCTCAGACAACAAATAAATGGGTAAACGTATTTGTTAATTCTAATTCATATTTGATCCCTTTTTTACGTCAGCTAGATCAGAAATACAAGTTTATTTATTTGACTCATTTTCATTGCTAGGAACTATTAATGGAGTGAGATTTCTTAAAGTAACATTTTGTTAGTGTACAAATTTGGATTTTTATGTAATTTATTTCTATTTTGTTTTTATTTTAATGAATTAACTGCCTTTGAGCTTAAATGTTTGCATTCCAATACTTTAGCACCGAGAAGTAGGCTTTTTATACTGAATTTTGTCATAAAACGTGTAAAGCAAATATATTCTTGATCAGCATTGGAGGCTGACTAGGTTTTTCCGTCAATTTTTATGCAAACTTACCTACTGCTTGTTAGCCACCGAAATGAAAGTTTGCTCAGAATCTTCTTTTAGTTGCTGTTAGCCCGTTGCTTAAAATCACTCAGATTTGTCCACTTTTTTTCTTTAGCAAGGTTCATCGCTTGTTTGAGGTGATAAGGGATGTTTCACAAGAAGTGTTTTACATCAAGCTTTATTATACCACAAATTTTTTTTGTATTATCCTGTTATTCGACTTAGTCTATTTCCTTTATTTAATTGTTTTGTTACTAATTTTTTCTATAAATTCTAAACTATTTTATTTAAAATCGCTAATTTTTGAACAGTAATTACATTTTATATCAAAACATTGAGAATCGTGGTGCTGGTGTCCAGAAGGTTGATAGCCAGGTTGTTAAGGTTGTTGTGGAGTCTGTTAGCGTGCTCAGTCTAACAATTTCGTCTGTAACCCAACTGATTTTAATTTGGCTGGACATGGTGAACTTATTGTATGATGATCCGCAAGGCTTTGCTCTGGGAAAGTAGTTGGAAAAGTAGGTTAATTGAAGAGATAAGCACTACTCCATATTTGTATGCATCAGCTCCAAAACAAGTAATTTTCCTAAAGTCTAACACCGAGACCTAGACTTAATTTTGCATTTGAAATAGTTTTCTGCTATTTTAATAATTGTATTTTCCGTCCTTTTTCCTACTTTGAAACTCGTTTTTTTTAAGATACACAAGGTTAGGTTAGGTTAGACCGGCTGACCACTGAGGGTCCTTTGTGAAGCCGGCGTTCGGATAAGTTGGGACTATCTATGTGTGTGGTCCTGTGGCGTTTGTGTGCTTCGGGCAAATGCTAGAAGCTTGTTCGGTTCCATCTTGCTGGCCTCCTCTAGGGATGCCAGGAAGGGAGCCTGGAGGTGTTGTAAGCGTTTTGCTGCCAGTGCAGGGCAGTTGCAAAGTAGGTGCTCTAGTGTTTCTTTGACACCTGGTTCCATGCACTTCCTGCATTCATCGTTGTCTGTCATGCCTAGCCTTTTCGCATGAGTTGCGACAAGGCAGTGGCCCGTCAGGAGTCCTGTAAGCATGCGGCAATCATGCCTTTGTAGTTTCAGCATGTATTGCGATAGCTTGTCGCTGTGCGTATTACACATTATTTTGGAGATCCTGCAATTAGAGGTGTTTGTCCACCTTTGTGCTGCAGAATACCGTGCCTGTGTTTCCATGTACGAGTGTAGCGTTCGCAAGGAGATCGGAGTTTCCGCCATGTGGCTGTTGAGTCCCGTCGCTCCTTGTTTAGCCAGAGAGTCAGCTTTTTCATTTCCTTCGAAACCCTGATGGCTGGGAATCCAATAGATGCGCACGTTTTTGAGGGTGCTAAGCGCATATAGTGCCTCCTTGCTCTCCAGGACATCTCGGGATCTTATGTAGTGCGACTGTAAGGCTTTTATTGCAGCCTGGCTGTCCACGAATATGTTTACTTCGTTGAGTGTTGTATTCGTTTGTAGGACCGTTTCCGTATCTCCGCCTGGAATATACTGCAGTGGTCTGGTAGTTTGTAGGATATTCTCATTCCCCCTCATTCATTTTTGAGCCGTCTGTGTATATGTTGATTGCTGTCTGCTCTGCTCGAGAGCGCCAATCATCTTTTCCTAAGAGAGTGGGCGTGAAGTTGAAATTGTTTTTTGGGATCATGTAGTCTGTTTCGACCCGAGTCCCTATTCCAATTGTACTATGCCCGTAGTTATGTTTTGTCATGTTGCCTATCGTGCAAAGACGTTGAGCAGTCTGTTTTGCTACTAGGCGTGCCTGTATGTCCACTGGGTTGACATTCAATATAGCTTGTAGTGCTTTCGTGGGTGAGGTCCTCAGCGCCCCTGTGATGCACATGAGTGCATGTCGCTGGGTTTTTTCCAATCGTTTTAGGTAAGTGGATTTCTCCGTGGCCTTCCACCATACCAGTATTCCGTAGAGTAGTATGGGGCGCACAATTGAGATCAGAATCCAATGTGTTAGTCTTGGCAAGAGTCCCCAAGTGCTGCCCAACATTTTTTGCGATGTGTAGAGCGCATTGGTGGCTTTCTTCACCCTTTCTTTCTTTGGTATCAGCGGCTTATCGTTTATTTCTGGGGGCGTCCAGTGAGGTACCTTGTATCTCTTGGTAAAGAGAATGAGGTCCGTCTTGTCTGCGTTGATTCTCTTGAGTATCTCTTTTAGTGAGTTGTCCATGACATGGCTTATTGTCGTTGGACATTTGCCCGTGATAATTATGCTTATGTCGTCCGCATAGGCAGTTATCTTTGGTGCTTTCCGTTTGAAATTCTTTAATAGGTCGTTTACCACCAAGTTCCACAGTAGGGGAGAGAGCACTCCTCCTTGGGGGGTTCCGCATTTTGCTTCCCTGATAGTGGTTATGGTTCCCCACTCCGCTAGTATTTTCCTGCTGCTCAGTAGATTTTGAACCCAGGATTGTACTGCTTCAGTTGGGTTCACAGCTCTTAGGCTGTGCATAATTGCCTCCGTCGACACATTGTTAAATGCGCCTGAGATGTCCAGAAATGCGCCTAGGGCGTATTCTTTGTGGTGAAGTGCCTTCTCTATGGTTGCAACAAGGGAGTGTAGCGCAGTTTCCACGTTTGTGTGAGCTTCTGTGCAGTTTGGAAAATCGGCCTCTAGGAGCACATTTGCCGCATCTACACTGCTTTCTGTCCATCTGCCGTCTTCAGTTTTTAGTTTGCTTTGAACTGTCTGTTGGCGAGCTAGCAGCTTTCTTAGCCTTGCGGTGTCAGCTGTCTTTTCTATGCCTGAACAGAAGTTTTGCCATGCGAGTCTTTTGGCTACTCTTACTTTTTTCTTGAAGTCTCGGAGCCGTACTTTGTATTCGTTCCATACTAGCTCTTCTTCTGCTTGTTTCGCTAGTTTAAAGAGATCTAGTACATCTTCCCTTTGTCCCTTGAGTTCTGGAGTCCACCACGGGGGCTTGTGTCTCTTCTTCACTTGGGATGGTTTACACGTCTTATGATAGGCCGTCACTAGACTTTTATTGAGTGTCTCTAGGGACTTCTCTAATTTATCAGGTGAGGCTATCTTAGGTGGTCGGGAAAGGTTTCTTTCAACCTCTTTCTCGAACTGCTCCCAGTCTGTGTTTCGCGGGTTCCTGTACACTTTCTTTTGCACTGTTCTTTCGAAGTTAACTCGGAATTGAATATACCTGTGGTCTGAGAAGGAGTGTCTGCTAAGGACTCTCCAATCTTTTACCACGGTATTTGTTACCGACGCGATGGTTAAATCTAAGACGTTAGAGGAGGTAGGACCAACATATGTTGGTTCTTCCCCCTTGTTCGCAATCTTAAGATTAGTTTGTATGATAAAATCAAGCAGTGACTCACCTCTATCGTTGATGTCCCTGCTTCCCCATACCGTATGGAGTGCGTTGGCATCCGCTCCGATGGTGAGGGACTGCTTTTTTGGCACGGTTTCCATCACCAGTCGAGCAAGCTCTTGAGGGGGTGCGTCGGTGTCGTGCGCCATGTAGCATGATGCTATCAGAATTGGCTCATCCTTGCTACCTTCTAGCGCTATTACCGTGAGATCGTCAGTGCTGTAATTAGACAATAAGTAAGCATAGATACCCTTTCGTACCAAGATCGCGGTCCTTGCTCTACTCACTGTTGTTGTGTAGAATACGTTGTAGCTCGGGTGTCTTAGTCCAGACACCTTGTTTCCCGACGCTATCCAAGGTTCCTGGATGAGTGCGACGTCGGCGGGCCCTGTCTCCAGGGTTATCAGGAGCTCCGCCGAGGCCAACTAACTTTTGTGTAGGTTGACCTGGATGACCCTCAGCTCCATTGGTGGCTTTGGTGTCCTCCACGGATGCGACCTCCAATACGGTGATGTCTGCATCCTCGTCGTCCACGATCTCCAGGCTCTTGGTGGCGTGGATGACCTCCGCTAGGTCCCTCTCCACTTCACCTATCGCCAGCGTGTTCTCGTTAGTGTCGTCCGGATGGCGTTTTTTGAGACGCAGGTACACGCTCCCTACGCCCCACGCCATCTTCCCGTGTCGTGCGTATAGCAGATCGTCGGCCTCCTTATTGATCTGAATGACCATTTGCTGGCCCTTGCTATCGGGTTTCGCAACATGGACCACTTTCCAATCAATCGTTGGCACGTCCGGGTTCTGCCACTTCAGTAGCTGCAGCGCCTGGTCCGCTGGGACGACCCTTGGGAAGAGTACTTTTGCCTTTGGCACGGACGGAATGCTAGTTCTGTCCACTACCTCCAGCTTGGCACCCTCCCACGGAGCGTCCATGGCAGCCACGACGCCGGTGACCCACTTCAGAGTGTGATCATCCTTGCAGCTAAGGATTTTGACACCTGAGAGCCAGCCCGCTCCATCAAAAGAGATGGGAAGCGAGTCCGGTTCGCCCATCCGACTAAGAAGCGCATCGAACAGCAGCGCCTCCACCTTCTTCCACTGTTCGGGCTTCATTTTGCCGTTTGGGTCGCTCCGGTCGATGAGCGCGACGACTAGATGTCGCCTCGCTACATCGCTGGCCGTCGGCTTTGCTCGCGACACTGGCTTTTTGCAGGGCCGCTTGCTAGCTGGCACCTCTGCTTTTTCGGTTTCAGCGGAGCGCTGGCGTTTGACCGCCAGTTGCTCCTCCACCTTGTAGGCAAAACCGGCGTTCTCAGGCGTCATGTTCCCCTTTTTCTCGAAGTGAGACCTGCCCTCTTCGATCCTTTCGTCGGCCCACTTCTTGCTGCGGATCTCATCTTGTGTGAGTTCTCGCTTGCAGTCCGCGAGTCGCTCCCGGATCTTTAGGGCGGCCTTATTCTGGGCTTTGGCCCTCATACCCTCCTTTGACCTTTTGAGCCCGACCCTACTAGGGGTACTGGTACTCTTCGGGCCAGAAGGGCATTGCTCCTCCACCTCTGACGTAGGAGACCCTCCATGTGATTCGCAATCCGAGTCTCCACGGACTGCGGTATCGCGCCACATTTTGGGTTTTGTGATGTTGGGATTGGCAGTAGCTTTGCAACCGTCCTGGCCTGCTCCAACCAGTGCGGAGGGGTTGCTGGCGACACGCAGAGAGGATTTCTCACCCCCGTGCCCGCCGGTGGTAGCACCCTTTCCCACCGATGTTTGGGTTGACATCCCAACCCGTGTTTTTCCGTCCGTCTTATCCATCGTGATTTTTATGTCTGGGGAGTCTACCCATAGAATTTTAGCCTTGCTGCCAAGGCTAAGATACACAAACCTGTAGATAAAAATTCCACTTAAATAACTTCCAAAGCCTTTATTACGCATTACATTATAATCTTAACATAAACGCTATCCATAAGACCAATTTGCAGTCTATTTGATCTCCTTGTTTTAAATTTTCTCCCATTTGCCGTTTTAAGGATAAAATTTGCTTGCCTCTGCTTAAAAGTTATTTAGCTGAATTTCTCCTTTCATTACTGATTTTTATTTTATTTCTTACCTCTTTAATATTATATTGTTACTTAATACATCTTATAACTTAAAATTTATTTCTTCGTTTTTGTATCGCGTGGATGGTTTGATGTCTATATTCTCTTTAATAATTTTGTCAAGTGGCTCTGTTAAGCGCTTAAATGTTTCCTCCAACTGATATTCATTCGCAGCTCTACCCAATTTAATACTTTGAAATTTTCTTTTCAGTGCATTCCTTGTTTTTCTCAGTTCCTTCAATATATTCTCATTCATTTTGAATACCGTGTTAACCGGGTTGATGTTTTTTATAAACCGGGAGCCGTTGTTGTTAACCGGGGAGCTGTTGTTGTTAACTAGAGAGCTGTTTTCCTGTTTTACCATGCTGTTTTACCGGGCTGTTTACCGTGTTCTTTAGCTGTGCGGTTTTCCCAGGTTGTTTTCCTGTTTTCCGATTTAACCGTGTTGTTAACCGTGTTGTTAACCGTGCTGCTTAACTGTGTTCTTTTTCTGTTAGGTCGAGATCCGTTTTCTATAAAACTCATAAAACGAGATAGCTGTTTTACTTTAAAATATTACGTTTGTTTCGTATTAAAAAAAAAAAAAAAATTTGTGTTTCAAAAATATCATTATCGTTTAAACAAAATTTACTTATTTAGGTCTTCTTATATAATTAACATCGATCCAAGTTCCGCAATGACGGATGGTTGGCTGCTGCTCACCGACGCAGAAGGTGCACCCAGTGATGTAAACGGGATGGTCCTTTTCTCACGTAATTCTTCCGTGTTTGGTTCCAAGTCGTTTTTCGAATTCGGCGCGCTAACTATCGTTTAAGACTCGAACACCTACATCTCATCATCCGGCCCCACAGCTAAGCGCAACTCGGTCTTTCCACTGTATCAATTCGGTCCCTGGACCATCTTTCTAATTTATATACAATTTGGAAACGGCTTGCCTGTAGCCGTCTTATTTCCACGTGTCTTTTTTTAATATTATTTTTTATTATTTTTTATTATTATTGAAACATTCTTAATTTTTCCTCGATTTTTAATAATTTAGCTCTACTCTGCTACGCTTTTAAGTCCAACGATTTCCTTTGCTCGCACCTACGTTGCAATGAGCGCATATTTATTTTTTATAACACACCCACCAACAAAACATGCTCTGTATGTTCAGAATCAATGATTAAGTGACGTACAAGAAGTAATCGGTGAAAATTTGACAGATCAAAATTTTAATATCTAACCATCAAAGACTTTATTAAAACACAAAGCAGCATAGTACTCAATGTACTCAAAAATTTAATTCGACTGGCATATTCTGAAGGTCAAGTTACATAGTACCGAACCCACTACACTTTACACATTTACAGATATCTTCACTTATGAATGTCTATGAGTTTTGCTCGTTTCCAAACAATAACCGACTTTAAAAATTGTAGTTATCCGACTTAGTGTATAAATAAATGTTTATCCATCTATTAGGTCCAGGAATCTTGAGATGAAGTGGAGGGAGGAGACGTGATCAAATTGCCGGAAATGTGTATGGTTAGTGGACTTGACATTGTGTAAGAGAAGAAAGTTGTAATGGAAATGTGTACAACACTCTTAAAAAAATTATGTTCTGTTAAATTTTTCCGAAACATATCACAAATAGACATCTACGTCAGACTAGATGAATTTATACTACTTTATATACTACTTTATAAAGAACAAAAGCGGAAACTAAATTTAAATGAAAATATAAAAAACAACCCAAGAATGCAATAGAATTCTGGAATACTGCTTGTAAAAAGTTGAAAGTTGCCTTGGCAGACATAGATGTGTATGTGTAGGAATTAATAAAAAAACGAACGACAAATAATTCTTTAAAATGCTATATATACAACAATTGTTTAAAAAGAACACAGATCAATATAAAAGAAAGATTAAAATGGTATTGTCAATTTTTTTTTTTTAGACATGACATAAATTAATATATAGGGTCAGCTTCAGAAGGGGTATACACTAAGCCGGGCAACTAAAATTTTTAAAGTCGGTTATTGTAAGTGAAGAAATCTGTAAATGTGTAAAGTGTAGTGAGTTCGGTACTATGTAACTTGACCTTCTGAATATGCCAGTTGAATTAATTTTCTGAGTACATTGGGTACTATGCTGCTTTGTGTTTTAATAAAGTCTTTGATGGTTAGATATTAATATTTTGATCTGTCAAATTTTCACCGAATACTTCTTATACGTCAATTATTCATTGTTTGTGAACACACAGAGCATGTTTTGTTGGTGGGTGTCTTATAAAAATTAAAGATGCGCTCATTGCAACGTAGGTGCGAGCAATAGAAATCGTTGGACTTAAAAGCGTAGCAGAGTAGAGCTAAATTATTAAAAATCGAATAATTGCAAAGGAATGTAAAATTAAAAATGTTTCAATAATAATAAAAAATAATATAAAATAATAATAAAAAAAAGACACGTGGAAAAAAGACGGCTACAGGCAAGCCGTTTCCAAATTGTACATAAATTAGAAAGATGGTCCAGGGACCCAATTTATACCATTAACGCATATAGGTCGCAGTGGGAAGACCGAGTTGCGCTTAGCTGTGGGGCCGGATGATGAGATGTAGGTGTTCGAGTCTTAATCGAAAATTAGCGCGCCGAATTCGAAAAACGACATGGAACCAAACACGGAAGAATTACGTGAGAAAAGGAACATCCCGTTTACATCACTGGGTGCACCTTCTGCGTCGGTGAGCAGCAGCCAACCATCCGTCATTGCGGAACTTGGATCGATGTTAATTATATGTATAAGAAGACCTAAATAAGTAAATTTTGTTTAAACGATAATGATATTTTTGAAACACAAATTATTTTTTTTTTAACACAAACAAACGTAATATTTTAAAGTAAAATATCTCGTTTTATGAGTTTTATAGAAAACGGAGCTCGGTCATACAGAAAAACAGACCTCGACCTAACAGAAAAAGAACACAGTTAAGCAGCACGGATAACAACACTGTTAACATCACGGCTAAATAGGAAAACAGGAAAACAACCAGGGAAAACAGCACAGCTAAAGAACACGGTTAACAGCCCGGTAAAACAGCATGGTAAAACATGAAAACAGCTCTCTGGTTAACAACAACGACTCCCGGTTTATAAAAAACATCAACCCGGTAAACAACAAACGGCTCCCGTTTTTCAGCAAACAGCTCCGCGGTTAACAACAACGGCTCCCGGTTTTCAGCAAACAGATCCGCGGTTAACAACATCGGCTCCCGGTTTATAAAATACATTGACCCGGTTAACAACAACGGATCCCGGTTTCCAGCACTGTATTCAAAATGAATGAGAATATATTGAAGGAACTGAGAAAAACAAGGAATGCACTGAAAAGAAAATTTCAAATTATTAAATTGGGTAGAGCTGCGAATGAATATCAGTTGGAGGAAACATTTAAGCGCTTAACAGAGCCACTTGACAAAATTATTAAAGAGAATATAGACATCAAACCATCCACGCGATACAAAAACGAAGAAATAAATTTTAAGTTATAAGATGTATTAAGTAACAATATAATATTAAAGAGGTAAGAAATAAAATAAAAAATCAGTAATGAAAGGAGAAATTCAGCTAAATAACTTTTAAGCAGAGGCAAGCAAATTTTATCCTTAAAACGGCAAATGGGAGAAAATTTAAAACAAGGAGATCAAATAGACTGCTAATTGGTCTTATGGATAGCGTTTATGTTAAGATTATAATGTAATGCGTAATAATGGCTTTGGAAGTTATTTAAGTGGAATATTTATCTACAGGTTTGTGTATCTTAAAAAAAAAACGAGTTTCAAAGTAGGAAAAAGGACGGAAAATACAATTATTAAAATAGCAGAAAACTATTTCAAATGCAAAATTAAGTCTAGGTCTCGGTGTTAGACTTTAGGAAAATTACTTGTTTTGGAGCTGATGCATACAAATATGGTGAAGTGCTTATCTCTTCAATTAACCTACTTTTCCAACTACTTTCCCAGAGCAAAGCCTTGCGGTTCATCATACAATAAGTTCACCATGCCCAGCCAAATTAATATCAGTTGGGTTTCAGACGAAATTGTTAGACTGAGCACGCTGACAGACCCCACAACAACCTTAACAACCTGGCTATCAACCTTCTGGACACCAGCACCACGATTCTCAATGTTTTGATATAAAATGTAATTACTATTCAAAAATTAGCGATTTTAAATAAAATAATTTAAAATTGATAGAAACAAGTAAAAACGTTGCAGTCGGACGCAACCGACTGCGGAATACTTTGATACCAGTAAAATAACTGTTGATAAGGGGGAATGCAGGGGCGAAGGGAGTGGCCCATGTGGTAAACATCGCCAGCTATCATGTTACCAAATTTGGTGACTTTAGCTCAAAAACTGTGGAAGATAACTTAACTCCCAAATTTAAAAGGTGGGCGGCAGAGGTAGGCGTGGCATCCAAATTTTTGAATCAAATGTTTTTAACTGTCACTATCTATCTGCCTACCAAGTTTGGTGGCTCTAGCTCAAAAACTGTTAAGGATATAGCCGATTCCGATTTTATAAAGCGGGTGGCTTAGGTGGGCGTGGCATCCAAAATTTTGATGCAGATCTTTGGTAGATGCTGCCTTCTATCATTCTACCCAATTTACTGGGCGTGGCATCCTAATTTTTGATGCAGATCTTTTGTAGATGTCACCATATATCTTCCTACCAATTTCGGTGACACTAGCTCGAAAAATGTGAAAACTATAGGCGTTTTCCATTTCAAGTAGAAGCGGGGATGGGGGCGTAATCAGGGGGCGTGGCATCCAAAATTTTGATGAATTTTTTGGGGAACGTCAATATCTATCTTCACACAAAATTTGGTGGCTCTAGCCAAAAATATGTGAAAACTATAGGCGTTTCCAATTTCATGGAGAAGGGGGGATGGGGGCGGAATCAGGAGGAGTGGCATCCAAAATTTTTATGCATTTTTTTGGGGAACGTCAATATCTATTTTCACACAAAATTTGGTGGCTCTAGCCCAAAAAATGCGAAAACTATAGGCGTTTCCAATTTCTTTATGAAGGGGGATGGGGGCGGAATCAGGGGGCGTGGCACCCAAGTTTTGATGGGGAACGCCAGTACCTATCTTGACACAAAATTTGGTTCCTCTTGCCCAAAAAATGTAAAAACTATAGGCGTTTCCAATTTCACGGAGAAGAGGGGATGGGGGCGGAATCAGGGGGCGTGGCATCCAAAATTTTGATGCATTTTTTGGGGAACGGTAATATCTATCTTGACACAAAATTTGGTAGCTCTAGCCCAAAAAATGTGAAAACTATGGTCGTTTCCAATTTCAAGGAGCAGGGATGATGGGGGCGGAAGGAGTGGGCGTGGCATCCAAAGGACAGTTTTGAAATATTTGGTTTTATCGGTTTTCGGTTATCGAATTTATCGATTTCCCAGCCTCCTAGTAGGCGTGGCACCCCAATCTTGACACTTTATGTGTCGCGCCTATAGACAAACATAATTGCAAAGTTTCAAGTCTCTAGCTTTACGGGTATCGAAAAAAGTTGCGTTCATACAGACGGACAGACGGACAGCCGGACAGACACCATGACGGACATTGCACAAAACCAATATACTATGAGACCTTCGGTATCAAAGTATAAAAATTAGAAACAAAACAAATTAATAAAGGAAATAGACTAAGTCTAATAACAGGATAATACAAAAAAAATTTGTGGTATAATAAAGGTTGATGTAAAACACCTCTTGTGAAACATCCCTAATCACTTAAAACAAGCGATGAACCTTGCTAAAGAAAAAAAATTGACAAATCTGAGTGATTTTAAGCAACGGGCTAACAGCAACTAAAAGAAGATTCTGAGCAAACTTTCATTTCGGTGGCAAACAAGTAGTAGGTAAGTTTGCATAAAAACTGACGGAAAAACCTACTCAGCCTCCAATGCTGATCAAGAATATATTTGAATTACATGTTTTATGACAAAATTCATTATAATGTAAGGTAGCTTTTTCTATGGCTGAGGTAGTTCAGTCTCTCCAGGGCCACCTTACAAGAAATTTGTAGGTTGCTGGGATCAGGAGAGAGGGGAACTGAGAAACCGTGCTCGGATAAGGTGCGTAGTGAAGATAGGGCCGACACCGGTGCTCCGGTGATTCGTCCAAGTGCCGTTGCGGCAGTGTAGCCACCCCTGCCGACTCCGACTCGAATGCCCCTGGTATTAACCTAGGCTGCACCAAGTTCGGAGATATGCATGCGCCGCTTGAAAACTTTGCGGACTGTCGCGGTATTGACCGGCGTACAGTCAGCGGAGTGTCAAGCGGTGGGTAAGCCACACGCACCGTATTTTGCACTATCACTATCTCACTTTGCTTGCTTCGTTAAAATTAATTCTCAATAGCACTGGTTTCATTGTTATTCTTTGTTTTTATTTATATTCTTTCTCACAGGATTTCCTAAGGCCCTACCTATTCGCACCAGACGGAGTCGTGAGAAGGGGGAGGATAGTCGCTTGGACTCGCTTACCCTGGCACCACGTGTAACAATTCTGTGTGTGTGTGTGTGTGTGTGTTCGGTGTCTCCAGCGTGCCGTGCTTGTGTGTGTATGTACGCTGGCCCTATGGTTGCGGTGTGTGTATCCTTGTCCAGTATATCCTTCGTTGTCCTGCTCTTCGTATTACTCGTAGTTCCCTCGTAGTCCTTGTTGTCCTCGTGCTGTCTTCCCTTGGCTATTCCTTTGCTGTTCCTTGTCTCGACACTTGCGCCGCGTAAATTTTCGGACTTGTCGTCATGGCCATTCAAACTTCACTCATCGCTCTAGAGTTTTGATTGCGATCGTCAACCCTTTTCGGCATGCCGTCGCTGCGGCCGCTGCCCGCGCCGTTTGGCTCGTGCCGATTCTGCTGCTGCGGGTGGCTTCGCTCTCGCTCTATGCTGCGCTGCTCTCCGCTGTGGCCGCTGCCCGCGCCGTTTGACTTGTGCCATTGTGCTGCTGCGGGTGGCTGCGCTGTCGGCGTCGTCTGGTTGTGCTGTCCTCTGCTATGGCCGCTGCCCGCGCCGTTTGGCTCGAGCCATTCTGCTGCTGCGGGAGGCTGCGCTGTCGGCGTCGTCTGGTTGTTCTGTCCTCTGCTATGGCCGCTGCCCGCGCCGTTTGGCTCGTGCCATTCTGCTACTGCGGGTGGCTGCGCTCTCGTTCTCGCTCTCTGCTGCGCTGTACTCTGCTGTGCTGTGGTAGCGGCTTCTCTATCCCTTGTAGTCTCTCTGTTGTAAATGGGTCTCGTTTCCCAAGTATACTGAAGTACTATGGGCCTTAACCCTAGCAACTCAAAAATATAACGATAGTGACTAAGCCTACCCTCCACCATATTTAAAGCTACTTATTATCTACAAACTTTGTGACTCGTCACAATAAAAAGCCTACTTCTCGGTGCTAAAGTATTGGAAAGCAAACATTTAAGTTCAAAGGCAGTTAATTCATTAAAATAAAAACAAAATAGAAATAAATTACATAAAAATCCAAATTTGTACACTAACAAAATGGTACTTTAAGAAAGCTCACTCCATTAATAGTTCCTAGCAATGAAAATGAGTCAAATACATAAACTTGTATTTCTGATCTAGCTGACGTAAAAAATGGATCAAATATGAATTAGAATTAACAAATACGTTTACCCATTTATTTGTTGTATGAGCGGTAAGCCACAAAAAATCATACAAGGTGAAAAACTTTCATATGCCACTTTACCAAGCACAAAAGTCTCCTGCAATATCCCACACAAAGAATAGAGCTTAATGGTTAATAATAAAAAAAAAGGCAAGTTCAATAGCCTTCTCGCTGGTGTTAAGAGCACTAACAAATATGCAACTAAATAAGCTGCAGTAGCTTTACTATTATCAATAAATTGGTTTTAATAAGAATCACACCGAAACCTGAAAGCACTATACCTACGATGACCATGTAGTGGCTCGAGAGCCTTGTCGGGCTCGTTCAGTGACTTTGTGAAATTGTCGATCAGATAGAAACACAAGCATATTAATGCAAAAGCAAAATACAGCCTCATGCATGAAGTTCTAAACAAAAGTGTAGATCTGCTTTTAAGAGAATTAGTGCGCAAGTTGAAATGTCTAATTTTTTGTGTATGTATTAAGTCATACAGTGTCCACATTTTTCTTATATTATTGCGCCGCTAAACTTATTTATGATCAAAATAGCGGTTGATGTTGTTGTCTGGCTGCTCTGCTATTTTGTTTGACCTTCTTGGCGCTAGCCAATTAAAAACTTCAAATACAAGAAAATCTTCTTGCCCTTCCTATAGCAAATAACAATCATTATTTTATTATCGTAATCCAAGATTAAAACAAATTACAAAATATTATAACGACATCATTTGTTTTAGAAAAGAACAAGACTTATATTTATAAATCTGTTTTAAGAGCTATTGAAATTACATCTGCCTAAGAAAAACAAATAAGAAGGCTCTAGTCGAGATTTCCCGACTAGGAGATACCCCGAACCCTGTACATAACGCGAACAGTCATTGTCTGTATGCATCTGTGACTAAACTTCAATCTTCGATATCTCTGGTGTTTCTTAACTGATTTCGATTAAATTTTCAGAAAAGTTATATCGTTACCCATTGTTTCAACCCCCATTTTTACAATCTCCAAATTCGAGAAATTTTTGTAATCGATTACATGTGTATATCAAAAACGGAAATAGTTATCGAAAATCGGAAACAAACTTGTACTGCTTTGAGCTTATGCTCAAAATCTGAAGTCTCTAGCTCTTGCAGTCTCTGAGATCTACGCGTTCATACATACAGACGGACGGACAGACGGACATGGCTATATCGACTCGGCTGTTGATGGTGATCAAGAATATATATACTTTATAGGGTCGGAGATGCTTCCTTCTGCCTGTTACATACTTTTGCACAAAAACATTATACCCCTTTTACCCATTTCATGGGTTTGGGGTATAAAAATACAGAACAAAAATTCATTTAAAACAGAATATTAATTGAACCTTAAAATAAAACACCTACGACACTTCCACGCACCCTTCCTTCCAACACTTGAAGAAGTGAGCAGTCAAGAGCCTTAAACGCTTCTGGCCTTTGCAAGAGACACACGCACGCCGCAGGACAACGTTCTATAGTCCCTACCTTCTCTATACACCGGCCTCACTAAGGACCCCGAGTGCCCTATGTGGGATACTCCTCATGGAGGGTCAGCCGGCACAACCTAACCTAACGTAATAATAAAACCATATAGGCCTTAATATAATGGCATCTAGAAAAATTATAAGGTTTCGAAAAGAGGAAAAAACATGAGGAAATAAGCAAAACTAGAGCGGCTAAAATTAGTAAGCATTTAAATGTTTAGAAACTAATCAATCAAAAAATTAAAAAATTATATGGAAACGTTCAAATCAAAACATCTAACAAAACCTTAGTGTTGAAAGAAAGTTTGATAAATCTTTTAAGTTCATAAGCAAGTTAATGCAGTACTTTACTAAATACGCAAAAGATTGACAGAATAATGATTTAATAATCAAAGATAATAAAAATTATAATAAATAGATGGATTCTCATTACAGAGAATTAGGCAGTGTACCTAAATGTGGTTCCCTAAATTGACATGAGCTGTTCCGATTCCCCTATGAAAGCAAGCAGATCTGTTGTCGAGGCATTCCTGATTTGCGTGTTTGTGAGAAACTCGCTATGCAGGTGCCTTCTTCTTAGCCAAATAATGGGTGGACATTCACAGAGAATGTGATTTGTCGTCTCGTTGTACTCTTTGTAGAGTCTACATCCCACATCGGGGGATAAACGCATTTTAAAGGAATTTAACAACGTGGTAGTCAGTGAGGTAGGCAATTAGTAGTTTTAAATCTGTCCTGGAACACCCTATAGTGTTTCTATCTATAAATGGTTGCGTCAGCTCCTTAGCTTGGTAGGATCCACTTTTGAGATTTAGTACTTGACTTTCTCTCATTTGCTCCACCTTTCTACCCTTGTTTTGGTAAAGGCCCAATCAAAGCCACAGAAAGCCCCCGGATCCTATAGAGGAGTCGAGGAGCCAGCACTAGCCAGCTCGTCCGCAATCTCATTCCCATAATCAATGATAAAAATACTTAAAAATTTCTTAAATTTAGTATCGGGATGCAACATTTAAGTAATCAGCTACCAAATAAATAAATCAGTGAAACGAAATTTGAAGAGTAATGTAGGTCGAAAGTAAAAATGAAGCAAAGCCATTCCGAGAGAAAAATAATAATAAATGTGAAAACAATGAAAACATTCTCTAGACAATTAATTAAGTTAAAGAGAAAAATTGTAAGAGTACTTATATAGTTAAATCGAACAATATACGGTATCAGCATTACATCATCAGGAGATTAATTATCTTTTCTAAATGAGCTTAAAACTAAGTCTTTATGCCTGCTTATTGTAAGCAACTCACAAGGAAATACAAAAGTAAAAACATATCCGTTCTAACAAAATTAACATCAAGCTCTTTAGAAAATTTGTCATTTTAAAATATTTTACAAATATCATGTCTTTTACTCTATTAATTTCCATTATGTCGCTACTTAAATTTTTCAATCATAATTATACATTTGAAATGTGAAGTAAAGTATTGTTCTGAAACAATTGCATAGACAATTGAAGATCTTGTTAATGAGTTTTCTGAAATGATTTTTCCCGAGCATCGTAAATTGGTTGAAGAATATCAAGAATCTTTCTTGAAGTTTCCTAGCTTTAGTCTAGTGAATTCGAAATTTGGCGAACATCTTACAACGTTTTCCTGGTCATCCGATGAAGCTACAAAAGTAGTTGAGCAAAACTAGAAGCTGCCTACAGGTGACCATTTTAGAAGCATTCGCACTAGAAAAAGAGTGTGTGCAAGAAAGGGAGGGCGTCAAACAATTAAAATGTTGCGACTAAACGAACTGGTCTTGTTAACCTGCCTACAGGTAACAAGGTTAGAAGCATACGCTCTAAAAAATGAGTACTTAGTAAAAAGGGGGTGGGAACAAACATTTAAAATGTTGCGACTATATGAACTGATCTTGTTGACCTGTCCACAGGTAAAAAGGCTAGAAGCATGCGCACTAGCAAATGGGTGTGTGCAAGAAAAGAGATGGTGTCAAACAATTAAAATGATGCGACTAAAGGCAGTGATCTTGTTGATCTGCCCACAGGTAACAAGGCTCGAAGCATGTGCACTAGAAAATGAAAAAGAATCAATCAATTAAAACCTGCATATCAATGCATTTCAGGCGCACGTGTATTATATCGCCTAAAAGATGCCGCTCTTTACTTAAACGGGTGTGGGTATTTCTATGCACAAAGAAGAAACGTCAAAAGAGTAAGACAAAAAGATAAATATTTAACATAGGTACATCGGCGACCTACGCATGCACACACACACACACACACACACACACACACACACACACACAACACAAACAGACACCTGCGCTCACGCCAGCAAACTTTCTAATTTATACAATGAATCAAGACTACACAATAGTCATAATACTCTTATGAAAACCTGTGGGTTGATCTAGTCGCTTGTGACAGGAAATGTACTTGCGCCGGCTATGTCAAAACAAGTGTCTCCTTTGATCTCAGCTTCCTTGCACGTATACATGTACGTGATTTCCGACCCCTTGCAACATACTTGATCGTTAACGTCTTGCTGGCGTCAACATACCGACGCATCCTCTTATCTATTGATATGCTATTGTCCATATGTAATGCAACATACTTGATTTCCGCCTCCTTGTCCGTACGCAACGTAAGTGATTTCTGCCCCCTTGGTGGCGCACAAGCCAACATCCTGGCGCATCCTGTTATCTATTGATCAGCTATTGTCCATATGTAATGCAACATATATGATCTCCGCCCCCCTGCTGGTGTCAATATACATGATCTCCGCCCCCTTGCTGGTGTCAAACAACAATTAGGAATAAATTAAAAAGGAGGGGTCAAAAAGGTCCCTAATTAGGAGTCAACAAATTTATGTCACTTAATTAACCTGTCAAAAATTAAGTCACGTACAAAAGCCATAAATTGGGTTAGAACCGCCAATTCCCTACTACTCTTATCTTGACACAAATTTTTGTGGCTCTAGCTCGAAAAATGTGAAAACTATATGCGTTTCCAATTTCAAGTAGAAGGGGGGATGGGGGCGGAATCCGAGGAAGTGGCATCCAAGTTTTGATGGGGAACGTCAGTACCTATCTTGACACAAAATTTGGTGGCTCTAGCCCAAAAAATGTGAAAACTATAGGCGTTTCCAATTTCATGGAGAAGGGGGGGATGGGTGCGGAATCAGGGGGCGTGGCATCCAAAATTTTGATGCATTTTTTTGTGGAACATCAGTATCTATCTTGACACAAAATTCGGTGGTTCTATCCCAAAAAATGTGAAAACTATAGGCGTTTTCAATATCAAGGAGCAGTCAGGAGGGGGGCGGAAGAAGTGGCCGTGGTATCCAAAATTTTGAAGCAGTTTTTCAGGGACGTGACTAGCTAACTGCGTGCGAAATTTGGTACTTCTAGTTGTAAGAATGTAAGAAATTTTTGGTTTTATCGGTTTTCAGCTGTCGATTTTATCGATTTCCCAGCCTCCTAACAGGCGTGGCAACCCAATCTTGACACTATATATGTCTCGCCTATAGACAAACATAATTGCAAAGTTTCAAGTCCCTAGCTTTACGGGTGTCGAAAAAAGTTGCGTTCGTACAGACGGAAGGACGGACAGACGGACAGAAACCATGACGGACATTGCACAAAACCAATGTACTATGAGATCTTCGGTATAAAAGTATAAAAACCGTCTTTATTCGTTTACAAGCTCCTACTAGGAGGCTGGGAAATCGTTAAATTCGATAACTGAAAACCGATAAAACCAAATATTTCTCTCAATCTTACAGCTAGAGTTACCAAATTTTGCACGCAGATAGATAGTCATGTCCTTGAAAAAACTGCATAAAAATTTTGGATGCCACGCCCCCTGATTCCGCCCCCATCCCCCCTTCTCCATGAAATTGGAAACGCCTATAGTTTTTACATTTTTTGGGCTAGAGCCACCAAATTTTGTGTCAAGATAGGTACTGACGTTCCCCATCAAAACTTGGATGCCACGCCCCCTGAATCCGCCCCCATCCCCCTTCTCCAAGAAATTGGAAACGCCTATAGTTTTCACATTTTTTGGGCTAGAGACACCAAATTTTGTGTCAAGATACATATTGACGTTCCACAAAAAAATGCATCAAAATTTTGGATGCCACGCCGCCTGATTCCGCCCCCATCCCCCCTTCACCATGAAATTGGAAACGCCAATAGTTTTTACATTTTTTGGGCTACAGCCACCAAATTTTGTGTCAAGATAGGTACTGACGTTCCCCATCAAAACTAGGATGCCACGCCCCCTGAATCCGCCCCCATCCCCCCTTCTCCAAGAAATAGGAAACGCCTATAATTTTCACATTTTTTGGGCGAGAGCCACCAAATTTTGTGTGAAGATAGATATTGACGTTCCCGAAAAAAAATGCATCAGAATTTTGGATGCCACGCCCACCTAAGCCACCCGCTTTATAAAATCGGAATCGGCTTTATCTTTAACAGTTTTTGAGCTAGAGCCACCTAACTTGTACGAAGATTGATAGTGACAGTTAAAAAGATTTGATTCAAAAATTTGGATGCCTTGCGTACCTCTGCCGCCCACCTTTTAAATTTGGGAGTTAAGTAATCTTTAACAGTTTTTTAAGCTAAAGTCACAAAATTTGGTAACATGATAGCTGGCGATGTTTACCACATGGCCCCTCCCTTCGCTCCTGCATTCCCCCTTATCAACCGTTCTTTTACTGGTATCAAAGTATTCCGCAGTCGGTTGCGTCCGACTGCAACGTTTTTACTTTTTATACTTTGATACCGAAGGTCTCATAGTATATTGGTTTTGTGCAATGTCCGTCATGGTGTCCGTCTGTCCGTCTGTCCGTCTGTCCGTCTGTATGAACGCAACTTTTTTCGACACCCGTAAAGCTAGAGACTTGAAACTTTGCAATTATGTTTGTCTATAGGCGCGACAGATAAAGTGTCAAGATTGGGGTGCCACGCCTACTAGGAGGCTGGGAAATCGATAAGTTCGATAACTGAAAACCGATAAAACCAAATATTTCTCACATTCTTACAGCTAGAGTTACAAAATTTTTCACGCAGATAGCTAGTCATGTCCCTGAAAAAACTGCATCAAAATTTTGGATGCCACGCCCACTCCTTCCGCCCCCATCATCCCTGCTCCTTGAAACTGGAAACGCCTATAGTTTTCACATTTTTTGGGCTAGAGCCACCAAATTTTGTGTCAAGATAGATATTGACGTTCCACAAAAAAATGCATAAAAATTTTGAATGCCACGCCCCCTGATTCCGCCCCCATCCCCCTTCTCCAAGAAATTGGAAATGCCTATAGTTTTCACATTTTTTGGGCTAGACCCACCAAATTTTGTGTCAAGATAGAAATTGACATTCCACAAAAAAATGCATAAAAATTTTGGATGCCACGCCCCCTGATTCCGCCCCCATCCCCCCCTCTCCATGAAATTGGAAACGCCTATAGTTTTCACATTTTTTGGGCTAGAGCCACCAACTTTTGTGTCAAGATAGGTACTGACGTTCCCCATCAAAACTTGGATGCCACGCCCCCTGAATCCGCCCCCATCCCCCCTTCTCCAAGAAATAGGAAACGCCTATAATTTTCACATTTTTTGGGCGAGAGCCACCAAATTTTGTGTGAAGATAGATATTGACGTTCCCGAAAAAAAATGCATCAGAATTTTGGATGCCACGCCCACCTAAGCCACCCGCTTTATAAAATCGGAATCGGCTTTATCTTTAACAGTTTTTGAGCTAGAGCCACCTAACTTGTACGAAGATTGATAGTGACAGTTAAAAAGATTTGATTCAAAAATTTGGATGCCTTGCGTACCTCTGCCGCCCACCTTTTAAATTTGGGAGTTAAGTAATCTTTAACAGTTTTTTAAGCTAAAGTCACAAAATTTGGTAACATGATAGCTGGCGATGTTTACCACATGGCCCACTCCCTTCGCTCCTGCATTCCCCCTTATCAACCGTTCTTTTACTGGTATCAAAGTATTCCGCAGTCGGTTGCGTCCGACTGCAACGTTTTTACTTTTTATACTTTGATACCGAAGGTCTCATAGTATATTGGTTTTGTGCAATGTCCGTCATGGTGTCCGTCTGTCCGTCTGTCCGTCTGTATGAACGCAACTTTTTTCGACACCCGTAAAGCTAGAGACTTGAAACTTTGCAATTATGTTTGTCTATAGGCGCGACAGATAAAGTGTCAAGATTGGGGTGCCACGCCTACTAGGAGGCTGGGAAATCGATAAGTTCGATAACTGAAAACCGATAAAACCAAATATTTCTCACATTCTTACAGCTAGAGTTACAAAATTTTTCACGCAGATAGCTAGTCATGTCCCTGAAAAAACTGCATCAAAATTTTGGATGCCACGCCCACTCCTTCCGCCCCCATCATCCCTGCTCCTTGAAACTGGAAACGCCTATAGTTTTCACATTTTTTGGGCTAGAGCCACCAAATTTTGTGTCAAGATAGATATTGACGTTCCACAAAAAAATGCATAAAAATTTTGAATGCCACGCCCCCTGATTCCGCCCCCATCCCCCTTCTCCAAGAAATTGGAAATGCCTATAGTTTTCACATTTTTTGGGCTAGACCCACCAAATTTTGTGTCAAGATAGAAATTGACATTCCACAAAAAAATGCATAAAAATTTTGGATGCCACGCCCCCTGATTCCGCCCCCATCCCCCCTTCTCCATGAAATTGGAAACGCCTATAGTTTTCACATTTTTTGGGCTAGAGCCACCAACTTTTGTGTCAAGATAGGTACTGACGTTCCCCATCAAAACTTGGATGCCACGCCCCCTGATTCCGCCCCCATCCCCCCTTCTCCAAGAAATTGGAAACGCCTATAGTTTTCACATTTTTTGGGCTAGACCCACCAAATTTTGTGTCAAGTTAGATATTGACGTTCCACAAAAAAATGCATACAAATTTTGGATGCCACGCCCCCTGATTCCGCCCCCATCCCCCCTTCTCCAAGAAATTGGAAACGCCTATAGTTTTCACATTTTTTGGGCTAGACCCACCAAATTTTGTGTCAAGATAGATATTGACGTTCCACAAAAAATGGATCAAAATTTTGGATGCCACGACCCCTGATTCCGCCCCCATCCCCCCTTCTCCATGAAATTGGAAACGCCTATAGTTTTCACATTTTTTGGGCTAGAGCCACCAAATTTTGTGTCAAGATAGGTACTGACGTTCCCCATCAAAACTTGGATGCCACGCCCCCTGATTCCGCCCCCAACCCCCTTCTCCAAGAAATTGGAAACGGCTATAGTTTTCACATTTTTTGGGCTAGAGCCACCAAATTTTGTGTCAAGATAGGTACTGACGTTCCCCATCAAAACTTGGATGCCACGCCCCCTGATTCCGCCCCCATCCCCCCTTCTCCAAGAAATTGGAAACGCCTATAGTTTTCACATTTTTTGGGCTAGACCCACCAAATTTTGTGTCAAGATAGATATTGACGTTCCACAAAAAATGGATCAAAATTTTGGATGCCACGACCCCTGATTCCGCCCCCATCCCCCCTTCTCCATGAAATTGGAAACGCCTATAGTTTTCACATTTTTTGGGCTAGAGCCACCAAATTTTGTGTCAAGATAGGTACTGACGTTCCCCATCAAAACTTGGATGCCACGCCCCCTGATTCCGCCCCCATCCCCCCTTCTCCAAGAAATTGGAAACGCCTATAGTTTTCACATTTTTTGGGCAAGAGCCACCAAATTTTGTGAGAAGATAGATATTGACGTTCCCCAAAAAAATTCATCAAAATTTTGGATGCCACGCCCACCTCTGCCACCCGCCTTATAAAATCGGAATCGGCTATATCTTTAACAGTTTTTGAGCTAGAGCCACCAAACTTATTAGGAATATAAATAGTGACAGTTAAAAACATTTGATTCAAAAGTTTGGATGCCACGCCTACCTCTGCCGCCCACCTTTTAAATTTGGGAGTTAAGTTATCTTCCACAGTTTTTGTGCTAAGTCACCAAATTTGGTAACATGATAGCTGGCGATGTTTACCACATGGCCCACACTCTTCGCCCCTGCATCCCCCCTTATCAACCGTTCTTTTACTGGTATCAAAGTATTCCGCAGTCGGTTGCGTCCGACTGCAACGTTTTTACTTGTTTTTTTTTGTGAAAGGCAAGCAATAACGACGTGTTAATATTATGTCGGCACAAAAATCAAGAGTTGCTGCTATTGCTATATTAGCAATTTTAATTAAACGTAGAAAATAAGATTAGAGTCTGTAAAAAAAAGAAAGTGTTTGGTGAAAGACTGGATTTCCAAAAGAGATGAAAGAGGAGTGCATCAGAGCCTTTTGAAGGTACAAAATGACGATGAAACAAATTATCACAATTTTTGCTTCACTCTGCGCACCTCTTGCATAAATTGAATGCGCAAATGATGAACTTTTGTTTATATTTCTTCTTCACTTTTTTCTAATTTTTCAGCGATTTTGCGATAAACATTTTTATACCCCGAACCCATGAAATGGGTAAAAGGGGTATAATGGTTTTGTGCAAAAGTATGTAACAGGCAGAAGGAAGCATCTCCGACCCTATAAAGTATATATATTCTTGATCAGCATCAACAGTCGAGTCGATATAGCCATGTCCGTCTGTCCATCTGTCCGTCCGTCTGTATGTATGAACGCGTCGATCTCAGAGACTATAAGACCTAGACACTTCAGATTTTGCACATAAGCTCATCTAAGTCCTAGGCAGTACAAGTTTGTTTCCGATTTTCGATAACTGTTTCCGTGTAATCGATTACAAAATGTAAAAATGGGGGTTGAAATAATGGGTAACGATGTATTTTTTCTGAAAATTTCATCGAAATCGGTTGAGAAACACCAGAGATATCGAAGATTGAAGTTTAGTCACAGATGCATACAGACAATGACAAGACATCCCATAAAACGGTATCATTTTCATATTCTTCAATTAATTTTTTCGGTAAATCGCGATCCTACATAATGATTATGTTTTCTTGTTTGCTGCAATATTGCGACTAAAGGCAAACAGCGAATGCAAACAAGCAATCAACTACCGCAACCAAGATAACGGAAAAATACCTTATACAGACGAAAAAATACCTTATGCAGACTTGGCGTACGCCAAGTGCTCCTTAAAGGAAAGTCTGGTGTCCAACATCACTCCCATAATGGTTCGTGTCTCCACTGTTTTTCGCTGGATACCAACCGAGGATAGCCACTGGATGACCAATTCTATCGATTGGTTGCATCTAGCCTCGGCTGCCTTGAACTCCTTAGCCACCACCACCAACGCCACGTCGTCTGCAAAGCCCACTATGTGGACCTCGTCAGGTAACGGGAGCCGGAAAACGCCGTCGTATATGGCGATCCAAAGGAGAGGGCCAACGTTTAGCTCAACTTCGCAGTGTTGAACGCCATTTTATTCTTTGATACTGAAAGTTTCGTTTTTTTAACAACCGTAAAAATATAGTCTTGAAACTTTGCAATTATGTTTATCTATAGACGGTACAGATAAAGTGTTAAGATCGGAGTGCCACGCCTACTAGGAGGCTGGGAAATCGATAAATTCGATAACACAAAACCGATAAAACCAAATATTTCGCACATTCTTACAACAAGAATTACCAAAATTTGCACGCAGATAGCTAGGCATGTCCATGGCAAAACTGCATCAAAATTTTGGATGCCACGCCCCCTTCATCCGTCCCCATCCTCCCTGCTCCTTGTAATTGGAAACGCATATCGATTTCACATTTTTTGGGCTAGAGGCATCAAATTTTGTGTTTTGTGACGTTCTTTAAAGAAATGCACTACAATTTTGGATGCCACGCCCACTCCATCCGCCCCTATCCTCCCTGCTCTTTGAAATTGTGAACGTCCTTAGCTTTCACATTTTTCGGGCTAGAGCCACCAAATCAAAAATTTGGATGCCACGCCCACACCTGACGCCCCCCACCCACCGGCAGTTTTTAAAACGGTTGTGCGTGTATCTTCCACATATATTGAACTAGAGTCACCAAATTTGGTATGAAGATATATGGTGACATCTACAAAAGATCTGCTTCAAAAATTCGGATGCCACGCCCACCTCTGCCCCCCACTATTTAAAATCGGAAATTTCGATATCTCTTACAGTTTTTAAGCTAGAGCCACTAAATTCGGTAGAAAGATAGAAGCAACATCTACCAAAGATCTGCATCAAAACTTTGGATGCCACGCCCACCCAAGCCATCCGCCTTATAAAATTGGAATCGGCTATATCTTTAACAGTTTTTGAGCTAGAGCCACCAAACTTGGTAGGAAGATAAATGATGACAATTAAAAAGATTTGATTCAAAAATGTTGTGAGGTAGCATTCTGCTACCTCACAGAAGCTCGTCGCTATCGGCGACGGGCGCCGTCCGGCACAACGAAAACAAAAGCTGATTGATGCGCCCAGGAGGGCGCAAACGCAAAAGAGAGACCACGAGCGCAAAAATGCTCTGAGTGCAATCGATATACAGGCGGTTTCGATAAAAATGCCAGCCGGCATGAGCGATATTTTTGGCGCGGCAGTCGAGATCTACGTGCCAAACAAGTGAGTCGAAAACTGACGAGTCAAAGAAGACAGTGATCGAAAACAACAACAACAACAAATAGCAACGTACAGCGGAGCGCCCCCTTAACAACAACAACAACGACGGACAACGGAGTGCCACTGCCACCACAGTGAAACAGTGCAAGTGCAAAGTGACGGTGCCGGGACAGCGAGCCACACACACACACACACACACACACGCCCTTTATCCAGCCGCGCACACACACACACACATACGCCGGGCAGCCACGCACACACACACACACATCTACACATACACAGTCCTACAAACACTCACACACCCATCCATACTGGGGTAAGTTGGCCTAGGGCCATGAACACGCAAACCTACCTAATCTAATGGTAATAAAATGTTAGAATTTATTTGTGTTTTGTGTTTTTATTTGTAGTGTATCTGTTCTCTCCTCCCCTTTTCAGCGAGTAGTCGGGTAGCCCCACATGGGTTGGATTTAGGGGCGGACTAGCGAACCTTCCGAGTTTTACTCTAAGTTCTGCGATGTCTGCCTCTTGGTCTGACATGTCGGTAGCCTCACCATACGGCCCACATGGGTCGGGCTGAGGGGTAGGATAGCAAATCTTCCGAGTTTGACTCTAGATTTTGCGATGCCTGCCTCTTGGTCCGATCCGTGTGTAGCGACAAACGGGTTATACCCGCGCGTTGCAGCTGTGGCCGGCCTGGGTAGCGAGGTTCGAGGATGCACTCCGAGTCTTACTCTGTGCAGCCCGGACCCCACCTGGGTCACCCACACGCGTCAGATGACGCGGCCGGTGAGCTGGCTTCGGATACCTCGCCATATGGCCCACATGGGTCGGGCTGAGGGGTAGTATAGCGAATCTCCCGAGTCTAACTCTAGATTCTGCGAAGCCTGCCTCTTGGTCCGATCCGTGTGTAGCGACAAACGGGTTATACCCGCGCGTTGCAGTGTGGCCGGCCTGGGTAGCGAGGTTCGAGGACTCATTCCGAGTTTTACTCTGTGCGACTCGAACCTCACCTGGGTCACCCACACGCGTCGGATGACGCGGCCGGTGAGTAGGAACGGGGTGGGCGGGATCAGGTAGTCGGTTGGCAAGGCATCCGGGTTTTTACCCTCGTCGAGCCGGATGAATGCTTGGTCCTCGCCCCTTCGTACCCCGAAGCCTGGGGTCTTACGCCTGGTCGGTACCGAAGGGTGGTCCGAGGAGTTGGGGTTGGGGAGTCTTCCGGGTTATCACCCTGGACTCTCGGCCTCTCCCCTTAGCCCACTCTGAAAGTACCAACCCAGGCCGAGCAGGGACTCTGGAAGACTCCGTCGAGAACGACGAGAAGGCCCCCCTCCTTTTTTTTGGCCTAAAGAACCACTGGTACAACGGTTCAGAACGGAAGGGGGTCCAAGATCGATATCATAACGCAGTGTTTTGTTTGACATTTTTTTCCATGTCCTTACGTTTTTTTTGTTGTTTTTTTTTTTTTGTTTTTTTGTTTTGTTTTTTTTTATACTTTGATATTAATTGTATAGTTCATAGTATATTTTGGTTTTTGTCCGTCATGGGGTCTGTCTGTCCGTCCGTATGAACGCCACACTTTTTTCGACACCCGTAAAGCTAGAGACTTGAAACTTTGCAATTATGTTTATCCATAGAAGCTACAGATAAAGTGTTAGATCAGTCGTCCCGCCCTAAGTCGACTGGGAAATCGCTAATTTCCATAGCCCGATAAAAAACCAAATTTTTTTTATATTTCTTTTATACTTATAGTTAGAATTACCAAATTTAGCAGCAGAAAGTTTGTCCGTCCCTGACATGAACTGCTTCAAAAATTTTGGATGCCACGCCCCCTCCTTCCGCCCCCATCCTGAATGCTCCTTGAAATTGGAAACGCCTATAGTTTTCACATTTTTTGGGGCTAGAGAGCCACCAAATATACCATCAAAATTTTGGTATATATCTTCCACAGTTTTTGAGCTAAAGTCATCAAATTTGGTAACATGATAGCTGGCGATGTTAACCACTCGGCCCACTCTTTTAAGCAGACTCCTTACCATCCGTTCTTTTACTGGTAACAAAGTATTCCGCAGTCGGTTGCGTCCGACATCAACGTTTTTACTTGTTTTTTTATGTCCTTACGTTTTTTTTGTTGTTTGTGTTTTGTTGTTTGTTTTTTTTTTTTTTTATGTCCTTACGGTTTTTTTGTTTGTTTTGTTTGTGTGTCAAAGCCAGTACCCCAGTGCCCCCGTGTTCCCTAACCCCAAACCATTGTCACCCCCCTTGTGCACCCAAAACTTCGTCGCCGCGCTGCCCAAGGGACCGTCGCTGCCAACGATGGCAGAGCGCCGCTGCTACAACAGCGACAACAACGCAACGATCCTTAACGGGATAACCTCAGCGTCCTCACAGAGCAACTAACTCCAAGACCAATACATAAGCAAACAATCGACAACACAACAGGGACCATGGTGGGCGTCAGTTGGGTATACTACTGCCGGAAGGAGGAGCTATTATCCATACTCAACGTGGAAGGACCAGTGTCCCAGCTACGCAGCCGAGTGGCCAGCTTTATAAGCCGAAATGATCATCCGGATAAGCTAGTAGCACGTTTCGAAGAACTGGCAGCTCAATACCAGGACCAATCGCCATCCGCTAAGGACAACAAGCCGCGGTCACGGTCTCAAAGCCCAACACAGCAGGCTGTCAGTATCCCGCTTGTGCCCCAACCAGACAATACGACAACCAACACCGATGAAAACATTCCTAGACTTAATCCGACCCGATTCGCAGGACAATCACCACCACTCCTACGCCACCAATCCCCGATTCAGACAACTCGATACGAACCCTCACACGGCATGCTCGCTGAGAAAATACAACGCTGGGGCCTTACTTTCGATGGGTCAACCGACCCATTGAGTTTTATCGAGCGGGTCGAGGAGCGAGCCGCTGTCCACCAGATCGAGGTGTACAACCTACCCTTGCTAAAATCGGAGTTGCTGACAGGTGAGGCAGAGAACTGGTACCGTGTCAACAGGATGCAACGGGCAGGCTATTCCAGCGAGCGAGAGCTAGACCGGCTCTATGAAAACCTGTTACCGGAGTACCAATTGTACATCCGGAGACACGAAGTGACTAGCCTGAACCAACTGACACAGTTGGCCAATCACTACGAGATGGTTAAGGAAAGGAAGACGCAGCAGCAAAGCCAAAAGAAGCCAATAACTGGCTATCGTTCTCAAGCGCCTAATCCAGAAAAGGCCCCTCCTGCTCCGAAACCCCACAATCCCTTCCGGGATAAAACGCCTCGGGCACAGGAGGCTCGCCCAGCACCGACAGACGACACCCCAATCGACGTATTAACAGCATGTCGACGATGCGGACAATCAGGACACCCCGTCCGAACTTGCCGAAACCAGCAGCTCATACATTGTTGGCAGTGTGGCCGGCGAGGGGTTAGGACAATCGAGTGCTGCAAGAAGTCATCGGGAAACGAAGCACCTCCTTCTTAGACTCCAAGGAAGGGGGGAGTAGTGACCAGGGAGTCACGGAAATCAACGGAGCCATAAGGCTCGATAATGCGAGGATAGTGGCCAGAGTCAGCATGGAAGGCAAACCCTTCCTGGCCACTATCGACACCGGGGCAACACGAAGCTTTGTCAGCGAAAAAGTCGCTGAACAACTTACAGCGGAGGAACAAAGGAAGATACAGGTACGAGTAAGCTTGGCTGACGGGTCACACACCACGGTAACCAAGGCATGCACCACAGAGATCCAGCTCGGAGAGAAGTGCATCCGCTTACCCCTATTGGTGATGCCTACAGTCCTCGACGAGCTCATCTTGGGTATCGACTTTCTCTGTGCGATCCAGGCCACGATATCGTTTGGATCATCTGAGCTACAGATGACGAAAGAGATGTTCTTGAGTCCAGCCGGACGCCGAAAACCGAAGACTACAACAGAACTGACGCCGCCCCCGAGACCCAAGCACTCGCGAGACACCCGTAGTCTGCAGTCGCGTGGTGACCTCCGGGCATTCGTCGGCGGTAATAGTTGAACCAGTACATAGACCCGAGCGGGAATCAAGAAGAAGCATCGACCACAGCAGTCACCACGCCAGTATCAACGAGAAGCAGCAGCAGCAACCACAACAGCACCCACAGCAGCCACCACAACAGCAGCCACAGCAACACCCACAGCAGCAACCACAGCAGCGCCAGCAATCGGCAACCACCGCAACGGTCACATCAGCGCCGGCATCAGCAACGACAACGGCAACTACAGCAACAGAAATATCAACGTCAGCATCGGCAACTACAGCAACAGTCATATCCACGTCAGCATCGGCAACTACAACGTCAGCCATAGCAACAGCATCGGCAACGACAACAATCACGTGCTGCCACACGCTATGCACCCAACAGCAGAACCACAACAGAAGCAACAGTACAGAAAACAGAAGCAACAGCGGCAGCATCAACGAAGGTAACCACAGCAACGCACCACAACCACAATTAGCAGTTGTACAGGTACCTGGACATGACGACCCACAGGAAAAACCGAGCGAAGCCGACGAGGAGATTGACCCCAGGGTACAAGCGTTCCTGGAGCGAGAGCTGGCGCTGTTTGATGGATTGAAGGGAGTCTCCCACATCGCAGAGCATGTAATCACCATGCGGGACGAGAGACCCATCAAGCAGCGCTACTACCCAAAGAATCCTGCCATGCAAAAAGTCATCTGCGACCAAGTGGATGAGTTACTCAGGAACGGATGCATCGAGCCCTCGAAATCACCCCATAGCGCGCCCATCGTGTTAGTAGGAAAGAAGACGGCGACATTAGGAAGTGTATCGATTTCCGGCAACTAAACGCACGTTCCATCCCCGACGCCTACCCCTTGCCACGGATACATCACATCCTAGAAAGATTGCGGAATGCAAAATACATAAGCACTCTGGACTTAAAAAGCGGGTACTGGCAGATACCGATGGCTCGTGATCGCCGGCAATACACCGCCTTTACGGTACCGGGACGAGGATTATTCCACTGGAAAGTCATGCCCTTTGGCCTTCATTCTGCCCCAGCCACCTTCCAGCGAGCCCTTGATGGAGTTATTGGGCCAGATATGTAACCCCACGCCTTCGCCTATTTAGATGATATTATCATTACCGGGGCAGACTTAGACGATCATCTAAAGAATCTACAAGAAGTCCTTCGCCGCTTGCGAGAGGCCAATCTACGGCTGAACAAAGCCAAGTGTAAATTCTTCAGCGAACAAAGCATCCACACCGATCCAGATAAGATCGCAGCCGTCCGGAAGCTGATGCCCCCGACAAACGTTCGAGAACTACGACGATGTTTGGGCATAGCTTCATGGTATAGGAGATTCGTGCCCAACTTTGCCGAGATCGTGCAACCGATGTCACTCTTGTTGAGGAAGAGCAAGCGCTGGGAGTGGGGAGAACAACAGCAGACTGCGTTCGAAGAGCTGAAGCGACGTCTTACAGAGGCACCTGTCCTGGCGTGCCCCGACTTCGAAACCAAATTCATAATGCAGACCGACGCCAGCGACTTTGGCATAGGGGCTGTACTGACGCAGGAACTAGATGGAGTCGAGCGAGTCATAGAACACGTGAGCCGGAGACTGTCCAAGCCCGAGGAGAACAACTCGGCGACAGAGAAGGAATGCCTCTCCATCGTTTGGGCCATCCGCAAGTTGAGATGCTTTCTAGAGGGCTACCGTTTTGATGTGATAACGGACCACTTGGCGCTCATGTGGTTAAATAGCATCGACAACCCGACTGGTCGAATCACGAGGTGGGCGTTGGAATTACAGCAATACCAGTTCGACATCCACTACCGTCGGGGGAAGTTGAACGTGGTCGCAAATGCACTATCACGACAACCGTTAGAGGTGTTGCAGACCATGCAGGTCGACACCATCGATTGTCCATGGCTTACCAAATTGGTCCAGCGGATCAAAGATCACCCGGACAAATACCCGGATTACGTGTTGGAGAACGGGCAGTTATATCGACATCTTGGCCATCGCCCTCTGGAGGAAGACTATGTACCTTGGAAACTTTGCGTGCCTACCGACCAACGTCCCCGAGTCCTAAGCGAATGCCATGACAATCCTACGGCTGGACACCTGGGAATCCGAAAGACAATTGCACGGGTCATGCAACGGTATTACTGGCCTGGCCTGTTTCGGGATGTTACTAAGTACGTCCGGCGATGTCCCAAGTGCCAGTTGTACAAAGTAAGCCAGCTCAAACCTGCCGGAAGGATGTTAACGAGACAAGTGGAAGAGCCATTTGCAACGCTCTGCGCAGACTTCGTCGCACCCCTACCCAGATCAAAACACGGTAACACCATGTTGTTGGTGTTTTTCGATCACTTCTCCAAGTGGGTGGAGTTAGTACCTCTGCGAAAAGCCACTACAATACACCTAGAGAAAGCATTCCGAGATAGAATCTTATGCCGGTTCGGAACACCACGATGCTTCGTATGCGACAATGGAACGCAGTTTACGAGTCGATCATTTACTCGTTTCTGCCAACAGCTCGGAATGGAATTACAGCTCACCGCTCCCTATAGCCCTTAGCAGAACCCAACCGAGAGAGCAAATCGGACAATAAAGACCATGTTGGCGCAGTATGTGGAAGGGCATCAGAATACGTGGGACGAACTACTGCCGGAATTCATGCTCGCCATTAATACTAGCATCTCAGACACGACTAAGTTTAGCCCGGCCTAATTGGTACAAGGACGTGAGCCTAGGCTACCTAACGCATTATATGACCAAGTCACCCCTGGGACTGGTCAGCAGGAAACAAACCCCGAGACACGAGCCAAGGAACTGAAAGCGGTCTTCGACATTGTCCGAGGCAACACACAGCGGGCATCTCAGGATCAGGCAAAAGAATATAACCTCCAACGAAGGGATTGGAGGCCTACGCTGGGCACAAAAGTACTGGCGAAACACCATGTAATGTCCAACGCAGCGGAAGGATTTGCGGCAAAGTTAGCGCCAAAGTTTGCAGGACCATACAAAACGAGGAAACCAAACGCCGCCGCGTTGCCAACCTCGCCGACCTGAAACCTTTTCATACCGGTGACGAAGAGGAAACACACGAAGCTGCCCAGGATTGAAACTCTCTACCCCTTCCAATCCCCGTACCTCTTGTTACCACAGAAATACTAACCGATGCCTGTTCAGACATCAATCTAAAACTTGCAGTATTTACACAAGAGATGTCAGAAGCCGAGGGTAACATCCTCTTCGGCCTAAAGGGGCATTGCCGGCGCTACGTCGACCCAGAGGGGTACGTCTCCGACGACAGACGCAACACGGACATCTTTTACCCCCCGGACGAGCTCCCAGACTCAGCTCTCGGCGTCGCCCGACCACCACCGAACCCAGATGGGGACAACGGCCAAGATTTCGAGTGGTTGAACGACATTGCCATGGAGGAGGTATTGTCGGCCGTCCATGCTGACATCGACGCAGATGCCCTCCCCCTCCACTCCATCGACTGGGTGATGGCCCCTGAGGCATGGCGGGTGGTCGGAACCAGAGGGTTACTGCCACCGGAAGTCCTGGAGAATGTAGAACACACCGTACAAAACCGAAGTAAGGGGGGGTATTTTTGGCGCGGCAGTCGAGATCTACGTGCCAAGCAAGTGAGTCGAAAACTGACGAGTCAAAGAAGACAGAGATCGAAAACAACAACAACAACAAATAGCAACGTACGGCGGAGCGCCCATTACAAACGGCAACAACAACAACAACAAATAGCAACGTACAGCGGAGCGCCCCCTTAACAACAACAACAACGACGGAAAACGGAGTGCCACTGCCACCACAGTGAAACAGTGCAAGTGCAAAGTGACGGTGCCGGGACAGCGAGCCACACACACACACACACACGCCCTTTAGTCAGCCACGCACACACACACACACACATACGCCGGGCAGCCACGCACACACACACACACCTACACATACAAAGTCCTACACACACACACACACCCATCCATACTGGGGTAAGTTGGCCTAGGGCCATGAACACGCAAACCTACCTAAACTAATGGTAATCAAATGTTAGAATTTATTTGTGTTTTGTGTTTTTATTTGTAGTGTATCTGTTCTCACCTCCCCTTTTCAGCGAGTAGTCGGGTAGCCCCACATGGGTTGGATTTAGGGGCGGACTAGCGAACCTTCCGAGTTTTACTCTAAGTTCTGCGATGTCTGCCTCTTGGTCTGACCCGTCGGTAGCCTCACCATACGGCCCACATGGGTCGGGCTGAGGGGTAGGATAGCAAATCTTCCGAGTTTGACTCTAGATTTTGCGATGCCTGCCTCTTGGTCCGATCCCTGTGTAGCGACAAACGGGTTATAACCGCGCGTTGCAGTGTGGCCGGCCTGGGTAGCGAGGTTCGAGGACGCATTCCGAGTTTTACTCTGTGCGACTCGAACCTCACCTGGGTCACCAACACGCGTCGGATGACGCGGCCAGTGAGTAGGAACGGGGTGGGCGGGATCAGGTAGTCGGTTGGCAAGGCATCCGGGTTTTTACCCTCGTCGATCCGGATGAATGCTTGGTCCTCGCCCCTTCGTACCCCGAAGCCTGGGGTCTTACGCCTGGTCGGTACCGAAGGGTGGTCCGAGGAGTTGGGGTTGGGGAGTCTTCCGGGTTATCACCCTGGACTCTCGGCCTCTCCCCTTAGCCCACTCTGAAAGTACCGACCCGGGCGCCCGTACTGCCCGCTGACCCCCACGTGTCTGCGTTTTTAGGTATTCGATCTCGGTGCGGCTCACTCCAGGGTCCCAGCATTTTACAAATAATCTGTAAAAGACCCCGGACGCGACTGAGACGCCGACCTCGGCCAAGAAACGTCCTTACAATGTTTATGCCACGCCTACCTCTGCCGCCCAGACTCCATTCTTTTACTGGTATCAATGTATTCCGCAGTCGGTTGAGTCCGACTGCAACGTTTTCTTTTGTTTACGTCTAGCGTTTCGATCACGCAATAGTTTTTGGCGCCTCCTTTCCACCTACTGCCGGCTATCGCTTCTGAGGCTATCTCTACCACCTTTCCGTTTGCGTCGAGCGTTGACCTCGATTTACGGAAGCCGAATTGCTGATCCGAAAGCCCTCCTGCAGCGGATATGGCGCGCTCAAGTCGTATGCAGATAATTTGCTACAATATCTTTCCGACCGTATCAATGAGGCAAATAGGCCTGTAGGCAGCTGGATCCTCAAGTGGCTTTCCCGGCTTTGCTAGCAGTACCAGGCGCTGGAGTTTCCACCTATTAGGGTAGACTCCGTTGCGTAAAAAATTGTTGAACATCTAGGCAAAGATATCGGGGCGGATCGCAAGTGCTAGCTTGAGGGCTCTATATGGAATCCCGTCGGGCCCGGGCGCCTTGCTATGCTTCTTCCTCGTTGCTGCTTGGCGGATCTTTTCCAAGGTGACCTCTTCGATTTCGGCAGGCACGCTAGACGCTGGCGAGGGATCGAGCTTATCAGCCATACTGGGAAATATGTGCATCACGATATCTCTAAGGCTGGCAGCGGGAAAAGACGTTGACGCGATTGACAACGATTTTGTAGGCGTCGCCCCAAGGATCGTTCTCAGCTGTGTCACCTTAATAAGCTTCTGCAGCTGCCTACTGCAAGCGAGAAACTCTGCTTTTAGGGCTTGGTACACAGGGAAGCCGCGTGAGCGCTGGTAGCGGCGTCTAGCGTGGTTGCAGACGTTTCGAGCCTCTGCTATCTCCTCTTTCTACCAGTAAACTTGAACATGGTGCCTCTGGTACCTCTTGCTCCTGGCCATGCTGGCATCGCAAGTGCGGCTTATCAGCATCATGGATTTTTCCACCACTGCCTCGGTGCTGTCTGCGCTATCTGGGATCCCTGCGGATACAAGCTGTGTACCAAAGATAGCGTGTTCGAGCGTCTCGGCACGGTATTTTTGCCTAGGTTGGGTTTGAACATGCTGGCGATTATTGCGTGCTCCGACTGTGAGCCATATGCCGGCATGGTCGCTCCCATTGTAGGAGTCTTCGATGCTCCAGCTGGATAAGCTAGACAGCGAACTACTGGCGAACGTGATCTTAACGTCTGATCCCAGCCCTGCTTTGCTGAAAGTGTGCTGAGTCTTTTGGTTTAGTATGGCTACGTCCTCAAGAAAGGCTCGGCCCCTAGCGTTCATAGACAAGCTTCCCCACTCCTCGGCCCATGCGTTGAAGTCACCAGCGATGGTGACTGGGTGCCGGCCTCTAGCATCTGCCACCAGACAGTCCAGGGTGTTGTTTAACTCAGAGAGCTGCAGGCTAGGGGCCAGATGGACGGAGTAGATCCACATGTTGGCCGCCATCGCACGTACCAAGCTATCCGGCCGGTAAACTCTGGTCAGTGGTGTCGCGGAGCTCCCACACACCAAGTAGCCGCTCTTCCTGAGGTGTCTAATCCTCCTGCAGCCGGTATGGCTCGCTAAGCACCGTAAGATCCGTGAAGCGTTCACGCAACAAGTCCTGAGCCGCTGCACAATGGTTGAGGTTCAGCTGGATGCACTTCATTTTGCCCGACTACTTACACTTCCGCTGAGTGGACATCTGCTAATGCGCGCCTGGTGGCTGGTTGGTGCACTGCCCTTCGCGGTTCAAATGAAGCACCTCGCCTCGCTCTTACAGCTTGTTGCCTTGTGACCCAAGTCTCCGCACCTGATGCAGCACTGGGACCTATCCACAGTGTTACGGCAGCTGCTAGCGGTATGTCCCATCTCCAGACAGCGGTAGCACATCGTGCGTGCTTCCTGCGAGCGAATGGCACAGCTGGTCCAACTAACACCCAGCTGCTCGAACGCATCCATTTCTACTGGTTCCTGGGGTGAAGCGGCTGCCACAGGTGCTGGCGAGGCGCCTGAAGGTGCCAAGCTTTACACGGGGTGTGTGTGTGTGTGTGAGTGTGTGCTCCGCGGGTTGTAATTATAATTATAGTATAAAAGCATAAGTATAACTAAAGTCGCACTTTGATCTTAATGTTCGGAATGAGTGGTTGCGTTATGCGCTAAAAAACGAAACCTAGATATATAAAAAAAAACTTGACACGTCTGTTGTATCGCCTAAGGTATGATACAAATTCAGTTAGAACCCCCAATTCCCTACTACTCTAGAATTACCAAATTTGGTTGGGCGGGAGGTACGTCGCTTTATGCTTGGGTGCGCAATAACAAACCGATACTTGGTATCGTTGGTTTACTGGAATGTATTGTTCATCCAATAAGTATATTTCGAAGAGTTATCTATTATTGAATCAGTTCTCTCTCTCTCTGACGACGCTTGAAAAGTTTTTAAATTTTTCAAAAAGATCTGCTTTAGCTGCTTTAACTGCACATGGAACTGCGACTCAATAGCCATAGATTGCTGATCAGGATTTATTTCGTCCATTTTGCACGATCGACCTGCAGCGTACGTGTTGAGCCTATCACTACAAGCCAGTTCTCTATTCTACTACAACCACAAAATTTTTTCTTTCGCCTTATCTTTCTCGCAGCTTAACACTGAGGGAACAAGTCGACACCGCGAATTTCGCATCAAAATAAAAAAAATTTATTATACAAAATTATCCAAAAAATGAGATATTCGTTTTCGTTTATTTTAAAGCTTAAATGGTTTTGATTACATTTTTACAAAATGGGAATATATATTGTTCTGTATTGCTTTTGGCATTCTTAAGTCTGCAAAAGCAGACACACTCCGGCTAATGTCCATTTGCTGTCCCGTTCCTTGCTCTTTAAATTAAACGTCCAAACGAAAGTCGGTCCACGCAACCTGAAAATATTTATAATTTGTAAGTGCTTTTGACAATATTTATACATATAAAACAAATTATAAGGCAGCAGCCAAAGAAACTGAACAATGAGATTTTAAACATATTAATAGTGTTGGCGTAGAGTTATTACATAGACGAATAAATTTAAAAAGACTGGTAACCAGAGCCGGTGATGTTAACGCAACAGAGAGACTCAGCACATTTAAGAAGCATACACAAGTATCGAGTAGCGGCAAGTTCCCCTTAACATCGCACAGCTGCGTTTGTTTTGATTTTTGCTTCCTTACTTATTCTTCGAGGCTGGCCGCCATTTCGCGAGCTGAGTCTGTTTCTTTATGCGAAAAAAGGGTATAATGATTGTATACAAAAGAATGTAACAGGCGAAAATAAGAAGCTCTGACCCCATAAAATATATATATTCTTGATCTGTCTGTCCATCTGACTGAACACATCTATCTTGGAGACTAGTACTTAATACAAAATATTGAAAATATGTGACAACTTATCATTCATCGAAATCGGTTGAGAAACAGCACAGATATCGAAGACTGAAGTTAAGTTACAGAATACACAAACAATGTCCGTACTAAGTTTTTTTACTAAGAGTTTAGGGTATATTCTAGCCGCGAACTAGAGCTCAAAGACCATGGCGGGTTCATTCCGCTACTTTTTAAATTGGCGACAGACTGACGCACAAGCTGAGGGTATGATTCCGAACGAATACATACATGCATGCATCGAAAATAGGCAAAACACAACAAGACGCACAAATTGCACAAAGAAAAAATACCCTGTGTCCCAATATTCAGTTATAGTTCATAATATCGCATATGTATATTTTCATGATAAAGACAATTTACTATATATGTGCTTGTAATTAAAGTTATATTGCATTTATCTAATCAAAATCGCAAAGTTAATATGAAATGAAGCTACCCTCCCAACTAAGGCAGCAGAAACCAGATTGAAGCAAAAGTCTAAAATTGCCAATCTTGAGTTCTGTAACAACAACAAGAGAAATGAAGTGCGCCAACAAGTAATCTTTGTCTCGCGCATCGCACACTTTGCAATCAAAACAAAATGCAATACAATAATGGCCGACTTCATTTTACCGGCTCTTCTCTATGCGCCAGCTAGTTGTCGGCGAGTATGGAGGAGAAGCCTGCCAAAGCAAATGACAAAAACTACTCGAGATATTCTGTTTCCCCTCGTATATGCTTCGCAATTGTGCTATGTTAGTTTAACAGAACATCGCCGTCTCCTGTTTCCAGTCTTATTACATTTATTTTTCTATGGTTATTAGTAATTAATACTGTTACATTTAGATATAATAGCATAAGTCAGTTTAAGAGAAAAACTTGAAGTCGCTCTCATTTACATATCTCATCGTAACTTATAATCCGATCAAAAATCTGCCGACGGCGCAATTGCATTGCGTGCAGCCGACTGTGGCTCACTCATATTGTCGGAGTCTAAGCTAGTTTTACTGGTTGTAAAGTAGTGATTTGCCTGGGTACAGATCTCAGTCTGGCCAGGCTCAACTTACAAGAATATTTGTAGTTTGCTGAGATTGTAAAACGGGGTTTAGTACAGTTTAGGGAGGAGTGGGAAAGTTAGTGGGCCTAAACTAGAGATGTCTCCAAAATGACGAGGGGCGCGGAAGGGCGAACCACAACCACTCCACAAGTCACGCGGTCGGGGTTATATGTTGACCACGGGGCGGCAAAACCTCCACACAAGCAACAACACTAGCACGAACAATTGGCATACATAGCAGGCGCGTGTGCAACCCCAAAACAAAAACAAGTAAAAACGTTGCAGTCGGACGCAACCGACTGCGGAATACTTTGATACCAGTAAATGAACGGTTGATAAGGGGGAATGCAGGGGCGAAGGGAGTGGGTCATGTGGTAAACATCGCCAGCTATCATGTTACCAAATTTGGTGACTTTAGCTCAAAAACTGTGGAAGATAACTTAACTCCCAAATTTAAAAGGTGGGCGGCAGAGGTAGGCGTGGCATCCAAATTTTTGAATCAAATGTTTTTAACTGTCACCATCTATATTCATAAAAAGTTTGGTGGCTCAAGCTCAAAAACTGTTAGAGATATAGCCGATTCCGATTTTAAAAGGCGGGTGGATTAGTTGGGCGTGGCATTCAAAATTTTGATGCACATCTTTGGTTGATGTTGCCTTCTATCTTTCTACCCAATTTACGGGCTCTAGCTTAAAAACTATAAGAGATATCGAAATTTCCGATTTTAAATAATGGGCGGCAGAGGTGGGCGTGGCATCCTAATTTTTGATGCAGACCTTTTGTAGTTGTCACCATATATCTTCCAACCAAATTTGGTGGCTCTAGCCCAAAAAATGTAAAAAATATAGGCGTTTCCAATTTCACGGTGAAGGGGGGATGGGGTCGGAATCATGGGGCGTGGCATCCAAGTTTTGATGGGGAACTTCAGTACCTATCTTGACACAAAATTTGGTGGCTCTAGCCCAAAAAATGTGATAACTATAGGCGTTTCCAATTTCATAGAGAAGGGGGGATGGGGGCCGAATTAGGGGGCGTGGCATCCAAAAATTTGATACATTTTTTTGGGGAACGTCAATATCTATCTTGGCACAAAATTTGATGGCTTTAGCACAAAAAAATGTGAAAACTATAGGCGTTTCCAATTTCTTGGTGAAGGGGGATGGGGGCGAAATCAGTGGGCGTGCCATCCAAGTTTTGATGGGGAACGTCAGTACCTATCTTGACACAAAATTTTGTGGCTCTAGCCCAAAAAATTTTGAAAACTATAGGTGTTTCCAATTTCTTGGGGATGGGGGCGGAATCAGGGGGCGTGGCATCCAAAATTTTTATGCATTTTTTTGTGGAACGTCAATATCTATCTTGACACAAAATTTGATGGGTCTAGCCCAAAAAAATGTGAAAACTATAGGCGTTTCCAATTTCATGGAGAAGGGGGATGGGGGCGGAATTAGGGGCGTGGCATCCAAAATGTTGATGCATTTTTTTGGGGAACGTCAATATCTATCTTGACACAAAATTTGGTGGCTCTAGCCCAAAAAATTTGAAAACTATAGGCGTTTCCAATTTCATGGAGAAGGGGGATGGGGGCGGAATCAGGGGGCGTGGCATCCAAAATTTTGATGCATATTTTTGGGGAACGTCAATATCTATCTTGACACAAAATTTGGTGGCTCTAGCCCAAAAAAATGTGAAAACTATAGGCGTTTCCAATTTCATGGAGAAGGGGGGATGGGGGCGGAATCAGGGGGCGTGGCATCCAAAATTTTGATGCATATTTTTGGGGAACGTCAATATCTATCTTGACACAAAATTTGGTGGCTCTAGCCCAAAAAATTTTGAAAACTATAGGTGTTTCCAATTTCTTGGGGATGGGGGCGGAATCAGGGGGCGTGGCATCCAAAATTTTTATGCATTTTTTTGTGGAACGTCAATATCTATCTTGACACAAAATTTGATGGGTCTAGCCCAAAAAAATGTGAAAACTATAGGCGTTTCCAATTTCATGGAGAAGGGGGGATGGGGGCGGAATTAGGGGCGTGGCATCCAAAATGTTGATGCATTTTTTTGGGGAACGTCAATATCTATCTTGACACAAAATTTGGTGGCTCTAGCCCAAAAAAATTTGAAAACTATAGGCGTTTCCAATTTCATGGAGAAGGGGGGATGGTGGCGGAATCAGGGGCGTGGCATCCAAAATTTTGATGCATATTTTTGGGGAACGTCAATATCTATCTTGACACAAAATTTGGTGGCTCTAGCCCAAAAAATGTGAAAACTATAGGCGTTTCCAATTTCATGGAGAAGGGGGGATGGGGGCGGAATCAGGGGGCGTGGCATCCAAAATTTTGATGCATAATTTTGGGGAACGTCAATATCTATCTTGCCACAAAATTTGGTGCCTCTAGCCCAAAAAATGTGAAAACTATAGGCGTTTCCAATTTCAAGGAGCAGGGATGATGGGGGCGGAAGGAGTGGGCGTGGCATCCAAAATTTTGATGCAGTTTTTCAGGGACATGACTAGCTATCTGCGTGCAAAATTTGGTAACTCTAGCTGTAAGAATGTGAGAAATATTTGGTTTTATCGGTTTTCAGTTATCGAATTTATCGATTTCCCAGCCTCCTAGTAGGCGTGGCAACCCAATCTTGACACTTTATCTGTACCGTCTATAGATAAACATAATTGCAAAGTTTCAAGTCTCTAGCTTTACGGGTGTCGAAAAAAGTTGCGTTCATACGGACGGACAGACGGACAGACGGACAGACAGACAGACGGACAGACAGACACCATGACGGACATTGCACAAAACCAATATACTATGAGACCTTCGGTATCAAAGTGTAATAACCAACACAAATATATCTCGATATTCACCGGCGTGTTTGCTAGAACGCAAGATCACTGGCGGCCACTTTATTATCTTTTCTTTTATCTTAACCTAACTCGTTCTATCGCTATTCTATCCTAACGCCCTTCCTTATCCACTTACAATCTCTTCAGGTTCTTCCGGGCACGTGTTAAAAATTTCTCCTTTCCGTTCAAACTCTATTTTTTTTATTTCCCGCGCGCGTCTGCTCGGTTGCACTGATCGTTTCTTAATTCCCGAGTCGCCCACGCTTCAGCTTCGGCCAGCGCTGCTGTTGCCAAACTCCCCACGCTCGCTCGCGAGCTTGGTGGGTTCGAAGCCCACAGCTGGCGCGCTGCACCCTTTGCGACTCTGCGTTATCGGGCGGTCCATTCGAATCTATTATTTAAACTAATCTGCCAACTCCATTTTTAATTCATTTTATAATTGTATAATATTCAATAAAAGAAAGCAAAACGAAATAAAACATAAAATCAACTGAAAGCTCCTCGCTCCTTGCGTTACGGAAAAATCATAAGAAAAATAACGAAATCAATAAATCTTTTCCTTATACACTACGAATTAAATCTACAAATTAAATACTACAAAATTAAATACTACAAAATCAAGGCTGTTGTGGGGGAGGCCAGGGGCCTACTTCACACCCCCCCCCTTTCTTCGGGAGGGTGATGGTCACGCATCCATTGGCGTAGGCCGTCACCCCATACCGCTCTCCCTCGTCGGTCACTTTAAAGCGGGTGCGTCGTGCCCCCTTACAGCACCGCTCCATCGCCTTGGTGAACTCCTCCACCGCCGTTTCAGTCAGTAAGTCCTCGTCGGGGAGGACCGTCTAACTTGCCGGACGTACCGCCCACCTCCTCGGAGATACGCCCCGGCTCGGTACTGGCTGGGTATCGGTCGGCCCCTCGGGCTCCAATGCTGCCTCCAGTGCCTCCTCCCACAAATCCACCACGTCCTCAGTCCGACCCGTCGCGTCACTCAAAAAGGCTCCCTCGCCGTGTAGTTCCGGGTCCCCTGCCGGCTCGCCTTCGGGAAGCGGGACGGGTACCCCCTCCTCAGCCCCCGGGTGCCTGGGCGGCGACGGTGGCTCCTCGACATAAGGCCGGGGGGCCCGGAAACTGGTCTCATTGACGTAGATGGCGGTGGTCTCTACCGTCCTCAAAATAACGCCTCCGTCGACGATTGTTGCTGACTCCTCCCGGTGGACGAACATCGTATGTCGGCATGAGGTCTCTCCTGAGTTTCCGCTGGTGTCTGCGGAATCCTCCACCTTGGCCCCGGGCTGCGTAAAGTCGCTCATCCTGTGTCGTTTTATCTGTGGGTATACAATAATGCAATGATTAGTCTTAATCGTCAAAATGGTTCTGAGACTCTGAAAATTTGGTTAGTGTTGTGGCGAGCTGGCAACTCTTAGAACATTTTAGTCGATGACTATCGTATGATTTACCGACGCGATCTACCGATAAAAAGACAAGGAGTAATTATCGAGTGTCGTAAGCATCAGAAGCATCATCGCGCGTCTTTTTCGTTTCTTAGTAGTTCTTATATTTTAAAATAAAAGTTAATAGCACCAAAACCTGGTCATTATGTAATTTATTTGGAGAGAACATTCATATTTTGTAATAAGCGTAAATATTGGCTTATATATCGATGATGGCTTTTAATTTAATCAATTCAAGTTTCCGATAGCGCGCAATTGCGTGTCGTCGCCTTGGTTACCGGAAGAGAAGAGGCAGAGCGATCTGGTGTGGCCAGACGCACCATATTTTTGATACAAAAATACTTAATACTAACATCGGTACTTAGAATACTAACTTACGATATATCGGTACTTAACATATGCAATCGATATAAATAAACGTGAATATATATTGAATGAATAAATAAGTACTTTACAACTCGGCCGTCCTGACAGCGGAATCGACCACGATTCCATTTACTCTAAATAGTTGTATACCTAGGGTCGAGTGTTGCTTGCGGTCAGACGTCAGAAGCACAATTTTGATCAGGGGTGAGCCACAATTTGAGTTTGGATGATTCTAATACCCCGTCGTACGGAAGTTGTGTGAGCTGAGACCCTTCAACGTCCCGGATGACATACCGATCATTTGGGAGTTTCTTATGAATGACATATGGACCGCGGTATCGCCTAATGAGTTTCTTGTTTATGCCGGCCGTTGTATCAACATTTTTGATGACGACGAAATCGTTTCCTCAAAATGAACGGCGGGACGATGACATTTACTAAAGTACTTCGTGTTATATTCTTGAGACTTGGCTATGTTCTGCAGGGCAATCTTACGGATATCAGCTGTTGACACGTTTTCAATAAATTTATCTCCTAAACGCTCAGTCAGCTCGTCTATAACAGTGCCACGCTGTTCGACACCGAAAAGGAGGACCGAGGGTGCAAATTTAGTTGTGGAATGAATTGAATTATTCAGGGCGAACTCAATGTTCGGAAGTTGCTTCACCCAATCGGCATGATCCAATGGTTCCGTCAACTTGCCAAGCATGGGTCCCAAGACTCGATTGACGCGTTCCACCTGACCATTGGCCCGAGGGGAGGCAGTAGCATTTTGGACATGGATTATATGGTGGGACAGCAGGAATGTGGCAAATTCAGCGGAAGTGAAGCAAGTACCTCGATCACTTATAATTCGGCGGGGTCGGCTATAGTTCGGAAAATACTCTGTCTCCAGAGTGTGACACGCTTCCCGGGAATTAGTGGTAGCGGCCGGGTACAACTTGACGAACTTGGTAAAGGCATCAATAACGACTAAAAGATACATTTCCTGGACTGGATGGACGGAAGGGGTCCTAAGTGGTCAATATGAAGAGTATCAAACGGCAGAGGGATTTTCGGAATACTATGCAGGGTAGCATTATTATTATGAGCGGAAGGGGAATAGTAAATGCATTTCAGGCAGTTTTTAATAAAATTGTTAACGTACGATTTCATATACGGAAACCAATAATGTTTTTTTATCTGTGTACAACACTTCTCAGTGGACGAATGACCTAACTTTTCATGAACCGTTCGTATGACATTGTTAATCATTCCGGCAGGGACATAAAGCTGGAGCACATCGGTCGGTGATCGGCGATACACGACACCATCCTGCATCTCAAAACCGGCAATCCCTTGGTTTTCTAAGACACCCCGCAGCTTAACAATTTCCTGATCGCGATTCTGCATCAGCTGTAATTGAAAATCAAGGTTCAAGTCATCCACATATGCAGCGGTGTCTAGTCTACTTAGTGCATCCACATGAGGCTTAGAAACACCGGACCGATGCACAATGGTATAGTTATAGTTTTCCAAGAGTAAGGCCCAGCGGGCAATTTTGGCGGACGATCCACCATTCTTCAGAGTTAATGCTAACGAATTACAATTTGTGATTATCTCAAACGAAATAAACTTCAAGTACGTCTCAAAACGCCTTAAGGCATGTACAATGGCCAGGGTTTCCAATTCATAACTATGTTATCTTGATTCGGGGGCGGACGCGGTCTTTGAGAAGTAACACACTGGATGAAATTTATCGTCGGTTTGTTTTTGTAGGAGCATCGCTCCGAAACCGGCTGAGCTAGCATCGCAATGCAACTCGGTTTCTGACTTCGGATTGTAAATGGACAGCACAGGGGACTCAATTAGTTTAGACTGCAGGGTTCGGGAAGATTCACGACACTCGTAAGGGGCATCTTTCTTCAGTAGACGCGACAACGGATAAGCGATTTTGGCAAAATTGGGTACAAAACGGCGGAAGTACGAAAAGAGACCCATACAGCGTTCCAATTCTTTTCTATCTCGGGGTTCCGGCAGACTTTCAATAGCTTGAAGATGAGCTGGTTTCGGGGTAATACCGGAAGAGTTCGCTAAATACCCTAAATACTCCAGCTCTTTATACGCGAAGCGACACTTAGACAGTTTGAGGCATAATCCATTCACTCGTAAGGTATACAGTGTCTCTTTCAGCACTTGCAGATGGGTTTCAAAATCACTCGACGCGATTAAGATGTCGTCCATATAAATCACCAGTTGACCTCTATTGATCAAATCTTTCAACACAAAGTATACAAATCTAGCAAAAACTGGGGGACCATTACATAGGCCAAACGGCATGCGTACGTACTCGAATTGCCCATCAGGTGTTACAAAGGCAGTGTATTTAATTGAATCGGGGTGCATCTTAACGTGGTGGAACCCATTTTCCAAATCTAGGACAGTAAAGAACGATTTACCCCCCAAGTGGTCGACACAATCCTCTAACAACGGAATCGGAAAATGGTCACGAACAGTAATCTTATTCAGCGGACGATAGTCAACACATTTCCTTAATGTGCTATTTTTTTTTCGAACAGGCACTATAGCGGAAGCGTAGGGTGAACTACTATGCCGGATAATTCCGGCCTTCAATAGGTCATCACACATCTGGCGCACCTCATTGCGCTCGTAATGAGACAAACGGCGGGGACGGCAGAAAATGGGGGTTTGATTCGTCAGCTCAATCTTCATTTCGTAGTCGGTTGGTTTAATCAGTCCCGAAGGAACATTCGTATACGAGGCGGAAATAACCGACTGCAGCTCTGCAGATTGTTCTGGTGGCAGAGTCGGTTCTATATCGAATTCGTTTTCACTGACAGCGGGTAGTTCGATTGCATTAATGGCTGCCAGAGCCTCACCCAGCAGAACGTCAGACTCGACAGGACACTTTTTTTTAGTAGTACACGACTTTAAGGCGGAGGGCATAAGCTGATTCTCAATAAGCGACCGGGCTGACTCATCTGTAGTTATTGTGCGTCTGACTACTGGTTTATACAAATCAAATGAATTTAGAACAGCAGTGAGTTTCTTATTATGGACTTCATTATTTTCTTTAATCTGTAGCAGTATTTCTTTCGTATACTTATTCCTAAATTTACATAAACTAATACTTGTTTTTCGGAAAAAGTCCCTTCCCAGAATTATTGGAAGGTTGGTCGCGTTGTTCGGCAGTATATCTAGCGTGTGTAGTACACGCTGGCCTAGTATTTTAATTTCGCAGTGAACCTTTCCCAGAGACGTAAGGCGGCTATTGCCCAGCCCACGGCCGTTTATCGGACAGTACTTCAATTTATAATAGGGTGGCACTTCCGATTGCCGAATAAAGCTTCTAGGACTACCAGAATCTAGGAGAGAGAAAATGCTTGTGAACTCACTGCTTTTCACTTGATCTGACACAAAAGCAACACTCACCATCTGTAAATGATCAACCTTCTCGATCAATTCTCCTTCTTCGGCAGACTTAAATGTACAGTCGGCAGCGGCAGCGTTGGTGGCGACGGTGCACCCTAGTCTAAGAGGGCAACTTCTGTAAACGTGCCCCATTTGCCCGCACTTGAAGCATGAATTTGCGGGCCTGTATGGCATCGGGCAGTGCGACTTATAATGCCCGAACTCGGAGCAGTTGAAGCATCGCACCTCTCTCATCTCAGAGACAGCAGCTCTCGACGGCGGTGTGGGGACGGCAGCTTGCTTCGGCAGAGGTTGACTGACGGCAGCCACTTGTCGGCTCGCATTCATTTGGGCTTTCCGGCGCTCGTACCTTCCAAGCAGCAACTTCAGCTCGGCGACATCTTTGGCTCCATACAACATGCCCACCGCAGCTGAGCTATCGCGCAGTCCTTCAATGATGAAGTCAACCAGTTCTGACTCAGGAATTGGTGCGCCCAGAGCGATCTCCTGCATCTCTATTGCGTACCGTAGGTGACTCTCCCCTTGCTTGCGACGCCTGTTCCGTAACGCAAGATACACCTCCTCGACACTCTTCACTCGCCCGAACTCCTGACGTAGAGTGTCCCTGAGCTGCTCGTAGCTCCTCACTGATATTGTACGTACGAGCACTGCTGCTGTGCCCTCCAACAGCCGCCGACATGCGACTAACCTTAGTCTGTCGTCCAGCTGTAGTATGTCGCTCGCATCCTCGAAATCGTCTATCCACTTATGCACGTCATTTGCATCGTCCGCCGAAAACTTTGGGATCATTGATTCGATAACGCTACTGTCCGTCACCCGCGGATTCGATGCACTAGCGGCGGTGCCCAAATTGGCTTGATGGTTTGCAATCTGCTGGTGCAACTCCAAGATTTATTTTTGTTTCCTCAATACCGCCAGTTGCTCATCCAGATCCGACGACGGGGGACAGGCAGTTGGCAGTAGGGCGGCAGGTGGTACAATAGACGGTGGGGTGGCGGCAGCGTTTGGCACAGCGGGCGGTAGTGTCTCGTTGACGGCAGTGTCATAGCTGCGTCGATGACGGCGGCGGCGGCAGACTGGGCGAAGGCAGACAGCTGAGCAGCGGCAGACGGCAGGGCGATGGCAGACGGAGGGGCGACAGCAGGCGGCGGGGCGACGGCAGTTTCAGGCGCATTTAATGGCGGCATGAAAATGCCGACGGCAGACGGCAGGGTCGTGTCAACGATAAGTGCACCTGGCTCTGCATATGTTGGGGTGCTGGCAGACGGCGGAGCGGCAGCGGGCGCGTTTGGTGACGAGGCAGAGCGATCTGGTGTGGCCAAAAATACTTAATACTAACATCGGTACTTAGAATACTAACTTACGATATATCGGTACTTAACATATGCAATCGATATAAATAAACGTGAATATATATTGAATGAATAAATAACTACTTTACAATTTATTATCATACACATATTGCGATAACTGGTGACCCCGACGTGAATCTCCAAAAAAAACAGAAAATTACCACGGCAGGTTTTGCACAGAAACGGCGTCGCGACGTGAGCGTGTCTCACACACACACACACACTCACACGTCGCTGATTGAATTTCACAATTTTCAAAAATATTTCAAATGGCAGATAATCAAGACTCTTTAGACGATACAGTCGTCGAGCAGGCACCACATACAAATCCTGTCACCATGGATTTACAAACGGGAATCAGCCGGGTAGCAGTTAAGGTGCCTCCATTTTGGGCAGAGCGACCAGACATTTGGTTCGCTCAAATCGAGTCGCAATTTTGCATAGCTGGAATCACTGCAGATCAGACCAAATTCCATACAGTTGTGGCAGCGATGGAATCGCACGTCGTAGCGCAAATAACAGATGCAGTTCTTTCTCCACCGGAGATAGACAAATATGGTAATCTCAAACGCAGCATCATTGAACGATTCTCCGACAGTGAACAGAAGAGGATGCAAAAGCTCTTATCTGACGTCGAACTGGGCGATCGTCGTCCGACACAACTGCTAAATGAGCTACGTGGCTTGGCCAAAGGCCGCGTCAACGATGATTTTCTGAAGTCCCTTTGGATGCAACGCCTTCCATCACAAGCTCGAGCGATTCTGCAGGCAATCGAACGATGATCTACTCGGCTTAGCTAAACTGGCTGACAAAATACTTGAGGTAGGAGGATTCAGTCAAAACGTGGTTGCCTCAGCGGCTGTGCAGCCACCAATCGCAATTAACGAGCTTGTAGACCGACTGGAGCGCTTAGAGAAATCTATTAAATTACGCTCACGCTCACAGAGCCGCTCTTCGGGCAACAAGAGCCGCGACGCAACGCCATCGACATGTTGGTATCACGCAAAATTTGGAAGCAAGGCCAAAAATGCAAACCGCCATGCTCGTTCAACGACAATTCAAAAAACTAAAACACTCTTCTGATTTGTTGCCCACCGAATCAGAAGAAATGGGCCACGTGGCCCGCATTCAGATTTACGACAGGGGCAACCAAAAACAATTTTTAATCGACACTGGAGCGGATGTATCGGTACTTCCAGCACTCGAAAAGGATAAATACGGAAAAATCAACTCTTACAGCTTATTTGCAGCAAACGGCACGCCCATCAAAACATTCGGTGAAAGGCGCCTCAAGCATTCTCTGGGTCTGCGCCGCGACTTCGTTTGGACGTTCATCTTGGCCGACGTGGCCACGCCAATCATAGGCTCCGATTTCTTGAGCCACTATGATTTGTTAGTCGATAGCAAACGAAGCACATTGATTGACCGCAAGACATTACTTCATGTTCAAGGAGCGGCATCAAAGATATGTGAGAATACGATAGTAGCACATATTCTAAACAACGATGTTGCCAGATTACTAACGGAGTTCAAACAGCTGACAGTGCACAACCACAATATTCAGCCTTCACCATCAAATGTAAAGCACGTCATCGAGACAACTTTTGCTCTGCAACTTTTGCACGTCCACGGACACTGTCAGGAGAAAAGCTTGCGGCTGCAAAAAAAGAGTTCGCTTACATGCTCGAACGAGGCATTTGCCGTCCCTCACGTAGCAGCTGGGCCAGTCCACTACACCTGGTTAGCAAAAGCAATGGCGAATGGAGACCGTGTGGGGATTTTAGAGCATTAAATGCAAAAACAGTGCCTGATAGATACCCTCTACTTTTTATACTTTGATACCGAAGGTCTCATAGTATATTGGTTTTGTGCAATGTCCGTCATGGTGTCTGTCTGTCCGTCTGTCTGTCTGTCCGTCTGTCCGTCTGTCCGTCCGTATGAACGCAACTTTTTTCGACACCCGTAAAGCTAGAGACTTGAAACTTTGCAATTATGTTTATCTATAGACGGTACAGATAAAGTGTCAAGATTGGGTTGCCACGCCTACTAGGAGGCTGGGAAATCGATAAATTCGATAACTGAAAACCGATAAAACCAAATATTTCTCACATTCTTACAGCTAGAGTTACCAAATTTTGCACGCAGATAGCTAGTCATGTCCCTGAAAAAACTGCATCAAAATTTTGGATGCCACGCCCACTCCTTCCGCCCCCATCATCCCTGCTCCTTGAAATTGGAAACGCCTATAGTTTTCACATTTTTTGGGCTTGAGGCACCAAATTTTGTGGCAAGATAGATATTGACGTTCCCCAAAATTATGCATCAAAATTTTGGATGCCACGCCCCCTGATTCCGCCCCCATCCCCCTTCTCCATGAAATTGGAAACGCCTATAGTTTTCACATTTTTTGGGCTAGAGCCACCAAATTTTGTGTCAAGATAGATATTGACGTTCCCCAAAAATATGCATCAAAATTTTGGATGCCACGCCCCTGATTCCGCCACCATCCCCCTTCTCCATGAAATTGGAAACGCCTATAGTTTTCAAATTTTTTGGGCTAGAGCCACCAAATTTTGTGTCAAGATAGATATTGACGTTCCCCAAAAAAATGCATCAACATTTTGGATGCCACGCCCCTAATTCCGCCCCCATCCCCCTTCTCCATGAAATTGGAAACGCCTATAGTTTTCACATTTTTTGGGCTAGACCCATCAAATTTTGTGTCAAGATAGATATTGACGTTCCACAAAAAAATGCATAAAAATTTTGGATGCCACGCCCCCTGATTCCGCCCCCATCCCCAAGAAATTGGAAACACCTATAGTTTTCAAAATTTTTTGGGCTAGAGCCACAAAATTTTGTGTCAAGATAGGTACTGACGTTCCCCATCAAAACTTGGATGGCACGCCCACTGATTTCGCCCCCATCCCCCTTTCACCAAGAAATTGGAAACGCCTATAGTTTTCACATTTTTTGTGCTAAAGCCATCAAATTTTGTGCCAAGATAGAACGTTCCCCAAAAAAATGTATCAAATTTTTGGATGCCACGCCCCTAATTCGGCCCCCATCCCCCCTTCTCTATGAAATTGGAAACGCCTATAGTTATCACATTTTTTGGGCTAGAGCCACCAAATTTTGTGTCAAGATAGGTACTGAAGTTCCCCATCAAAACTTGGATGCCACGCCCCATGATTCCGACCCCATCCCCCTTCACCGTGAAATTGGAAACGCCTATAGTTTTTACATTTTTGGGCTAGAGCCACCAAATTTGGTTGGAAGATATATGGTGACAACTACAAAAGGTCTGCATCAAAATTAGGATGCCACGCCCACCTCTGCCGCCCATTATTTAAAATCGGAAATTTCGATATCTCTTATAGTTTTTAAGCTAGAGCCCGTAAATTGGGTAGAAAGATAGAAGGCAACATCAACCAAAGATGTGCATCAAAATTTTGAATGCCACGCCCAACTAATCCACCCGCATTTTAAAATCGGAATCGGCTATATCTCTAACAGTTTTTGAGCTTGAGCCACCAAACTTTTTATGAATATAGATGGTGACAGTTAAAAACATTTGATTCAAAAATTTGGATGCCACGCCTACCTCTGCCGCCCACCTTTTAAATTTGGGAGTTAAGTTATCTTCCACAGTTTTTGAGCTAAAGTCACCAAATTTGGTAACATGATAGCTGGCGATGTTTACCACATGGCCCACTCCCTTCGCCCCTGCATTCCCCCTTATCAACCGTTCATTTACTGGTATCAAAGTATTCCGCAGTCGGTTGCGTCCGACTGCAACGTTTTTACTTGTTATACATGACGTCACACAAATTCTTTTCGGAAAAAAGATTTTTTCGATCGTCGATTTGCAAAGAGCATATCACCACATTGCAATTGAAGAGACTGATATTCCGAAAACGGCAATTACTACTCCTTTCGGGTTATTTGAGTTCTGTTACATGATATTTGGTTTGCGCAACGCATCGCAGACTTTCCAACGTTTTATGCACGATGTATTGCGCGACCTGGATTTTGTTTTTGTCTACATCGATGATATTCTGATAGCGTCGTCGAACTTGGATCAGCATATGCAGCACTTGCGTATACTTTTTGAGCGACTTCAAAATAATAATCTCACAATCTACAAGCAAATGTCAATTCGCAAAAACTGAGGTAAATTTCCTGGGACACACAATCAGCGCCAATGGTCTGTTGCCAATGGAATCGCGAGTCTCATATATTCGAGATTTTCCTTAACCGACTACGGCAAGCCAATTAAAAAGATTTCTGGGCATGATTAACTTCTATCGGCCTTTTATCCCAGGCGCTGCTTCAAATCAAGCTAAATTACAGCCGCTTATTAAAGGCAACAAGAAAAACGATACAACATCAGTGCTGTGGACAAACGATGCGCTTCAAGCATTCAAAGCATGCAAAGATCAACTTGCTAACGCAACTTTGTTGACTTTTTTAACACCCAACGCATCATTGTCACTTACGACTGATGCCTCAGACAACGCAGTTGGTGCAGTAGCTCACCAATGCGTGGATGGCAAGCTACAACCTTTAGGTTTCTTCTCAAAGAAACTGAACTCAGCACAATACAGATATGCTACATATGATCGGGAACTCTTAGCAATCTATCTGGCAATTAAACATTTCCAGTTTCTCTTGGAAGGAAGACAATTTACGGTTTTCACGGATCACAAGCCATTGCTTTACGCGTTTTCCCAAAAACTTGATAAAACACCACCCAGAAGAGGCACACAGCTAGAGTTCATCAGCCAATTCACCACGGACATACGATTTGTTCCCGGCAAAGAAAACGAGGTAGCAGATTTTCTGTCGCGAGTCAACAGCATAGCCGAAATTGATTTCGAGACGATCGCCGCTGCTCAAGAGCATGATGCAGAGCTTCAGAAGTTATTCAAGGAGAAAGGAACTTCCCTTCAGCTGAAAAAAATCAATCTGCTTAACTCTTCATCGTCCCTTTTTTGTCATGTCAACAACGATAAGATTAGACCATTCATTCCAGCGTCGCTACGCAAGCAGGTGATGCGCAAACTGCATGATCTAGCGCACCCTGGGCGCAGAGCAACATTTAAACTAATTTCAGACCGATTTGTTTGGCCAGCGATGGCGAAGGACATTGGCCATTTTGTACGCACATGCACCCAATGCCAACGTTATAAGTGCAACGCCACACTAAATCTCCACCGGGGAGCTATGGCCCAATCAACCATCGTTTTGATCACATAAACTTAGATCTCATCGGCCCGATGCCTATATCACGTGGAAATCGGTATTGTTTGACCTGCATCGACAGATTCTCGCGATGGCCCACTGCGATTCCGATTTCGGATAAGTCAGCAGAAACCGTGGCCACAGCTCTCATAAATGGTTGGATTTCGTCTTTTGGAGTTCCCTTGTACATTACGAGTGACCTTGGACGACAGTTCGAATCGGCAATTTTCGCAGATCTTATGCGCATCCTAGGCGTCAAACACTTGCGAACCACCGCTTATCATCCACAATCGAATGGATTAATCGAGCGCTGGCATCGAACTTTGAAGACCGCAATCAAGTGTTACAAGTCCAACGACTTGGTCGATGTTCTTCCTCTGGTGCTTCTGGGGCTTCGGGCAACCTGGAAAGAGGACTTAGAAGCGAGCCCTGCAGAAATGCTTTTCGGTTCCCCGCTTCGTATACCGGGCGAGTTTGTAACACTCAGCGAAAGTCAACCCAACGAAACCGATTTCCTAAAACTCCTTCGCAGCAGAATGCGCAGAATCAAAAGCACCGACACATCAAGTCATGGATTGAAAGCAACGTTTCAACAGGCAGCGCTAAAAACGGCGACTCATGTATTCGTTCGAGTAGACCATGTTCTACAAGGTCCAGATGACGCACCGCGAAGTCAATGTATCCATCGACCGCCTAAAACCCGCATTTCTGGACAGCGAGTCATCACCAGCATTTCAGCCACCGCATCCAGACGAATTGCCCGCGGCAGCTACAGCTGCCACATCCACAACCAGGTCAGGACGAAGTGTCCGTTTTCCCTCTCGCTATCAATAGAGTAGGACTCTATCTAGCGGCGGAGCCCTGTGGCGGGCTGGCAACTCTTAGAACATTTTAGTCGATGACTATCGTATGATTTACCGACGCGATCTACCGATAAAAAGACAAGGAGTAATTATCGAGTGTCGTAAGCATCAGAAGCATCATCGCGCGTCTTTTTCGTTTCTTAGTAGTTCTTATATTTTATAATAAAAGTTAATAGCACCAAAACCTGGTCATTGTGTAATTTACTTGGAAAGAACATTCATATTTATTATCATACACATATTGCGATAGTGTTATATAAAAAAAAATCGAAGGAGGGACATACCAGGTGTACCGGTATAAAATGAGCTTTTTTTTGTGAAAATAAACACTAATTATTAATTGGAAAGAAAAAAACATTTTATTCAAAGTATTGGCCATTGCTTTCTACACATTTTGACCACCTTTCTGGCAATTTGTGGATACCACGCCAATAAAAAATAAAGGCTCGTTCACAAAAAATGTTCCCTATCGAGACATTTGTATCTTGGCGCTCACTTCATACCGGTATGCCTGGTAAAGCGTATTAGAGCTGTAGGACTGTTCCTCCCGTTCCTCTGTCTCGCAATAGAACTGTCTCAACTGCGCGATGTTGGCGAGTTTGCTTTTCCGCTGACCTTCTTTTACCAATCGTTAGGCGACACAAACTTCTTCACCAAGAACGGTCCGTCATACTTAGGACCGAGCTTTGCCGCAAACCCTTCACTGGCCTTCGACAGCTGGTGCGTCCTTAGCAAAACGAATGTGTTGAGTCCTAGCCGCCTCTCTCTCCGCCTTCATCAGGAACGCGGGTGAAAGCCCCGTCGAATCTGCCACGCTGGAATTAACCGCCAACAAAATTTCGGGTAATAGTTCGTCCCACGAACTCTGTTTTCCTGTTATGAACTGGGCGATCATCGTCTTCACGGTCCTATTCGTCCTCTCGGTCGGGTTTTCCTGCGGGCAGTAAGGGGCGGTATGCTGCACCTCCACCCCTGCGAATTCAAGAATGCATTGAAACTGCGACTTGTGAACTGGACACCGTTATCACACACGAATTTCCTGGGTATCCCAAATCGACATAAGATACGTTCGCGGAACGCTTTCGGTAGCTGTGCCGCCGTCGCTCGCTTTAAGGGGACTAACTCTACCCATTTCGAAAATGCTTCATGGAATACTAGGAGCATGGTATTCCCATGCTGGGCAACGGACCCACAAAATCGGCGCAAAGTACAGTGATAGGCTCGGCCACCTGACGCGTCAACATCTGCCCCGTCGGTTTTACTTGCAACGTCTTGAACCTCTGGCATGACTCACAGCACTTAACATACCTCGCTGCATCTCGGAACATCCCGGGCCAGTAATACCTTTGTGACAGCCGCATTATCGTTTTCCGGACCCCTTGATGCCCAGCCGTCGGTGCGTCGTGACACTCCAGTAAGACTCCTTTCCTTTGATCCTCACCAACGCACAGTTTCCACGGTATGTAGTCGTCGTCGTCCGCGCGTTATCCGAGGTGTCTATATAGCTGGCCATTTTCCTCCATGTAATCCGGATACTTTACAGATTCCTTCGCGATTTTCTCTTTCATTGCCTCTATCCACTTGCCGGGTGATTTCTCCTGTACTGCTTGCTGAAGGTCTTCCAAGGGTTGCCGCGAGAGGGCGTCCACTACCACGTTGAGCTTCCCCCGCCTGTAACGTACGTCAAACTGGTATTGTTGGAGCTCTAAGGCCCAACGCGCGATCCGTCCCGACGGGCTTTCGATTGAATTAAGCCCCTTCAACGCCATATGGTCGGTTATTACCTCAAAACGGTACCCTTGCAGGTAACATCTCAGCTTTCGGATCGACCACACGATTGCTAGGCACTCCTTTTCGGTCGCTGAATAGTTTTTCTCCGCCTTGTTCAGCTTCCGACTCGTATAAGCTATCACACGCTCCTGCTGATCAATCGTCTGGGTCAGCACCGCTCCAAGACCGAAATCGCTTGCATCAGTTTGCAGGGTAAACTTCTCTGAAAATCCGGGCACGCCAGTACAGGGGCAGTTGTCAGACTATGCTTGAGGGTCTCCAACGCTATTTGCTGCATCTCATCCCACGACCATTTCCTCGACTTCTTTAATAAAGTGGTCATCGGCTGCACCACTGTCGCGAAATTCGGCACGAATCGCCTATACCACGAGGCCATCCCCAGACAACGTCGTAATTCCTTACAATTTTCCGGGGCCTTCAGATTCCGGATGGCTTCTACTTTGGCGGGGTCCGTCTTTATCCCATCGCCACTCACCACATGTCCTAGGTATACCAGCTCCTTCTGGAAAAACGAGCACTTCTTGCGGTTCAACTGCAGATTTGCAGCTCTGAGCCGCCTAAGCACTTCCTTGAGGTTCGCTACGTGCTCTTCCTTGGTCGCTCCGATCACTACTATGTCATCCAGATAGGCAAACGCATGGGGCTCCATGTTTGGTCCGATAACCGTGTCCAAAGCTCGTTGAAAAGTACCACAGGCCGAGTGCAATCAAAAGGCATCACCCGCCACTGAAATAGACCTCTGCCGGGTACCGTGAACGCGGTACATTCCCGACTATCCGCAGCCATAGGAATTTGCTTAAGATCGAGCGTCGAGATATAACGTGCGTGCCTTAGTCGCTCCAAAATGTGGTTAATCCTGGGTACGGGGTATGCATCCGGTACGGAGTGTGCATTGAGCTGCCGGTAATCTATGCACATCCGCCACTCGCCTGTTTTCTTCCGGACGAGTACAATCGGGGCGCTGTGCGGGCTCCGCGACGGCTCTATCGCCCCGGCCTCCAGTAGCTCATCCACCTGCTCGTTAATTACTCTCTTCATCGCTGGGTTTTTGGGGTAGTACCTCTGTTTTATCGGCTTGTCATCCCTCATGATGATCTGGTGTTCCGCTATATGAGACACGCCCTTGAGTCTATCGAAGAGAGCTAGTTCCGCCCTCAGGATTCCCTTGATCTCTGGTTCCAAATCTACTGGCCACTCCTCTTCCTTGGCGGCGACAATTTCCGATTCGGTCGCTGTGGGGCCGGTCATATCGCGCCCTCCTACCTCGCCTAGCCGTTGCACTTCCACGACGGACACCGCATCCCGCCTGGCTTCCTGGATCGCCCCCGCGTCGAGGCCCGGCCGAGGTGCCCCCAGGACTCCCTCCTTTGGCCTCGGACTCCCGCTGCTCTCCGATCCTTCTGCTGTCGGCTTAAGTTCCGCGCGGGTCTGGTCTGGTTCCGTGTCTGGTAGTTCTATCAATTCGAGAGTTAGCCTTGCCTGGCCACACTGGATGGTCGTCCCCACCCGGCACAAAAAGTCTATCCCTAGTATCAGGTTGTCTAGCATCGAGGGCATCACGAGCATATCTATCGTGACCACTGCCCCCGCTAGACCAACCTTTACCCTCAATAGCTTCTTGACCTCTAAGGTCGACCCATCCGCCAAGCGAATTTTCGCACTCGTGTCCAACATCTTACCCCCGTTGGCCACCCTGCTTGAGAATCCCTCACTAACGAAACTCCTCGTAGCCCCCGTGTCTACTGTCGCGGTCGCTACCTGATCACCTACGCTCACGGTAGCGACTATCCGCCCTTCTTCCACTCTAAGGGATACTCTAACTTTGGGACTGGGTCGCGTCGGCTCCCACCGGATCCCGTCCCAGATGGTGCCGCTGACCGTTTCCCGCCCCCGTCTTCTGACAACACTGGCCGGTACTGACACCCTTCGCCCCGCACTGCCTACAAAATAGTATTCGAGGGTTGGGACATCCCTTGGCAAAGTGCCCCTCTTGCGAGCAGTTATAGCATACCCGTCTTCCCTCGAGCACTCTTGGCTGGTCTTGACCGATCATACCGTTCGTGATTACCCCTGTCGGTAGGAAAGAAGGGGTACCTGCGCTATTGCCGCTCGCCCCGGGCTGTGGCTGTGCCCTGAACGGGTTAAAATGCTTCGGGGGTGGGCCTCGCCGACTACCCTATCGGGGTACCTAGGAGCCCCCGCCCGACTGTGGGCTGCACATTCGCGACTTTGTTGCCGTACGCTCTCATATTCTGACGCCATCTGCGTCAACTGTGCTAGCGAGGAGAAGTCATGCCTACGAATGTATAAGCGATATTCGGGTGCCAGGTTCTCGTATACCCTATGCAGCTCCTGGTCCTCCTGGTCAAAGTATTGCGGGGGTAGAAAGAACTCTAAAAACTCCGATTTAAACGTTGCCCATGTCGAGTCCCTAAGCCTACTCACGGTTAGCCACCGTGCTGCTTTGCCGGTTAACGCTTCACTCATCGCCCGGGGTAAACGATCTAGGCCTTTGTCGTAGGATAAAGCCCGGTCCTCTATAGCCTCCACGAAGGCTAGCGGATCAGCGCACCCGTCAAACCTGATCCTCCACTTTCGGACTAACTCGGGACGAACCACCCCCCCCCCGGGGGCCTTTTTTTTTTTTTTAATTTAGAAGGGGGTTCCCCCCCCCCCCCCCCGTGTCTCCCCCCCAAGGGCAAAAAGAAAAAATATATATAAAAAAAACAAAAAAAAATATTGTTATTGGGGGGTGGTGGAGAAGGGTGGGGAGCCCCCTACCTCTCCCCCCCTCTTCCCATTACCCGGTAATCTTTTTTTTTTTTTTTTTTTTTTTTTTTTTAAGTATCCCAAAGAAAAGAACAAAATGGGGTCATTGAAAAAAAAAAAAAACAAAACCCAAACCCCCCCTCCCCCGGTCCTTTTTGTTTTTGTTGTATTTTAATATCTTGTTATATAATATTATAACAGCTTTACGTCGTGAGGCGCGCTCAGTAGTGTTGCGCAGTTGCGAGAGCGCCTCCACGACAAAAGCTCGATCGTTGCGCAAAGTGAGCCAAACGACGCACTTTTTACTCGCGGGTGTTGGCATTTCCCAACACTATGCCGACCGGCTGCATGATTTGGCAAAACCTGAGAAGACGAAGAAGAAGGTTTTCGACGCGCCGCGAGAGAGAACGTTTTTATGCGCCCCGGTGGCAACAACAACAACAACAACGAAAGCAACGACCACGGCAGCCCCAGCGGCAACAACAACAACAGTGAAGCGCCACCGCCACGGCAAAAACAACACCAGCAACGGCCATAGCACCGCCCCGGCAGCCACAACAACAACCACGAAAGGAGTAACAACACAACAACAACAGCAACGACCACGGCAGCCCCAGCGGTAACGACAACAGCAGTGAAGCACTACCGCCACGGCAAAAACACCACCAGCAACGGCCATAGCATCGCCCCGGCAGCCACAACAACAACAACGGAAGCAGCATCGCAGCAACAACAACGACAGCAACGACCACGACAGCCCCAGCGGCAGCAACCATAACAGCGAAGCGCAGCAGCCACGGCAACAGCCACAAGCACAGCAACGGGCACCGCGGCCCTGGCCACAACAACAATAACAGCGACTGCAGCTTATAGCAGCAACAACAACAACAGCGACTGCAGCTTATAGCAGCAACAACAACAACAGCGATGCACAACAACAACAACAGCGACTGCAGCCTATAGCAGCAACAACAACAACAGCGACTGCAGCGTATAGCAGCAACGACAACAGCAGCGACTGCAGCGTATAGCAGCAACAACAACAGCCACGGCAACAACAAAAACCATAGCCACGGTCAACAGCAACGACCACGACGGCCCCAGCGGCAGCAACAACAGTGCAAGTGCAAGTGCAAGTGTCGGTGGGAGAACATACACACACACCGGTATACACACACCCACACACCCCGCTACACACACACACACATACCTACTCCACTCAACGTACACAGGCCACCGGCACGCAGACACAGAGGCACAGGCGGCATACACACACACTCACACACACACCCACACACACACACACGTACGGTGAGGGGTAAGTTGGCCCATGGCCACCACAAACGATGTAGCGGTACCTCGTACCTTTTTGTTCCCCCCCTCCCTGATATGAATATAATAAAGAGACAAACTCTGTAGTACAAAATAAATCAATGTTCAAGTGTGTGTTTTCTTTGTGTTGTCTCGAACTCCCCTCGCCCACCCTTCTTTTCAGCGGGTAGTCGAAGCCTCGGGCTTCGGGTTGCCTCACCGTACGGCCCACGCGGGTCGGACATGAGGGGCGGGATAGCGAATCTTCCGGGTCTTACCCTAGATTCTGCGATGCCTGCTCCTTGGTCTAGATCCGTGTGTAGCGACAACCGGGTAATACCCGCGCGTTGCAGCTGTAGCGGGCTTGGGGGAAGTACTTTGCAGACGCATTCCGGGTATTACCCTGTGCGCCGCAGATCTTCACCTGGGCCCTCTACACGCGTCTAGCGACGCGGCCGGTGAGCACGAGCGAGGTGGGTGGGGCCAGGTGGGCTGCTGGAAAGGCTTCCGGGTTTTACCCTGGCCTGACCCGCTGCACGCTTTGCCTCTCACCCCTTCGTGTCCCGAAACCTCTGGCTCTACGCCGGAATCGACGCCGAAGGGCCGTCTGAGGGAAAGGGCCGACGAGTCTTCCGGGTTATCACCCTGGACCCGCAGCTCTGCCCTTGGCCGACCCCGAAGGTGCCGAGCCGGGCGGCCGATCTACTCCAACCCCCTTTATGTCTACGCCTTGGTGTCCGACTCCGGTGCGGCTCACTCCAGGGTCCCAGCACTTTATAAATAATCTGTGAAAGACTCTGGACGCGACTGAGACGCCGACCTCGGCCAAGAAACGTCCTTACAGATGGCGCCCGAGCAGGGACCTGGAAGACTCATGTGAGAAGGAGCCCCTCCCCTTTTTGTGGCTTAAAGACCCACTAGTACAGAGGTTGTACAGAAGGGGGGGTCCGGGATCGTCACCATAGCGTAGTGTGTCGTTTGTCATTGTCCTTCCCATGTCCTTATGTGGTTTTGTCGTCATTATATGGGTAAAATAAAGGTCCCAAGTCCCAAATTTTCCCCTTGCCCTTACCATAACCCTGCCCCTCACATCCCCCGCACCGCTTTTGGAGCACGTCGCTGCAGACGGTGGCAGAGAGCTACGTCGCCGCGCTGCCAGTTAGAACCCTCGCTGCCGGCGCCGACAGAGCAGCGGCTGCTGCTGCTGGCAGAGCGGCCGAGATGTATAAAAGGCCGGCTGCTGGCCCAAGGAAAGTCAGTCAAGCTCCAGCCACCAAAGTGGACAGTCAAGCAGCGGCACGAAGCATCCTTACGAAGGATAATAAAACCAAAAAAAAAAATAAAAAAATTAATAAATAAATAATAATCCACATCCTTACGAAGGATAATAAAAAAAAAAAAAAAAAAAAAAATAACATAATAAATAAATAATAATCCACATCCTTACGAAGGATAATAAAACCAAAAAAAAAAAAAAAATCTGGAAACATGGTCGCGGTAAGTTGGGTGTACTACCGGCGCAAGGAAGAACTGGTATCCCTGGCAAGCGAGTTCGGGCTAGACGCCGAAGGATCTGTCACGGAGCTAAGGAGCAGGGTGGCTAGCTTCGTCAGCAGGAGCGAGCACCCGGAGACACTGGTGGCCCGGTTCCAGGAACTAGCCACCAAATACCAAGACCACTCACCAGCCGGCTCGGGAGAGAGCAAGCCACGGTCAAGGAGCCAGTCGCCGAAGGAAGCCGGTACCCCCAGCCGCAATCCTGTGGTCACGATCACGAATACGGATGGAGCCGTTCCAGGACCCGACCCCAATCGACTCGGAGGCCGATCGCCGCTCCGCCTACGCCACAGTTCGCCACAAGGACGAGAAGTGTCGATCGGTATGCTGGCCGAAAAATTGCAGAGATGGGGCATAACGTTCGACGGATCGACTGATCCGTTGAAATTTATCGAACGTATCGAGGAGAGAGCAGCCGCGCATCAAATGGACCTGTCTCGCCTTCCACCCATACTCTCCGAAGTACTAACGGGGGAGGCCGAGAGCTGGTTTAGGATCAACAGGATGCAGGAAGAAACATGGACCAGATTCCGGCGGGATTTCCTGGAGTTCTATCTCCCGCCGAGGTATTTCGAGCGCTTAGAAGATCAGATTAGGACGCATATGCAGCGCTACGGGGAGCCGTTCAAGCGATACATGATCCAGCTACGGTTGCTGATGCAACGCGCAGGGTACACCCGGGACCAAGAGCTGGATAGGCTATATGAGAACCTTTTGCCGAGCTACCAGCTCTACATCCGGAGGCACGAAGTCGCTAGCCTGAACCAGCTGACCCAGCTGGCAACGCACTTCGAGATGGTGCAGGAGAGAGAAGAACAACAGCCAAGGAAGACACCCAGTCGGGAACACCCACCCTCAGCCCCATCCAGTCGGGAGCACCAACCCTCAGCCCCATCCAGCCGAGAACACCACCCCCGCGCCCCAGCACCAAGCGCCGGAAGAGACACCCCGGCCCCACGACACCACAACCCCTTTCGGGATCCCCCGATGCGACCGACAGGAAGTCACTCGGGACCAGACATAAGCACACCAGTGGACATAAATACCGCATGCCGAAGATGCGGGCAGCCAGGGCACCTCATCCGAAATTGTCGGAACCCACAGGTTCTACATTGCTGGCAGTGCGGAAGACGAGGTGTTCGCACGATCGAGTGTTGTACACGGACTTCGGGAAACGAAGTGCCTCCCTCCTCAACTCCGGAACAGGGGGGAGTGGGCAGCAACTAACAACGGAGGTAAGCGGAGCCATCCAGCTCAGGAACGCGAGGATAGTAGCCAGGGTAAGCATGGAAGGCAAACCCTTCCTGGCTACTATCGACACTGGAGCGACTAGGAGTTTCATCAGCGAGACGGTCGCGAGGCAGCTATCCCCCGAGGGGCTGCGAGAAATCCGGGTAGGAGTAAGCCTAGCAGACGGATCGCGCACAACAGTCACCAAGGCATGCGTCATGGCGATCCAGTTGGGAGAGGAACACGTCCGCCTACCACTCTTGATCATGCCCACCGTTTTAGATGACTTGATCCTGGGCATCGATTTCCTGTGCGCAACGAGAGCCACCCTATCGTTCGGAGAATCGTCGCTTCAACTTAGCAAGGAGATGTTTCAAAGCCCCGAGGGTAGGCGAAACACCACGAGACCACCGGAACCCGAGCATAAGAATACGCAAGAATCCGAACCCATACCACCGACAGCCATCCCCAAAGAGGAAGACCCAAGCACCAAGGAGACGAACGTGGATCTCGGTCGCGAGGTGACCCCTGAGGCGGAGAAGGAACCCCCACCAGAAAACCCAAGCACTGGCCAGACGCCCGAAGTCTCCAGTCGCGAGGTGACCGGCGGTTCACAGGTAGTAGCGGTGGCGCAGGTACCGGACGAGCAGAGCCCTCTCGCAGTCCAAGACGAGAACCCGGAATCGGAGGAAGAAACAGACCCCAGGATACGAGCATTTTTGGAGCGAGAACTGGCGCTGTTTGATGGACTGAAGGGGGTCTCTCACATTGCGGAGCATGTGATCACCATGCGGGACGAGAGACCCATCAAACAGCGCTACTACCCGAAGAACCCCGCCATGCAAAAGGTCATCTACGATCAGGTAGATGAACTACTTAAGAATGGATGTATAGAGCCCTCGAAGTCCCCCCACAGCGCGCCCATCGTATTGGTTGGGAAAAAGACGGGCGACATAAGGATGTGCATCGACTACCGGCAACTGAACGCACGCTCTGTCCCCGATGCCTACCCGTTGCCCAGGATACACCACATCCTGGAACGCTTGCGGAACGCCAAGTACATAAGCACCCTGGATTTGAAGAGCGGATATTGGCAAATCCCCATGGCTTACGATAGTCGGCAATACACCGCCTTTACGGTGCCTGGACGTGGGCTGTTCCACTGGAAAGTTATGCCTTTTGGCCTGCATTCCGCCCCAGCCACCTTCCAGCGGGCCCTCGATGGAGTTATCGGGCCCGACATGGAGCCGTTCGCCTTCGCTTACCTGGATGACATTATCATCACCGGTTCCGACCTAGAGGACCATCTACAGAAGCTGCAAGAGGTGCTACGACGACTGAGACGGGCGAATTTACGGTTAAATAAGGCGAAGTGTAAGTTCTTCCGACGCAGCATCTCGTATTTGGGACACGTCGTCAGCGAGCAGGGCATCCACACGGACCCCGACAAGATCGCCGCCGTCAGGAAATTGACACCCCCGACCAACGTTCGCGAGCTCAGACGGTGTTTGGGAATAGCATCGTGGTATCGGCGGTTCGTGGCCAACTTCGCCGAGGTGGTGCAACCGATGTCAGTATTGATGAAGAAAAACAAACGCTGGGAGTGGGCCGCGCCGCAGCAGCACGCTTTCGAGGAATTGAAGCGCCGACTGACGGAAGCACCTGTCCTCGCATGCCCGGACTTCACAGTCAAGTTCTCGCTACAGACAGACGCTAGCGACTTCGGGATCGGAGCAGTCCTGACACAGGAGCTGGAAGGAGCCGAGCGGGTAATCGCATACGTCAGTCGGAGGCTAACCAAGCCCGAGGAGAATTATTCGGCAACGGAAAAAGAGTGCTTGGCTATTGTGTGGGCCATTCGGAAGTTGCGATGCTTCCTCGAGGGCTACCGTTTTGACGTGGTGACCGATCATCTGGCCCTCAAGTGGCTAAATAGTATCGATAATCCGACCGGCCGAATTGCGAGGTGGGCCTTGGAACTTCAGCAGTACCAATTCGACGTCCACTATCGTCGGGGGAAGCTGAATGTGGTAGCTGACGCGTTATCCCGGCAACCACTCGAGGAGGTGTTGAAATTAACGCAAGTGGAGGCCGAATGTCCGTGGGTCCAGAAGATGGTCAGACGCATCCAGGATCACCCTGACCAGTACCCGGATTACATGCTGGAGAATGGACAGCTTTATCGACACCTTGGACACCGCCCCCTAGAAGAAGAGTACGTCCCTTGGAAGCTCTGTGTCCCGTCTGGTCAACGACAACGTGTCCTAAGCGAGTGTCACGACCACCCCACCGCCGGACACCAGGGGGTCCGGAAGACCATTGGACGCGTGATGCAGAGGTACTACTGGCCTGGACTATTCAGGGATGTTAACAAATATGTGAGACAATGCAGCAAGTGCCAGCTGTTTAAGGTGAGCCAGCTCAGACCAGCTGGGAGGATGTTGACCAGGCAGGTGTTGGAACCCTTCGCAACGGTATGCGCGGACTTCGTCGGACCTCTTCCCAGATCCAAACACGGAAACACGATGCTTCTGGTGTTCTTCGACCACTTTTCAAAGTGGGTAGAGTTGGTCCCGCTGCGGAAGGCTACAACCGCTCATCTAGAAAAAGCATTCAGGGAAAGGATTCTCTGTCGGTTCGGGACCCCGAGATGTTTCGTGTGTGACAACGGAACCCAGTTCACTAGTCGGTCTTTCACCCGCTTTTGCCAGCAGCTTGGGATGGAGTTGCAGCACACCGCCCCCTATAGTCCCCAGCAAAACCCCACGGAGAGAGCCAACCGGACCATCAAGACGATGCTGGCACAGTACGTGGAAGGGCATCAAAGCACGTGGGATGAGTTGCTACCAGAGATTATGCTGGCCATAAACACCAGTATCTCCGACACCACCAAATTCAGCCCAGCCTACCTGGTGCAAGGACGAGAGCCCAGACTGCCCAACGCCTTGTACGACGAAGTGACGCCGGGAAGCGGAAGACCAGTCGTGAGTCCCGAGACGCGGGCCACCGAGCTACAAGCTATATTCGAGGTCGTGAAGGGGAATACGCAGAGGGCATCCCAGGAGCAGTCCAGGGAATACAACCTGCGCCGACGGGATTGGCGGCCTACTCTGGGAGCAAGGGTGTTAGCGAAACACCACGTACTATCCAACGCGGCAGAAGGATTTGCAGCAAAGCTGGCGCCAAAATTTGACGGTCCATACCGAGTCGTGAAGTTCGTCTCCCCAAATGTCGTCAGGGTCCAACACGAGGAGACGAGACGACGACGCGTTGCCAATCTCGCCGACCTTAAGCCGTTTAACGGGGACGACGACGAGGAGCTCCCGACAAAAGCAATGGACTAACCTCCCTTCGATTCCCCTCACTCCCGACTAATCACCTCCCATCCCACACACAAAAACCAAAGATAAATCTACATAGAGCCGACGATATTTTCAGAGAAGGGATGTCAGAAGCGGAGGGAAAGATCCTGTTCGGGAGCCTGGAGGGTCACTGCCGAAGGTACGTGGACCCGGAAGGGTATATGTCGGAGGACAGCCGCAGTACAGACATCTTCATCCCGGAGGACGAGATGCCAGACTCCGCCCTAGGAGTAGAATTGCCGATAAGGAACGAGGGGCTGGACATCGCCATGGACTTCGACTGGCCGGACGACCTAGTGGACGAAGCCCTTACAGGCGTTCACGTCGAGAGTCTGGACGACCTGCCGCTTTTCGCCATCGATTGGGAGAGGGCTCCGGAGTCATGGCGGGTCGTAGGGACCGACGGAATGCTCCCTGAGGCAGTAATCGAAAGCGTGGAAGCGGCCGTCCGGCAATGCCATGACCGAGGGCGGAAGTATCTGATGGAGGTGGACAACCAAGGGTTCCAGGTGAAGGTATCGCAGGGCGGCAAGGTCACCGTCCGTCACCGCCCCCCGAAGTAAGAGGAGGGTGTGAGGTAGCATTCTGCTACCGCACAAAAGCTGCCAGCTTTACGTCGTGAGGCGCGCTCAGTAGTGTTGCGCAGTTGCGAGAGCGCCTCCACGACAAAAGCTCGATCGTTGCGCAAAGGGAGCCAAACGACGCACTTTTTACTCGCGGGTGTTGGCATTTCCCAACACTATGCCGACCGGCTGCATGATTTGGCAAAACCTGAGAAGACGAAGAAGAAGGTTTTCGACGCGCCGCGAGAGAGAACGTTTTATGCGCCCCGGTGGCAACAACAACAACAACAACGAAAGCAACGACCACGGCAGCCCCAGCGGCAACAACAACAACAGTGAAGCGCCACCGCCACGGCAAAAACAACACCAGCAACGGCCATAGCACCGCCCCGGCAGCCACAACAACAACAACAACAACAACAGCAACGACCACGGCAGCCCCAGCGGCAACAACAACAACAGTGAAGCGCCACCGCCACGGCAAAAACAACACCAGCAACGGCCATAGCACCGCCCCGGCAGCCACAACAACAACCACGAAAGGAGTAGCAACACAACAACAACAGCAACGACCACGGCAGCCCCAGCGGTAACGACAACAGCAGTGAAGCACTACCGCCACGGCAAAGCACCCTAACACAACACCAGCAACGGCCATAGCATCGCCCCGGCAGCCACAACAACAACAACGGAAGCAGCATCGCAGCAACAACAACGACAGCAACGACCACGACAGCCCCAGCGGCAGCAACCATAACAGCGAAGCGCAGCAGCCACGGCAACAGCCACAAGCACAACAACGAGCACCGCGGCCCTGGCCACAACAACAATAACAGCGACTGCAGCTTATAGCAGCAACAACAACAACAGCGACTGCAGCTTATAGCAGCAACAACAACAACAGCGACTGCAGCCTATAGCAGCAACAACAACAACAGCGACTGCAGCGTATAGCAGCAACGACAACAGCCACGGCAACAGCAACAACCACCGCAACGGTCACCGCAGCCCCGGCCACAACAACAACAACAGCGACTGCAGCTTATAGCAGCAACAACAACAGCCACGGCAACAACAACAACCATAGCCACAGTCAACAGCAACGACCACGACGGCCCCAGCGGCAGCAACAACAGTGCAAGTGCAAGTGCAAGTGTCGGTGGGAGAACATACACACACACCGGTATACACACACCCACACACCCCGCTACACACACACACACATACCTACTCCACTCAACGTACACAGGCCACCGGCACGCAGACACAGAGGTACAGGCGGCATACATACACACTCACACACACACCCACACACACACACACGTACGGTGAGGGGTAAGTTGGCCCATGGCCACCACAAACGATGTAGCGGTACCTCGTACCTTTTTGTTCCCCCCCTCCCTGATATGAATATAATAAAGAGACAAACTGTAGTACAAAATAAATCAATGTTCAAGTGTGTGTTTTCTTTGTGTTGTCTCGAACTCCCCTCGCCCACCCTTCTTTTCAGCGGGTAGTCGAAGCCTCGGGCTTCGGGTTGCCTCACCGTACGGCCCACGCGGGTCGGACATGAGGGGCGGGATAGCGAATCTTCCGGGTCTTACCCTAGATTCTGCGATGCCTGCTCCTTGGTCTAGATCCGTGTGTAGCGACAACCGGGTAATACCCGCGCGTTGCAGCTGTAGCGGGCTTGGGGGAAGTACTTTGCAGACGCATTCCGGGTATTACCCTGTGCGCCGCAGATCTTCACCTGGGCCCTCTACACGCGTCTAGCGACGCGGCCGGTGAGCACGAGCGAGGTGGGTGGGGCCAGGTGGGCTGCTGGAAAGGCTTCCGGGTTTTACCCTGGCCTGACCCGCTGCACGCTTTGCCTCTCACCCCTTCGTGTCCCGAAACCTCTGGCTCTACGCCGGAATCGACGCCGAAGGGCCGTCTGAGGGAAAGGGCCGACGAGTCTTCCGGGTTATCACCCTGGACCCGCAGCTCTGCCCTTGGCCGACCCCGAAGGTGCCGAGCCGGGCGGCCGATCTACTCCAACCCCCTTTATGTCTACGCCTTGGTGTCCGACTCCGGTGCGGCTCACTCCAGGGTCCCAGCACTTTACAAATAATCTGTGAAAGACTCTGGACGCGACTGAGACGCCGACCTCGGCCAAGAAACGTCCTTACAACCGACTGACTTTATAAAACTACATACCAGCTTCCGGTACTCGTTTACCGTGGGACACTTTTGTAACTGGAACTCCTGCGCGATGCTCTCCAGATCCTCCTTGCGGCAGTTGCAGACCCATCGAACACCCACGCCGGGGTTACCGTTTACTCCTGCCTCCACTCCGTCGGATCCACTCGTCGCTGCTTTCTCCATGTTCAAAAAGCAAGAATAATCTCTTCAAAAAAACCACGCGAACAAACAAAAAAAAAACCAGTCAAAAAATTAAAAAAAAATTTTCCTTAAAAAAAAAAATTCGGACCGTAGGTGTCCCACTGTACGACAGAAATCAAAAAATTTTTTTTTCGAATATTATCTGCTATGTTACACTGTACCACGACCGAAAAATATTTTCACTTCACTTGGTACCGTGTGTCATTATTTTCCATTTTTTATGTTCCGTGTCGCACACTTTGTCCCACTGTGCTCCCTTTGGGCACGCCGTTGGGCTTACCGCCACACACAAAAAATATTTTCACTTACACGTGTACTGGCGATTCGACGCGCTGGCAACACAGTTCAACGACTGCTTGTATGAACTGCTGTCCCTTCGTCGCATCAACAAATGTTCGCTAACACAAACGCTTTCGAACGCGACCCGTTAGGTTGATCGGTGAATTCGTTTCAACCGTCAACTTCGTTGCGCCGCGACAGACTCAACCGGTACCGATCCCGTTCGTTCTCGGTGCACACGCTTTCGAACACTTTCGTTGTGCCGCGACAATTGCACAAAAACCACGCACGTTATTGCTGACCACCGTTTTACATACGCTTATGAAAAACAGTGTATCAGCGGGTATACACGACACTTTTTTTTTTAAGTTTTACTTTTTCTCTTATTAACCAAAAAAAAAATTCCCTGTCACTTGTTAGTAGTGTTGCTGGGGCTTTAATTACAGCTCACACCACACCCACGTTTTACTGTCCCTGCTCGGGCGCCACTTGTAAAGTAGTGATTTGCCTGGGTACAGATCTCAGTCTGGCCAGGCTCAACTTACAAGAATATTTGTAGTTTGCTGAAATCGTAAAACGGGGTTTAGTACAGTTTAGGGAGGAGTGGGAAAGTTAGTGGGCCTAAACTAGAGATGTCTCCAAAATGACGAGGGGCGCGGAAGGGCGAACCACAACCACTCCACGAGTCACGCGGTCGGGGTTATATGTTGACCACGGGGCGGCAAAACCTCCACACAAGCAACAACACTAGCACGAACAATTGGCATAGCAGGCGCGTGTGCAACCCCAAAAGAAAAATAAACAACACAAATATATCTCGATATTCACCGGCGTGTTTGCTGGAACGCAAGATCACTGGCGGCCACTTTATTATCTTTTCTTTTATCTTAACCTAACTCGTTCTATCGCTATTCTATCCTAACGCCCTTCCTTATCCACTTACAATCTCTTCTGGTTCTTCCGGGCACGTGTTAAAAATTTCTCCTTTCCGTTCAAACTCTATTTTTTTTTCTTCCCCGCTCGCGTCTGCTCGGTTGCACTGATCGTTTCTTAATTCCCGAGTCGCCCACGCTTCAGCTTCGGCCAGCGCTGCCGTTGCCAAACTCCCCACGCTCGCGAGCGAGGGTTCGAAGCCCACAGCTGGCGCGCTGCACCCTTTGCGACTCTGCGTTATCGGGCGGTCCATTCGAATCTATTATTTAAACAAATCTGCCAACTCCATTTTTAATTCATTTTATAATTGTATAATATTCAATAAAAGAAAGCAAAACGAAATAAAACATAAAATCAACTGAAAACTCCTCGCTCCTTGCGTTACGGAAAAATCATAAGAAAAATAACGAAATCCATAAATCTTTTCCTTATACACTACGAATTAAATCTACAAATTAAATACTACAAAATTAAATACTACAAAATCAAGGCTGTTGTGGGGGAGGCCAGGGGCCTACTTCACATGGTAATAAAGTTATGTGCACAATAAAGTAAATAAAGTTTCACAACATCTACATATATATTTTCGATAAAATTATTCGAACATACAATATACATAATACATAGGTCTATTCGTGTACATAAATTTAAGTAAACAAACCGGCAACATATACATATTTTATATTAAATTAATAAAAATGCAATATATATATTAAATATAAATGTACAAAACGGTAATCGATTTATTGCATTTTATATTGTTCGTGTGCAAATGCAAAGTGTCGCAGTTTATTTTCGATTTTTGCTCTCTCAATTTAACCGCTACGTCCATGATACAATTATACAAGATAGTCATCTCGTCAAAATTTGGTCCCCTATTTATGTTTGACCATAAGTGCGAGTGAGATGACCAAGTTTGCGTTCAAGCTGTGAGTGTGCGTGAGAAGATAACATCGACTTGTATAATGTTTACTCGTTGACAGTCGGCAACGAACTGAAAACAGGGGACCAAATCGTGAGTGCAACGCTTGCCGAGCAGACTACCTTGTATAATTGTATCATGGCTACGTCCAAATATATGTACGTACATACATAGATATATACTTGCACTTGCACATACACACAACGCTTGTTACAGTTTTTTGGGCATTAACATCTGACTGTTCGTGCGTTCGTTAACATTTCCTCGCTCTGTGCTTGCGTCGGTCCAATATAGTGGGTCAAGCTTGGCTTGATCATATGTGTAACACAAAGTAGCTGCAGCAAACATTTGACTTGCTTATTTTTGGTCGCTTGGACCTTTTTCGTTTGTTTTTTGCACATATCGCGTAGAGTGCGTTTGTTTGTTCAGTAAGCCAGAAAGTGGCGTTTTTGTTACACAATTGAAGTACGTGTGCGAGGGTAGTCCATAAAGTTTGTTGAAGTTTTGTTGTGCGTTTTAAAAGTAGTCTTTCGTCAGCTTAAATATGTCCGAGTCAGATAAAGAATTACTCGAAAAGCCAGAAGTAGCTTAGACTGGTGCAAAGTTAACATTAGTGGAGTTCATGATGTATTGTATCGTTGCAAAAGTGCAAGTTTGCAACACTGCTATCGTGAACAACCAATTGCACGACACGAGTCTAGCAATTTTGCACAAACAGCTGTTTGCTATTGCTTTCGATCAGTTTGTTTTTGTGAGTGTAATTTGAGTTGCTGCAAAAAAATAAACCGCTACACCTCTTCACTTCGTTTTCTCTTCTGTTGTTTTTTGCGATCTTTTCTACCACTGTAATTAAATAAAAGCTGGTTTATTCATGAAAACTAGCAAAACCAACCCCCACTTACTTTTAGCATTTGGGCAGAATAACAGAAGTTTGTTTTGATTTAGCACCAAACAGAAGTTTGTTTTGATTTAGACAAACATAATTGCAAAGTTTCAAGTCTCTAGCTTTACGGGTGTCGAAAAAAGTTTAGTTCATACAGACGGACGGACGGACAGACGGACAGACACCATGACGGACATTGCACAAAACCAATATACTATGAGACCTTCGGTATCAAAGCATAAAAATACCAGGCGACTTTTGCAACAATTGTCACATTTTTATTGTTGTTCTACACTTTTGTGTAGCAAACTTGCAACGATTTTTGTAGTCAAGGGTCGTGGTCTAGCAAAAAGTGCAAACTTGACTCAGCACAAATTGTTGTTATACAATACATCGTGTTTACAGAAATTTGATAATGTTAGTGCTTACATTGCTTGCATGCAAGCAGCCTTTAAGTAAAAACAAATCTCATCTAACAAAACAAAATTTAGCATGTCGCTAAGAGCTTTTAGAAGGGTATATTGAAAAGGCTATGAATTTACATACAGAGTTGGACAGTTTGAACCCAACTAATGAAAGCAGAACTTTGCAATTTATTTTTTGGCTGTATCCCTTAAAATAAAAAGTACAAGGAAATGACGAAAAGTGTACAAATCTTACAAACATTAATTATCTAACAGTTACTTTTGAACTGATAGCTTGGAATCGCGGTCCTCAACTCATCGCTGGCTAGGAAGATCATTACGATGAAGGCGGGATCGGCTGCCCGTGTTTGTAAGGCCTCTCGCGGGATTGTTTGGGTGCGATGAGAGCTTCCTCAAGTACCTTTCCTTGTGTTCCGCTATGACTTCCCTGACCAGTGGTACGTTTAAGTCCTTTTGTATGTTTTCGTTGCGAACATACCACGGTGCCCCGGTGATAGTTCTCAGGATCTTCGACTGGGCTCTTTGGACGATGTCGATGTTACTGCTGCACGCGTTACCCCATAGCTGGCAGCCATAGATCCTGTTTGGTTTCAAAACGGAGATATAGATCTGAACCTTGTACTCCAGACTTAGCGGAGATCGAGCGTTGATAAGCCAATGGAGGCTATTGGCTTTGAGTTTAAGCTGTGATCTATTAGCAGTGGGCATCTGGAGCGGCTAAGAATAGCTGTATCGTCAGCAAAGGTTGATGTTGTTAGGCCTTTGCATGTTGGGATGTCCGATGTGTAGAGAATGTATAATGTCGGCCCAATAACGCTGCCCTGAGGAACGCCAGCTTCAATACGGTGTTCGTCGGATATTGCAGAGTTGCATCTCAATGCAAACTTCCTGCCGTAGAGGTACGACTGTAACAGTTTATGTGTGTTGACTGGGAGCGTTTTTTTGATCTTATATGGTACATCAGACCTTCCAACCAGACTCTGTCGAACGCCTGAGACACATCCAAAAATATTGCAATACAGTATTCTCGATTTTCGAACGCACCTCGTATTTCTGATGTTATGCGGTTGACCTTCTCAATAGCCGAACTGATGTGATGAGATTACGTTATGGAGATTCAGGAATTGATTAATAATAAAAGGCTTATAGGTCTGCACGACGAGGGAACTGTTTGATCTTTACCCAGCTTTGGAATCATTATAAGGATAGACTTTTTACATCTCTCTGGAAAGTGGCCGAGTTGTGTGATTGCATTGAATAACTGTGCAATGATGCAGACTGCACAATAGGGAAGCTCAATAATCCTCTTTGGGGTTATTAAGTCCCAACCCGACGATTTTTGTTGGGTTAAGATGCTGGATGATAATTCTTGCGACTTCTTTCGAGCGACTTTGTTTGTTTGCCATAGATTCGCTGTCAGCGTCCACTTTCAGATGCGGATTTAGTTCAATGTGTGAACTTATAAATTTTTTGTATTTGAGCCAGTTGGTTTTTTGTAAGGTCAACTTACCGGGGCGATTTACAAACTCTGGGTGTCGTAGTAATTGTATAAGAGCAGGCGAGTGGTCGGATGAAAGATCCGAGAGGCTGTCAGCGCTTATCAGGCTGCGGGGAATATTTTTGGTAACTGCAAAATTAATCAAGTCGGGTAGTTTCTTGGGGTCTGTGGGCCAGTAAGTTGGTGTGCCAGGTGAGACGTGGCCGAGCCTGTTGTTTACTTTTACATGTGCGTTGTACAGCTTTGGATTCACAAGGCGAGATCCCCAGTGTGTGTGCTTGGCACTATAGTCTCCTGCTGCTATAAAGTGTTCTCCTAATGAGTTGAAATATTCCATAAATTGGTCTTCATATATGGTGAATCGAGGGGGGCTGTAGACGGCAGCTAGTGCAATTTGGTAACCACTATCAATATGTATTTTTAAAGACGTGGCCTGTAGATAGTTTCTGGCGAACACTTTGTGGTAGTGGTGCGCCCGCCAGCCGGCTTCTAATCAAAATACCAGTCCCGCCGTGTGCCTTACCATCGGAATGATTGGTTCCGTAGATTGTGTATCCGCTTATTGTAAAATTATATTTGTTTGTAGGGTGTGTTTCGGAGAGTAGCATAACGTCGATGTGCTTGTCGAGTAGGAATTGAGCTAACTCAAGTTTATGCTGTTAAACGCCATTAGCATTCCATGTAGATATTCGTACCGAAGCCATTGATTATTTTGACTGTTGTGATACAAGCATTTGTACCAAAAGATTTTGAGTTCGCATTAAATCTTGCATAGTTTTGCGCATAAATGACATAAACTCTGTCAGTTGCTTTGTTTCTGTTCTTGTGGCTTGTTGTATTGTGCCGTATTTTGATCCACATGCTTTGCTTGTGTGTACGGTGCATTAAAAGCAGGAGGTACCAGAACTGATCTTTAGGCGCTTGCATAAGTAATGTTTTTCGATACGGACCAGGCTGCAGTCAAGAAGAAGACGTCTGGGTTGCTTTTCGATGGAATGTAGTTAGGCTGTGCGCTTTGGGTGCGTGCTGTGTTCACGCACTGGTGGATGCGAGACTTAAGTTCTTTGTAGATTGGGCAGCCTCTGTAGTTAGCTGTGTGATTGCCGCCGCAGTTGCCGCACTTTTTTTTTGCTGGAGTCTCCTTTGCTTGCTGGGCAGCACGACGATTCATGAACATCGCCGCAAACTACACATACCGGGCGCAGTTTGCAGTAAGTCCTTGTGTGGCCGTATTCTTGGCAGTTCATGCATTGTACCGGGCCGTTGCGTTTATGTGGCTCTTCAACGGTGATTCTGCGGTGCAATTGAAACTGAAGCTTGTAGATGGGAATCGGCTCATATATTTTAGCTATCTGCGTCTCATGGGTTTCATTTGGCGTGACATCAGACTCTATGCCTTTCAGTGCAACTTGCAGGCCCTTGCTGCATTTAAGTTGGTACGTGTTAAAGTTTTTTTTTGCTTTCATTTAAGTACTTTGTGAGGTAGCATTCTGCTACCACACAGAAGCTGGTCGCTATCGGCGCCGGGCGCCGACAGCGGAGCGCCCCTGTAACAACAACAACAGTGCAAGTGCAAGTGAAAATAGTGCAAATGACGGTGCCGGGATCGCACTTTGAGCCACACACACAAACCCACGCCCAGACCTACACACGCACACACACGCTGAGTAGCCGCACACGAGCACACCCGCTGAGTAGCCGCACACGCGCACACGGCCGCCGCACACACTACCACCATCACACATACACCCATCCGTAGCGGGGTAAGATGGCCTATGGCCATACGAATGCGAGCCCATACCCTTTCCCCAACAATGTTAATAAAGTAATAGACCTTATTTGTATTTGTGTTTTTATTTGTTGCCTACTTTCCTTTTTTTCTCCCCTCTTTCAGCGGGTAGTCGGGTAGCCCCACTCGGGTGGCCTCACCACATGGCCCACATGGGTCGGCCATGAGGGGTAGGATAGCGAATCTCCCGAGTCTGACTCTAGATTCTGCGATGCCTGCCTCTTGGCACGATCCGTGTGTAGCGACAACCGGGTAGTAACCACGCGTTGCAGCTGCGGCAAGCCTGGGTGGAGGAGTTTGGGGAACGCATTCCGAGTCTGACTCTGTGCGCCCCGGATCCCTGCCTAGGTCATCCACACTAGTCGAATGACGCGTCCAGTGAGTTGGATCGAGGTGGGCGGGACCAGGTGGTCAGCTGGTCAGGCATCCGGATTTTACCCTGGCCAAGCCGGATGAGTTCTTGATCCTCGTCCACTTCGTACCCCGAAGTCTAGGGCTTTACGCCTGGTGGGTGCATAAGGGTGGTCCGAGGAAGGGGGTTGAGGAGTCTTCCGGGTTATTACCCTGGACTCTCGGCCTCTTTCAATTGGCCCACTCTGAAAGTATCGAGAAGACGCCCCTCCCCTTTTTGTGGCGTAAAGAACCACTAGTACAACGGTTGTACAGAAAGGGGGTGGTCCGGGATCGATACCAGTATGCATGGTTTTGACTATTATTGTCTTTTCCATGTCCTTATGTTTTTATACTTTGATAGCGAATGTCTCATTGTATATTGGTTTTGTGCAATGTCCGTCATGGTGTCTGTCCGTCCGTCCGTATTTATGAACCCGTAAAGGTAGAGATTTAAAATTTTGCAATTATGTTTGTCTATAGGCGAGACAGATAAAGTGTCAAGATTGGGATGGCACGCCTACTAGGAGGCTGGGAAACCGATAAAATCAATAACTGAAAACCGATAAGACCAAATATTTTGGGTGCCGCGCCAACTCCTTCCGCCGACTTCCTCCCTGCTCCTTGAAATTGGAAACGCCTATAATTTTGACATTTGTTGGGCTAGAGCCACCAAATTTTGTGCCAAGATAGTTGATGACGTTCCCCAAAAAAATGCATCAACATTTTGGATGCCAAGCCTCCTGATTACGCCCCCATTCCCCCTTCTCCATGAAATTGGAAACGCCTTTAGTTTTCATTTTTTGGGCGAGAGCTACCAAATTTTGTGTCAATATAGAAATTCACGTTCCACAAAAAAATGCATAAAAATTTAGGATACCACGCACATAATTCGGCCCCATCCCCGCTTCTCCTTGAAATTGGAAACGGCTATAGTTTTCAAATTTTTTGAGCTTAAGCCATCAAATTTTGTGTAAAGATAGGTAGTGATGTTTTCCAACAAACTGCATCCGGGGTGTCCACAGCGTACCCATTTACCCATCGTGAATTTAACGTTTCACACAGACACAAGCCGACGCCAACCGAACACCGGCCGAAGTCAGTGTTGGGAGCTTAAAAAAAGAGCTCAGTCGCAAGCGCGCTGTCAACAAAGCAGGTTGATGTCGCTTTGCGCCGCATTTTGCATTTGCGTAATTATGATACACGCAGAAAAAAATTATGACTTTCTAATCGCCTTCGCGTACAGATAAAGGCATAAGTTCAGGGCATGTTATTCACAACTTTTTCAAGCTTTAATGCTAACACACTCCCACACCTTCCGCCCCCCACCCACCCACCATGCGTGTATCTTCCACATTTTTTGAACTAGAATCACCAAATTTGGTAACATGATAGCTGGCGATGATTACCACATGGCCCACTCCTTTGCAAGCAGACTTCTTACCATCCTTTCTTTTACTGGTATCAAAGCAGTCGGTTGCGTCCGTCATGGTGTCCGTCTGTCCGTCCGTCCGTATGAACGCAACTTTTTTCGACACCTGTAAGGCTAGAGCCTAGAAACTTTGCAATTATGTTTGCCTATGAGCTACTCAGATAAAGTGTCACGATTGGGGTGCCACGCCTACTAGGATCCTGGGAATTCGATAAATTCGATAACTAAAAATCGATAAAACCATATATTTCTCACATTCCTGAAGCTGGAGTCACCAAATTTTTCAGGAAGATAGCTAGTCACGTTCCTGAAAAAACTGCATACAAATTTTGGATGCCAGAGCCACCAAATTTAGTGTCAAGATAGGTAGTGAAGTTTTCCAAAAATCTGCATCAAATATTTGGATGCCACGCCAACACCTTCCGCCCCCCACCCCCTGGCGTTGTTGAAATGGTTATGCGTGTATCTTCCACATTTATGGTGACATCTACGAAAGGTCTGCATCAAAAATTAGGATGCCACGCCCACATCTGCCGCCCATCATATAAAGTCGGAAATTTCGGTAGTTTTCTTATAGTTTTTAAGCTAGAGACCGTAAACTGGGTAGCAAGATAGAAGGCAACATCTACCAAAGATCTGCATCAAAATTTTGGATGCCACGCCCACCCAAGCCACCCGCCTTATAAAATTGGAATCGGCTCTATCTTTAACAGTTTTTGAGCTGGACCACCAAACTTGGTAGGAAGATAGATGGTGACAGTTAAAAACATTTGATTCAAAAATTTGGATGCCAAGCCTACCTCTGCCGCCCACTTTTTTAATGTGGAAGTTAAGTTATTTTCCACAATTTTTGAGCTAAAGTCACCAAATTTAGTGACATGATAGCTGGCGATGTTTACCACATGGCCAACTCCCTTCGCCCCTGCATTCCCCCTTATCAACCGTTCTTTTATTGGTATCAAAATATTCCGCAGTCGGTTGCGTCCAACTGCAACGTTTTTACTTGTTATACTTTGATACTGAAAATGTCATAGTATATTGGTTTTGTGCAATGTCCGTCATGGTGTCTGTCCGTCTGTCCGTCTGTCCGTCCGTATGAACGCAACTTTTTTCGACACCCGTATAGCTAGAGACTTGAAACCTTGCAATTATGTTTATCTATAGACGTTACAGATAAAGAGCTAAGATCGGGGTGCCACGCCTACTAGGAGGCTGGGAAATCGATAAATTCGATAACTAAAAACCGATAAAATCAAATATTTCTCACATTCTTACAGATACGATTACCAAAATTTGCACGTAGATAGCTAGGCATGTCCCTGGAAAAACTGCATCAAAATTTTGGATGCCACGCCCACTTCATCTGCCCCCATCATCCCTGCTCCTTAAAATTGGAAACGCCTATAGTTTTCACATTTTATGGGCTAGAGCCACCAAATTTTGTGTCAAGATAGATATTGACGTTCCCCAAAACAATGCATACAAATTCTGGATGCCACGCCCCCTGATTCCTCCCCCATCCCCCCTTCTCCTTGAAATTGGAGACGCCTATAGTTTTCACATATTTTGGGCCAGAGCCACCAAATTTTGTGTCAAGAGTAGTAATGTTTTCCAAAAAACTGCATCAAAAATTTGGATGCCACGCCCACACCTTACGCCTTCCACCCAGCACCGTTGTTAAAACGGTTATGCGTGTATCGTCCACATTTTTTGAACTAGAGTCACCAAATTTGGTAGGAAGATATATGGTGACATCGACAAAAGATCTGCATCAAAAATTTGGATGCCACGCCCACATCTGCCGCGTACCATTTAAAATCGGAAATTTCGATATCTCTTAAAGTTTTTGAGCTAGAGCCCCCAAATTCGGTAGAAAGATAGGAGGCGACATCAAGCAAAGATCTGGATCAAAATTTTGGATGCCACGTCCACCCAAGCCAACCGCCTTACAAAATTAGAATCGGCTATACCTTTAACAGTTTATGAGCTAGAGCCACCAAACTTGGTAGGAAGATAAATGGTGAAAATTAAAGAGATTTGATTTAAAAGTATGGATGCCACGCCTACCTCTGCCGCCCACCTTATAAATTTGGGAGTTAAGTTATCTTCCACAGTTTTTGAGCTAAAGTCACCAAATTTGATAACATGAAAGCTGGCGATGTTTACCACATGGCCCACTAATTTGCAAGCAGACTCCTTACCATCCCTTATTTTTCTTGTATCAAAGTATTCCCCAGTCGGTTGCGCCCGACTGCAACATTTTTTCTTGTTTTTTTTTTTGTTGTTTTCGTGTTGTTTATATGTTGTAGAAAATGTGCAAGTCCCAAACCCCTAACCCCAAACCCATCTCACCCCCTTCCTTTGACACGAAACACGTGGCGCGGAGCTCGTCGCGGCAAGCGGCGGCAGAAGGCTGCGTCGCCGCGCTGCTCACGGGACCCTCGCTGCCGACGATAGCAGAGCGTCGCTACTGGTGCTGGCAGGTCGGTCATTTTTGTATAAAAGGCCGGCTGTTGGCACCGAAGAGTCAGTCAAGTTCCAGCCTCTGAGCTGAACACACATAGTTCCAGCCACCGAGAAAACCCAACAGCAGGGTACAAAGTAAACTCAACGATCCTTAAAAGGATTACAGCTCAGCAGTCCTCCTTACAGGACAATAACTCAATGATCCCTAAAAGGATAACAACTCAGCAGCCCTCCTTACAGGACAATAACTCCACTATCCTTAGAAGGAGAACAACTCAGCAGTCCTCCTTACAGGACAATAACTCAACGATCCTTACATAACCAAGCAAGCGACAACAAAACAGGGATCAGTGACCCAGCTACGCAGCCGAGTGGCTGGCTTTATAAGCCAAAGCGATCATCCGGATACGCTAGTATCATGTTTTAAAGAACTGGCGGTCCAATACCAGGATCAATCACCATCCGCTAAGGAAACAAGCCACGGTCACGGTCTAAAAGCCTAACACAGCAGACTGTGAGTTCCCCTCCTGCACCACAACCAGTCAACACCATAACCAACACAGACGAAGCCGATCCTTGACCCGATCCGACCCGATTCGCAGGACGATCACCGCCACGCCTACGCCCTCAATCAGCTCGAAATGAACCCTCACACGGCATGCTCGCAGAGAAGATACAACGCTGGGGCCTTGCCTTCGATGGGTCAACCGACCCATTGAGTTTCATCGAGCGGGTAGAGGAGCAAGCCTGCCCTAACAGATCTCAGAACTACTGACAGGAGAGGCAGAAAACTGGTACCGTGTCAACAGAATGCATGGGGAGACCTGGCCGCGGTTCCGAAGGGAGTTCTTGGAATATTACTTGCCTCCGAGGTACTACGAGCGACTAGAGAATCAAGTCCGAAACAACGTGCTGTGCGGCGGTGAACCGTTTAAGCCATTCATGGTACAGCTGCGACTAAAGATGCAACGGGCAGGATAATCAAGCGAGCGAAAGCTGGACCGGCTCTATGAAAACTTGCTACCAGAGTACCAGTTATACATATGGAGACACGAGGTGACTTGCTTGAACCAACTGACACAGTTTGCCAATCACTATGAGATGGTCAAAGAGAGGGAAACGCAGCAGCAAAGCCGAAAGATGCAGATAAATGGTCACAGTTCTCAAGCGCCTAGCCCATAGAAGGCCCCTCCTGCTCCGAAACCCCACAACCCCTTCAGGGACAACACGCCTCGGGCACAGGAGGCTCGTCAGCATAGACAGACGAAGCCCCAATCGACGAACTGACAGCATGCCGACGATTCGGATAACCGGGACACCCCGTCCGAACTTGCCGAAACCGGCAATTGATACATTGTTGGCAGTGTGGCCGGCGAGGTTTTCGGACGATCGAGTGCTGCACACGGACATGGGGAAACGAAGCGCCTCCCTCCTACACTCCAAAGAGGGGGTTAGTGGCGACCAGGGAGTCACGGAGATAAACGGAACCATACGGCTCGGAAATGCGACGATAGTAGCCAGGGTCAGCATGGAAGGCAAACCCTTCCTGGCTACTATCGACACCGGAGCAACACGAAACTTTGTTTGCGAAAAGGTCGCGCAACAACTGTCGGCACATGCACAAAGGAAGGTACAGATGCGCCTTATAAAATTGGAATCGGCTATATCTTTAACAGTTTTTGAGCTAGAGCCACCAAACTTGGTAGGAAGATAAATGATGACAATTAAAAAGATTTGATTCAAAAATGTTAATGCCACGCCTACCTCTGCCGCCCACCTTTTAAATTTGGGAGGTAAGTTATCTGACACAGTTTTTGAGCTAAAGTCACCAAATTTTATAACATGATAGCTGGCGATGTTTACCACCCGTCGCACTACTTTGCTAGCAGACTCCGTTCTTTTTCTGGTATCAAAGTATTCCGCAGTCGGTTGCGTCCGACTGCAACGTTTTCTTTTGTTTACGTCTAGCGTTGCGATGACGCAATAGTTTTTGGCGCCTCCTTTCCACCTACTGCCGGCTATCGCTTCTGAGGCTATCTTTACCACCTTTCCGATTGCGTCGAGCGGTGACCTCGATTTAAGGAAGCCGAATTGCTGATCCGAAAGCCCTCCTGCAGCGGATATGGCGCGCTCAAGTCGTATGCAGATAATATGCTCCAATATCTTTCCGACCGTATCAATGAGGCAAATAGGCCTGTAGGCAGCTGGATCCTCAAGTGGCTTTCCCGACTTTGGTAGCAGTACCAGGCGCTGGAGTTTCCACCTATTAGGGAAGACTCCGTTGCGTAAACAATTGTTGAACATCTAGGCAAAGATATCGGGGCGGATCGCAAGTGCTAGCTTGAGGGCTCTATATGGAATGGTACATCTGGGAACCGCGTGAGCGCTGGTAGCGGCGTCTAGCGTGGTTGCAAACATTTCGAGCCTCTGCTATCTCCTAGTTCCACAAGTAAACTTGGACATCGTGCCTCTGGTACCGCTTGCTCCTGGCCATGCTGGCATCGCAAGCGCGGCTTATCAGCATCATGCCTCGGTGCTGTCTATGGTATCCGGGATCCCTGCGGATACAAGCTGTGTGCCAAAGATACGCGTGTCGAGTATCTCGGCACGGTATTTTGCCTATGTTGGGTTTGAACATGCTGGCGATTATTGCGTGCTCCGACGGTGAGCCATATGGCGGCATGGTCGCTTCCATTGTAAGAGTTGTCGATGCTCCAGCTGGATAAGCTAGACAGCGAACTACTGGCGAACGTGATCTTAACGTCTGATCCCAGCCCTGCTCTGCTGAAAGTGTGCTGAGTCTTTTGGTTTAGTATGGCTACGTCCTCAAGAAAGGCTCGGCCCCTAGCGTTCATAGACAAGCTTTCCCACTCCTCGGCCCATGCGTTGAAGTCACCAGCGATGGTGACTGGGTGCCGGCCTCTAGCATCTGCCACCAGACAGTCCAGGGTGTTGTTTAACTCAGAGAGCTGCAGGCTAGGGGCCAGATGGACGGAGTAGATCCACATGTTGGCCGCCATCGCACGTACCAAGCTATCCGGCCGGTAAACTCTGGTCAGTGGTGTCGCGGAGCTCCCACACACCAAGTAGCCGCTCTTCCTGAGGTGTCTTATCCTCCTGCAACCGGTATGGCTCGCTAAGCACCGTAAGATCCGCGAAGCGTTCACGCACTGTTTGCGACAACAAGTCCTGAGCCGCTGCACAATGGTTGAGGTTCAGCTGGATGCACTTCATTTTGCCTGACTACTTACACTTTCGCTGAGTGGACATCTGCTAATGCGCGCCTGGTGGCTGGTTCAGATGAAGCACCTCACCTCGCTCTTACAGCTTGCTGCCTTGTGACCCAAGTCTCCGCACCTGATGCAGCACTGGGACCTATCCACAGTGTTACGGCAGCTGCTAGCGGTATGTCCCATCTCCAGACAGCGGTAGCACATCGTGCGTGCTTCCTGCGAGCGAATGGCACAGCTGGTCCAACTAACACCCAGCTGCTCGAACGCATCCATTTCTACTGGTTCCTGGGGTGAAGCGGCTGCCACAGGTGCTGGCGAGGCGCCTGAAGGTGCCAAGCTTTACACGGGGTGTGTGTGTGTGTGAGTGTGTGCTCCGCGGGTTGTAATTATAATTATAGTATAAAAGCATAAGTATAACTAAAGTTGCACTTTGATCTTAATGTTCGGAATGAGTGGTTGCGTTATGCGCTAAAAAACGAAACCTAGATATATAAAAAAAAAACTTAACACGTCTGTTGTATCGCCTAAGGTATGATAAAAATTCAGTTAGAACCCCCAATTCCCTACTATACTAGAATTACCAAATTTGGTTGGGCGGGAGGTACGTCGCTTTATGCTTGGGTGCGCCATAACAAACCGATACTTTGTATCGTTGGTTTACTGGAATGTATTGTTCATCCAATAAGTATATTTCGCTCACTGACGACGCTTGCAAAGTTTTTAGATTTTTCAAAAACATCTGCTTTAGCTGCTTTAACTGCACATGGAACTGCGACTCAGTAGCCATAGATTGCTGATCAGGATTTATTTCGTCCATTTTGCACGATCGACCTGCCACCACAAAATTTTTTCTTTCGCCTTATTTTTCTCGCAGCTTAACACTGCGGGAACATGTCGACACCGCGAAATTCGCATCAAAATAAAAAAATTTTTATTTACAAAATTATCCAAAAAATGAGATATTCGTTTTCGTTTATTTTAAAGCTTAAATGGTTTTGATTACATTTTTACAAAATGGGAATATATATTGTTCTGTATTGCTTTTGGCATTCTTAAGTCTGCAAAAGCAGACACACTCCGGCTAATGTCCATTTGCTGTCCCGTTCCTTGCTCTTTAAATTAAACGTCCAAACGAAAGTCGGTCCACGCAACCTGAAAATATTTATAATTTGTAAGTGCTTTTGACAATATTTATACATATAAAACAAATTATAAGGCAGCAGCCAAAGAAACTGAACAATGAGATTTTAAACATATTAATAGTGTTGGCGTAGAGTTATTACATAGACGAATAAATTTAAAAAGACTGGTAACCAGAGCCGGTGATGTTAACGCAACAGAGAGACTCAGCACATTTTCGAAGCATACACAAGTATCGAGTAGCGGCAAGTTCCCCTTAACATCGCACAGCTGCGTTTGTTTTGATTTTTGCTTCCTTACTTATTCTTCGAGGCTTGCCGCCATTTCGCGAGCTGAGTCTGTTTCTTTATGCGAAAAAAGGGTATAATGATTGTATACAAAAGAATGTAACAGGCGAAAATAAGAAGCTCTGACCCCATAAAATATATATATTCTTGATCTGTCTGTCCATCTGACTGAACACATCTATCTTGGAGACTAGTACTTAATACAAAATATTGAAAATATGTGACAACTTATCATTCATCGAAATCGGTTGAGAAACAGCATAGATATCGAAGACTGAAGTTAAGTTACAGAATACACAAACAATGACTGTCCGTACTAAGTTTTTTTTACTAAGAGTTTAGGGTATATTCTAGCCGCGAACTAGAGCTCAAAGACCATGGCGGGTTCATTCCGCTACTTTTTAAATTGGCGACAGACTGACGCACAAGCTGAGGGTATGATTGCGAACGAATACATACATGTATGCATCGAAAATAGGCAAAACTCAACAAAACGCACAAATTGCACAAAGAAAAATGCACCGTTCTAATGTCTAGACGCAATACCAACACACTTTGGAGAGATCATCTATTCTGCACACACCAATACAGATACACAGTGTTCATTCTCAAGTCAGACTCTCCGCTCACACAGACATCGCCGACTCGCTCACGCCCGCCATCAGCCCACATCGACAGAAACTACAACGGTATTCTGCCACGCTTGAATACACAGACGGCGACAGCAAAGAATATGCACCGCAAAGCAAATGAACAGACACAAGCAACGGTCAACGTTTGTACAAGTTCGTTATATTTTGAAATTAAAAATAATCTGCGATACAATTCAAAATGCATTTCTTAGGCAAATTTTATACAGTTTCAAACCAATTCAATACAGTTTTAAAGTCATAAGGCAACTCAATTCAGTTTTAAAGTCATAAGGAAACTCAATACAGTCTCAAAGCAAAACAATACAATCTTTTCAAGTTTTAATTTCTTAGTATATCACTAATTCAAACCACGATTAGTTCAAGCCACGAGATCCGGACTACCACCAACATTTGTTTGAATGATTTCACATTGCTTTCTCATAAAGCGTTCTCTTTTCAATTCGATACAACCACACACAGTTTACTCTCATTTAACTGGTCAGTCTGTATTTTCCACTAGCGCGCAGTTTACTCTCATTCAACCGGCTAGCTATCTTCCATACAGTCTAGCTGGCCCTTGTCAGCTTAGCACTCAGTTTACTCTCTTTCAAATGGCAAGCTGGTTCCTTGTCAGTCTAGCTGTTTCTTCTTGTTAGCCTTGCACTCAGTTTACTCTCTTTCAACTGGCTAGCTATCACACACCACCGATCGCCACCAATATCGCAACTCAATCCAGAACAAATGGTGAACCACATAACTCGGGCACCCATAAGTCCGAACAAGCGCGTCAAGGTATTGATCCGGAGGCCTTCATAACTTTAATCAATCTCAGGATCACAGCCCTCACTGGCTTGATCCATGGCGTCCTCTTCGGAGCCTTCATCCTCAAACTCTGTGGTAATCCCCTTCCCTGGCATACATCGCAGAAATTCGTGGGAATATTTATACGTTCTGTTACTATTTAATGCTTTGAGTCTAATCGATCACCTGGTAATACTTCGATCACCAAGAACGGACCTTTAAGCTTAGGATCTAATTTGGTCTGGTGACGCTCTTCATTCTTAAGTAAAACATGGTCACCAACCTTGTTTCTTACAATGGCGGCTTTACCTTTATCGAATCTAGCCTTATCTATTCTGGAATTCTTTTCCATATTTCGTTTTGCCATTTCTCTAACCAAACCAACGTCAACAGTATTTTCAGTATTTACGACCGGTACAAGACCAAACGGTCTCTCTTTTCCAATAAGTACTTCTAATGGACTGACTTTAGTCACTCTATTGGCTGTGCTATTAAGAGCTAACTGAATTTCACCTAAGGAATCCTGCCAAGAACCCTGGCCTGTTTCAACCGCAGTAAGCATTGACTTAAGAGTACTCATGACTCGTTCCACTTGTCCGTTAGCACGACTGGCACCTGTGGCTATCAAATGCAAATCTATTTTCTGTGCTGAGCAGAAATCACGAAACGCTGTGCTAGCAAAACTACGACCTTGATCAGCGATCAATCGAGAAGGTACACCAAATAAAGATATTAAAGATCTCACTGACTTAATACAACTTTCAGTGTCTAACTTTATGGTATGGGACAAATAAACGAATTTGGTAAAGGCATTTATTAGCACGATTATATATTCCTTTTGATCGTTTTTACCACTGAGCTTTCCCGTAATATCCACATGAACTGTATGCCACGGAATATCAACTTTAGGAATGGGATGCAGTTCGGCTTGTACTTTTCCAGACGGAGGCTTTGACAATCTGCAGGTGATGCAGTTGTCTACGAACTTGCGAACATATTTTGACATTTTGTCAAACCAATAAAATTCATACATTTTCTCTAGAGTTTTCTCCCACCCAAGATGCATTATTGGCTCGTGCACATTGTTAACGGCAGACCATCTGAATGGCTTTGGGATTATGGGCAGACAACGAGTCTTTCCGTTACTTTGGATCTTTCTGTACAGAATCCCGGAAAGTAGTTCGTAAGTTTTGGCCAATTCTTCAGACAGTTCTTCCCTTCGCAATTTCGAAACGATAGTTTCTTCATTTCTCTGTTGCTCAGCCAACAACCTGTTATCAGATATTTCTGTCAAATTGATATGCATTTCGACTACACCTGCTGGGGTCCTAACAATTTTTGGTGTTGGGTTTCGAGACAGAAAGTCAACGTGAGCCATGCGCTCGCCGGGTCTATACTCGATGTCAAATTGAAAAGATTGCATGTAAGACCACCACCTATGAACTCTCGGGGTTAACTCTATTTTTGTGCGAGAAGCTTTAAGCGAATTGCAGTCGGTGAAAACAATGAAATGATGACCATGCAAGTAATGGCGAAAGTACTTAATGGAGTTGTAAACGGCAAGAGTCTTCAGCTCGTATGAGTGGTAACGCGATTCCGCTGATGACGTCACCTTGCTAAAATATTCAATAACTCGAGGCTTCTTTTCAATTCGGTGCAGCAAAATAGCACCATAGCCGACAGCACTTGCATCCGTGTGAAGCTCAATAGAAAATTGTGGGTCGAATATAGTGAGAACAGGTTCATTAGTTATAACAGAAATTACTTTCTGCCGTATTTGCTCGTGCTCATGCTCCCATACAAATGATTTGCTGTTTGAAGTTAATTCGTAAAGAGGTTTCAGTAACTGTGAAAACTTTGGCACAAACTGCCGGAAGTACGACACTAATCCGATGAATTACCTCAACTGGGTTACGGATTGGGCTCGTATCTTTCTAGGATTCGGTCGAATCTCGCCTGCTCTGACTTCAAAGCCTAAATATTCAACACACGATTTAAGAAATGAGCATTTTTTTACATTAAAAGAAAATCCTGCTTCCGTAAGTGTTCGCAACACAACTCGCAGTCTGTCAAAAGATTCTTCCTTGGTTCGTGCAACTATCATTACATCGTCCATGTAAAAAATGGCATATGAATAGACAAGATCACCTAAGGCACGATTAATTGCTCTTTGAAATACCGAAGGGGCATTTTTAAGTCCAAATGGCATAGTCAAATATTCAAATTGACCTTCCGGCGTAACGAATGCCGTACGCTCAATTGAATTCGGATGAATTGGGATCTGATGAAACCCGCTTGCCATATCTATAGAGCTGAAAAACTTAGCACCACTCAGCCTAGCTATATGATCAGAAATAAGCGGCAATGGGTACTTATCAGAAACACTATTTGCATTAAGCTCTCTATAGTCCACACAGAGGCGGTCAGTACCATTTTTCTTTCGCACTAGTAGCATTGGGCTCGCAAAGGGGGATGAACTGGGTCGTATAACGTGCGACTCTAACAGCTGTTCAATCAACAGTAGAACTTTTGCCTTTTCCTCTACACTCAATCTATAAGGTCGCCTTTGAACCATTTTATTTTCATCAATCAATCGAATTTCTAACTGTCCCGTAGTCACACGGCTTTGTGGAATACCATCAACAAATGAACTCGAATACTTCTCTAGGATTGACAACAATTGGTCTCTATCCGGTCCATGAACGTCAGTGTCGACACTAGGCAAATCAGAATTGCATTCAGAAACTTGAACAGGTAATACAGATTTTTCGTTAAATAAGAGCATTTGATGTAATTGTCACGCCGATTCCCTGGCTCAAAATATCTCGACCAATCAGAGCGTCGTACTTTATATAATGGTCTAACACTACATGAAACAATATTTCGAATGAATGTTCACATATCAAAACGCTTGCCAATATCTGCAAAGTTCTACAAATGGTACTACTACCAATGCCTCTTAAAATGACTACGTTGGTTATTCTAGTTCCGGATAGTCTCTGCGAAGCGGCTTCCTTGATCAGCGAGCACTCTGCTCCAGAGTCAAAACAAAATTGGAACGACTCACCAGATTGTAACAACCTTCCTACCGGCTCGAGAACCATACAAATGTTGACATCTTTTACTATGTTGCTTCTGTTGGATGACGAACGCTCCTGGCGATCGGGGCACACTGTGGATACATGTGCAGCTTTTCCGCAATTGTAGCAGGTAACGGTTTATCGGTCTTTTCCTGCTGTGTAGCCAGAGTGTTGTTTGCCGGGTTGCTGCTGCTGAGCTGCCGCTGCCTTTGAGCGACATTCCGACCGCTTATGGCCAGACTTTCCACAATTATAACATTTAAGTAGCAAGGGCCTGGCTCGTTTTCCTAGCTGCGTCGATGTACTGCCGTTTAGAAACTGGCTCGATCCAGCGTCGAACGAGTAAGATTTTAATTCCTGTTGCACTTGCTTTAGCAGTTCCGCAAAGGTACGATTTTGAGACTCCAAAATTGTTAACAAACTGCTTTCATTACTTGTAGTAGGTGTTGGCGATCCCACTTCTGATGTTGAATCGTCAGGTGATGGCTCGTCTCCTTTGTGTATTCGGCGCGACGAGTTCTGATGCGTTTTACTCGGGAGCTCGGCATGACTGTTTCGTTTGACGATCATAAATTGACTGACTAAACAGACCAACATGCGTTTACCACGCACCACGACCAGAATTGCGCATTGCGACAAAATGCACCGTTCTAATGTCTAGACGCAATACCAACACACTTTGGAGAGATCATCTATTCTGCACACACCAATACAGACACACAGTGTTCATTCTCAAGTCAGACTCTCCGCTCACACAGACATCGCCGACTCGCTCACGCCCGCCATCAGACCACATCGACAGAAATTACAACGGTATTCTGCCACGCTTGAATACACAGACGGCGACAGCAAAGAATATACACCACAAAACAAATGAACATACACAAGCAACGGTCAACGTTTGTACAAGTTCGTTATATAATCTGCGACATATATATTTTCATGATAAAGACAATTTGCTATATATGTGCTTGTAATTTAAGCTATATATCTTGGATATAGTAACTCAATTACGAAAAGTTAACTTTAGTCTATACTTCCCTCTTGTTTTACGCAGCAGCAAGCGGATTGAAGCAATGGGCAAAACGCAACAAGAAAAGCGAGTACACATGTGCTGATGCTGTGGCTGAGACGCACAAACTGCGCAGACCTTAAATACCCTTTTTCGTAATATTCACTCCTAGTCAAAATAATTACTTACACATAAGTGCAGTATTATGATTACTAATGTTAAGTATTTGTTTACTAAATACCTTTTAATTAGTATTAATACTAGTTTTGAATTAAGTCATGTAAAATGCCCTTCCATATTTCCAAAATTCTAGTAAGCATACGATATGAAAATCATATCTAAGATTCTTGCATTTATCTTATCAAAATCGCAAAGTTAATATGAAGTGAAGCTACCCTCCCAACTAAGGCAGCAGAAACCATATAGAAGCAAAAGTCTAAAATTGCCCATCTCGAGTTCTGTAACAACAACAAGAGAAATGAAGTGCGCCAACAAGTTATCAATCTTTGTCTCGAGCATCGCACACTTTGCAATCAAAACAAAATGCAATACAATAATGGCCGACTTCATTTTACCGGCTCTTCTCTATGCGCCAGCTAGTTGTCGGCGAGTATGGAGGAGAAGCCTGCCAAAGCAAATGACAAAAACTACTCGAGATATTCTGTTTCCCCTCGTATATGCTTCGCAATTGTGCTATGTTAGTTTAACAGAACATCGCCGTCTCCTGTTTCCAGTCTTATTACATTTATTTGTCTATGGTTATTAGTAATTAACACTGTTACATTTAGATATAATAGCATAAGTCAGTTTAAGAGAAAAACTTGAAGTCGCTCTCATTTACATATCTCATCGTAACTTATAATCCGATCGAAAATCTTCCGACGGCGCAATTGCATTGCGTGCAGCCGACTGTGGCTCACTCATATTGTCGGAGTCTAAGCTAGTTTTACTGGTAATAAAGTTATGTGCACAATAAAGTAAATAAAATTTCACAACATCTACATATATATTTTCGATAAAATTATTCGAACATTCAATATACATAATACATAGGTCTATTCGTGTACCTAAATGTAGGATTGGCAGCTCTAGCAGCGCTAGCAGCTGATGTCGATAACTATCTTATAAGTGTAGGAATAGCAGCGCTAGCAGCTGATGCCGATAACTATCTCATAAGTGAATTACAACTATCGATTAACGATCTACGTAGAAGCTCGTCACTGAGAATGGCACACATTGTTGCTGAACCGGCGAAGTGTCAAGACGTAGAATTATAATTACTCCTGAAATATTGTTAATTTTATACAGCAAAGAGAAATGTAAAGCGGAAGTGAATGATCTAATTATTACAATATACATATATAATCCTACGAAGACTATAAGTGTTTTATTTTACGGTGGCCATAAAAGGTTCAGTCCTACAAATTGGGGGCTCAACCGGGATGAACATAAAACAGAAATAACGGGATGAACAGAAGATAATGAACAAACGGTGAAATTCGGTAACAAAAATTGCGTTTTATGTTGTGAAAAAACGCGATCAAATTTAGCGCAGTTAACACTATTTAATTGCGCTAATGCTGAAGATTGCAGTCTAGTTAATGCAACGGACTTAAGTTTAACGCATCGTCTACGTTATTGCAAAGGTGGCAGAATAGTTGAAATTCTGAGAAAGTATTCAGTTGCTGACGAATACTTTGTACGGTGAAAAGACGAAAACGCGATCAAGTTTAGCGCAGTTAACACTATTTAATTGCGCTAATGTTAAAGGTTGCAGTCTAGTTAATGCAACGGATTTAAGTTTAACGCATCGTCTACGTTAATGCAAAGGTGGCAGAATAGTTGAAATTCTGCGAAAGTATTCAGTTGCTGACGAATACTTTTTACGGTGAAAAGACGAAAACGGGATCAATGTTCAGAAGACAACGGGCAAACTGAACGGTGCATGTGCTACGTGCGAAAACCGGCTGTACCAAGAACAGTAAAATGTGTGTATAAGGCGACAAAGTGGCGTCGTTGTTAAAGAACATTCAGAGCATAAAGTCGCGTGGTGAACTTGCTGCGTGCAAGCAAAGGAAAAGAACAAAAACAAGTAAAAACGTTGCAGTCGGACGCAACCGACTGCGGAATACTTTGATACCAGTAAAAGAACGGTTGATAAGGGAGAATGCAGGGGCGAAGGGAGTGGGCCATGTGGTAAACATCGCCAGCTATCATGTTACCAAATTTGGTGACTTTAGCTCAAAAGCTGTGGAAGATAACTTAACTCCCAAATTTAAAAGGTGGGCGGCAGAGGTAGGCGTGGCATCTAAATTTTTGAATCAAATGTTTTTAACTGTCACTATCTATCTGCCTACCAAGTTTGGTGGCTCTAGCTCAAAAACTCTAAGAGATATAGCCGATTCCGATTTTATAAGGCGGGTGGCTTAGGTGGGCGTGGCATCCAAAATTTTGATGCACATCTTTGGTAGATGCTGCATTCTATCTTTCTACCCAATTTAAGGGCTCTAGCTTAAAAACTATAAGAGATATCGAAATTTCCGATTTTAAATAGTGGGCGGCAGAGGTGGGCGTGGCATCCAAATTTTTCATGCAGATCTTTTGTAGATGTCACCATATATCTTCCTACCAAATTTGGTGACTCTAGTTCAAAAAATGTGGAAGATACTCGCATAACCGTTTTGACATCGGCGGGGGGGTGGGGGGCGGAAGGTGTGGGCGTGGCATCCAAAGTTTTGATCAATTTTTATGGGGAACGTCAATATCTATCTTCACAAAAAAATTTGGTGGCTCTAGCCCAAAAAATGTGAAAACTATAGGCGTTTCCAATTTCATGGAGAAGGGGGGATGGGGGCGGAATCAGGGGGCGTGGCTTCCATGTTTTGATGGGGAACGTCAGTACATATCTTGACAGAAAATTTTGGTGGCTCTAGCCCAAAAAATGTGAAAGCTATAGTCGTTTCCAATTTCTTGGTTAAGGGGGATGGGGGCGGAATCGGGGGCGTGGCATCCAAGTTTTGATGGGGAACGTCAGTACCTATCTTGATACAAAATTTGGTGGCTCTAGCCCAAAAAATGTGAAAACTATAGGCGTTTCCAATTTCATGGAGAAGGGGGATGGGGGCGGAATTAGGGGGCGTGGCATCCACAATTTTGGTGCATATTTTTGGGGAACTTCAATATCTATCTTGCCACAAAATTTGGTGCCTCTAGCCCAAAAAATGTGAAAACTAAAGGCGTTTCCAATTTCAAGGAGCAGGGATGATGGGGGCGGAAGGAGTGGGCGTGGCATCCAAAATTTTGATGCAGTTTTTTCAGGGACATGACTAGCTATCTGCGTGCAAAATTTGGTAACTCTAGCTGTAAGAATATGAGAAATATTTGGTTTTATCGGTTTTCAGTTATCGAATTTATCGATTTCCCAGCCTCCTAGTAGGCGTGGCAACCCAATCTTGACACTTTATCTGTACCTTCTATGGATAAACATAATTGCAAAGTTTCAAGTCTCTAGCTTTACGGGTGTCGAAAAAAGTTGCGTTCATACGGACGGACAGACGGACAGACGGACAGACAGACACCATGACGGACATTGCACAAAACCAATATACTATGAGACCTTCGGTATCAAAGTATAACTATGAGACCTTCGGTATCAAAGTAAAAAACGACCGTGGTGAATATCGGTTGTTGTTGGCGGCAACGCAAAAAGTCGCGTGGTGAACTTGCTGCAAGCAAAGGAAAAGAACAAAAAAACGACCGTGGTGAACATCGGCTGCTGTTGGTGGTAATTCGAAAGTCGCGTGGTGGAACTGCAGCCCGTAACCTCTTGATACAAGCTGTAACGCAGGCGAGAAGGCCGGTACGTTGGAATACCAGGAATGCTGCAAACAATAAAGCGAGGAATACGAATGCGAGTGCGCTAACACTCGTACATAAGTTTCATGGGAAAAAAGCTGGTGTAGTATACGCAAATCTCAACATTGTATAAATATAAGTTCTTTAAAAACTGGAATGTTAATTTTAATGATAAAATTGTTGTACAGTGTTAAGTAACGCATGTGAAGAAAATATTTAGAGAAGAATGTTTTAGAAAGTTGTTAGAAGACATCACTTCTCTTTCAGTTCAGGGCCTTAAGGAAAAACTGAAATCATTGTCTTTACCAAGTTCAGGTGTTAAATGGGAACTACAGCAACGATTAATTAATTATTTCAATTTGAAGGAGAACGAGTTAAGTAGCGATAGCTCTTTGTACGAAGAACCAGTGCAGTTCGAAATGGAATCAGAAAATAATCAAACTATAGCCTCTGCATTTACATTAAGGGACATTGAGGACTCCCTTTTGGTTTTTACTGGAAATGGTCTTCCAGACGTTGACGAATGGCTACTTGATTTTGAATTGAATGCGGTAACAGTAAAGTGGAATAATTTACAAAAATTTATTTTTGTGTCGGCAGTTAATCAAAGGTGCAGCCAAATTATTTTTGAATAGTCAAACCGAGGTAAATGATTGGAATACGCTAAAGCAAGCCTTAAAATCAGAGTTCAGTGAGAAGCGTTCGGCAAAAGAAGTCCACAAATTATTAACCGAAAGAAAGAAAAAACCAGATGAATCTTTAAGCGATTATTTTTATGTAATGAAAGGCATTGCAAATCAGTGTAAGTTAGACGAAGAAAGCATAATAGACTGCATTATTGAAGGCGTTCCAGGTTCCAAACAAAATAAAAGTTGTTTATACCATGCGTCAAATCTTACAGAGTTTAGACAGAAGATAAAGATTTACGAAAGATTTTGTTCCAGTCCTGAGCCTAAGCAAAGATCAGGAACTGTCAATAATCCAGTGAAGAGTAACAAACCAGAGAGGCGTTGTTTCAAATGTGGTGAAAACAATCACTTAGCTAGAGTGAAGAGAGTGTGGAGAAGCAGGTAGGACACAAAGCAAATCAGTGCAAAACAAAGACCTTCATTAAAGAAGAAAAGATGGAGTCGGCTAACTTGCAACAGTGTTCACAGTCAGTATTTAACCGTGCTTTTAAAACAGTCCTAATAAATGGGAAGCAAGTCACAGTTTTATTTGATTCTGGTAGCGACCTATGTACTATTCGGGAACAGATTTAGAAAACAGTTCACCCAGTCGTCCTAGAACAGAACGTGAAAGAATTAGTTGTTATAGGTGGAAAAAAGATTCACACGTTGGGTTCATTCATAGTGTCGACCAGGCTAGACGATGTTCCGATTAAAATGTGCTTCCATGTTGTCCGTAATAAAGATAGTTTGTACGACGGAGTCATCGGTTGTGATATTTTGAATGTGGTCAACGCTTCGATTAGTTCGAAAGGTGTAATTTTTCAAGCAGCGGTAGAAGAAGTTGTTCAAGAGATTGTTTTCGAAAAGCGAAATGATAAAAAACAGTATGAATTACCTCACCAAAGCGAAGTTCAGACTGCCATACAAGACGAACCAAAAACGAAGATTACTGAATTACAAAGCACTTTCCACCAGATGTTGTTAGCCGATTTAAATAACATGCTTGATCCAGAGATAGATGTTGTGCACTTAAACACCAATTTAAAGGCGCAAGTCAAAAAGTTATTTGGGGATTAGAAGCCAGAGCGGCCAAAGGCAAGTCCTGTCAAAATGAAGATAATCCTCTCAGACGAAGTACCAGTCTATCAGAGACCCAGACGTTTACCTTACGCCGATATTGAGATAGATAATGAGCAGATCAGAAATTGGTCAGAAGAAGGAATAATTCGAAATAGTAATTCAGAGTATGCATCTCCTATTGTTTTGGTGTCTAAGAAAGATGGTACCAAGAGGTTATGTTGCGATTACCGAAAACTGAATGAGAAGATTATTCGTGATAATTTTCCCATGGTTTTGATGGACGATGTTTTGCACAAGCTGAAAAAAGGAAAGGTGTTTACAACTCTGGACATAGCCAATGGGTTTTTCCATGTTCCAGTGCAGGAGGACTCACGCAAGTATACGTCGTTCGTAACACCACAAGGCCAGTATGAATTCTGTTTCGAACCTTTCGGAATTTCTTATTCCCCAGCCGTGTTTATGAGGTATATTTTTGCAGTCCTAAGACAGTTGATTGAGGATGGTACTATACTTCTTTATATGGACGATATCATAATTCCCTCAGAGGACGAAAAGGAAGGTTTTAAAACGTTGCAAAGGCTTCGGGTTTGAAAATAAAATGGGAAAAATGCCAAATATTATGTCGCAAAGTAAAATTTCTTGGCTACATAATAGAGAATTCGACAATAAAAGTTTCGGAAGAAAAGACATCGGCAGTAGCGAATTTCCCAGTCCCTCGAGATAAGAAAGGAGTCAAACGTTATTTGGGCTTAACTTCTTATTTTCGCAGGTTTGTCAGAGATTTTGCGTCTATCGCTACACCGTTGAGTAGTTTGTTAAAAAAAGACGCTAAATTTAAAATGGGAGAGGAAGAGTTAGCTTCGTTCAAGCAATTAAAGGGTTGTCTATTAAGCGCGCCAGTGTTAAAGTTGTACGATCAAAAAGCCGAAACAGAAGTGCATTGCGATGCGAGTATGTACGGGTACGGTGCTGTTCTTTTACAAAAGGAGTCTGAAGACCAGTATTTCCACCCCGTAGAGTATATGAGAAAAATATCCGTCTTACGAGTTAGAAGTTCTTGCAATAGTCGAAGCTTTAAAGAAGTGGCGAATTTTCTTGTTGGGCAAAAATATCAAGATCGTGACAGATTGTAACGCGTTTACTATGACCATGAAAAAACAAGATGTCCCCGTTAAAGTTTCCCGCTGGGCAATCTTTTTACAAGATTTTGACTTTCAAATCGAACACAGGTCAGGAACCAGAATGAAGCATGTGGATGCTCTAAGCAGAGTGCACTGTTTATTGTTACAGGACTCGCTTAAACATCGTATATTGCAGGCACAGCGTCAGGATGAGTGGATAAAAGCAATTTGCAAAGTTTTAGAGACATCTACCTATGACGATTATTATTTGAAGTATGATATTGTGCATAAGGATCCAGTCAATGAATTATTAGTTATACCTTCAAAAATGGAGAGTTAAATATAACTACTGCTTATCGTCAAGGACATTTTGGAGCTAAGCGAACCATAGATTTGGTAAAACGCGATAACTATATTCCAAACTTAGCCGGAAAAGTTGAGTAAGTCATTAAGTCGTGCGTAGAATGTATTATAGGTGATTCCAAGAACGGAAAAAAAAGGAAGGCTTATTAAATTCTATCGATAAGTTAGACGTTCCATAACAAACATATCATATTGACCATATAGGACCAATGGAGTCGACTAAGAAACAATATAATCACATTTTAGTTGTACTGGATGCTTTTTCGAAATTTGTCTGGTTGTACCCAACGAAAAGCACAGGAGCAGACGAAGTTGTTGACAAGTTGCAAAAGCAGGCTGAAATATTTGGTTATTACCGATCGGGGCACTGATTTCACAGCCAATGTTTTTGAAGATTTTTGTAGAAGCCAAGGCATAGACCATTGCATTATAGCTACAGGGGTCCCACGTGGAAACGGTCAAGTCGAAAGAATTAATAGGATTGTAATTGCGTTGTTGACCAAATTGTGCGTGTCGGACCCAAAAGCATGGTACAAGCATGTTGGCAGAGTACAACAATTTATAAACTCTACTCCGCCAAAAAGCACAAAGGTGTCTCCATTCAAAGTTCTTACAGGCTTAGAAATAAGAACTAAATTAAATAACGAAATTCAAAAGTTGATGGATGAAGAATATTTAGTTGAGTTACAAGAAGAGAAAGACGAGTTAAGACAAGTAGTGAAAGAAAATATTTTATCAATTCAAGAAGAGAGCCGTAATTCCTTTAACAAATCAAGAAAGCCAGAAACGGAGTTTAACGTCAATGATGGTGGTCGCCATTAAGCGTACCCAATTTGGAGTTGGACTAAAGTTAAAAGGGAAGTTCCTTGGTCCCTATTTGGTAAAGCGTAAATTAAGAAACGGACGATACGTCGTCGAGAAGTTAGGTGATTTTGAAGGACCAAACAATACCAATACGGTCGCAGAATACATGAAAATTTGGAACCCGTCATTCGGGACGAATGATAAGTAGGATGGCCGAATGTAGGATTGGCAGCTCTAGCAGCGCTAGCAGCTGATGTCGATAACTATCTTATAAGTGTCGGAATAGCAGCGCTAGCAGCTGATGCCGATAACTATCTCATAAGTGAATTACAACTATCGATTAACGATCTACGTAGAAGCTCGTCACTGAGAATGGCACACATTGTAGCTGAACCGGCGAAGTGTCAAGACGTAGAATTATAATTACTCGTGAAATATTGTTAATTTTATACAGCAAAGAGAAATGTAAAGTAGAAGTGAATGATCTAATTATTACAATATACATATATAATCCTACGAAGACTATAAGTGTTTTATTTTACGGTGGCCATAAAAGGTTCATTCCTACATAAATTTAAATAAACAGAAATGCAATATATTATTAAATATAAAAGTACAAAACGGTAATCGATTTATTTCATTTTATATTGTTCGTGTGCAAATGCAAAGTGTCGCAGTTTATTTTCGATTTTTGCTCTCTCAATTTAACCGCTACGTCCATGATACAATTATACAAGGTAGTCATCTCGTCAAAATTTGGTCCCCTTTGTTTGACCATAAGTGCGAGTGAGATGACCAAGTTTGCGTTCAAGCTGTGAGTGTGAGTGAGAAGATAACATCGACTTGTATAATGTTTCCTCGTTGACAGTCGGCAACGAACTGAAAACAGGGGACCAAATCGTGAGTGCGACGCTTGCCGAGCAGACTACCTTGTATAATTGTATCATGGCTACGTCCAAATATATGTACGTACATACATAGATATATACTTGCACTTGCACATACACACAACGCTTGCTACAGTTTTTTGGACATTAACATCTGACTGTTAAGTTTGCAAGTTTGCAACACTGCAATCGTGAACAACCAATTGCACGACACGAGTCTAGCAATTTTGCACAAACAGCTGTTTGCTATTGCTATCGATCAGTTTGTTTTTGTGAGTGTAATTTGAGTTGCTGCAAAAAAATAAATCGCTACACCTCTTCACTTCGTTTTCTCTTCTGCGGTTTTTTGCGATCTTTTCTACCACTGTAATTAAATAAAAGCTGGTTTATTCATGAAAATTAGCAAAACCAACCCCCACTTACTTTTAGCATTTGGGCAGAATAACAGAAGTTTGTTTTGATTTAGCACCAAACAAGTAAAAACGTTGCAGTCGGACGCAACCGACTGCGTAATACTTTAATACCAGTATAAGAACGGATGGTAAGGAGTCTGCTTACAAAGGAGTGGGCCGGGTGGTAAACATCTCCAGCTATCATGTTACCAAATTTGGTGACTTTAGTTCAAAATCAGTGGAAGATAACTGAACTTCCAAATTTAAAAGGTGGGCGACAGTGGCATCCAAATTTTAACTGTCACAATCTATCTTCCTACCAATTTTGGTGGCTCTAGCTCAAAAACTGTTAGAGATATAGCCGATTCCGATTTTATAAGGCGGGTGGCTTGGGTGGGCGTGGCAACCAAAATTTTGATGCAGATCTTTTGTAGATGTCACCATACATCTTCATACCATATTTGGTGACTCTAGTTCAAAAATTTGGAAGATACACGCATAACCGATTTAATATTTACCTATATTGACACAAAATTTGGTAGCTCTAGCCCAAAAAATGTGAAAACTATAAGCGTTTTCAATTTCATGGAGAAGGGGGGGGTGGGGGCTGAATTAGAGGGTGTGGCATTCAAAATTTAGATGCATTTTTTTGGGGAACGTCATAACCTATCTCGGCACAAAATTTGGTGGCTCTAGCACAAAAAATGTGAAAACTATAGGCGATTCCAATTTTATGGTGAAGGGGGGATGGGTGCGGTATCAGGAGGCGTAGCATCCAAAATGTTGATGCTTTTTTTTGGTGAACGTCATCATCTATCTTGACACAAAATTTGGTGGCTCTAGCCCAAAAAATGTAAGAACTATAGGCGTTTCCAATTTCAAGGAGCAGAGAGGATGGGGGTGGAAGGAGTGGGCGTGGCATCCAAAATTTTGATGCAGTTTTTTCAGGGACGTGACTAGCAACTCTAGCTGCAGGAATGTGCGAAATATATGGTTTTATCGGTTTTCAGTTATCGATTTTATCGATTTCCCAGCCTCTTAGTGGGCGTGTCAACCCAATCTTGACACTTTAGCTGTCTCGCCTATAGACAAACATAATTGCAAAGTTTCAAGTCTCTAGCTTTACGGGTGTCGAAAAAAGTTGAGTTCATACAGACTGACGGACGGACAGACGGACAGACACCATGACGGACATTGCACAAAACCAATATACTAAGAGACCTTCGGTATCAAAGCATAAAAATACCTGGCGACTTTTGCAACACTTGTCACATTTTTATTGTTGTTCTACACCAGTGTTGCCAACTTTTGTTGAGCAAAAAAAGCTGTTTTTAGTGGGAAGATCCAAAAAAAAAAGCTGAAATTTTTTGAAAAAAATCTGATGTTTTTTGCCTTGTTTCAAGAGCTTTATTTTTATAAATAATTTATTATTTCATCTAATTCGTGATAATTATTATCTTTGTCATACGCTTGCATGGTGCCAATCATATTTAAATATTTGTTTGGCAACTCATAGTCATGGCAGCATTTCTTCAACCGACGTAAACAGTATCTGTAAATAAATAAATTTCTTAATAAACTTTTAAATATTAGTTCTATAATATATTTTACCTGACGCTTAAAATTGAGTTAAGCATGTCAACATTCATTCTATTACGTAGTTTTTTTTTAATAATGTTGACCTGACTGAATACTCTTTCTACTTCAGCGTTCGACCACGGCAACGAAAGCAATGCCATTGCAAAAGTGGCCAAGTCCTCGAATTTGCTGTTTCCTCCCGAGTCCTTATAGGCACACACTTCAACCCAAAACTTTGTGGAGTCTTCAGTATTTTCCCACTGAATTAGGTGAATATTCCTATATTGCCGCTCAATAATTTCAATGTTCTTTGAATTAAAGAACTCCAGAATTGGCACGATACTCTTTTTGCTTACTCGCAAAATATTTTTGGAAGAAAACAAATCAACATTTTTTTGTACCTGAAAATTTTCCGGCAACCTAGGTAATAGGAAAAATACTTCGTTAATACATAAATACTTGTACTACATGCTGTCAAATAAGTAACATACGTTTTTTTTAATTGCTTTATTAGCTCTATTAGAAAATTAGCACATGTGTCTCGAATTTACGTCTTCAATTAGCTTCATTTGCTTTTCAAATTCATACCCCTGATATAAGTCTTTGACGATATATTGTTCAAAGTCATCAATTTCTAGAATATTAATATTGGCGTCTTCAGGAATTATTTTGTTCTTTAGGGAACTAATGGCCAAAATAAGCTCATTTAGTAAGTCTGTGACGTTGGTGCAGTTAATTTGAAAGCATTTGTTTACTTTTTGCATTTCGCAGAGTTTTAAGAACACCAAATACATGTAATTGGTATTGTCGTTAATAATTGGGCCTTAAGGCACTTCTCGTCCTGCGCTGCCATACTAAAATGTAGTTTTAGCTCATGCCACTGATCCAAAATTCGAGTGACCGCCAATTCTTTTGAAAGCCATCTAGTGTCAGATACCCTTGGAATTTTCAACGGAGTCTTAAACAATATTAAAAAGCATTAGTTAGTTCGAATCTTAACAGGATTTTAATACACATAAACAAATGAAAGTTAGTATTGACGGTGACAATTTAACAGAGATGACGAAGACGTTGCAAGCCTACACATATTTTACGACACGAGTTACAGAACACATTTATACATATACATATGTACTCTGTACACCACAAACCTTATCATCATTAATGCACATATAAATTTCTTTATATTTAAGTTGCCTGATAGAGCTTTTAGAAAACCAATTGTGGGTTTCATAAACTAAAAATTCCAACTTATCCGGCAAACAATATTTACATGCGTAGCTGACGGCCAGCTGGACCGAGTGGCACACACATTTAATTAAAATTAGGGACGGAGCATCTTTTTTCAATTCAGTGTAAACACTTTTTTGAGATCCAACCATAACATTTGCATTGTCTGTACCAATTCCCATTAAATTTTGTATTTTTAATTTATTTTGGCTCAGCTCATTTCTGATTCCATCTGCTATTGTCGATGCGTTACCATTTTCTAAGGACACCATTCATAAAAATGTGGACACAATACGCTCATGCTGCACTGAAAAATAGTTAATTGCGATCCCTACAACAACAATTGTGTACACACATAAATATCAGGCCAAGAAAATATACAAAATAATATATACATAATTAACATTCACATTAATCATTATTAATTAAATGTTATAAATTTAAAAACTTACCAAGAATTTTGACGACACTTATGTATATCAGTTGACTCGTCAAACAAAAGGCTATGTTTTGCATCGCCAATATCGGAACGAAGCTCATCAAGAAAATTTGGCGCCAAAACATTTCTTATAATGTTTGAGCATTTTGTTCTGTGTAGCTTCACAGAACTCCCAGAGCTATCACTAAATTGTTTGGCGCACAAACTGCTTATGTGGTCAATTGGAGAAATCGCCGAATGTTGAGCCACAAATAAACAGAGCGCCGCCTCCTGCTCCGCCGTTTTTGTTGTAAATGCAGCAAAAGGTATTTTTATTTTTTTGCTGAAAACCTCCCTCAGCATTTTGATGGTTTCTGGTGGCGGCATGAGCTTAGCAGTAATACTGCATTTGCAATAACTGCAATTTACTCTTGTTGTATCAAACATGTCTTTGCGCAGCCAGGAGCTGAATTCCTTGCTGTTAAGCCACACATACCGGCACTTTTGTTTGTATTCTTTAGGCATTGTCACTTTCATGTCTACACACAAATGATAAATTTTAATATTGTCAAAAATTAGGGATGGGAATCGAACTTTGAACTAGAGTTCTATCGAAGTGCTTGCAATAAGATCAATTGAACTAATTGAAAGAACTAAGTTCCTTTTTCTAGTTCAGTTAGTTCCACTCTATAATCGATTAGTTCGTTAATCGAAAATTGATCAAATTAACTTTTTCGTTTTAATTCAACTACAATGAACAACTCTACATTCGAATAATCGCTGAAAAATTATAAATTGCTCAGTAGAAAAAAGCGGAAAAAAATCAAATTTTTTTTTTTAAAAATCCAGATTTCCCGCTGCCCACTGTTTTGAAAATTTTCCCGCAATCGGACTTCCAAAAAAGCCAGATTTGACGGGAAAAAAGCGGATTTGGCAACACTGTTCTACACTTATGTGTAGCAAACTTGCAACGATTTTTGTAGTCAAGGGTCGTGGTCTAGCAAAAAGTGCAAACTTGACTCAGCACAAATTGTTGTTATACAATACATCGTGTTAACAGAAATTTTATAATGTTAGTGCTTACATTGCTTGCATGCAAGCAGCTTTTAAGTAAAAACAAATCTCATCTAACAAAACAAAGTTAGCATGTCGCTAAGAGCTTTTAGAAGGGTATATTGAAAAGGCTATGAATTTACATACAGTGTTGGACAGTTTGAACCCAACTAATGAAAGCAGAATTTTGCTATTTATTTTTTGGCTGTATCCCTTAAAATAAAAAGTACAAGGAAATGACGAAAAGTGTACAAATCTTACAAACATTAATTATCTAACAGTTACTTTTGAACTGATAGCTTCGAATCGCGGTCCTCAACTCATCGCTGGCTAGGAAGATCATTACGATGAAGGCGGGATCGGCTGCACGTGTTTGTGAGGCCTCTCGCGGGATTGTTTGGGTGCGATGAGAGCTTGCTCAAGTACTTTTCCTTGTTTTCCACTATGACTTCCCTGACCAGTGGTACGTTTAAGTCCCTTTGTATGTTTTCATTGCGAACGTACCACGATGCCCCGGTTCTTAGGATCTTCGACTGGGCTCTTTGGACGATTTCGATGTTACTGCTGCACGCGTTACCCCATAGCTGGCAGCCATAGGTCCTGATTGGTTTCAAAACGGAGATATAGATCTGAACCTTGTACTCCAGACTGAGAAGGGGAGCACGAACGTTCACTGTCGTGCGCTGAGGGCAACGCTTCGTTTTCTCGCTCGCTGTCAGGTTCTTGGACGACATAGGCAAAGTACTTGTTGTTCCGTTGTATACAGAGCCGCCGCTCGTCTTGCTCGCGCTGTCGCTGAGAGCGAACGTCGTGCTGGCTCATAGTCTTGAGCGGGGCTAAGCTATTATTTTGTCTTTGATTTTACTTTTTTGTCTTTGCAAATAGTTAGATTGTGTGATCACCAAAATAACTTTTAAACAATATTTAACTGTTGAGATCAGGTCAATGATAGAAAATGCGCTAGTAATACCAATACTATTTTATGGAATAGAAATTTTTGCAAAGTGTGATGTAAGTGGCCAAAATAAACTTAAAGTGGCATTTAATGGTATAGCTCGATATTTATCGGTCTGAAAAGGGGCGACCATATAACCAGCTTTGCTAAACAACTATTTGGCCTAGACCTGTTGTCCTTAATACATTTTCAAATCCTCCTCTTCCTACATAAAGTAATTTACACGAAACAGCCTGAGTACTTGTTTGATCACCTTAAATTTAACACATCAATAAATGTGAATTTTTACTGCACAAAGCGTCTTTTCGCGTAATTTAAAATTTTTGGTGTTTTAAAGCCCATTCCCAGCAAAAAAATTTAATTTATGGAAAGTGCTCTATTATTTCGCTGTGCTAAGCTGTGCCAAATATTTTTCATTTTTTATATGGCAAAATGTAAATATTTGTTGGTCACATTATTTGAAAAGGGACGCTTTAAAAACGATGTAAGTCTTGAGATAGCTTGTACAATGTACATATGTATGTAAATTATCTTATACATACCCAGTAGTGTTTCGAAGCAATGCCTGAGCACTCCAGGAGGCCTCCTGTGCGAGGTACATTTTACATTGCGTGTCATTGGAAGGGAGTAGTCCCTATAATCTCCCAAAGGAGCAATAGGAGAGATCTCCTTTTAATCTCCCTGTAGAGCAATAGAAGAGATCTCCTTTTAACCTCCCTGTAGAGCAATAGGAGAGATCTCCTTTTAATCTCCCTGCAGAGCAATACAAGAGATCTCCTTTTAACCTCCCTGTAGAGCAATAGGAGAGATCTCCTTTTAACCTCCCTTTAGAGCAATAGGAGAGACCTCCTATTCTACGCGAGAAAAAAAATAATAAATATAGGTATTTAAATAATTAAATGTTAATTTATTCAATTCTTTTTTAATGTATAAGTTTTGCGATAGAAAGCCGCTTTTTTTTAGCAAAGGCTTTTTATACTTTGATACCGAAGGTCTCATAGTATATTGGTTTTGTGCAATGTCCGTCATGGTGTCTGTCCGTCTGTCCGTATGAACGCAACTTTTTTCGACACCCGTAAAGCTAGAGACTTGAAACTTTGCAAATATGTTTGTCTATAGGCGAAACAGATAAAGTGTCAAGATTGGGGTGGCACGCCTACTAGGAGGCTGGGAAATCGATAAATTCGATGACAGAAAACCGATAAAACATAATATTTGTCACATTCTTACAGCTAGAGTTACCAAATTTTGCACGCAGATAGCTAGTCATGTCCCTGAAAAAACTGCATCAAAATTTTGGATGCAACGCCCACTCCTTCCGCCCTTCTCATCCCTGCTCCTTGAAATAGGAAACGCCCATAGTTTTCACATTTTTTGGGCTAGAGACACCAAATTTTGTGTCAAGATAGATATTGACGTTCCCCAAAAAAATGCATCAAAATTTAGATGCCACGCCCCCTGATTCCGCCCCCATCCACCCTTCTCCATGAAATTGGAAACGCCTATAGTTTTCACATTTTTTGGGCAAGAGCCACCAAATTTTGTGTCAAGATAGATATTGACGTTCCCCAAAAAAATGCATCAAAATTTTGGATGCCACGCCCCCTGATTCCGCCCCCATCCACCCTTCTCCATGAAATTGGAAACGCCTATAGTTTTCACATTTTTTGGGCAAGAGCCACCAAATTTTGTGTCAAGATAGATATTGACGTTCCCCAAAAAAATGCATCAAAATTTTGGATGCCACGCCCCCTGGTTCCGCCCCCATCCACCACTTGTCCGTGAAATTGGAAACGCCCACAGTTTTCACATTTTTTGGGCTAGAGCCACCAAATTTTGTGTCAAGATAGATATTGACGTTCCCCAAAAAAATGCATCAAAATTTGGATGCCACGCCCCTTGATTCCGCCCCCATCCACCATTTCTCCCTGAAATTGGAAACGCCTATAGTTTTCACATTTTTTTGGCAAGAGCCACCAAATTTTGTGTCAAGATAGGTACTGACGTTCCCCATCAATACTTGGATGCCACGCCCCCTGATTCCGCCCCCATCCCCCCTTCACCATGAAATTGGAAACGCCTATAGTTTTCACATTTTTTGGGCTAGAGCCACCAAATTTTGTGTGAAGATAGATATTGACGTTCCCCAAAAAAATGCATATAAATTTTGGATGCCACTCCTCCTGATTCCGCCCCCATCCACCCCT